>CM052710.1:85741300-85841863 GCA_028551405.1 Uromys caudimaculatus
AAAAAAAAAAGAGAGGAGGAAGAAAGAAGGAAGAAAAGAAACAACCCACTTTATTTTGTAACAGGTAGACTCATGGCCTTTTCTTAGGTTTAGCTTATTTTTTTCTGAGCAATCTGCTTTTAGTTTTTGAGTGGGTCACCTTTTGGTCAGTAGCAACCTTGATGTACTGTTTTACAGAACAGGTGGGGGAGTTTAAGAGATACTGTGATTTCAGGACCTAACTCCATTGAATTCAGGACCTAACTCCATCAAGTTGTGTACTTTTAAATTTTCTTTTGAGTATGCTGGGAATTGAACCTAGGTCTTCATATATTCTAGGCAAGCATTCTAGAACTGAGCTATAAAAGTTTTCTGGAGTTCTTGAGTAAGGAGGACTGTTAGAGACTAGCATCTACATAACTTGGGTATGCTGAGTTCACTTGATATTTATCTATCTATCTATCTATCTATCTATCTATCTATTTATTTATTTTGAGACAGGGTTTCTCTGTGTAGCTCTGGCTATCCTGGACCTTGCTCTGTAGACCAGGCTGGCCTCAAACTCTGCCCCTGAGTGCTGGGATTAAAGGTCTGTGCCACTACTATCTAGCCTGAGTTCATTTTATGATAGTATGTGTATGGATGTGTGGTACATGAGTTTGAACAGTGCAGTCTACCCTTTTTTTTAAAGATTTATTTTATTTATTTCATGTATATGAGTATGCTGTCATTTCTTCAGACACACCAGAAGAGGGCATCAGATCTCATTATAGATGGTTGTGAGCCACCATGTGGTTGCTGGAAATTGAACTCAGGACCTCTGGAAGAGCAGTCAGTGCTCTTAACCGCTGAGCCATCTCTCCAGTCCCCAATCTACCCTTTTCTTACAGCTTTTTGTCTCTGCCTGCCTGTCTACCAATCAGTCATATAACAGGGTCTTCCTGGCCTGAGCTTTGACAAGTAGACTTAAGTTGGCTGGCCAGTTAGCACCCCAGGATTGCTTATACTTTCCCAGTGCTGGGATTATAAGGATAGACTGCCAGGCTTGGATTTTTCTTACTGTTTTTATTGATTTTGGTATAGAGTTGGGTACTAGTTACATGGCCTTATGCATGCTAGGTACCTGCTCTATGACTGAGCTATAGCCCCAGCCCACATATTTTTTTTGTTTTAATTCTGCAGATTGAATTTAGGTTCTGTGCTTACAAATCAAGTAGTTTACTAACTGAGCTATATCTCCCCAGTCTTATAGTTAGGGTAGTGTCACCACTATGAGGACATGCCAAAGACAGAGCTGAAGAGAAGGCTCTTATGGATGTAGGGTACAGTGTTTATATATTGCCAGTTTAACTCTGAACACTTATTTCCTATCTCAGTGACTCTTTCCCGCCTCCTTTTTTGGTACAGGATCTTACTATGTTGCCCAGGCTGGCTCAGAAGCCATGATTTTCTGCATGCTAGGGTTTCAGGTGTGCACTACCATACCTGGCTTATGCTTCCAACTTTGACTGTCATCTTTCTGTCTCATTGACAGTTCTATAATCATTTTGTTGACAGTTGCCAAATTGCTTTCCAAAAGCATTTTAACAGTAACACTTGTTTTGGGTGCTAGCTGTAATTGTATGAGTATTCTTGCTTTAGCATAAGTCTTGCCAGTATTGGGTGTCTCTGTATAAAGTAAACACTCCAGAATTACAAATGTACAATGTTATGTCTGCTTTTCTTACCCTGGCCTTGGAGAGTAGTTGGAGTAGTGCTAAGAGAGATGTGAGAAGATGCCTGAATATGAGCAAGGGAGAGGGAGGGAAGGACTTTGGCCCCAGTGGACACCCAGAATCAGATGTACTGTCCTGTTTTTAGCAGTATCATAAAGTGCTTATACTCGGTTCATCAGCTCAGGACAATAGAGCTATTTGACTCTTACCTCTTTCCTCTATCTGCAGTATGATGCTGTGCCCATTCAGTCCAGTGTGGTGCTATGTTCCTGCCCATCCCCATCAATGGTGAGGTCCCAGACTGAGCCCAGCTCGTCCCCTGGCATTCCTAGTGGTGTTAGCAGGCAGGGATCTACCATGGATGGCACCACAGCTGAAGCCCGACCAAGTACCAACCCCTTACAGCAGCACCCTGCCCAGCTGCCACCACAGCCTCGCAAGAAACGCCCTGAAGACTTCAAGTTTGGGAAAATTCTTGGCGAGGGCTCTTTTTCCACAGTGAGTATGTGCCTCTGCTGCTGCTGCTTGTTGAGCACAGGGTTCTCCTGGGATCACTGACTACTGAGAATGCCTGACTAGGCATTGTTCTCCCTATGCCCTGTGGGTTGTCTCCTGCTGTGAATGCCACTAGAGTCTTGGAGGGAGTGTCCTTACCCTAGCAGACCACCTGAAGAAAGCATGGTTAAACTGGATTTTGTCTGTTTTGGCCTATACCTTTGTTCCCTATACTCAGGAGGCTGAGGCAGAGGAGTTTGAACCTGAAAGTTTTAAGGCCTACTTAGCAACATATTAAATACCTGTCTCAAAAACAAAGAAGTAAACAAAGCATTTGTTGTTTTATGTTCTGTGTCTTCCTGTCTTAATGGACAGGCCATAGGAAGCTAAAAGTTCCTTAGATTGAAAGTTAGTATCAGAGTTAGTATCTTTTCAGAGACTTTTGGTAACATTTAGTGACCCCCCCCCCCAAACTCACACACACCCCTTTGGCCTGTTTTTCTCTCTGTTTGCTTTAGCACCTAAAGCTTTTAGAGAGTTCCTAAGCAACCAGTCTTATTTACACCTGACTTTTTGAAGATGCCATATGAGAAATTGTGTTCTCTTCTTGTCCTTTTTATTTATTTTTAGATTTATTTATTTTATGTATATGAGTACCTGTTACTGTCTTCAGTCAGACACACCACAAGAAGGAATCAGATCCCGTTACAGATGGTTGTGAGCCACCATGTGGTTGCTGGGAATTGAACTCAGGACCTCTGGAAGAGTAGTCAGTGCTCTTAATCCCTGAGCCATCTCTTTAGCCCTTTAGATTTTTTTCTTTAAAGATTTATTTAGTATTTTGTATTTTGTATTTTTTTTGAAACAAGATCTCACTACCTAGCCCTAACTAGCCCAAAGCTTTTATGTAGTTTAAGCTTGCCTTGAATTCACAGAGATCTACCTGCCTCTGCCTTCTCAGTACACCCATTAAAGATGAGTGCCACCATGACTGGTTGAATTTTTTTTCTTACTCTTTTTTTATATTCTTGAAAGATTCTAAAAAACAAAACATAAAATACAGCTTACTTACATTCCTAATATCTCATCTTAAACTGACTTTGTTGGCTCTCATACTGTAAGGTTTAGGTCTTAATTAGCACCTCTGGTGAAGTAACTTAGAAGGATTGTGGCCTTATGAAGAAATCCTCCAACCATGAAGATCACTCCCTGTGCCTTTGGTGCTCATCACATCTTGCAGGAAGAGAACTGATTGAGATCCGTGGGTGTTGCACTCAACTAGAGATGATATTCTAGTGAAGTTCTTCTCTTTCTCAGTTTACTCCTTTTTATCTTCACAGGGCTGTAAATTAGGTACCATTCTTCCTGGTGGCACAGTCATCCTTATTCAGTGCCATTTTGAGCTCATGCCATGAGGCACCTGGGAAAGAAAGCACTGCAAGCTGGAGGCTCCTTCCTGGCTCTTTGGAATCTGTAGCTCTGAATCTCAAATTTGGTGTTACACTGATTCATCTCTATTCTTGAAATAGTGAACACTTAAATTGGATTTCCAGGGGAGGAGTAAAGGACATACAGTTACCAGATTGAGCAGGATATTCACTTGGCAGAGCCTGAAACTAGTGCTAGAGAGCAGACAGGCTCCCAAGTACTCTATCACATCCAAGATAGTAATGACATCACCCCTGGTGACATGGGGCAACACGTCCCATGCATTTCTTTAGAAGTCTCTATTTTGTAGGAAACCCTGCTTATGAAATGCTAAGTTTAGAAATCTGATCACAAGCTGGGCATGATGGCACATGCCTTTAATCCTAGCACTCAGGAGGCTAAAACAGGTAGATCTCTATGAGTTCAAAGCCAGTCTGGTCTACATAGTGAGCTCCAGCCCAGGCCAGCGAAGGTTACAAAGTGAGACCCTATCTCAAAAAACAAAATAACCCCCCTCCAGTAAACCGTTGTGCTTTCTGACTGCTCCTTTCCTTTTCATACATAGGAAAACATGCATACGTGCTCATGAAGGAATGTGAACATATATAATCTCCATCCCAGGGGATGCTCCCTTCACCTCATGGCTGGGAGTCAGTATATGTAGTGTGTTCCTTCAGAAAGTTTTTTGGGTTCTTTCTACTTAAATACATCCAGTCCTACCTTGTTCCTGGTGGCGTGGGCATCTCAGGGTGCTTTTCCAGTGTTTTAGGGAGTCCTGTCACAGGATGTGATTACAACCAGAAGCCAGGTGATCCTGGCCTGTGTTTTTCCCCAGACCTAGTGATTTCTTAGGGACATGTTTCATTTGCACTTTGGTTATCTGTCCATCATTGCAAGCATCTTAAAAAAACACATCCACTTATATTTATTGATCATGTTGGGGAAAAGCTTTATTTTTGACAAAGCTGCCCCTTGCAGGCTCTGGTTAAACCCTGGGCCTATCAGCTCTTTTCAGTCTGGTACCTCAGATGTGCCCAGGGTTTGCTAGTACTCTGTCCCTGAAGTGGGTAGAGTCTGAGCACAGGCAGAGATGTGCTCTTTATGGAGAGCATTCTGTAAAGATGGCTTGTTCTGTGCTGTTTTACCTCTTGGTACACAGTAGCCATAACTATGTTCATGCTATCAAATGAAATGTATGAGAAGCCTAAGTCAAGGGCACCTTGCAATTAGGATTTATATTAAAGAGACATTCCTTTTCTTTCTTTTTTTCTTTTTCTTTTTCTCCCTTCCTTCCTTCCTTCCTTCCTTCCTTCCTTCCTTCCTTCCTTCCTTCCTTCCTTCCTTCCTTCCTTCCTTCCTTCCTTCCTTCCTTCCTTCCTTTCTTTTTGAGAAAGGGTTTCTCTGTGTAGCCCTTGTTATTCTGGACCTTGATCTGTAGGACCAGGCTGGCCTCAAACTCAGAGATACTTTTGTCTCTGCCTCCTGAGTGCTGAGAGTAAAGGCATGTGCCACCACTGCCTGGCTAAAAAGATATATTCTTGAAGTTTCTTGAAAGAAATTTCTAGTACCCACGTGTGGTATTAGAACATGTCAGCCAACCAAATTCTTTTTTTGTTTGTTTGTTTGGGATAGAGGGTGTTTAGACAGGGTCTCACTGTGTCACCCAGGGTTGCTCGGAGCTTAGACTTCTCTTGCCTCTGGCTCCCAAGTGTTAAGATCATAGATGTGCACTACCATGCCTATTGGTTTTTTGGTGTGCTTTTTTTTTTTTTTTTTTGGTTTTTCGAGGCAGGCTTTCTCTGTGTAGCCCTGGCTGTCCTGGAACTCTGTAGACCAGGCTGGCCTTGAACTCAGAAATCCGCCTGCCTCTGCCTCCCGAGTGCTGGGATTAGAGGTGTGTGCCACCACAGGCTGGCTGCCTATTGCTTTTTAAATTTATACTTTGACTGTACTATGAGAACTTTTGGTAGCTGGCTGATTATGAACTTTTGAAAACAATGGCACAATCATTTTACCATTTCATGTTTGCTCTCATGCTGCTGTTAACTGTTAGAATATACTAACACAAGTAGTGGCTTCCTGATGTTTGTTAGTACAAAATCCAGTGTAACTTTAAATGTAACTTCAAATCATGTATATAGGCTGGGCAGCCTGTGCAGGGTGACAATGACTTATTAGACTGATCTCATTATTACATTATGGCTTTTTTTTTCTCCCCAAATTAGGTTGTTCTGGCCCGAGAACTGGCCACTTCCAGAGAATATGCTAGTAAGTACTAACTCCAGTGAGCTGTGTGTCTGGAATTGAGGGGTAGTGTCACTTTTATACATATGGCAGCCTGGGTAGTTGCAGAACCTGTGCTGATTTTAGAATCTATGACAAGGGTAGTCTTCAAACCTTCTAACCTTGGTGGGTGGTTTTGGGACAACTTCAGTTTATGCCAGTTACCTTTATAAATTTACTGGGTTTTATTGTTTGTTTACATTTTCTAATGTTAGTAAACTCACTTCTCTCTTACCTTTAGTTAAAATTCTGGAGAAACGTCATATTATAAAAGAAAACAAAGTCCCGTATGTAACTAGAGAAAGAGATGTGATGTCACGCCTGGATCATCCCTTCTTTGTGAAACTTTACTTTACATTTCAGGACGACGAAAAGCTGTGTATCCTTTGCATGGTCAGTGCAAACCATGGTCTGAAAACCATCTTGTGTTTTAGATTAGTGGCTGCATTGTTTGTTCCTTGAAAGGAAAGGGCACACCACAGATCCCTGTGGGTACTGATACCCTTGGAGGCAATAGAAAGTACCAGCATGTGGCTGAGGCTCACCAACGTGCCCGCCCACAGTGCTGAGGTGTTCATTGATAACTGCTGCACTCAATGGACTGTTGGTGTTTGGGCTGAGGCTGCTGGATGTTGATATAGAAATGCTTCTTCATTCCTCTAGCAGACGTCCTGTCTGGAGTGTCTGTTAGGTACTATTGACTCCTGCTTTTAAAAAGTTGAGGGCCTGCTGGGCCGTGGTGGCGCATGCCTTTAATCCCAGTGCTTGTGAGGCGGAGGCAGGTGGATTTCTGAGTTCGAGGCCAGCCTGGTCTACAGAGTGAGTTCCAGGACAGCCAGGGCTACACAGAGAAACCCTGTCTTGAAAAAACAAACAAACAAACAAACAAACAAACAAACAAACAAAAAACCAAAAAAACAAAACAAACAAAAGAAAGTTGAGGGCCTGACAGGAAACCATTATCGATCATGGGCCTCTTAGGCTTTTGAAGTTGGTATTAACTCCTCTATACCCTCTTCTATCTCAAGTTACTGAGTTTTGTCAGAGGGACAACTTGACTGGGTATTGAAGAAGTTCAAGAGTGACTTACAGGAGCCCAGAGTGCTGGGCTTGCTCAGTCCCTCCAGCTCCTCAGAGCTGTTCAAAGTGCCTCTCCAGCAGATTCACCTTGCTTGTATGTTCATTGTCGTTTGTCCACATTCCTCTTTCTCCTCCTTTTTATCCTCCCCCCCCCCCCCCCCCAAGGTTTTAGGACATAGCCCCGGCTGTTCTGGAACTCACTATGTAGACCAGATTGGCCTCTCACCCCCAAGTGCTGAGATTAAAGGCATGCACCAACTCTCCTACCATCTGCTTTCACTTCTAATGACAACTCTGGCTTCTGCTAGATGCTTGTGGAATGGAGAATCCCTCCATTCTCCCATTTCTATTTTCAGGGAGATAAGCAAAATGCTGATAAGGGAAGGCTCTTCCCTCTTTGTGAGATTGATTATACTTTGGGAGAGCTTGTGCACAGACTATTAAAAACTATGTCACAAATGTCCAGGTAGGACAAGTTGGAAGGACAGGTATGAGAGTCTGGAATGGGGGGAGTCTTTGAGCCCTGTAGATATATGAGGGCAGAAGCATGTGGGGCCCACAGTGAGCCAGCTTCCCTGAGCTGTGGAGTCCTGATACCAATTCTGGTTTTTCTCCTAGTATGGAGAAGTCTGGGGTTTGCTCTGACTCTGGTAGCTTGTGGTCTAGACTTGAGGAAAGCAAAGTTAGGTGTCTGGTGGTGTTTGCCTTCAGAGCCTGGTCTACACTGTTCTATGTTACTGAGCCCAGAGAGACTGGCCAGTGGCTAGATGGGAGTAGGTTGTCATTTGATGCATGTGGTGCTTGTTTAAGGTCTGAGTGGGCCCATTCTGAGGAGGAGATATGCAGACAAAAAGTTGTTACCCACTTGACCAGCTACCCAGAAGAAACCTCTGGGAGCCTGGAGACTGAGGCCACAGATCACATAGGTTCTGATGCGGGCCTGCCCAGTTGCCAGCCAGGTAGTCTAGTATGTGGCCTGTGCCTGGTTAGAGAGTTAGCCCATGAGCAAGTTATTGAAAGTTGGACAGGCGGTTTCTTGGGGGCAAAGTTCATGACAGAGGCAAGGCAGTAGAGACAGACCAAATGGGCTCTTTCCAGAGGGGTTGCTTAGAGAGTGCTGGTGGAAGGTCCAGTAGGTTCCAGGAGAACAGATGTCTCGATGGTGATGGTCTTTAGAGCAATTAGGGCTTACTGTATCCCTGGTCCCCCACTTCTGCTGTCATGGCTCACACAGCAGCTGTCAGTAGTCTCTCTATCTCTCATTACATGTCTCTCTGAACCTGTGTTGATTGCTCTTTTATGTCCCCTGTGCATGAAAGTACCCCTTTTTTAGTCCATGAAATCTGTAGTTACCAGATGGAGGTTCAGGCCCAGGCCTAAATTTTTTTTTTATTGAATTATTTCATTTTTTTATATTCTAAATGTTGCCTCCAGTTCCTGATCTCCTCCTCCTTGAGTACACACACACACACACACACACACACACACACACACACACACACTTCAAAATTTTTGATGATTGTTCCTGTCTAAAGGCCTAAACTTTTCTGCCAGTGTTCAGAACAATGATTTTTATTGGCCTTGATGCTTTGTTACTAGTCAGCTTTGTGTCATTGCTACAAAATGCCTGGGGCATCTAGCTCTTTGACAGGAAGAGATTTGTTTAGTTCACAGATTGGAGGCTGAGTGTCCAGATGGGATGCACTGTGCATGGTGTAGACCTGTATATAGTGGGTAGTGGACCAGAAGTATAGTTGAGTAGGTGTGCTTGGGTTTGCTTCTTTCATGGCAACCTTCTTTGGGAACTTTCCAATGACCAGTGAGTCTTAGGAGCTCAGTAACCCACAGACATGTCAGTAAACCCTGCTTCTTAAAGATCTTACCACCTCACACTTCTACTAGCTGGAAACCAAGTCTTCTAGTCCTATGCACCCTTGAGACACCCAGATTTCATTAAGACTAGATAACCAAGACAGAATCAATCACAAATGCTTGACTTCATCTTCTGTCAGAGACACAGTGATAGGATCAGAGCTCAGAAGCCAGACCAGAGTGTTCTTGCTATGTGATTTCCAAATGGGACTGGCCATGTCAGTTCAAGTGGAAAGAACTCTAGGTCTTTGTCTAATGACATATACTGTTCTTGGTCTAAGACCCAAAGTGTCATAATGGCTCACCTACTTGCCATGAGAATGAGATCCAGTGACTTCTGCCTCACTGATAATCCTTACTATACATTGTACTATGAAAGAAAAACAAAACTTTTTGCATGAGGAAATGCCAGATATGAGATGACACTGCCCTTCATTTAGTCATAATTTCAAGTGGAGGAGAGGGACCAAGACCCATTCAGAAGAGGTTGAGATGAGGCAGAGCCGCGGGACACTGCTGCCATAGATTGAAAACAGACAGATGGATCACACAGGGACTACTGAGGGTACTTCATCAGATATACTGCGGGCCCTGGAAAAGTGAGTCCAGAGGCTAGATCAAGCATAAGGTTTCCCTATAGTCCTGGCTTGATCAGAGCCTGAATAGTAGGGAACCTTCCTTTTCACATCTGGTGAAGAGATCTCAGACTTAGCTGCTTTTCCACTCTACTATCCTCAAGTTCCCACCAGGCTGGTCTACACTTGCTTGTCCTTGTGATGCCTCTTTTGTTGCACAGAGTCAAGACCATAGATTCTGACCAGAGGACTGGGTTCTGGTCCTGTCCATTGTTTTCTTTGTGAGCTTGAGTCAATTTCTTACTCTCTCAACTAGGTTCCTCCAGTTGCACATGCTGGGCTCTTAGGCTCCCTGGCTCTGTTGAGGCCCTTTTAAGGCTCGCCCTCCCAGGAGCTCACCCTGTCTGTGACAGCTTTCGCCACCCTGGAGCACTGACTATGGCCAAGGGAGTGGAGGATGTTCTTAGGATACACGTTATACTGATGAAGTTTACAAGAACCTTCTGGAATGGGGAAGGATAACAGAATCATCAGCCTGAGAAATAATCCCAGGCACCTGCTATATTTAAGAGCTACAACTTGTCTCTGCTTCCCTTCTGAGCTGAGACCCATAGGTGTTCCTCTCACAGGAATCAGGAACCAGTGAAGGGTCAGATAAAGAGCAAAACTGTGAAGCTGGAAAGAGTGAGAAGTTATCCCCTGTTCTCTTGACCCTATGACCAAGAGTGTGGCCTTATACCTAGACTCCTAACTAGTGAGGCCCTGCTGTCAGCCTGTGTTAGGTCAGAACTGGTGGCTCCGTGGCATGTCTTTAGTGTTTCTGCTGCCATAATAAAACACCATGACCATGAACAACAACTTGGGGAGGAAAGGGTTTATTTCAGCTTAGAGTTCCACACCATAGTCCTTCACTGAGGAATGTCAGGACAGTACATCAGGGCAGAAACCTCAAGATAGGAGCTGTTGCAGAAGCCATGGACGAGTGCTGCTTACTGTCTTGCTCCCCATGGCTTGCTCAGCCTGTACACCCCAAGATCACTTTCCCAGGAATGGTACCACATCCACAATGAGCTAGGCCTTCCCACACCAATCGCTAATTCAGAAAATGCACTAGAGACTTGCCTACAGGCAAATCTTAAGAAGGTAGTTTTTCAATTGAAAGTCTCTCTTCCTAGATGACTTGTGTCAAACTGACACAAAACTAACCAGGGCAAGGCATTAGCCTTTCTTTTGAGGGAGCAGACAGGATGCAGCTGGGCCTAAGACCCCCTCTATTCTCCATAGTACACATTTCAGGTCTCTGTCAGATTTTGTCTGAGTTGAGAGGCATAGGTTGTCAGAGACAGCCCTGCCAGGGCACCTTGGCCAGCTTCGGTTGTAGTCCTGTCTCTTCTGGGTCGTTTCCTTGCACAGAGGTTCAGGCTTCTTCCTGGTTGTTGATAACAGTTGGCAGACAAAAGCCAGAAAAAAGCAAGAAATCCACCTTGGCTTCTTCTATGAATTTCAAGCTTGGCCCCATCATTGCTACTTAGTTTAGTCAGCATTTGGGCCCTCGTGGTCCAGGCTGCCAGAGAGATTCGGTACCTGGAGATTTCCAGTAAGAGATACAATGTTTAGTGCTTTGGAGAGAAATAGTCACTTGGAACTGTTTTTTTGTCAGTCTTCAGTCCCCTTCGAAGAAGGAAAGCATGAGCAGAATACGTTGCAGCACGGAGGTGCCAGGGGTAGTTAGTTATTTCTCATCTCCCCAGCAGGTTTTCTCAGGTAGATCAAGTGCATTGGAAAACTAAAATTGTTATAAAGCATGACACTTTTATGCCTAGAAGGACTGCTAGCCCAGCCCATGGAATACAGCAAATTCAGGCAAGGCTCACAATGGTGGCAGTCATTCAGGGTTCTGTTAGGACTCATCTTCAGAACTGTGTTCTTCTGTACTTTAAAACCATCCACATGTTGGTGCCTTGGTCCTGGTCTATTGATCTAATAGCCATCTAGAGGCTTCCTTTCAGAGGCCACAGTGGCCTCTGGGAGGGACCATTTGTCTAGAAGGGCACCTGGGCTTGAAAGGTGCTGTCCATGTTTTTTCAGGGACTGTGTCTTAGAAATTCTGTACTGGCACCTGGTCTTGGAGCTGGGGCCTGGATCTGACTCCCAAAAAGGCAACTTATCTTGGAGCAGAGGTACCTTCAGTTTGCATTTGATGAAAAGAAAATTCTTACTGGACTTTTAAGGTTAATTTTTAGAAAAAAAAATATTTTTCCATTCTTCCTTAACTACAAAATATTCAGATTTTGGCCTTAGTTATGCCAAAAATGGAGAGCTACTTAAATACATCCGCAAAATTGGTTCATTTGATGAGACCTGTACCCGGTTTTACACGGCTGAGATTGTGTCTGCTTTAGAGTACTTGCATGGCAAGGGCATCATTCACAGGTAACGGACACTGCCCATGGTGTATAGCACAGTTCCTGTGATGATTTGGGCCAGTGGCCCTGATGTCCTCAAGGAATCCACACCAGTCCTCAGGGGTTGGCATTGACTGGCCTTATATAAATTATGATACAGGTATTTTCAGATGATGGCTCACTGAGAAAGCTGTAAACAGGCTGGAAGTAAAAGGACTTGCACCTTGAAAGTTCATGTCTAAGTCCTCAGTTCAACTTGGGTGAGGTATCTTCCTGTCACACTAGCCGTTCAGATGTTTGGTGCTTTTTATTTTGTCAGTTGCAACTTTTGTATCTATTTAATAATTCTGGTCACATTTTTATTCATTTTGATAAAAGGCAGATTAGAACTGTGCTTTATGAACTAAGAAAATAAGTTCAATAATATGTTATAGAGTGGTAGGTAGAGCCAGCAAGGTTACAGGTTTGTAACAAATCACCTGCTTGGTGAAGATAAAGCGATGCAGTTATAAAAGACTTGGAGGTGCCTATACCCTGTGCTGTTGATACTTGTTTGATGTGAACTTTGGGCTTGTGTTCTTGGTTTTTAGTCTTGTAAAGGTAAATATTCATCACTTTATTTTGTTTCCATCAAAATGTTGAGCATGTGATAATGCTGCTACTTTTAAACATTGCATCTCAAAGGTAAATTTTTTTTACAGAGACCTTAAACCAGAAAACATTTTGTTAAATGAAGACATGCACATCCAGATCACAGATTTTGGAACAGCAAAAGTGTTATCCCCAGAGAGCAAACAAGGTATGTTTGTTTGATTTTTTTTTTTTTTTTTTTTTTTTTTTAAACAGAGCACTGTTCTGAGCTTAAAGCTGAGAGCAACTTTGAGCCACATGTTGCATTGTATAGTCATTATCACTAATACAGAGATTCCCTTTGGCTCCTTTTGTTCAGTTCGTGAACTCTAGTAGTAGGGGAAAGACCAAAGAAAGCTCTGCTAGTTCTTGCTCCACAGAGCATCATGCCAGGTCACTTGTGAACTAGGGGTTGAGTTGGTGGCACCTATGTATATTGCAGGTGGTGTCTTGTGGAGCACATCCTGGGTTCCATTGCCTTCCTCTCACCTATCCTTCTGTCTCCCCACTGATATGTACAGCTGCCTGTGATGGCCAAGGCAGCCTCAGGAAGGTTCTAGGAAAAGGTTACCTGTTTATAATCACCAACTTTCCAGTTCTGTTCAGAGTTAGCATGTAGCATTGGATCACCTTCTAACACCTTTACCATCAGGGGAGGTGCTGTTGGGAATTTTTTTGGTCCAGAAAAGTAGGATAGCTTGTAACTAACATCCTCAGGAGATAGAAAAACTGCCCATGTGGAGGTATAGAAAAGAGAACAGTTAGACAGCTGAGGACTGTGCCATAGCATTGAGTAGAGGCAGTAAACCACTGATGATGCCTCTGGGGAAGAGAAGCTGGAAGGTTAATAATGACCTTGTAAAGGATCTTTGTTTCTTCAGAGCTGCCTGGCCTTCTTGCCTATCCTTGGGGTCTCAATGTGAGAGAGAAAAACTATTGAGGAAGGCACTGTGCAATATGCTTGTCCATAGGCTTGGAACAGTTGTGTTAGTGGAAGGAAGACTTGATAAGAACTTTGTAGTATGTGCTCTTATGGCTATGGCTATGGCTGCTTTTTGGAAAAGAGCATGCAAAAGCACAGTGTGGTCGACTTCTGGCCTGTCTCCACAAATAGCAAGCCAGTAAGTGGGAACCAGAGATGGGTGCAGCTGGGGCTAAAATAGAGTCCAGGTAATAAAACGGGCCTTGTTCATGTGTGCTGTAGGACATGGCCTGCTGGCTTCCTTCATGGAACTTTGCTGTTCCTGTGCATATTCTTCGTCAGATTTTATCTGTTCTTTACCTCTGTACACTCCTCCTGTGCTGGTAACACATTTACACCGCCCTTTGGGGATGGCAAGCCTTGTCTTGAGGAAAGAGGCTTCCACAGGTGGTATAGTATTGTGCCCTTGCTGCCCCTTCTTTCACTGCTGAGATGCCCTGATACCTGCATCTGATTGACTCATTCCTAGTAAGTAGTAGTCATCCATCTGTCCAACAAAGCTGACTTTATAGGCTTGGTATAACCTTGTATTAGTCTTGAACATTATCCATTAAAAAGTTGAACCAAATAGCCACCCCATCTCTTAACTCTTTCTTGTCGGGAGAGTCTGTCTGTTTTCTCACCATGCCTATACTGACTCTTCCTGCCTGAAACCTGGAACTAGGATGTATCCAAGATCCTGAATGAGCTGGTCAGCTGGGTTGTACTTTGGGCATTTCTTTGTGTAGATTTTCTTCAGAATTTGATAATTCAGCATAACACCAATCTTACTACTCTGTAACCACTTTAAAAAGTATAAAAATGTAGCCCTGCTCTGCCATATGGAAGCTGAGTTCTCATGCTCCTCAGGAACCTGGCATAAATGGGAGGTGGACATCTGATGTGGGTTCAGAGCAGATGGTATTCACCCTTAGCTTGCAGATGGGTGTCTCATGGGCCAAGATTACAGGCAGTGGAATATAGAGGGTCCCCTGGGTTAGAAGCCTAAGTCTCATTGTCCCAGTACCCTGAATACCAAAACTAGTGTTGACTAAAAAGAGGATGGTTCTGATCTATAGCTGTTTGTTTTTGCCTGCTGTGTGTTCTATGTATATTTAGGTGCCACAGGTCCAGTGATGTGCACCACAGACAGGACCCTTGTCTTCACATTGCTTTGCTTTAGTGACAAGATGATGGATGAATATGACGAGTACTTCCTGCAGTTGGGTGTTAGGTCGGAGGTAGCAGCTGGATAGGGTCCAGTAGGTATCCTTAGGTAGGGTTCTTTGATGGCTCAGTCTATTCCAGGTGACCAGCTAAGCTGACGACCAACTTCCATGTGTATACTTAGATGTAGACACCTTGAAGAATACACAAGAAGAGCAGTGTGGTGGTGGTGGGGCACTGATTGCGTTTTCTAGTGTGACATTTTTTCCCCCTCCACTTTCTAGCCAGGGCCAACTCATTTGTAGGAACAGCACAGTATGTTTCTCCAGAGCTGCTCACAGAGAAGTCGGCGTGTAAAAGGTAACTTGTTTTTAATGCAGCTGCCCTTTTCTTCTCTGATATCTACTAGGTTTAATCATAAGGAATTACTACTTGAAAGAGAGACTTTAGTAGGTCTGAACTAGTGAAGTATGAGCCTGGTGCAGCAATAAACCCCTTATAACCAAGCATCTCAGAGGATGAGTTAGGAGAGTCATGACTACAAATCCAGACTGGGATACATGGTAAAACCTTGCGGCTAAACAAACAAAAATGGTTAGGCATAATGGTGCATGCCTTTAATTCTAATACTCCGAGTCAGAGGCAGGTATATCTCTTGAGTTCAAAGCCATTTTAGTCTAGATAGCAAGTTCTAGACCAGCCAGAGATACATAGTGAGACCCAAAGACATTAGTCTTCTGCTTTTTTTTTTTTTTAAAACAAAACAAAACAAAAAAACTATTTGCTTTTTCTTTTATACGTATGCATTCTACTTTTATAATGTATAATTCCTTGCTGATTGTGGCTTTTGGGTAGAAAGCCATCCAGTGGACAAATGTGGCTGCTATACTACAGGATTATAGCAGGCATATACTTACTGTAGTATACAATAAGTTCTTGGGTTCTTTAGCAGTGGATAGATGCCCTGGAGGGACAGAAGGAAGAAATTTCTAGCCCAGAGCATATAGTCCTGGAGTGGGCCTGGCCATGGTTGTAGCGTTGAGGTTTTCTGAGAGATGCAGCTGGATCTTGGCGGTGGTCTCTTCCATGAATAGGAGAAGCACTGAGTGTGTAGAGTGATGCAGGTGGTGGCACTGGAACAGTTTTGTCTTTTTATGTGTGGGTGTTTTGCCTACAAGTATGTCTGTGTTCCGTGTGTATATGTAGCACCCATGAAGACTATGAGATAATGTCATATACCTTGGAACTGGAGTTAGGATGGTTGCAAACCACCAAGTAGGTTCTGGGAATGGAACCCAGGTCCTCTGAAGAGCAATCAGCACTCTTAACCACAGAGCCATCTCTCTAGTCTCCAAGGGGTAGGGATCCATCCATCCATCCATCCATCCACTTACTTGTTTGTTTGCTTGCTTGTTTAGAGGACAGAGGTTAGAGAGTGAAGAAGGGGGAGGGGACAGTGACGTAAGGTCATGCTAATCAAAGGCACTGTCTTAAGAGACTAAGGAGCAACCTTAGGGTATAGATTCAAGGTTTGGAGAACAGGTCCAGGAGACAAGAGTCTGTTCCTTGAAGCTATGGCTAGGTGCTTCTTGTCTTGAGCTAACCTGGTTTGTATCTGGTCTAGCCCCAGCTGTTGGCCTCCTGTGAGGTGTCCTGCTCTAGCAGTTTGCACAGCTTTCACTACTGTCAGCTTCCTAGTATGGTGAGTGTGTCAGCTCCAGGCTCTAGGGAGTCAGGCACGTGAGCCATCAGCGTGCAGGGAGGATGAATATGTATGTTTGGTGTATGGAGTTCATGTTCTGTATGACGTATAAAACATGGATAGAGGAAACTGTGCAGATGGAACAGTGTTTTGAGAGAACCATCACTGTGTCTCTTGCTTTTGAATTTTAAGTCTTGTGAAGCTCACTAAAATATTGAGGTCTTTTTTTCCTAATTTTTAAGTGGAATGCCTATAAATTCTTATAAACTATAGAAAATTAGTCTCTATATGTATGTTCCCAGATAATTGGTACTTTTCTTGTCATTTTTTGGTGCCTTTTATGCATGTTTGACGTTTTCAAACACATGCAGTCATATACCCAGTATGAGTTTTCTTGGTTTCACGACGATGAATCACCTGATTCATTACAAGTGTCTCTATAGATCTTTATTCCAGCTATGTGTTTTTTCTGTTGCATTAGAGTATCATAATTTATTGAGCTTTCCTATTCTGTGGGTAGTGCTGATGTGCTTATATGTACCCTGGGGATGATATAGGCACTTGGCCTCAGAGTTACTCTCTCTTCTCTCTGATGAAACAGACAGAGCTGGAGCTCTGGAGTTCCTGCTTCAAGGTTTCAAGACTTTAGAAACCAGCTGAGACTTTAGAAAGCCTTGGTATGCTACTTCCAGAGCCAAAATGCAAATCAAGACAATGCTGAGATATTATTCTACAGAGGAGAAGCTCCCTAAGCTCTTACTGTTGAAGTTCCCACATTCTCGGGGGGACTTTGAGAGGCCCTGGGTGGTTTGGCTTTACCGTGCCCTTCTTCTGCTTTGGTGTAGCTACTTTGCTACTTGATTTTCTTGTTTCACTCCCTGTTTTACGTAGATAAAGACTAAAGAACATCAGGCATAGAAAATAGTAAGATAGGGCTGGAGAGATGGTGCAGTTGTTAAGAGCACTGGTTGTTGTTCCAGAAGACCTAGGTTCAATTCTTAGCACCTACAGGGTGGTTCACAAACATTTCTAACTCCAGTCACAGAAGGTATGAAGCCCTCTTCTGGCCAACAAAGGCATTGTATACATGTGGTGCACATACATACACACATACACACATACATGCATACGTACATGCAGTCAAAATATACACAGAAAATAAAATACACACACACACAAATAGTGAGGTGAGCATGGTAGTACATACTTCTTTTCTTCTAGCAGTTGAGGTAGGAGCAAGATCAGGTGTGAGTCTTCAGCTCTAGTGGTAGTTCTAGGCCATACTGAGCTGGATAAGATTTTGTCTTAAAAACTAAATGCAAACAAACACCCCTCTCCAAAGTAGTTACCAGCTATATGCAAAATAATTTTTTATTCCTTCACACTATAATCTATAACTCGGATTTCTGATTTTTAGAATTGTGTTCAATCTCAGGGCCTTACCTGTTCCTGGCCCGTAAGTGCTAGTGACATCCTGACAAGGACAGAGCTTGGCTGCAAGATTTGATTTGTGCCTCCACTGTTGTATTAAGTGGTGGTGGTTGTTCATATCCTATGATGCCAAATTACTGCTAGTAGCTCACAAAACCCGCATACACTTAGTACTTGGGGATAGTTGAGAATGAAAGGCAAAATCAGGTGTATGATGTCATCTCAATGACTCAGGAGAACATTTTGACAGGAGAGGGGCCAACCTCAGGCCTCCTGATAGCTGGGCATCTGTGACATCTAGCTATATTGAGGAAACTAAGAGACATTCAGAATGGTATACTTGTAAGGCTGAGACAAGAGGATGGATTGAGACTCTTGTGAGTTTGGGGTCAGCTTGGGCAGTATAGTAAGACCCTCTCTCAAAAGAAAAAAGAATAATTACAAATAAAATGGACAGCCTAAATTTGTTTATTGTTTGTTTTAGTTTTTTGAGACAACCCAGCTGTCCTGGAACTCAGTTTGTAAACAAGGCTAGCCTTGAACTCAGAGATCTATCTGCTTCTGCCTCAAGTGCTGGGATTAAAGCCATGCGCTGCCAAGCCCTGCTACTAGTCTAGATATTTTTAGAAGAGGAGCAGAGCAGGACTCTGTTTAACAGAGTCCACAAAGGGAAGGACAGGGTGCAGACCATGTATTGTGTGCATCCTGGGAAGGTCCTTTTGAGCCTCACATGCATCTAGTTCTCACATCTCTCCTGGGGTGAGTACAAATCATGCCCATAGAACATGGGAGGTAACCATAGTATACCTCCCTACACAGCTGTCTCCCCCAGCCCCATTGCCTAGCCCAGGAGCTTCTCCCTCAGACCTCCTCAAGTTGTGGTTAGCATTCATCTTCAACCCACCTTACCTGATCTGCAGCAGCCTGGCATGGCAGGATGTTGGCAGTGAGTTATGCTCTCCTTTCAGAAAGAGAAAGGGACACACATGTGGAAGTTGTTAACCTGCAATAGAAGTGACATCTGCAGGGGAGATGAACCACTTGGTAATTGTTTGTCAAGTATAGTACCATTTGACTCAGGTCACAGGGAGATGCCCAGAAAAGCAAACCCAAACTTCCAACATCTCTGGTCTTAAAGAATAGGAGTAGATTGGAGGCTGCAGCTGGGGTGGTATATATAGACAGAGACTGTAAAATGAACCTTATTTGTCATTTAAATTATACCAATGCCATTTTTCTTTGTGTTTTCCCTACCTTAAAGTTCAGACCTTTGGGCTCTTGGATGCATAATCTATCAGCTTGTGGCAGGACTCCCACCATTCAGAGCCGGGTAAGAGGGATCCTGTACATCTCAGGCTTCTGAGCTTATCACCGCATACTCTACTGCCAACAGCTAATGGTTGTGCCCAGTTGGGGCAGAACTTCCACCACAACTTATGAATGTGTGATACTTGGGACCTTTAGTAAGATCTGGCCTGGGAGGTGAGGGTGACTTTGGGTTGTTCTATAAAAGTACAAGTAGTGCTAGAGATTTGAAAAACCCTTGCCCAAATAACAGCTCTTTTTTTTTTTTTTTAATTCACAGAAATGAATATCTTATATTTCAGAAGATCATTAAGCTGGAATATGATTTCCCAGAAAAATTCTTCCCTAAGGCAAGAGATCTTGTGGAAAAACTCTTGGTAAGTATTTAGAATTTTCTTGGGCATTCTTTTGAAAGATGTGTTTAAGGAATACAGTGGTTATATAGTCAAATAGTCAAATATTTGTATCTTATCTCCTTATATTCCCTTTCACTTTTCCAGCGCCTAATTCTTGACTTTAGTAAGACAGGAAATTATTATTTTGCATATGTTTGTTAACATCGCATCACATTTTAAGTGATTACCACTGAGTCCCAGTGGCAGATGGCTGTAAATCTTACTTCAGGGACATCTGCCAGTGCCAACTAAGAGTGTCAGCTACATGAAGACTTTAAAGATCAAGGTAACAAAGCAGAAAGAGATTTACCCTAGAAAGATGTGCCATTTTATGTTCAAAAGCTGTGGATCTCAGCCCTGTTTGCTTCCTTCCTAATTCGTTGGGAATCAGGGCCAGTCCTATATTCATGGGTAGGCCCAGGGTTGCTTCTTCTCAGCCATCCTTCTGGGCTCTTCCTTCATTTCCCTCAGTAGAGAATGGGTTTAATTTAACCTTGCAGGCTTAGGCGTGACTGTGCCTCAGTCTTTGAGAAGTATATTTCACCCAGTGAGAGCCTGATTGTTCATTTTCTTTGATCTTAGAAGCAGTTATTTTTTTCCTTGTGTTAGAATTTTTACCTTTATTTGTTTTTGAGACAGAGACTTGCTGTGTAGGCCAAAAGTTGTCCTAAATGCTTGACAGGTCTCCTGCCTCTGCCCGAGTGCTGTGATTATAGTTATGCATCACCATCTCTGGATTTTTTTGTTAGTTTTTTTTTCCCCTTCGTTTTTGTCAGACAGGGTTTTTCTGTGTAACAGTCCCAGCTGTCCTGAAACTTTCTTTGTACACCAGGCTGGCCTTGAACTCACAGAGATCTGTCTACCTCTGCTCCACCACAGCCACCCAGCAGCATTTTTGTTTTGTTTTCAGTAGTATTTCTTTCCCTCTTTTAAATAATATTTTTATTCTTTAAGAATTTCAGACATTGTATTTTTAACATATACACTCCCCAGCTCCCTCTATTATTACCCTCCCAGTTCCTTCCCAGCTTTGGAATTTGCCCTGTTTTCCTTCCTTCCTTTCCCCCCATCCTTCTATCAAGTCCAGCCTAGGTTGCCCAGCTAGTCTTGGGAGTGGGGCCTGCCCTGTGTGTAGTCAACCTACCAGGGGCCACATCATTTTATAACATTTTGAGTTGCGGGCTTTAAAAAGCTACTTGTTGTCCTCTGTATTTTGAGGTTGAGATTTGTTTCTACCTGTGGGAAGGAAGGGGCAGAGCCTTGGTCCGAGGCAAGAGTCCTAGTCAATCTTGGCTTTTTCTGCCATGGCATGAACAGGCCTGGGGGTGGACTACAGTGCCCTATTCTTTCCAGGAGGTCTCAGGGCTTGAAAACACTTCTACAAAATAAACAAGTAGTTACATTTCAACCCTGACAGTGACATGTCTTGGCTATCGTTTAAGGTTTTAGATGCCACAAAGCGTTTAGGCTGTGAGGAGATGGAAGGGTACGGGCCTCTCAGAGCTCATCCATTCTTTGAGTCCATCACATGGGAGAATTTGCACCAGCAGACACCTCCGAAGCTCACAGCCTACTTGCCAGCCATGTCAGAGGATGATGAAGACTGCTATGGCAACGTAAGCTGGCACACATCAGGAGTAGCCCAGGCAAAGAGAAATCCTGCTTGCCATGCTGTGTGAATATGACTCCTTGGGACCTTAATTTGTGTTATTACTGGTTAAAATGTGTGAGTGAATATTGTGGACTTGGTGGCGACAGTTGACTGCTTTGTTGTAATAAGTAAATGATCAGCACACCTTGTGTAGGCTGATTCCTGCTCTTATTTCCTCACCTGATGCTTGGGGGATGGAAGGGAGGCATCAGTGGTCTGGACCTGCAGGTGAGAGACCAGTGCCCTGCCGTAACCTCTCACCTCCTGACACTGGGTCTTTTTTTTTTTTTTTTTTTTTTTTAATCCCCAGGGGTGGGAGTGGGGCAGCATTTATTTGTACTTGTGAACGTAGTAGCCAGTGGTGTAGCCCAAGATGAAGATGATCGAGAAGAGGGCCTCTCTGCCCAGCACCTTCATGGCTATCCCCAGCTTGCCGGAGCACAGCTTCTGGGAGATCCTCCTATAGCGTGAGGCCTCCTCTGAGCGGGACATGTCGGTCATGCTGACTTCATCCCAGCTGCTGCCATCCCATCTGCTGTAGTGAACACCACTCTTCTGGGACTGCATGCTGTAGGCCTGGGGTGGAGCTACCACATTCAGAGTGGAGATAAGGCAGGTATCAGAGCAGACGCACAGGAGCTGCTGTTAGGGGAAGGTCTGCAAAGGCGAGTTGTGGTAGGGCTGAAGCCTCTGGTGCTCAGGAAGGCTGTCAGGGTCTGGCCAGTGAATCCCACCTTTCCCCAACAGGGCAAGCCAGGATGTGAGGTAAGGTTGGTGCCTTGAGCCTGTGCCTCTCGCTAGGGCCGCTCACATGCCAGGGACGCATCTCGACACTAGGTCTTCTAGAAGCTCATCATTGCTAGCTTGTGGCTCAGAGTTTTTCTGATTTTTTTTTTAAATGCTTTGGAATACTTTTCATTTTTCCAAGAGAACCCAGAATGCTACTGATTTGAATTTCCAGGGATGTGATGTGGGAGGGTAGACTCCAGTCCCTGTAGCTTGATGCTCAGCAGTAGGTGCCTACTCTGTTCCAGGGGTACCACCTGGGTTTGTGGGCAGTTGCTGTTACTGGCTTCAAGGCAGCTTGTCTCTGAAGAATTGAAAACAGATACAAGACCTTAAATATACTTTGTTCTTAAAACTTTCTCTCTTGATAAATGGGAAATACCAGCAAAAGAAACAGATGAAAGAAACCACAGCGTGCTTCCATGGTTTCAGTCTTACCTACCCAGACTCTTCGTTCATTATGATCTTTATATTTTTTAATAGTTCATTGATTCAAGTCGGTTTTCCTCATTTGATTTCTGTTTTCTTGGCTTTTTCCGCCAGTTGCCATGTGTAGTATTCTGTTCAACTGACTGAGCTATTCTAACATTTACCTAAAAGCTTTCCAAAGCAGCCAAGGTTGGGGTCAAAGGGGTGTGATCTCAGCATTCAGAAGGCTAAGGCAAGAAGATTGAAAGCTGGAGTTGGAGAGATGACTCAGTGGATAAGAGAACTTTCTCTCCTTCAGGCGTTGTAAGTTGGATTCCCAGCAACCATAAGTTGGCTCACAACTGTCTGTAATTTCAGTCCCAGAAGATCCAACACCTTTTCTGCCCTCTGGGAGCACTAGGCACACACATTGTGTGTCCATCCATCCATCCATCCATCCATCCATCCATCCATCTAGATCTCTCTTGATGGATGGATGGACGAATGGACAGACAGATAGATGGACAGACAGACAGATGTGCAAGCAAAAGTCTTATATGCATAAAATAATAAATACAAAGATTGAAAGTTCATGGTCAGTCTGGCTACAAAGGTAGGCACTGTCTCAGAACAAAACAAACAAAAAACCCAAACAAAGAAGGTCTTCTAAAGCTAAATTAAAGCCATTGCTATTTGGCATATCTCTATTTTTTCCTAAAATGTTCTTTGTGCCCAGACATGTAGGGAATGAAGTTCAAGTGCATCTCTACTGATATTGGCCAGTTTCTGTGTAGTGTTTTCCCTGCAGAGAACATAGGCCCTGAGCCTCTTAAATGCTCATGAGTGGTGTCCTTTTGGGTCATGTCATGGGATGCTGGTGGAATCCTCTCTACTAGGACTGTCATCCTTGTAGAAGTTAGCCAGGAGTGGGAGGCAGTCTTCAGCGTATGGTCTCCGTGCATAAAGCATAAGCTCTATCATCTCCAACCTCAGCAGCCAGGAGTGTTTCTTCGTGTATTTGTTCATGTATATGTATCCAAGCGTCTCTGCAGGCCTGCTCTGTACTGCTGAGGACATGGCTTTTTTATTGAAAGCTTTTTTTCTGTATAATCTGGTTCTGAGTGGCAGCAATTTGATTTTGTTGGGTGGCTGCTCAGCTCTTTCAGTGTGGTTTAAGGGCTGTGTAAGCATCTAAGCAGATAGCGTCCAGTACCAGAGTTCACCTTTAGATAGTGAGACTGGGCCTGGGAAGTGCTGGAACAGATGAAGTCTTCTCTGAAGGTGCTCCTTCTACATGGTTGGAGCAGCTCAGTGATGTAGAGAGGCAGCTTTGTGCTAGTTTTGAATTCAGCGTTGGCTAGAGGAAAGTGACTCTGAGCTTCAGTTTTGTGTCAGCAATTGAAGCCACGTACTGGCTCTGAAAGTTTTTGTGGGGACACCTCTCCGTCCAGTAGAAGTATGGTAGTCATCTCTGTAAATTGAAGCAGAGACATCATTCCTCTCACTGGGGAACCTTCATGAAGGAAGTGGAGACAATGCTATCATGTGTATCTGAAGTCAGCACAATGGAGCTGGATTGCTGTGGGGCTGGGCACCAGCAAGGAGGAGGACAGGGCTTGTAGACTCTGCAGAGGGTAGAGGCTGATCTCTGTAGATTAGTAGCCAGGGCTCTCTTTCTGGAAAGAGTATGGGTATGGAAGGTAGGGCTCAGGAGTGTGAGGCCTGCACCCAGCATAGCTATCTGTCCAGGGTGGCCGTACCTAACTTTAGCATGTTCAGAAATCTTCGCCCTGGCATTGCCTGGAGTGTGCTAGATAGATAGAATGTGGGCTGCCCACGTGGCATGTTGTGAATAGTTCTGCTTTCTGTGTCAATACTGGCTTGTATTTTTTAAAAACAAATGTAAACTACATCAAGCTATGCAGTGACTCTAAAACCTAAGACCCCTGGACTAAAAGGAAAGTGCATCTGATTACTGAGTTCCCTGCTAGGGGCATAACTTGGGGTGCTGTGCTGGGTAAGGATTCCAGGTTCCTTTTCCCTGGAGATGAAGGATTTGGTATAGCCTGTCTTTGACCTCTGTTTCTAAATCAGAAGAGGAACCTGTAGCAGAAGGTCCAGTCATGCCTTGGTTCAGTGGTCCAATAGCCTTTGGAAGAGAATCTGTCTGTATACATCAAAAAGGACAGGTCCATTTGCCTTTGAAGTGTATGTAAGCTTGCCAGGTTATGAGTGGCTGTGGGGGCCAGGCAATATGGGAGGGTTCTTTGGCCTTAAAGACAAATTAAGGTAGCTTTCTCTTCTCCTTCTTCCCTGCAGTACGACAATCTCCTGAGCCAGTTTGGCTGCATGCAGGTGTCATCCTCCTCCTCTTCCCACTCCCTGTCTGCGGTGGATGCCAGCCTGCCCCAGAGGTCGGGCAGCAACATAGAGCAGTACATCCATGATTTGGACACTAACTCTTTTGAACTAGACTTACAGTTTTCAGAAGATGAAAAAAAGTTGTTATTGGAAAAGCAAGCCGGTGGAAACCCTTGGTAAGAACTATAGGCATCAGCAGCCCCATCTAGAATACAGGTTGCATGGGAAGCAGACATGGGCGGGGTTAGCTGTCCTCGCCTCACCTCTCCAGTGCTTTTCAAAGAAACAAAGTTCCCAGATTATTAGGGGACCTCAGGAATGGGGCTTGAATTACATTGTTTGACAATTTTTATATCTCTATAAATTGATTTTAGGACTCATATATAGAAAGCCATTCTCTATTTTCTTCAGCTTATTTCTTCAGTCTATTGATGGATTTTGTTTTATAGTTGTAACTTTACAATGTCCATCCAACTGGTTCCTGCTTTAAATCTGAGTCTGCTGAAAGGGCTTTGGTATTTTTACCTGGCACCCGCCACTTTTTTTTTTTTTTGGACAGGGTCAAAAGACCTTTTTGACAAGGCCACTATGTAGACCACACTGACCTCAAACTAATACAAATCAGCTTGACTCTGCCTCCCAAATGCTAGGATTAAAAGTGTGCACCATGATGCCTGACTTTTTCTTCTAGTATTTTTATGCTTTTACCTTTAAATGTTTAAAAGTTTATTCTCTGACAATTGTATACGTGTATATATTTTGAGCATATCTATCCCCATTACACTTTGACACTTTTTGTGGCAATGAGCTCTCTCAGGAGTGTGTATTTGGGTGTAATGGGAGGAGGGAACTGAGGGCTTGTTAAGGCAGGAGGGGAGAGTGTGCAAGACTCAGGGGGCTTAGGGGAGGAGAACCCTTAGTAGCTTTTCTCGAGGGATGCAGATGGCTAAGACTAGAATGTCTTAATACCAAAACATCTTTTCTCTAGAAAAATTAAATATAGATATTGGCTCTAGAAATAATCTACAATTCTGAGGAGTTTGTCTCTTAACTCCTTCTTTCCTAAGGTGCCAGTACTATTAGGGATAAGAGAAAAGGATTGTTGATTTTGCTCTATTTTTATTTATTGTTTTAAAAAAGATTTTCAAAAAGTTATGTGTATGTGTGTGTTTGTTCACATGAGTGCAGAAATGTGAGGAGACCAGAAGTCTTGGGTCCCCTGGAGCTGGAATTACAGTGTCTGTGAGCCACATAGTGTAGGTGCTAGGAGCTAACCTCAGGTCCTTTAGAAGAGCTGTAAATGCTCATAAAGGCTGAGCCATATCTCCAGCTCCTTATTTGTTCATCTTTTAATTAACATGGTTTCATTATGGTATTTCCATATGTGTTTTGTTTTTGTTGATTCTCCCTCCTATTCCCTTTTGACCCACACAGATTTGTGTTCCTCTTACCCCCAGTAATGTCCTTTCCACTTTCAAATTACATGCATTCGTTTGTTTTGTTTTGTCGAGACAGGGTTTCTCTGTATGACCTTGGCTGTCCTGGAACACTATCTGTAGACCAGGCTGTCCTAGAACTCACAGGGATCTGCCTGTCTCTGCTTCCCGAGTGCTGGGCTCAAAGGCATGTGCCACCACTGCCCGGCTCAGATTACATTTATTCTATTACCCCTAACCTTAACCCCTTTGAAGTTTCCCTTACCCCTTCCTTACAGCTTTCCTTTGCCTCTTATAGTTCTCTTTCTAGTTTCACGACCTACACTTGTCCTCAAAAGTCTCCACCCCACACATGTACACATACATGCATGTAAGCACGTGCGCACACAAATTAGAACTGAGATCTGCACGTGAGAGAAAATGATTTCCTGCAACTCTTTTCTTTTTGTATTTTGAGATACAGTCTCACTCTGTAGCCTAAACTGAGGTAGAATGAACTGTGTAGCCTTGAACTTGTGACAGTACTCCTACTTTAAGTGTCATAGTTACAGGTGTGAGCCACCATGGACCACTTTTTCACATCCATTTATCCTTTGATGCAGACTAGGCTTGCTCCACTTTCTTGCTGTTGTGAATAACAGAGCAGTAAACATGGATGTGTATGTCTCTGTGATGGACATCCTATGTATAGCCTAGGAGTGATAGACGGGGGTCCTATGGCAGTTCAAGTTTTAGTTTTGTTTTAAGATTTGTTTCTAATTTTATTTTTTATTCATGTACTTGTATCTGCCACATGTGTGTGGGTACCTGAAGTATTCAAGAGAGGGTGTCAGGTCTCCTGGAGCTGGAGTTCTAGGTGGATCTGAGCCGTCTGAAATGGGCTGTGGGAATTGTTCTTAGGTCCTTTGGAAGGAACAGAGTATGCTTTTAACCATTAGCCAACTCTTCAGCCCCTATAATTGTATTCTTTTGAGAAACCTTCATATTAATTTCTACTCTGAACAGCAGTAAGAAAGAGGTCTTCTTTCCTCTGTGTAACCCTGGGTGTCCTGGTACATACTCTGTAGACCAGACTGGCCTCAAACTCAGAGATCTGCCTCCAGCATCTCTGCCTCAAGTGCTGGGGTTAAAGGTGTCACCACTACCACCCAGCATCATCGTTTGTTTTCTTGATGCTATTCTGATGGGATGAGATAAGATCTCAAAATAGTTTTAATTTACATTTCCCTAGTGGCTACGGATGTTGAATACTTATAAAGGGGGCAGTGGTGGCGCACGCCTTTAATCCCACCACTTGCAGAGGCAGGTGGATTTCTGAGTTCGAGGCCAGCCTGGTCTACAGAGTGAGTTCCAGGACAGCTAGGGCTACACAGAGAAACTCTGTCTTGAAAAAACAAAAAAACAAAAAAACAAACATGTATTAGCCATTTGTATTTCTTCTTTTGAGAACTCTGTTTAGTTTCTTAACTTATTTATTAATCAGCAGTTTGGATTTTCTAAGTTTTTAATTTTATAGTTCTTTATATATTCTAGATATTAATCCCTGTGTGAAGTATGGCTGGTAAATATTTTCTCCCATTATGAAATCTAAGGAAGATTTTGATCAAAATAATTTTAGCTGTTAGGTACAGTTCCAAGCAGTGCTGAGTACCCAGCTGTCCTGCTTTCTATAGTCTCATGTAGGAGCCCGTCTTCTGAGAGCCTAGTCAGAAGCACTGTCTCCATGGGTATGTGTGTTTCAGCTCTTCTGGGGTCTTCGCCTCTGCCTGGGGCTGTGAGTCCTAGATAGAACAGGAAGCCTACGGTCTCTTGCCTGCTGTCTTTGGTTTTGGGATTCTCTGTCCTTTCCAGTCTTAAGCCAAGTGGTGGTAGTCTCAGCGTTCAGGAGGCAGAGGCAGGCTGATCTCTTGAGTTTGGAACCAGCCTGGTCTACAGAGTGAGTTCCAGGACAGCCAGGACTATACAGAGAAACCCTGTCTCAACAAAACAAAACAAAACAAAACAAAACCACAAAAATGATTTCCGTTCTATGTGGAAAGTGATACTTCTGAAGAGCTTCAGGGATTTCTTATCCTTCTTGTGATAAAATTAATATGTTAGTGCTAAGATAATAACTTACCTTTTCCTCACTGTTATTTGCTGCTAGCATGCAGTGGAGTTTTTCAATGATCACATACTGGAGGGTGGACATTATCTTGACAGTACATAGAATGTATATATATGTTATTTTTTTTTTAATTTTCTGTAGTAGGATTATGGCTTAAAGATGTACATTTTTGAGATTAATATATCCTGATAGTTCTATTATACTCTAACTAGCAATCTTCAGTTATACCTGCTATAGTTAATTTGTAATTTTAATCATCTAGTAAGTTATCACTTTAAAATTCTGACCATTCTATAGAAATACAAGTAAAGTTTATTGGTCTGTTTTGCAATAATATTAAAAAAATATTAAAGTAATATTAAACTTCTGTAAGATTTATCTAAACCAGTTACTTTTGATGTAGAACATTTATAATACAAATGTGAGCATGAATAATAACTTAAAAGATTGTTTTTTTCCTCAGTCACAGAATCACCATTTAAGTCCAAAAAGATGTTAAGTGGCTGTGGAGACGGCTCAGTCAGTAAAATTCTTGCTATGCAACCTTGAGGACCTAAGTTTAAGTCCTGACAACCACATAAAGAATTAGGTGTGGCGATGCACACTTGAATCCTGTGTTGGGGTGGCAGAGACAGTGTGATCTCTTGGGCTTGCAGCCAGCCAATCTAGCCAAATTGGTGAATTCCAGGTTTGGTGGAGAGAGCTTGGAAAAATGGCTCAATGGCTAAGAACAGTTGTTGCTCTTACAGAGAACTCATTTTCACTTCCCAGTACCCATATGATGGCTTACAACCATCAGTAACTCTAGTTCCTTTTCTGACTGTCACAGGTACCAGGCATACACATGATGCACATATATACATGTAGGCTCATATGCATAAATAAACCTAAAAAAATGGATACGGAGAATCCTAGTCATTGTTGTATTGCTGTAAAGTGCTACTATGACCAAGACAACTTTTATAAGAGAAAGCATTTAATTAAGGGCTTAGTATCATTATCAGTCATGGTTGGGAGCATGGCCACATGCAGGCGGGTAAGAGAGCGATAGCTGGGAGCCTTACATCCTGATCTGCAGACACAGAGATACCGGGCCAGCTGGGAGCTTTTGAAACCTCAAAGTCTACCTCTAATGACACACTTCCTCCAAAAAGGCCACACCTCATAGTTCTTTCAAATAGTTTCACTCCTTGATGACTAAGCATTCAAAAATGTGAGCCTTTGGGTGCCATTCTCATTCAAATTACCATAGGTAGAGATACACATAAGTTAAAAAAAAAAAAAAAAAAAAAAAAGGATGTCTTAGGTTTTACTGTTGTGAACAGACACCATGACCAAAGTAAGTCCTATAAATGACAACATTTAATTGGGGCTGGCTTACAGGTTCAGAGGTGCAGTCCAGTATCATCAAGGCAGGAACATGGCAGCATCCAGGCAGGCATGGTGCAGGAGGAGTTGAGAGTTCTACATCTTCATCTGAAGGCTGCTAGTGGAAGACTAATTTCCAGGCAGCTAGGGTGACCCACGCCCACAGTGACACACTCCAACAAGGCTACACCTTCTCTAACAGGGCCATACCTCCAAATAGTGCCACTCCCTGGGCCAAACTTATCCAAACCATCACAGAGGAGATCAGGTAAACACCTGACATTGACCTCTGGCCTGCACATGTACAAGTGTATGTGCTCGCACACACAGAAGATTTGAGTTTTCTGAAGAAGACATGGTTGTAAGAACTGCAGAGCTATGTTATTCTTTCAGGCTCTTACTGTCCCCCCTCACAGGAACAAATTGGTAAGGAAGCTGTAGCATAGTCATACCTTCTAAGGATATCAGAGCACCATAGAACCAGGGTGGCAATCCACTGGACTAGAATTAGCCTACCCAGTCCAGCATAGAATCACTGTAGAGAGTGTGCTGTCTCTGACATGCAAAGGAGGCATCTCACAGTGAAGAGAGCAGTTCTAAAAATCACTGCAAGAAAGTACACTGGGGAAAAATAGACATATAAGAGATGGGGAAGATCCACAGATGCAGCCCTGGCTGTCACATTCCTTTCAAGAACCTGAGACTGATGGCACTACTGCAAATGGCTATTTCAGCACATTATTGGTTCACAAAACAAGGATGCATTTAGGATATGGCCCAGGATAGAGCAAATCAGTTGTAGGCATGTATATGAGTTCATGCTAATACATACATTTTATGTGTGTGTGTGCATGTGCACACCACAGAGCATGTGTGGAAGTCAGGCCTATTGGCAAGAGTCTTTAACCACTGAGTCATTTTGCTGTTCAGGTTAATTGTTTTTGGTTTTGTGTGTGTGTGTGTGTCTGTGTGTGTGTGTGTGTGTGTATGCGCGCATTTTTTTGTTTGTTTGTTTGTCTGTTTGCTGGCTTGCTTGTTTTGTTTGTTTTTCCTGAGACAGGGCTTCTCTGTATAGTCCTGGCTGTCTTAGAACTCACTTTATAGACCAGGCTGGCCTTGAACTCAGAGATCTGCCTGTCTCTGCCTCCCCAAGTACTGGGATTAAAGTGCATAATTAAAGGTGTGCACCACCACTGCCTGGCATGTTTATTATTTTTAGTTAAATAATTGAAGCTGGGAATGGTGATATGTGCCCATAATCCCAGCACATAGAAGGCAGAGGCAAGAGGATTGAGGCCAGCCACGTCTGTGAAGGTTCTAGGGAAAGCAAAACAAGTGAGTAAGTACTTGAAAGCATGTGCTGAAGTTTTCTGGACTACGTATTGGTAGTTACAGTCCAGAGAGAATAATGCTAATAATAATGCTGATATTCCTTGAATGGTAGAGGAGAGTAGGTCATGAGGCCTGTGCTGGAGAGACAGCTCAATGGCTAAGAGCACTGGCTGTTCCTGCAGAGGACACAGGTTCTTTCCAGCAAATGGTGGCTCACAACCATCCATTTATTCTAATTGCAGGCAATCTGATGCTTCTTCTGACCTTCATTGGCACCAAGCACATGCATTGTGTACATACATGCAGACAAAACACTCAAGCATAGAATGAATAAATCTAAAAAAAGTAAAATAAAATAACATTATGAGGCCTGGAGGCTAGATAGCTGATATTTAAAACAAATCAGTGCCCGCTGTACAGCATCACAGCTCTCCTTACCTAACTACAGCCAGCTCAGTAGAGATGGACGTCTGGAATGTCAGGGGCCACTCTCAGTTCTACAGTTGCACTGCACTCTCCAGGATACTAAATTGAAACAGTGAAGCTGGGGGGGGGGGGTGCTCAGGTCCTTAGGGAGTCTTCTTGGGGTCTGTGTGGATAGTAGAGGAGAGAACCAGACTTTGGAGTTTTGCATTGCATCACCATTATGTAGTTGACCATGGGTGAAGCATGAACTCCTTATCCTCTGTGTCTTCATCTCTTTGCATTGATGACAGAATTTGCCTGTTTTAGGAGAGCCACATTGCTATGTGTGAATTCAAAGCTGCATATCAAGCCTTGGCATATCACACTGCAGTAGACTAGACACTTCTGAAGCTATCTTTTAAGGATTTATGATTCTAGGCACTCTTTAGGTATCCTGCCTTGAAAAGTAATTTGCAGATTCTAATACTGATTTACAGTGGAATCCAAACCTCTGTGAAATTTTTTTCACCTAGCATGTTTTCTTTTGGCTTTTTTTGTTTTCTGAGGCAGTGTTCCAGGCTGGCCTAGAACTTGATGTGTAGGCAGAATGACCTTAAACTCCTGATCTTCCTGTTCTGGGATTAAAGTTGTTGCCAGCACACCCAGCCTCACTGCAGCGTTTTTGACATGGTGGTAATGGTGATATGTGTTAGCTTGTTTCTGTGGCACTACCTCCAGCCTTCCTCTGCTATTCAGGTGTCTTCAACTAGAAGATGATCTCAAGAATAGATTATGGCCCATATGTACAGATGAAATCTGTACACATTGAATCACTGCATCTGGGCTATCTCCAGGACCTGAAGAGAGGCTGTGTCTTTGGGGTGGGGTGGGGGACAGGATTTGATGGATATAAAGTCTGCAGAGGCCTTGTGGGGATTGTCCTAAGGGTAACAATTGGAGAACTGCTGGGTCATTCTTCTTTCTTTCTTTTTTTAGGCACCAGTTTGTAGAAAATAATCTAATATTAAAAATGGGCCCAGTGGATAAGCGAAAGGTGAGTTGCTTCCCTGATCCTCTTCATCCTATGACTTCCTACTGCTTCTGTCTCAGGTCAGTTCTTCACCCTGGGGTCCCACCATGAATTGGTGGATATTGCATTCTTCAGCTTGGTGTGATCTTTGGAGATCATCTCTAGATTTTATAAAGCCAGGAACACTCAGACTCTCAGGGAAGCAGTCCAGTCCTGTGGAAAACCAGCCTTATGCTCTGGCCACAGGGCATGGTTGCACAAGGCCCAACTCACTGTGCTAATAAGGTTTCTGTCACATTGAGGAGGATAGATCATTTCTCAGAGCCCAGCAAGTAGTCTTTCATTAGAAGATTTGAAAATACAGGGGTTGTTGTTTATTACATTTTCTGGGCAACAGGTAGTGCAGAATGTATCAGACTCTGCCAACAGGAGTCTCCTGAACACCCTTCCTGGCTGTGTATACTCTGGAAGTGAGAATCTCCATGAAGGTGGGTGAGGCCTGGCCTGCCAAGGGCAGGACTCTGTGCCTTAGAAAATTTGAAGGGCCAGGACACTACAAGCTAGCATATTGTGAGCTAAACAACAGAGACCTGTGCTTATGTTTTTCCCTGATGTAATATGTTGGACCTAGGTTCCAAGTTGAGGAAGTGTCTCAGGTGAATGGAGAGGTGGCTGGCAGTCACTATGTCCTGAGCTACTTACCAGTTAGTCCCATCTGTGTCTTGATCAAACAGTTTGTTTATTTTATTTGTACCAGGGTTTATTTGCAAGACGACGACAGTTATTACTCACAGAAGGGCCACATTTATATTATGTCGATCCTGTCAACAAGGTCTTGAAAGGTGAAATTCCATGGTCACAAGAACTCCGACCAGAAGCCAAGAATTTTAAAACTTTCTTTGTCCACACGGTGAGTCTATCCCTGTAAGGTGTCTGATTGTAGTCTCATCACAGGCTTCTGCATCTCTGTTGGAAGTGTCTCTTGCTTTGGCCAAGGAAGCATCTAGGGTCAGTTTAGCTTCTTGAGTCTTAGAGACAGACCTATATGAACAACTTAGGCCTGAGTTGGGCCAGGAGATACTCTGCTTGGTTTTTGGTTTTGGTAGGTCACCTGCCTACATACTTTTAGTTTCTGCACTTGTAGAAGGAAGAAGCCCACTGTGCCCATAGGCGTCAAAAAGGTGCTGGCAGCATTGACAGAGACAGGCTGGGTGGGGACGGGACTCCTGAAGGACATCAGATGCTCTGTTTTGCAGCCTAACAGGACGTATTACCTGATGGATCCAAGCGGGAATGCTCACAAGTGGTGCAGAAAGATCCAGGAGGTTTGGAGGCAGCAGTACCAGAGCAATACAGATGCTGCAGTGCAGTGACGTGGCCTGCGGCCGGGCTGCCTATCGCTGCCAGGACACCTGCCCCAGCGCGGCTCGGCCGCCACCCAGGACGCTTCCAGACCACCTGCCAGCCACCTCGAGGAGAACATAGATGGCAGAAACCTTGCAGCTTTTTTATTTAAAAGAAAAGAAGAAAAAAAGAACCCAACCACACAAAGAACAAAACAAATAGCCAACAAACAGGAATTCAGGGTCGCTTTGCTTGCTCTCTGTGCTCTGTGGTGGCTTCCATGCACTGCTGTGGCCATGGAGACCCAGATCCTTGCACGGTAGCCCAGCTTCTGCCCAGACCAGTGGCCAGATTTGGCATCACCAGCCCCTCCTAGCATCCACAGGAACCGCATGCTTGCCTCTACCCTTCCCTACCTGATACACACAGCTCCTGCTGTGACTGAGGGACTGGGTGTATCTGGCCTACCCCAGTTGTTGCAGAATCCTTCACCAGGAGCCTCTTCACTCCTGTGCTGGGGTAGTCACCAGCTTACTGTGGGTGCAGGGCTCTTAGCTTGCGTGTGTTCTCCCTTCCTTGAATCCCTTGTCTGGCCCTAGAGATTTGGTCAGGTGTGTTTCTGGTGACATGATTTCTGTGTGTGGTTCCTGCCTTACAGTAGGCAGGTTGTGTGGTGAGAAGAATGAAGGCTGTTGTAGTTATAGGTGCCCTTACTGGGCTCTGCTCTAGTGTTCCACTTCCTAGAAGTTTATCCAGTGAACTAGACACCAAGCCAAGCACATGTCCAGGAGGGTTGCTGTCATACCAGCACCTAGTAACACCAACTAGATTATTATCAGATACAGAATCCTGTCCTGAACCCGGGCAAGCCCTGAAGGTACTATGGAGAATCCAGCCTGGGCCACTGCTTCCATATAGAGAATAGGGACAGCCAGCCTTCCTGGGAGTTTCTGCACAGGTGTGAGTGTACAAACCACATGCCCTATGAGTCAGGCACTGAGAAAACCCTAGGGTGTATACCAGTATCCCTCCCGTCCTCACCTGGGATGCTGTGGGCAAACACTTCTCAGCTAGCTCCATTTTTACAACTCTGTTGAAAATCTAAAAGCCTTCTCATGTTGCCTAGTCATCTACTCCCATAAAATGTGGGCCTTGCCTGGAAAGAATGTTACTACTGTCTTGCTCACAGGAATAGCCCTCTTAATCTGAGCCTGCCTATGCTGGTGTTCTTTGCCAGTATTGGGACACTTCTTTGATGCTAAGCTGACAGTGCTTTGTTCTATAATACAGACGGCCTGAGATATTTTGGCATTTCTTGAAGAGTGCTTCTGAGGGACTTGGCTGTACCTCTCTTTGACTAGGGTGTCCCTGAAAGTGGAGAAAAGTAGGCATTTGCCTTCATAGTCTGCTCACAGCAACACCTCAGACTCCCATGTCCCAAAGACAGCAACAATTTTGCCATTTCTATTTTCTTTTACAAAGGCACCCCCTAATACCCACAACAGAGGTTACCCTGGTTCTGTCTACAGTGACCACCTGTGGGCCAGGCCATCCAAACTGAGAGGGGGATAGATTCTATTTTCAAACCTTTAACAATAAGAGTGATTCTTTTAAACTGGGGTGGAGTGTAGATGAAAAGCCAGCCATCATGCTGTGGCAGGGGTGCTGGATGGGAACAGATTTTATTTAGACTCAGCTAGATTGTGTGATAAGGGCTCCAGGTGGTCAAGGAGCAGGACCTCACTTACTTGTAGAACCCAGGGAACAGGTATGGCGTAGTATGCTGTCAGCCTGAGAGTGAAAGTGGGTACTCTTTTTCTCTTGGTTTTTGAAGAGCCTGTGTTAGCTAAGTACTCTTGGCTTTTTCCTCCTTAGAGTCCTGTTCTTGCTCAAGCCTTGTGGCTATTTAGCTCTCAGAGTGCCCTGCATCCTACATTTGCACATAGTGGCTTCCTGCCTCTACGGTGCATGCAGACACAAGGAAAGCATCTCTGAGGGCACTTAACTACAGGGGACCAGGGGACTGCGGTTTGGCTTCAATTAGACCACATGGCTGGCTGTATATCGAGAGTCCTTTGTTGCTTCCTTCCCTGGAGAGCAACACTACCTCCTGGGCTTTACCAAGCACCACCCTAACCTCCAAAATCAGGGTTCAGCTGAGCTAGTAGTGGGTGGCCACCATGACTGCCCTATGCTACAACAGCTGAACTCTTCCCAGGTCACCTTTGTCCTTACTGCCCCCTTTTCCTTGATTTTTTTTTTTTTTTTATTTAAAGAACCATGCACATTCTTTCTTACCCTGGCTTAAATCACCTTCATTTTTTCCAGTCGTCCTTAGAGCTGCCACCCCGTGTGCAGGTGCCTTACTTTGTAGGACAGGATGTGGGTGTTAGTTTGTACAACTCTGTGTGTGTGTGTGTGTGTGTGTGTGTGTGTGTAGCAGTAAATGCAGGATGTTTGTAAGAAGAGAAAGATGCCCTATTAGTATCTCTAGAAATCATGTGTCCTAAGAATGACAAGGATTGAAAGAAAGGTGAAGACTGTTCTCTGGCTTGTGCCTAGGTACAGTGGACTGTCCCCTACAGTCCACTGAGCCCTGGCTTCTCTTGGCATCACAGTTGAAACTTAGCTTGAATGGGTCATTTCCACCTGTTTTTCTGTGCTCCAGCTGGGCAGTGGGCTCCCCATGTAGAACTGAGTCTCTCCACTCCAGGGAGTGGCCTCATGGCTCAGCTGTCATTCTGAGCTAAAACTCAGTAGATGCAGTAAAAACCACTTTGGGCCACCCTAGTGCTTGTGATTCATGCTTGAAGTAACCTTGCAGACAGTTATGTGGCATAGACTCCCAGTGCTAGCGAGGGGGCCATAGGTAATGTGTGCTTTCTTTAAAGAAGTGTATGTTTTCTGAAAGCAAAAGAATAAAGGAAGGCCCACCATTCAGAGACCACTGTGAGCATTTTGATGTAGATCCTGTTCTCTCTAACTTTTTTTGTTCCAGTGCTGAGAATTGAATTGTGAGGTTCAGGAGTGCTAAGCAAGTGCTCCACCACTGATGTGCATCCTTAGTCCTTGTTCGCTTTTTAAACCAAACTGGGAACACATGCAACGTTCATCTTTTTACATCCAGCTTTTCCACTTGACATTTTCTCTTAAGCATTTCTCCATGCCATGAGTAGTTCTTCAAAAGCATGTTTTTGATAATTGTGGAGTCAAATGGTTGTAAATTTATAAGTTATCCAATGTTTCCCCATTGTAAAACATTCAGATGGTTTTTGTGTTTCCTTTGTGTTTTGTTTTTTGCTATTTAAATAATGCTGTGGTGAATATACTTATAAGTCTTTGATTTTTATTCTGATTTTACCCCTTCCTCACGTGGTATTTTTGGGTAAAAGAATTTGTTCATTTCACAGCTATTCCTCCTCCTTGGTCTGATGTTTAGATGCTCTGAGTTCCAGTTACAAACCTACCTTCCTTGTGTCCTACAGATTTTGAACACATCAGTTCTTGCTAAGCTGTGTGTTCCCAAGAAAGTTTGACTATGACTGCTTTTTTTTTTTTTTTAATGCTAAAATGTTATTGCTGCAGATTCCTTTGTGACATGTTTTCCAAAAGCCAGTTTCTTCATTTTCATTGCAAGAATCTGCTCCTGCATGTTACTTTTCCATCCGTGCTGCTAAGGCTGCCAAGTGTTTGGTGATGCTTTCAGAATCTTGTACTTTGTGTCCACGATGGTACTGAATCTGCTTCTACACAGTCAGCAGAGATAGTGTCGAACTGACCTTGCCACACACCTAATGGATAATTCATAATTAAGTTTATAAACTCAGAAATGCATTTGGGCCATTTGAGAATCAGTAACAAAGCAGAATAACAAAGCTTTTCTTGGAAAAGACACCACACATACCAAAAGTACAGTTGTGAGTGTTCTTGCTCCACATCTCAGGTCTTGGTTCAGGACAGCACAGTGGCCAGGCTTTTTCATTGCCAGGGATGGGTGTCCCAGCTGATGCTTATGTAAGCCTCTTTGTGTGCTGCAGTGCTGCAGGTAACTATAGTGCCCACCCAAATTGGATAGTATTTTTATCTGTGTTGGGTGGGGCCTGCTGGTTCAGTTTGGAAACATGCAGCAGAGATTTTCTGGGCACCATACTCAGTGTTACTTGACTGTCAGAGCTTAGGGCTGGAGATGTGCAAAAATCAGTTTCCTGCCCTCCTCCACCTCAAGGCTTCTTCCCACTGTTCCATAGACCCAGGGTGTTCATAGCTGAGACTTGGGAGGCCACCGAAACTCTGAGTATGGTGAAGATGCTGCCATACACCCTTTCCAGTTGTTTTAATGCAAAACCCAACATAAACTGATGGTGATGCCAGTGGGTATAGCACTTCTTAGGTAGAGCATATGACAAGGGCTCTGACAGATTCGACAGGGCTGGGACCACTCTCAGATCCTCTGAAGATAACTGGCTTCTGGCCTGACACTTCAGGGTTTTAAGTCAGAATGTAGAAAAGTGGCCTAGGAAGGAAGCTGTTTCTGTCAAAAGCACTTTTGCAGCGGTAAGCAAATGAATTAGCCAATATGAATACCTGAAAATTCCCTGTAATTCATTTCTTCCATATGAAGAATCCAAGCTGTACAGAAGTTTTTACAAATGGCAAAATTTCCCCTCCCCATGTAGTCCACCCTAGTTTAATCATCTGGGTTAATGACTACAGGTGGGTCATTGTGTAGGTGAAAGCCTCCATGATGACCATAGTGATTGGACATGTGCAAATTAAAAACTTAGAGTATTTTAGAGCTGCTGCGGCTGTTCCATAGCCACGTACAGTAGGATGAATCAATAGTCAATTGCTGTCATTCAGGTTGGTGGCAGTCAGTTAGAACATGTGTAATATTCTCTACCTGGTCTTTAGCTGTAACTGTGATGTACAGGCAAAGGAAAAATTAAAAATACTTATGAAAACAGATAATGCAATGATACTAGGATATACACTTTTGTATTTTTATTCTTATATAAGGTTATTTGCTGGCTATTGTCAGCCTCTAGTTCAGTCTGTGTTATTTAAATTCTAATATATGAATTATTTGGATTGAATTCATGTTTGGGGCCACGTTGTTGTATGTATTGATGTACAGCCTTGAATGTGAATAATTATTGTAAACTATATTTTACAACTTTTCCCCTGGCTTTATTATATAAATTTTCTATTTGGTCATGGTTTAATCATATAATTTAATGAAACAATTTTTCTTTTTTTTTTTTTTCAAATATCTGTGCTTTAGATGTAATTACCGGATGATGGATTTCCCTCGTATGCTCGGTAGTCTTGTAATAAAAGCATGTAGAGTGTACATTTATGTCCTGGATCCTCTTTGGGTGGGGGCAGAGCTTGCGCCGAGGATGCCCCTGAAAACCGCTTGCCCGTGAGGCTTGCTCCGGCCGGAAGCGGTAATCTCCGGCCTGCTTTTCGAGCCGGAACTTCCGCCTTGCACATGAGCCCTGGGCGGGCACTTTATTGGGGCGTACCCATGGGCGGGACAACTCGGGGGACTGTATTAAAGAACGAACGCTTCCGGCGAAGGGGCGCTGTGGCGGGGCTTGTTAGGATCATGGCGGAGAATCACTGCGAGCTGCTGCCGCCGGCTCCGAGCGGCCTCGGGGCGGGGCTGGGGGGCGGCCTATGCCGCCGCTGCAGCGCTGGAATCGTCGCTCTGGCTCAGCGCCCCAGTGGCGTGTCCAAATGGGTCCGGCTCAACGTCGGCGGCACCTACTTCCTCACCACCCGGCAGACGCTGTGCCGGGACCCGAAGTCTTTCCTGTACCGCTTGTGCCAGGCGGACCCCGACCTAGATTCGGACAAGGTGAGGGCTTCGCGGGTCAGCAGGGGTCTGGCCGCCCTAGTCGCCACTCGCGACACACACCTCTCCGCAGTGAGCCGAGCGGGCACTCTGAGCCTAGCGTCCTGGGCCGGAGGGAGGATGGCACTCTTGTACTCACCTGCCTCGGCCCTCTGGTGCCTCTCTTGCCGTTCATGCTCTTCGATCGAGAAAAACCCAAGCTTTGCTGTGGCCCAACTTTCTTCTCCCTAGATTCTTTTGCCCAGGGTGTGTGACCACCACCGCCCAACTATTTCCTGGCTTTGGAACCTGAGAACCCTTTGCATTCATCTGGTCTTTTCACATTCCAGACGTTTAAATTAACGTAGGCCATGGGGGTTGACACAGTGATACCTTTTTTCCAGTGACTTGCAGAGTTTGTGCTTCATCCTTCTCATCCATAATAAAAACAGGCACCGCATCTCTTAGAAGATACCTCCTGTGTAAAAATGTTCAGAGGTGTCAGATTACTTCTAATAAATGAATTATTTGTATTGAATTCATGTTCTAGGCCAGGTGTAGAAAAATCTTAGGGTTATGAGAGGCCAGGTAGAGAATCCTTTTCGATCGCTTTTCAGACTTCGTTTTCCCACTGCCTTTGAAAAGGGTAGGAATTTCCAGCTTAGTTTGTAGTTTGTTTATCTTTAATTTAATTAAACGCTAATACTGTTATACCTGTGGTAATAGAAAATATTTCGATTGTTATCATTACAAAAGTTGTGTGGTATACTGCATAACTGATAAATCAGTATTGTACAGGATTGAAACTTAGGAAAAAATAGTTCTCTCCCCTGGTCCCCTAGGCAGTTTACTATCCTTATACTAACTGAGTTTTCTGGTTCAGCCTACATGATGGCACTTGATTTTGTGCCTTGCCAGCCTGAAAATTGCTACTCAGGAGTTTTTCCAGAAAGATTGGAGCCCATTGCACTTTAAACGGCCTGACAGAGCACCTTCTCAGTGAGGCCTGGCATTATGACCAGGAAATAAGAATTCTTGAGTTACTGCAAAATAATCAAGAAGTTCGGGTTTGAGATACCACTGTGGTAGTCCTTCACACCCTTCCTCTCAGCTGTTCCCATTTCTGAGTTGACCAACTCTCTCTACTCTTAGAGAATTGACCTTCTAGAAAACGACAGAAGTCTGAAGGATAGAGGTAGGCTTTTGTCAGCAGTGGTTTCTTTTTATAGTGAGGGTGTGTGTTTCACTGTTGGTTTTTCAAACAGTGGGCATTTATACTCATTCTCTTTCTACCCAAGCATCCCTCCCTGTCTTGTGTGTTAAATCAGATTTTAACCAGCCTTGGCGGTTGGCTTCCGGTGTCTTTTGCTTCCTCAGCACTGGATTTAGGATTGTGTGAGTGCAGCATATTCAAGTCAAACATATCTCTTCATTTTACTGTCTTTTAAGACTACTTTATAAATTATCCTTTACTGTGCTGGTGAGACAGCTCCTGCTGCCAGCCAAGCCTAACAACTCGGTAGAAGGAAAAACTGACTCTGAAAAGTTATACTCTGAGCTGGGCCGTGATGGTGCACGCCTTTAATTCAAGCACTTGGGAGGCAGAGGCATGAAGATACTTGAGTTTGAGGCCAGCTTGGTCTACAGAGTGAGTTTCAAGATAGCCAGGGATACACAGAGAAACACTGACTCAAAAAACAAAACAGCTGGTGAGATGGCTGAGTGGTTAAAAGCACTGGCTGCTCTTCCAGAGGCCCCGGGTTCAATATTCAACCCTCACATGCAGCTCACAACTCTAACTCGTTTCAAGGAATCTAGCACTCATATAGACATATGCAAGCAAAACACTAATGCACATAAAATAAATCATTAAAAATTCATATTCAAAAATAGAGTGAGTTCCCAGACAGCCAGGGCTACATAGAGAAACTCTATCTCAAAAACAAAAATTAAAAATAAAAAAAAAGTTGTACACTGACTTCTCAGTGCTCATTATGGTACTTGTGTGCCTACACACATGCATAAATAAATGTGTGTGTGTGTCTGTGTGTTTGTATCTGTATATGTGTATATGTGTTTTTCCTTTATTGCAATGGAAGATTAATATATTTTAGATTTTTTTTTTTAAAGTTTATTATTTAGGAACTAGCAAGTTTGCCCAGTGGTTAAGAACACTTGTCCCTCATACAGAGGACCTGGGTTGGATTCCCAGAACTTCTCATAGTGGCTCATAACCATCTGTAACTCCAGCTCTAAGGAGTCTGACACTCTCCTTTGACCCCTTTGCATCAGGCATGCACATGTTACACATACATATGGGCATCCAAAACACTCATACACACAATGTAAAATAAATCTAAATTTTGTTTAAGTAACATTTGATTTCTGAGTTATAAAACCACAATTCAGAACATAAAAATAATATAAGCCCCAGGCATGAAGTAAAGCACCTGTAATCCCAGCATTTTGGGAAGTAGAAGCAGAAGAATTGGGAGTTTGAGGCTAGCCTAGGCTACATGGACCCAGTCTCTAGAAAAATATAATAGATACAGTCTTGGTCCCATGATTGATAGTGTTTGTTTTAGTCACAGGTTGCTAGAAAGAATAGTTCAAATTCATATTAGCTGTATTACTAGAGTGTTCAAATATGAAAATCTATAAATATTCTGTGTTTGCAGCATGCCCAAGCCCCCAACCAGGTTCTGATGACAGTGTCCCAGGCGATTCCACCTTAATAATTAGATCCTAAGGAGGTTAGAAGGGAGGGGTGTTAACAGCTGGAGGCCATTAATTACATGATGGGAGGTAAACAGGATGTTGATTCACGTGGAAGGCCTCGAAGCTCTGACCTCATAGTTAAGGTCAAGGAAAGAATACCTGGCAAATACTCCTTAGAGTCGAACTTTAACAGGGACCTGGTGGAAGATTCTTTCTGGCATTTGATTGGTGTTTATTGAGTGCTTACCTTTGCCGAATGTGATGCCAAGATGGGACCTGGGTGAGGAGATTTAAGGGAAGAAGTTCCCAAAGGAACCTCCTGGGTTTCACAATGATGGGAGAGCACCAAAGACAGACTGCTGTGTGGGGCGCTAGGCCATAAGTTACTGTGGGGAAAGAAGTTTCTGGAAGACACTTTCCCAAGATGCTGACAGACAGAGCGCTAGGGGATAGAGAATGCAAGCACACTCAGGGCTTACTGACCGTCCTCCGGGTGGACTCTACCTGGGTCATGTGGGACTTACTGGACACACAATGCCTTGTATCCCTAGACCTCCCTTTGACTTACTTCAGAGGCCAACTCTGAGCCCACTGCTCTGTGCTTTTTCTAGACAGCCTGAGTGAATTCTCCCTTCCTCTTGGGACACCCTCCAGTGGGACTATGGCTGTGTTGTGCATTTGAGCATCTGCTGTTGTGTGTCATTTTCTCCCCAGTGTTAGCCTTGGGGACAGGACAGGTGTGACACTTGTAATCTGCTCGTGGGAAATGCTTTGCAAAGGCTTGATATTTGATCCATTTTGGTTGTATTTCAGCATTCCATGGTGCGTTGAAAACAGAGTTGCTGTTTGTAGCCCAACTGGCCTGTGATTTAGTGTGACAGTGCTTCAGGGGGAAAAGGGAAACAGCAAATACTGTGTGGTTGGAAGCTATCCTGAACTTCATAGTGTTCTATGTCTGAGGCACATCTAGAGAAAATGCCACCTGCACATAAACTTCTGCCTTTGGAACAGGACCACTGTCCCAGCTTGAGCTTGTAGATATAGTTACATCAGGTGGGTCTTTGGAAGGGTTTATTACAGCCAGGTCCCTCCAGTCCTTCTCTGTATCCACTTTGGGTGCAGTTGGTGCTGGTGAGTTTTAGGGTTAGAAAGATGAAAGGAATATTACAGACTAAGGAGTGGGATGTAGGTGGGGAAACTATCTTTGAATCAGTGGCTTGGCAAGAAAAATGGGGATTACTTAGAGTATAAATGGCAGATGTTGTTCTATGTAACTAAATAAGAGAAACTAGCCAGCAGAATCCCCAGGAGCATCCTGGGCACTGGGCAGAGTTGCATGGGCCACAGGCTGTGAGTGGGTGTCTAAGGCGTGCATGTGTTTTATTTCTTCAGTGCATAAGGATGTGGCTGGAGTATTCTTGGCCCTGGTGGTGCATCCTAGTGTTGTGCCCTCGCCCCCTTTGCAGTTGATGCCTGTTCTCACTATGACTGGTCACCCGTGTCAGTGTTCCTCATTCAGAAGCCTCTCGGCTCTGAGCAGGCCAAGAGGACTTGTCAACTCATGAGGAGTTGGAGCTTTCTGAGGATCTCAGGGTATCCTCTGAGGTGACAGGGCGGTAGCTGGCTGGTGCAAACCCATTCTTCTTTCTGTCTGCTACTAGTGTAGTTCACTTGTGCTTGTCCAGCATGCTGGTGCCTGGCTTTGATTCTGCAGAGGGATCGGGAACTCTGGCTACCAGCCAGTTTCCCCACATCAAGTGTTCTTAGAGCCTGGAGCTATTCATTCCCTTTGGGTGGGGTATGGATGCTTTGGCTCTGAAAGTCCAAGATTGAAAAAAACAATGGGGCCAAGATACTTGCCAACCAGCCCTCAGAGTATGTTCTTGGTCCCAGGAGCAGGGGCTTGGGGGGTGTGGGGTGTGGGAGGCATCTACTGCTTCCCAGACATCAATGCAAGCTTCACAGTGTTTCCTTTTCAGAGCTGTCTACACTTTGCTTTTTCAGTGATTCTCTCCTCTGCATACCCTGGGCTACTAGCCAATGGGAGAGTCTATGTGGCTAAATCTAGTGGGCTGCCCCTGTTTAGGCCCAAGCTGACTCTCATTAGGCCTTGCTTAGGGGCAGCTTGCTCTCAGCTTGCTGTGGGAAGGAGCAGAGCTGCCTTGTCTGGCACTGTGTTTTCTTATAAGATGCTTGATGCTTTTAGGCTTAGGAAATACAGCTATGGAGCTCCGGTGCAGCACTCAGTGCCCACGGAGACGGCTTTGAGGTAGCCTACAAGACATCTTAGAGTAGATGTGCCCCCGTGTCCCACTGCCCTGGTTCTGGTGGGTTCTTGCTTAGCAGTTGCCCTTCACACTTTTTGTCATAGTTTTGCAAATGAGGCCCTGGGTGGTCAGCTGCTCACTATGGGCTGATGTTGATTATCCAAGCAGATGAGGGAAGGTAAGTGCTACTGGGGCTGAAGAGAAAGAAGAGGAGGAGAAGCCTAGCAAGAAGGTAAGGAAGAGTTCAGGGCTCGGTTTACCCATATGACCTCGTGTGAGGAGGGTAGAAGCTATCTTGAAGTTGACGGGATAGTAGCCTTGGAGATAGCTGAGGGGACTTCACAGGTGAGCTGTGGACCTCTTGTTGGGCTGTCCTGGCCAGAATGCCCTGGACTGCTGACCTGTTAGCCAGAATGGAGAGGCTAGTGCTCGGGGTTTGAAGACTGTGAAGCCAGGAAAGGCCTCCCCTTGGGCACACCTGGTCTGGATCCTTATCAATGGTCATATTTCCTGTTTCTCTTCTCTACTGACGGGCTGATGATAGCAGTAGCCTGTTAAATACACACTCTCACTAGCAGAAAGGAGGCAGTGTGGGGGGAGATGGTGTGTAGGTCTCTGTACCCAGTGTACCTAGGGAGGAAACCACCCAAGGAACCCGGAGAGTGGAGGACCCTTCTGTGGCAATGCAGGTGCTCATGGCAGTTTTATTTACACAGATGCAATTGGGAAATCTCTCCCCATGAAGGCTCCTGTCTAGTAAATCCTTAGGACACTACAGCCGACTTCAGCTCAAGGAGCCTGCCCCGAGTGAATTCTAAGCATTCTGGTTCCATGAAAAGCCCCAGAAACCTCATTTGTGGGGTCCAGTTCACAAATCTCACATCTTGCAAGCTTTACCAGTGTCCTCAATTTTAGTTCCCAGCTAGGGACAGGAGTAATTAATGTGCCATCTGGGGCAGGGATACATTCCTCAAGTCATGACTCTTGAAATCTGAGAGATGTCCCAGGCCACACTAAGGGTTACAATGAGGCAGAGCCCTAGCACACCCTTAGCCCCAAATCTCACTCAGAGGTCTGCCCTCTGTGTTGTGCCCCACCCCCACCCCCATTCCAGGGAGGGTTTGGTGGTCAGGTGAGCCCAGGGCAGCATGGGTTCCACAAAGAGAGTGAAGTGAGAGCTCGGCTCTCTTTACCACAGTGCACTTGGAAAGGCTGGGAGGAATGGGAGGGGCGCTGGTGTGCAGTGGCAGCCTGGAGTGCACACTGCTGCCTCACTCTACAAATCTGAATGTCTCTCCCAAGCCCAGGGTCTCTGGACCTCAGTTTCCCCATTTGCAGTTGGTGATGTCTAAGACTTCTTCTGGATCAAAGATATGACAAATATGTATAAAGCAATTCAAGAAAGTAGAAATAAAGGTTTGTATGTAGATGTCACTGGAAAGGGATAATTTCAGAGTAAAATCTAAGCATTCATAAGTACGTTGATTATGTGTGTTGGCACATACAAAATTCAATGCATTTGACTTAGTGGGACATTTGATGGAGTATTCTTCCAGATTTAGTTCACAACACTCCACTGTTAATTGTAATTCTTTTCTATGGCTGCATCTTGTTCCTTCCATTGGGATGGGTGCAGGTGCACCAGAGCTGTGAGTGAGTCAAGGAACTACTGCAGACCTGTGACACTCTCCACCTGCATCTTCAACTTAGAGGCTTGCCTGAGGCATAGTGACGCCAACCTTTGTCTGCATGCTATTCCAGAATCAAGAGGCTGTGTTAGGCTCATGCCCTAAAGGACTACAGCTGGGACTGTGTTCTGATTAGATGACTAATGGCCATCTTCTTACTAGGCCTTTCCCCACCAGAGACACAGGCTTGAGACAGGTTTGTTTCTGGAGGTTGTCTCTAATTCCTTTAGAAATTGGTTTGTGGAGTTCGGCCTCCTGGGAGCATGTTTGATGTGGCCTAACCTGGCCTTTGCCCGTTTGTGCCTTTGGGGAAGGTGCTCATGGGCGGCTACTCTGGAAGGCCCAGGGAAAGCACCTCAGAGGCCAGGAAACTGCCCTGCCTGGCTCAGCGGCCAGTAGCTCAGGCTTGGGGCTCAGCCTCCACATTATGCCCACTCAGTGCCAACTTGGGCATCAGCAACCTGTCTCGCATATGTGGACTGGTGGTGTGCATGCGTGGGAGGAGTTGGCTCTCATGTAATGTTCAGAGCTAAGTCCTTGATCCCTTTTTTATGCCATATTTCCAGCCAGTACTGCCATAAGTAGGTCAGACACAGATCCACTGAGAAGTGGGGAAGGGCGGGTTGGTAGAGGCAAATGATTGTGAAGAAAACAGTCTTAATTCTGGTGCTTTTATGGAAAACCAAAACCTTCCCACCATACTAACAAACAGGCTTTTCCCTAAATCATGTTAGGACTGAAGAGAAGAGAAAACAAAGACCCCAGTGACATATCTTGGCTGCTTCCTGGTTACTCTGAATCTGCTGGGTTTCAGAAGTGGTTTCCTTCTGCATCTTGTGTGCTCTTGGCACAGCTGATGATGGGGTCCCTGCCTCATTTGTCCCAAATTACTGTAGCTGATCGACATCTAGATAGTATCTTGGAGGCCTGATATGGAGGAGCACACTTTTAATCCCAGCACTCAGGAGGCAGAGACAGTTGGATCTCAGTGAATTCAAGGTCAGCTAAGGCTATATATAATGAGAAGATACTGCCTCAAAAAATAAATAATATAGGTAGACAGACAGACAGTCATCTTACTGATTTTATGTGAATGAACTGAAGTCTTGTATTTGGATTTCTTCTTTTCTGTGTTAGGCTGGAGGACCTAAGCTGTATTACCAACTGGGACTGCTCACTTGTCAGTCTCTCAGCATAGCCTTGCAAACATGAATACAGCCTGGAATGCTGCCACAGTGGATCCTAAACTTCACTGTCATGTGTGTCATGGTGGAAGTCTGTGGGTGTGGGGTTTGGCCTTGGACTTTGGCCCTTACTATGTATGGAGTTGAGATCTCCCACAGACAGCTCCTAAAGAATGACTCTGGCCTCTGTGGTTGGTGGCTGTCTAGGCAGCTGACCTGCTTTAAGGAAGTAGCCACCAGAAGAAACTGGCCAGAGAGCTGTGAGATAAAGTGTAGAGGAAACGATCCTCCAGTTTTCCTTGACTCCTGTGAGTGTCTAAGTGTGAGCCTGGACTTTGGAGTTTTAGAGAGATTATGAATATTTTAAAGAGACAAGACTTCTAAAATTTGAATATTTAAAGACTGGGACTTTCAGAGTTTACATTTATGTTTCAGAGTTTATATTTTATATTGTGATTTTGGTATTGATTTGACATTGTGGGGACAACAAGAAAGAAAGGTTATGGTTTAACAGTGATGTGTGTGTTTGTCAAGTTGGTAACTGGTCAATTGTTTGGTTAATCTTATTTTTTAATTTAATTTTGTTTTTTTCAATACAGGGTTTCTCTGTGTAGCTCTGACTGTCCCTGGAACTCTGTAGACCAGGCTGACCTTGAATTCACAGAGATCTGCCTACCTCTGCCTCTTAAGTGCTGGGATTAACAGCATGTGCCACCACTGCCTGGCTAAAATGACGTATGTATTTTATTATTTTATGAATGTTTTGTCTATATTATGTATATGCCCTGTGTGGATGCTTGGTGCTCAGAGAGGCCAGAGAGGGCATTAAATCCCCTGGGACTGGTGTTACATGTGGTTGTGAGCCACTATGTGTGTGCTGGGAACAGAACCCGGGTCCTCTGCAAGAGCAGCAAGTGCTCTTAACCTCTGGGCCAACTCTCCAGCCCTGTTGGTTAATTTTATATCAGCTTGCAACAATCTAGAGTCATTTGGGAAAAGGGAACCTCACTTGAGAAAAATACCCCCACCAGATTGGCCTCTGGGCCAGCCTGTGGTGGTGGTGGGGTGTGTGTGTGTGTGTTTGTGTTTGTGTTTGTGTTGTTTTCCCTTAATCAGTGAATGATGTGGGAGGGCCCAGCTCACTGGGTGGTGCCAGCCCTGGGCTGGCGGTTCAGGGTGCTATAAAAGGAGGTGAGCATGCCATGGAGATTGAGCTGGTAAGCAGCACTTTCCACTGTCCCTGTATCAGCTCGTGCCTCCAGGTTTCTGTCTAGCCTGAGTTTCTTTTCTGGCTTCCTTCAGTGATGAAATATGGTGTGGGGCTGTAAGCTGAAATAAACATTTTTCTCCTCAGGTTGCTTTGGATTATGGAAATTAACACCTCTGGACATAACACAGTGTAGGCCATACCACCTCGCCTGGTGCCACAGCTTTACTTTCCAGCCAGTGGCAGTTGCTGCCTCTGACACACTCTGCCTGATACCGCCCTGTTTCCTCTTCCAGCATGCTCCCGTCCTGCCATTCTTGGCACATGCTCTCTCCCCTGGGTGACCAGGAGGTTTGGTGCTGGGGTCTTCACAAATCACTCAGGATTATGGATGTGTGCAGGTTCCTGTTCATCCTGCCCTCCAGCCTGGCTCAGCAAAATTTTTGAATTACTTTGGTCTTGTTTTTCTGGAAGTCTCCACATCTAAAGTGCTTCTTTACTAGATGCAAATGGGGATCCCCACAAAGTACATGGCTTGCCCTTCTTTGTGGCTGGGTTTAAGGCACACAGGACACTGGACTCCAAGCACAGGGTACTGGCTAGAAGTGTGAAGCTGTAAGAAGTTTCCGTGGGCTGCTGTCCCCATCTTGCCATCTGGAACTTGTAGTTAAGTCTTTTGTTCATGGTGGTTAGCCCTCGGCTCTTAAGACAGAGAGAAACGCTGAACAGAGTACAGCCCTTTGCTGTCAGACAGTCCCACTGTGGCCGGGATCTCACTTCAAGTACTCTGAGAGGGTGTCATCCTAACCGATCATTTCCTGAAAGAGGCCTCTGGTCAGATGTGTCCTTTTCTGGGCCAGAGGGGCTTTGGGTTAGAGGGCAAATCTTTTGACACATTTGTCAAAAGGCTGCCCCCTATAGGGCATGTTCAGTGAGAGCCAGCCACACCCAGCACATGAGCTGGCCAGGCTCTGCAAGTGAACGCGGCTGGGCTGAGGCTCAGTACCACTTCATGGCTTTCAGGCTGAATGCCAATGTCAGCAGATCCAATGCTAATGGCTCCTCCGATCTGTCAGAATGGCCCATGCATGCCTCATCCTTTAGGGCTTGGGAGGCCTAGGCCATTTTCATATAGTCTTGTGACACTTGTTATTCTGGAAGCCTCCAGGAGGGCAGCTTTCTCCTGCTTCTTCCTTCCTTCCTTCCTCCTCACCATCTTCCCCCTTAGTATTCAGGAGGATTTTAGGCTTCTTGTTGCCAGGGGAGACTGAACTCTGAAGCCATGGCCAGCATGACAAGAGAAGCCCAAGAGTGTCCTGGTTCAGGATGAGCCCCACCCCACTGACTTTTTTTTTTTTTTTTTTTTTTTTTACCTACCAGTGGTCTGTCAAGAGGGCATTGCGCTATGAATATTCCTGAGCGTGGTGATGTGGAAATGTCACACTGCAGGGGCACCTCCACATGAGCAAAGCGGAGAGCTCTTGTGGCAGGACCATTCTTTTTTCTGTAATATGGGAATAACCACCACTGCCCTTCTGAAGGATGGCCTCCTTCATTTGGCTTTGTTTGGATGATGGGTCCAGAAAACTGAGAGGCTGAAAGGCACCCCCACCCCACCCCATGGCTGTAAGAATAAGGACAGGTGGCAGAATGGAGAGCCCAGTGGCAGTGTGACCTGTTGTCCTTAGATGAAGGGATGAGGAAGTGGGGAGGGCTAGGGAATAAGAACATTAGGTGGAACAAGGACCCAGGAAGAGGAAAGAACCCTGGCTTCCACCATCCCTGCCTCCCAGGCCTCAGTGATGTAATGTCAGCCACAGCTCAGGTCTCTCCCTTTGATCTGAGAAAAACAAGTTTCTATCATTCTGTGCCTGTGGATGTTGGGAAGAACCCTTGAAAACACCAGTTTTTATTGCCCCAAATACAGAAATGGCTGTCTGTGAAGACAGCCTCTAAAGGCTTATTGCTTTGTGGCTGAGACCTCTGTGAGCTCTGCTACCCATGAGCAGCTGTATCCAAGGGGTTTGGAACCCCCACACACGTGCCCCATACTGTCCTCTGTACCTAGACTGGCTGGCTGCATTTTTTCCATGGTCTGCACCTACAGGAATTCCTGACAGTGTTCTAGTCAGGGAAACCACTGTGTTGTATTAATTTATGGAGTCATTTTCTTTTCCTTGCTGATGGAAAAATGGGTGGTGACCATGCCTTAGAGACCTTGGAGTCCACTGCGTCCTTTGGGCCCCTGTCCCTGCCTGTCTGAGAAGCAGTTATGAGGCTGTATTGGTGGTAGGAGCCTCATCCTTTATCAACTTGTGGGGTCCACACTACATCCCTGTTGGATTTGGCAGCCCCCACATAAATGCAGCCAATCTGTGGCAGGTCTGGAATAGGGTGTGCCAGAAACTCACTGGCCCACACCCTGGGCGTGGCTGTGTCCTTGTAGCTTCTGTGCGTTACCCTCTTTGGTAGTCCCCAACAATACACTTCCTCTGACCCCAGCCAGGTCTGTGGCTTTCATACTAGACATGTTTCCAGCAGGTCTGCATGGTAGGAAAGATGGCCTGGGGCTGAATGTGCCCCATACTGAGGGAGATGTCCTCCATGGAGGTAGCTCTGGGGAACATGTAAGGATATTAGTCCTCAAGTGGGGCTTCTGCTCTGTCAGAGGCAGCAGGCAGGTTCATATGTTGTCCTACAGATGGCATAGATTCCACAAACCACTGACCACAGAGTAAGGATTTCTTTAGAGATTGTAGTCACTGGAAAAGCCTGGGGACTGTGGTTCAGCAGGAAATGAAGGTACCCCGTGTGGTCACTTAACCATGCCACTGCCCCAGGCTTCACTTGGTGCTGTAAGAGGCTTCTGAGAGTCGGCTTTGGGGCTGAGCGTTACAGGTGCTTTCTCTAGTGGCCTGCTCCTTGGACTCCCGCTCTTAGATGTCTGCTCCCAGATGCTCTGGAACAAGGAGAGGGTCACCAAGACCTGAGTCTCCAGAGTCTTATAAGTTGAGCCATGGGACAAGGTATGGTGGTGCACTCAGGAGGCTAAAGCAGGAGGATTGCAAGTCTGCAGCAAGCCTAGGTTACATAGCAGTGTCAAAAGCCATCCTGGCCTAGACAGCACAGCTGTCCTGTCCTGGGACGGGGGTGGGTGAGGAATTGAACTGTAGGTATCAGCCCTTCTTAGCTCTTTCTCAGAGGCTTTTGAGCTGGAGGAATGCCTGGGTAGCTAAGATCAGTAGACGCAGGGAGGTGGTCTAGACGATGGCTGACTAGACGATGGCTGAGACTTGCTTTAGACCATAGCAGAAGCAGACAGAGTCAGAACATGTTCAAAAGCTCCCCAAGACAGGTGCATGTGCAGCTATGGAACCTGCACAGCTGGTACTGTTGTGTGGTCTCTGGCCTTAGTCTGACTGCAGAGCCACTGGTGTCTACATAAAAACTGACAACATTTTGTTCTTTGCAGGATGAAACGGGTGCCTATTTAATCGACAGAGATCCCACCTACTTTGGACCTGTACTGAACTACTTGAGACATGGAAAGCTGGTTATTAACAAGGACCTCGCAGAGGAAGGTAAGTTGTACATTTTCAGCAGGCACAGGGGCTCTGCATTGGTGCCTGGTTGGTTACTTAAAGGCGCCTCAGCGAGGGACTGCATTGCTGAAGGAGCCAAGATGTGCAGTAAATGGCCAAAGACTGTGGTGTGGCAGTTTCAGGTGTCTTGGTGATGCAGTGTGGGTGGTTCTCCCAGACCTCGCAGCTGCTTTGGTTTCTGCAGTGTGAGGCTGTCGCATGGACACTCTTACAGCAAGTCCTGGGAAGTGGGGTATGGCGCCCTTGCCTGCTCTCCTTCAAGATCAACTCAGGGACCCTGGCCGTTTTGCATAGTCTCCTCACTGGCCACTATTCTTTCTTGCCTGGTCACAGAGCATAGGACACACAGCACTAGACTAGCTTGTCTTGATTCAGAAAATCTAGGACCATTTTAAGAAGGCCTCAGCAAGTTCTAGCACCTTTCCTATATCAATTGGTCTGGGTTGAATTGTGGCACTTCTCTTTGACACTCCTACCATGTCTCTTCTTTCTTTAGGGTCTCATTAGGTACTGTGTGGATTGTTATATGGAGACCTAGTTCGGCTCTGGGCTTGTACAAGCCATGCCTGTTGCCTGGCAGCCTTTCATCTGTCATTCCCTGACTCCGCCCTCCCTACCTCTCCCAGATGGCCATGCCATGCCATGCGTTACTCTGAGCTGATCTGGTCCAGTGCAGCTTCTCTTTAGGAGTGGGAAAGCTAAAGAAATGCAGAAGGCTGTATAGATGAGGAAACCCTACAGCACGGCTCTTGGAATCTACTTTTAAGTTTCTGGGAAGTTTGAGTCCTACATGTGGGACATTAGATAGCAGGTTGTGGCAAAGCCCTGGAGCCAGGAGTGACTCTGGGCAGGGAAATGAGGTGTCTGTGACTAGGATACATGCAGGAGTCTATGGCTTCCACACTGTTCTGGCATCTACAGGAAGAGCCAGTTGCACAAACAGGCACCTTCTAGGCTGCAGAGAAAAAAATGTCAGTTATCTCTCAGTATCTGTGGGCTGAGACCAGGTGTCCTGCCTCCATGTGTCACCTGTAGTGACAGTGCCCTAGTATGTCTAGTAAATTGACTGGTGTTTTCAGTCCTACCCTGAGTGCTGAGAACTGAAAGGTCTGTGAGGATGTTAGGATGAGCTGGACACAAGAGCCTCAGGTTAGGGATAGGGTGGGGGATGAGGCACTGATTTGCTTTGGTCTGATCTAGTAGAAATCACTTCTTTTTTTAAACTTCTATTTCAGGAGTGTTGGAGGAAGCAGAATTTTACAATATCACCTCACTAATAAAACTTGTAAAGGACAAAATTAGAGAGCGAGACAGCAAAACATCCCAGGTGAGATGGCTGACTAACCTGCCAGTTTCTTCTGGGCTTGCTGCGTAAGCAGCTGTGGCTTCTCTGTGTGGCCCTGGACCAGAACTGTCCTATCCCCACCCTGGTGCCCTGGGCCTTGCTTCTTCCTCATCTGCCAAGAAGGGGCCATACACCTTTGCCAGGCCCCTTGCCAGGGGGTCCACTGCAGTCAGTGGAGATAGGCAGTTCTGAGGAAGGTGTGTGGTAAGTGCACGGAGGAGAGGGAGGCTTGGTGGGGAGAACAGAGGTGCTGGAGAACAGAGGCTCTGATTGATGGGAGAATATCAAGACCTGACCTGCAAGTGCAAAGGCCTGTGGCCAGCACAGCAGAGGAGAGCATCGGTGAGCCGTGAGGGAGGTGGCACAGATAAGTAGATACTGGGCATCTGTGCAGTCACTGGGAGGAGTTGGGCTCCCCGGGCCTCTGCTGCCCAGCAAGTGTGTGTTGTGAGTGCTGTGTGAGGTAGGCAGTGCCCCCCTCTGAGGAAGGTCTCAGCATTGGTCTTATCAGCAAGCTAGCTCTGCACTTGAGAGTGCTTATGCCCTCTCACCCAGCTCACAAAGTGAATGCTGGCAACACCCAGGCTTGGTCCACTTAATGCCCTCTCATTGTCTTCCGGGCACTTTCCCACTGCACACCTTTAGGCTGTGCCTCTCTGGCTCACTGATGGCTAGGAATGGAGCATATGCACGTCTGACCAACCTTCCCCTTAACAGGGAGGAGGCTTCTCCTCATCGGGGCCTTAGAAAGGTCCTAAGAGTCCCATCCCCCTCAGTTGGCCTCTTCTGTCCCCTTTATCCCAGTCCCACTCAGGACCATGTGATCTAGACTACTTCAGTCTCTTTCTACATTACGGAGGTAAAAGATCCTTTTGGCAGGGCCAGGCCTCACAGAAAGGTGACAGCCATTGTCACTTGATGCACTTGGGTGACAGCAAAGCCAGTGTTTGCTGTTACCCATTTGCCACTAGCATGACACAGCACCTGAGCAGCAGCAGCCTGGAAACCTTACTTGTGCTTTACATACTGGTGACCCCGGGAGAGCAGACTTGCCTCTTGGCTGTCTTCCATCCCACATCCAAAACCAAAGTCTACCCGGAACTGCCCTGGGAATCCCTGTTGGGCAGGAGAAATTAAGCAAAAGATTGTGTAGCCCTGCATGGAAAATACAAAGGTTTTCTGTGTATTCAGATCTAGCCACAGGTGCTCTGAGGATTTCAGGAACATGACTCATTTTATTTTGGAATTTAGAAGTAGAAATATTTTTAAAGGAGAACAGGAAAGCTGGAGTAGCAGCCATTGAGGCTGTAGGTTGGATGTGTGGATGTGTTCAAGGTTGCTCTGAACACTGACCTGTGACAGTATAAGGCTAGGGTTGCTTGGGGCATGGCGGAGCCTGATCTCATGGGGCGTTTGTCCTTATAGATGCCAGTGAAGCATGTGTACCGTGTGCTGCAGTGCCAGGAGGAGGAGCTTACACAGATGGTATCCACCATGTCAGACGGCTGGAAGTTTGAGCAGGTGATGAGTGGGGGCTCATGGGAATCTTCAGGTCCCAGGAACCATAACCTAGTCCCTATCCTCTCCCACTCTGTGGTGGTTTTCTAATGCCAGCTCTTCCACTGAGGATGCTGCGTGTCATGTCCAGCACTTACTCTGTGTGTGGAGCTGAACTAAGTGCTTCCTGCCCACGCACATCAGGTGCTGCCTGGTCTCTGTCCTCCTGGGGACCTGGCGGGTCTTATGGGCTGAGTATGCATGTGCCTTGTGCCCAGAGTCTATCAGAATCACAACAGAGACTTAGGCAGGAGCCTACCCATCATGTCCCTGGCATGTGGCCCAAGGAAAGCTGTGCTCTGGAAAGCAGCTGTCACCCTTTCTAGATCTGTGAACTGGGTCACCTCATTTGGAGCCAAGCGCCATTTGCTCTGTTGTCTTGTGTGACTTCTGGCTGGAAGAGAGTCTCCTCCCATAACCAACCACAAGACTTTGTCCTTAGCTGTGCTAGAAGGATCCTTAGACCCAAAGTACGGGCACTCCTCTTTCCCTTGGATTCTGACCTTTGTGCAGTCACCATAGTTAGACTTCTTTTTTTTTTTTTTTTTTTTTGTGGTTTTTCGAGACAGGGTTTCTCTGTGTAGCCCTGACTGTCCTGGAACTCACTCACTCTGTAGACTAGGCTGGCCTCAAACTCAGAAATCCACCTGCCTTGCCTCCCAAGTGCTGGGATTAAAGGCGTGCGCCACCACTGCCCGGCATGGTTGGACTTCTTTGCTATCAGTTCTTTCTGGTGAAACCCAGGGAGCCTGAGTCATGCTGGCTAGTAAGCTACTACCGCTTCCTCAAGTGAGACTAGCATTGAATTGACAAGCTTTCAGAGAACCAGGATGAAACCCAATCAGTTTGAAGTAGCCAATCCAACCTAGGATCACCTAGGGGTCAGTGATTAGGTCAAAATCACTGCCTGGTGAGGATAGAGACTCTGGGGGACAGGGGTTTATGTGTTTCCCTCAGTGGGACCTCCCACAACTACCTGATCCAGACCAGCACCGCTACAGTCAGTCTCACCTGGTGGGGTCCACCCCTTCCAACCACTTTGTCCCCCATTGCTGAGAGGACTAGTAGCTTACCCGTGTGGTAAATTGTCTCCTGTCCTCTGTTTCTGATGTATAGACACATGAACAGAGACCACAGTGGCTAGTGACCTTTGAGCCACTCCTGCTTCCTCACTGTGCCATTGGCATCCTTGCTATGGCCTCGGTGGTTTCCCTTGAGTTATTTTGTGTTTAAAAGAACAAAAGTGTTTGATATCTGTGTTGAGCATTGTCTTGGACTCATGACTAGAGTAATGAGCATGGTCCTGGCCCAAGTAGCATACTTGGTGACCTGGAGGCTTATGAGGCATGTTAGAACATGCGAGGCTATACGAAAGTGCAAAATCTCACCATCAGTGTCTGTCGGGGTCAGGTTCACTCAGTGCTCCAGGCTTTTAGTGCTGTTGGCCTCTGTTCCTAGCACATCCCTAGGGTTCTCTGCCGAAGGTGGGCACTAGACTTAGTCTGCAAAGGTCCTACTTACCCTAGAGGGTTGCTGGCTGTCATGAGATACAAGGACAGCCAGCAATAGATTCTCAAGTGCTATGTGTACATGAACTCTGGCCTCAGCTCTCCCTCACCTACCTTAACCTGCATGCCCAGGGTAGCCTGTCATCATCCCTAGGGCCCAGCCAGGAACATCAAGAGAAGCTCAGTATCTCTCTGCAGAGAGAGCCTGTCCTAGCATGTTGTGCAATTACGTGGGGGTGCAGGTGTGGGCTCCTACAGTATAGTACACTGGGGGTTTGCTTCCCGTTAGTTCTATGGAAAAACCTTCTGGCTAAAGCTAGCTCTCATTTCCCTGAGCTTCCATAATTTGTGCCATGTTCTTACTCCTGAGAGCCAGGTACACCTGAGCCACTGCCATTGTCACAGGCTGTATTTCCCTTCCAGCTGGTCAGCATTGGCTCCTCTTACAACTATGGAAATGAAGACCAGGCTGAGTTCCTCTGTGTGGTTTCCAAGGAGCTGCACAACACTTCATATGGCACAACTAGTGAGCCAAGTGAGAAAGCCAAGGTGAGTACCATAGGGCGGTCCCGGTCCTCGAGGCGGGCACTAGGGGCTAGCTTTTCTTTTTGCCTCATTGATTTTTGTTGTTCCCTTTAAACTCTGAGTTGTGAGGTCTCTTGGTGGCTAAATATCTTCACATGAAGTTATCTGTTCTGTCGGAGCGGAGGTGCTTTGCTAGCACATGTTTCCATAGCCACAGGACAGAATCCCTCCTGGAAGTGTCTAAGCCTCATATTGAACTGGTTGGGCCTCCCTATTAGGACTGTTCACTGTGGCTGCATTCTCTGGAAACAGCCTCAGGAGTCAAGGGAAGTCTTGGGAAATAAGCTGAGGGCAGTTCCTCAGAGCACAGCAGCTGCCTCTGCTGCATGCATTTGTCTTTCATGTTTGCTTTGATGTGTAAAGGGATTGTCCTTCAGTCCCGCCCTCCTCTGTAGAGAGCAGTGTTAGCCAAGGTAAGAGTGCACCCTGCCTCAGCTACTTTTACATTACTCTCAAGTGACCAATTTCGGTGACTTTTCCCCTGAATGCCTTCTAGCTTGGGCTCAGGCCGACAGATGCACGTGTCCCCACAGTGTACATTGTTGGTCTGGACTGGATGATTCCTGGGCCTTGGGGTCATTTGGTGGTGGCTTGTAGAGCCTTGCAGTCAGCTCAGGGCGAGCTGGGAGTCTAAGGGCCTTGCTTAGGTCACAGTGACCATGGTAAGGCCCCGGGCATTGCCAGGGGGCTTTATGAGTTTGGCAGATAGGCCAGACTTGGTGAGTTTTATCCAGAGACTTGATGGCAACTTGACCCTTAGTCATTGGCCCCATAGGTGGCTTCTGTCTCCCTAGGTCTTTCCATTAGCCCTTCTTGATCTTTAGGGTGAGGACTTAAGAAACGGGACGGGAGGTTTCGGGGAGGGGCCGAGTGCCCCTTGTCTTTGCCATTGGCTGATCCAGTACACTTTCAGAACCTCCTGAGTTCATGTCCTTAGCCTCTGTGTGACCATGAGAGGTGAAGAGGGTTGAGGAGGGGATGGCCCTCCTCCGTGCTGCCCCAGCACAGCATGACATGAGTTGTGCAAGAGTTCAGGTTGGGGGGACCAGAGCCCCAGCACTTGGCCTGGGGCAAACTTCCCCTGTGTCTTAGATCAAGCAGGCATCCCTACCTTCTAGACCTCTGAACCAACCATAGAAGGGCATTCCTGTCTGTGGTCAATGCCAGGACTCTTTCATACATTTATTTTTAAAGCTTTTTTCTCCCTAAATTTACAGCTTTCATTATGAAACTCACCGGCCCATCTTTCTCTATCAGAGCTCAGCCTCCTCCATGGCTTTACTGCTGCCAAGAGGACTTACCCCGGACTGTGAGGCGGCTTTGGGCATGGCCCCAAGTCTCTTTGTCCCTATTTCTCACTTCAAAAATATGTGGCTCTGAAGAAGAGCAATAATACAGTTTCCAAATGTGCTTGACAGCACATTTGACAGCAGGGCCCCAAAGCCATGGGGAACCCCCAGAGCCAGGTCTAGAGGAGAGGAACTTGGGAGCATGTGCACACTGGGCCATCCTTCTGAGAACATTGGATCCCTTTGTGACGGGTGTCCTCTATGGTCAGCAGCTACCGTGTTCACACTGAGCCCTGTCCTCAGATGTCCCCTGAGCATGTACTGTCTTTCTATTTCAAGTGGGAAGGGTAGGGGTAAGGACTGTTAGGGCCGTGGGACTGTAGCTTGTGTGAGGAGTCAAGCCGATTGTGAGTATGAGGGGCAAGGCCCAGGTAAACGAGTACCTTGCCGCTAGTGCATCTGTGTGCGGAGCCTTCCTTAGCCACTCAGACCTGCCATCTAGCCCTGACTCAGAATGCAGCAAGAGCCCTTAGGCTTAGGGCCTCTTTTTGTCTCAGAGAAGTACAGCTACTGGAGGAGACTTCTGGGGCCAGGAGCAAGAGAACCCTCTGTGTAATCAGGTACAATCCTTCCCTTGTGTGACACGGAATACCTCACCTATGAGGGAACCTCTCTGGATCCTTGGGCCCAGTGTGATTCTGGAACCCCCTCCTACAGGCATGATTTATTGATGGGCTGATTAACATCTGCCCACATGGCTGGTACATGTTAGCCCTTTTGACCAAGGTCCTACCTCTTATCATGCAGTGGGCTTTTGATGGAGCCAAGTCCACTAAGTCATTTCCCAGGAGCCAGGGCTACCACAAAGGCCCCCTTAGGCTCAGCTCCTTGGCCTGCCCGGGAGCTGTAAGGGCAGGTGCCTGCTACAGGTGAAGGACTACACAGTTCTGCCAGACCTAGGATTCCCCAAGGTTTTCCCCTGGGTGATATATTCTGGTTAGCCCTCCTGCAGGCCTGCAGTGCTCAGGCTGGGCTGACAGCTGTCTTCTTCCTTAGTTCCCACTGTTCACACCAGAGTGACAGAGAGGAGATGAGGCACCAAGGCAGTGACTCAGATTAAACGTAAATGTCATGGTGAGCTCTGTAGCCCTTTAAGTAGACCTAGCACCATAGTCTCCTTCCCTCATAACCCCTGGTGACTTTTGCCTCCACCCCTCTGTGCTTCTATATGCCCTATAGTTGACAGAAACTTTGATAGTTGGACCTATGTATCTGCAATAGAGCTAGCTCCCTGTAGGAGGGACAAGGGTGGAGGCTGGTGCTGAAATGCTGGTGCTGCTGGGTGCTGCTCTGTCATAGTATCCCTCCATGGGTGCCATGGACAAGATGGGGCTTTGGGTCATGTGAGGCTGAGGGTGTGAACACAGGAGTGTCCTGGGCTGAGGGTGTGAGCACAGGAGTGTCCTGGGCTGAGGGTGTGAACACAGGAGTGTTCTAGGGCTGAGCAAGGAGTGCTCACTCAGTTCCGCCTGCAGCCTCTGAGTGGCCTTCTTGACAGTCACAAGATCATAGCCTCACATAACTTGCTGAGCCTTGGTACAACAAACATCAAAACCCATGGGGTTTTGTTCTCATCTCAGGGCCTCAGGTTTGTACCCATCCCCACTAAGTTAGACAGGCACTCACCCCCACACCCTCCTCCACCCAGGCCCTCTCGTCTGTTCTTACAATCTACATCTTGAAGGCCAGATCTTTGCTAGAACCTGAGTGACTTGTTACCTCAACAGGGCCTCCCTGTTGGTTCCTATGCAGGGACCATCGCCGGTAGCTGGAATAAGACTAGCCTTAGGAACATGAGCATTGCCCAAGAGGAGCATTGACAGTGGAACGGCAGGCTGGGAGCACCCACTGCTGCCCTGAGCAGCTCAGTGCACTGGGAGTGTGGGGAGACACCTGGCCATCCAGGCATCTGGGCTGGCATCTTGGAAGCAAGGAGTATCCAGGGAGAGTGGTCTCAGATTCCAGCCCAGCCCTGGAACTAAATATGTCTTTTTCCATTTGGAGTTGTATCTTTTTTTTTAAAAGACATTGTTTCACTATGTAGCTCTGGCTAGCCTAGAACTTGCTATGGAGACAAGGCTGATCTTGACCTCACAGAGATGTGCCTGCTTCTGCCTCTGCCTCCTGAGTGCTGGGATTAAAGGCATGGGCCATCATTCCTGCCTTCCACAGTTGCGCGTCAGTGCCGTCATTGTATAAGCGTATATACAGCAGCTGCCGTCTTTGTCTTGACACTCAGCATGTTTACAATCTAGCCCTTTAAGAGAGCTCACCATGAAGCAGTCACAGGGATACACACTTGTAATCCAATACTTAGGAGGCTACTGTGGTGAAACCCTTTCTCAAAACCAAAACCAAAACAGGACCAGTAGGACGGCTCAGTGGGTAGTCACTTGCCTTGCCGGCCTGGTGACCCAGCCGTGACTTCCCAGAACCCAGGTGCGGGGGAACCAATTCCTAAGGTTGTTATCTGACCTCCACACACTGTGACGTGTGACATAGATTATATTAATAATAATAATAGCAGTAGCAATATTTAATAGTACTTAGTACCTAGTACTTGGGGGAAGAGGCAAGTAGATCTATGTAAGTTTCAGGCCAGCCAGGGCTACATGGTGAGACCCTGTCTGTAAATAAATACATTTAAAAGGTAAAAGGAAACATGAAATTTAAGAGATAGGGTGTGGCTTTGATGCCTAGGCTGGTTGGTCCCAAACCCGTAAGGCTAATAATCCTCCTGTGTTAGCCTCCTCAGTAGCTGGCTCTAGGTGTGTCTCCTCATACCTGACTGAAAGGATAATAATATAAGCCATACTGAGATAAATCTCCTGTCCCCCTTTCACTTTTCAGTGTCTGAAATCAGGTACATGGTTTATGTTTCTGCACCCCAGTTCTAATATTCCTTTGGAGGGGTTCTGCAGCCACCTGGGTAGGAGATTCAACCATGACCTGCCTTGGGTGTGAGCTGTGACAGGCACTCAACCCTCAAGCATGGTGGGACTGATGGACACTCAAGGAAGCCGTACCTGCCATAAGGTTGGCTGGAGAAGGAGGTCATCAGGAGGTGCCCAGGCGTTGGAGGCTTTCAAAGTACCCTGGAGAGGGGGCAGGTGTCTTTCCGAGCTCCAGACTTCCTGAGAGTCTTTACAGAACGTGCTTTGGTCACTCTACTGGGTTCTGGGCTTGTGGGAAGGAAATAGTGATACTCACAAGGCAGACCTCGAGCCGGCCCCAGCTCCTAGAGATCATGGATGAAATTATGTACCTCCCTGTGGAGATGGAAAGGCAGGAGCATGCAGGCAGTAGTCTTGCACTATCCAAGGCCAACAGTGCTGCATCACCCCAGCATGTGGGTTGGTGGCCCTGCTGTCACAGTCAGGATTTATACTGCTCCCGTTACTACTTCTGCTAGCATCCACCCTCACCTGTGCTTGCTCTCTGCTCAGGGTTGGTGGTAGCTGAGACCTTGGCTGCTCAGTAGGAGGGTGACACCTAGAGTCACTCCATGTGTTCTGGAGAATTGAGAGCTTGCCATTGTCTGACTAGGGGACAGCACTGCCTCCTAGACCTGGGAAGTTCCTTCAGGTGCTGGAGTGGCGAATTTTGCCCCTACAGCTCTTAGTGGAGCTGTCCTGGGCAGACTGGTGTTTAGGGTGGGTATGCAGGGACAGCTTGAGAGAACATGGTTTTCTCTTGAGCCCTTGCACATAGCCTCCCAGAGCCAGATCTCCCTACTGCCCCAGAAAAGTAAGGTTGCTCACAGTTCTGACAGCTGCTACCGAGTAGCTACCTGTGAGGTTTCCTCAGCTCTGAAGCTTTCTGCCTGGAGTCATATCTTATCCCAGCCCTAGAGGCTACTAGAAGCTCATTTTATAGGTTTTGGCTTAGTAGCATATCCCCAGCCTCAGCCCCAGCCTCAGCATGTTTTAAAAAGGCCTCCAGGGACTTCTTCGAACTGGGTAGATACAGCTGATTGCAGTATAGTAGTTAAGGAGGCCAGGACAGTTTTCCAGCCAGAGTGGGAGCAAAGGGTGAGGAGGCAGCAGTGCCACAGGTTAAACTGAATACAGAGGGCATCCACAGCATGGCCTTGCTTGGGAAGGTCTTCTGAGGTCAGCAGAGGGCTGGGACCAGTGAATGGATGCAGACCTACCTCTCATTAATGGATGGGATGTTGGCGTTGGTCTGGGGATGTGAGGGGACCTGGAGGCTCATGTCAGCTGGCTGAGGTCCTGGCCTACAGTTGAGGACTCCCTCTAAACTCTGAGCCAAGCAAGTCTGGGCTCTGCTTTCTGAACAGGGCACTTCATCAAAGCCTACATGCTCACTCTACATTTGATATTTTTCAGATTTTGCAAGAACGGGGCTCAAGGATGTGAGGAACACTGACAGCTGAAGAAATGATTTTCTTTTCCCCAAGATAAAGTGAACCGCCATGTGCAGAAAGCATGGCTGTGAGAAGAAACCTGCTTTTGATCATTTCTCTAGAGATCTGGGTGTGGATCCTTTTTTGCCTCAGATGTGGGTGGCGAGAGACAGCCCAGCTGTCAAGCCAGTCGTCCCCACTGGGAGGCAGCTAGGGCTGGGTTGGCAGTCTCTATGGTCTCACTGTTCTTTCTGAGTGCTACGTGGGACTGAGGCAGGATGCTGCTGACCAGCCCGTGCATTCCTGAAGATGATTTGAAGGACAGGGTCCTTGGTGCTACACACAGTCTGCAACAAGCAGCCTGGGCCTTGCCAGGAGGGAGGGGCAGTAGCCGCAACTCCTGTCCAGTGCACTGTGGCTTAAAGGGTGGGTGCCTGCTCATCACTGCTTGAACACCAGGCCCACATCCTTGAGTCAGGGAGGCTGCTCTGCCTCCAGGCTTGATTGGTTGATTTCTCTCAACCTCAACTGAGGCTCCTGACAAAGGCAGCCTCCACATTATCACTACTTCTGGGCACCTCCCCTGGACTAGACTTCTTCAGAGCCAGACTCTTGCTCTGGCCTGTCAGCTTGGCCCAGGATCATCAAGGCTTCTTAATTTGTATTTTCCAGGCAAGAGGACTTTGTACCCCTTTTTTAAAGTGTGGATAGACCACCCGGTGTTTATACTCTTTAGAAATGCCTAAGAGTGTTGCTGCCTTTTGGATTGATCTGCTAAATCATTCCGAGAGATAGAGGTTTGCCCCGTGTCTCACCGTGGGCTCCTGGGGGCCGGCGTCCACCAGTGCCTTTGCTGTGCCTGGGATGGAGGCTGGGGCGGGGGCCTGGCCACCTGGCTTCCGGAACTGACACTCCAGGTCATGTTGAACATTCAGGATGTTTACAGTGCAAACATGTCTCCTTCTCACTGGCTCTCATTTCCTTGTATAACTATGCAGTTCTTCTCGTATTTCTGGAGTGTTTGGGACTTTGCACAACCTGCATGGGCTCTGTTCATCTGATACGACATTGGAGCTGCTAAGGCTCCTGCAGAGGCTGCGCCTGCTGGCTTGAAACAGACCTTTCTCAGCTGGTTAGGGGATTGTAGCAGGCCACAAAACTTGGCCCAAGCAAGCAAGCTCTGTGCTTCTTGACCCCTGGCTTCCCAAGGGAGCTGTGGAAACTGACCATCATGGCTGCCCACGTGCAGGCCAGGGCCTCTAACACTGCTTGTTTCAAATGCTTCCGGAAACTTCTTGCCTAGACCCTCTTCTCCTTTGCCAGTAATTGATTAATCAAGTTCTCCAGCACCATGGACTGACCTCTGCCTTTCCTAAGGTCTGTTGTCTGTTGTTAATGTTTGGCTTAATGATTCATAAAACCTGTCTCTGGGGTTGGTTGAGCCTCAGCAGCTCCGTCTCCCCAGCACACTCTGGGGGCAGTAGCTCTGCTGTTGGCCATGGGGAATATTCTGGGGAGTTGCTGGACACTTAGCATTGTTTGATTTATGACTTTGACAATAGATAGGCTTATGGGGTTTTTGTTTCTGTTTTTTTTTTTTAATTTAATGATATTAAAACTTAATTCACTAAAATTCTAAGGGGATATTTATACTTTTATACTTTTTTAGGTATCTGTATTTTATCAGCTTACTGTTTAATGCCTAAGTTTCCCCTGGAAATAGGAAATAAAATTGTGTATTTATGAATGTGTCCAGCGACTGTTGATGTGTTGAAGTGTATGGAGAGGTGTTGTCAGTCTGGAAGTGCATCCTGGACCAGGATGGTGTGCTCCTGCTTCTAGAGTGAAACCTCTTCCAGGTTCCCTGAGGACCTGCTTCCCACAGTCAACAGGGATGTCTCTACTGTGCAGCCCCTGAGCCTTGTATATCCTGTGTCCTGTTGTGCAGTCAACCCAGCCGGGTTGGTGACCCGCTGGCCCAAGGGTACCAACAAGGGCTGTCCTGTTGCCCAAGCTGAGATATGGGTGGGGTTCCTGTAGAGTGCTCAGTTATCTGGGCTGTGAGGTACCCTGTGAATGCCTGGGAACGAGTAGGGTTAAGGATCTAGATTCTGCTCTGAGAGGTCTCCTAATTCTGACCTGCCTCATAGCCCAGAAGGTGGCATGTCTGAGCAGAAGGCTAGCACAGAGACAGACAATCTGTTGTCACCCTCGGACAGCCTCCCAGCCATGAGGGTGTCTGGAGAGGGACTAAGGGCACAGCTTGGGCAGTTCTGCTGATTGTGGGAGGCCAGCAGTCGGGGCAGGAGAAGCAGTGAATGCAGCAGCCCCAGGTAGGTCTACAACTACTGGACTCTGGACAGAGCCTGTGCCTGGGCTTTTACCAAAGTGCTTCTTGTGGACAGGACTATACCTCTGGTTGGATGGTACCCGTGGGCCCAAAGGAACAAAGAGCCAAAGCCCACGTCAGTCCGATTGCATGTGGGAAGGTATCACCCAGCACCACTGGACAGAGCCATGTTTCCTAGGGCAAAATCACAATTGTTGCTAGATCAGTCTCCGAGCCTGTGTGCCTTACACCAATGCTTACCCATCATGATGGCCCAGAGCTTAGGTTCCTGCAACCTGCCCTGCACCCTTATATGGGCTCCAGTGCACCTCTACAGAGTAGAAGAGTAACCAACCACTCTTAGGCCAGACACTCAATCTGGTCTAGAGAAGGCACCCAACAGCCTATCCTCAGAGACTACTGAGCAGCCTGTGGGAAGAGGGGCCCTAGGGTTCCTCATGCATGCGTATATGCGTATGCACGTGTAGATGGGTGTGAGGGGGCGTGCTGTGTGAGCGTCTAGTCCTTTCCACTCCCCTACTGTGTTACTAGAAAGTGAGAAGTTGGAGGTTAAGGAATGGACCAGTAGAAAAGGAGCCTCAGGGGTCAAGGGCATGGAGGGGACTCCTGAAGTGTTCTAAGAATGCACGGGTCCTTTGTGTGATGGTGTTAGAGATGTCGGATGGGATTGGAACCTGTGCCCCCAGCATGTGCTTCCGCTCATCTTCCACCCGTATCTGTCACTGTCCACAGTGCTGAAATGGGACAGCCATCGGTATTCAAGGTGATGAGGCAGCCATGGGGTGACAAGGGTAACTGGGTCAGGAGCATCCTAGGTTGGTGTGCCTGCAAGGGTCCCATCGCACTAGGAACCAAGCCCTCTAAATCTTTCCAGCTCACAGTGTGTTGGCCTCTAAAGCCCTGCAAAGACCCCAATGTGGTCCGTGACGTTCTTTTTTCTTTTAATGGAGGTGAACATATATAAAAGCCGCTGGCCTGTAAGACAGGAGGGCAGTATTTACAAATGTACAGTGGGTGGGGCTCCACCTGCCGGCCTGGGCAGCCCTAGAGGATCGTGAGCAGCAGTGCTCCCAGAGCCAGCACGCCTGCGTGGGCAGCCAGGCAGGGGGCGGAGTTCCCCGCCAGGCGCTGCTGACCCCCGGGATCTCTGTGCTGCTGCTGGCTGCTGGCTCTCCCCTGGAACTGCAGTTCCGGGATGATTTGGTGGATCCATTTGTGATGAGAAGTCACACGGATGTAGACACCTGGGCGATTCCGGCGGGCACAGCCCTCTCCCCAGCTGATCACCCCAGCCTGCACCCATGACTGGTCCACAAGGCACACCAGTGGGCCTCCAGAGTCACCCTGTGGGGAAGCAGAGAGTCATCACAAAGCTGCTTCCCGGGAACCTTCCCACAGGTCCTCTCATGGGCGAGCCTGCACATCGCTGCTGTCCCAGGTTGCCTGTCAGTGGCATACACCCAGTGTGGTGTTTGTTGGAAATGCAGCTTTTGGGCCCCCATTTCAGATCCAAGACTTGCTTATCATGGCAACTAATGGAACCACAGTCTACCCACGACCTGGGCTGAGCTCCCTCTAGAACAGTGGTTCCCAACCCTGCTGATGTGGTGACTCTTTAGTACAGTCCTCCTGTTGTGGAGACAACCCCCCCCAACCATAAAATTATTTTCACTGCTACTAAGTTTGCCACTTATGAATTGTAGACATCTGATATGTAATATAACTCATGTGACCCCCAAAGTTGTCAGGACCCACAGGTTGAGAACTGCTGTTCTAATGCCTTTGTCATAACACCCTACCTTGCAGGCGTCCTTCTCACCCTCTGCAAAGCCTGCACAGAGCATGTCATCCTTGATGGTTTTGAGCTGGATGTCAGACTTGGCATCTTTGCTGTACAGCAGGTTGCACTTCGGAGTGTCAATGATAGGCACAGCAAGTTTCTGCAGGACCCGTGGGTCGGGCAGTCGGTCTGGGGAGGGAAAGACAGCCTGCAGCTCAGTGGACAGTCTCAGTCAGGATCCCAAGGCTCACTCTGCCCCTTCCTGGGTGTCCTTGGAACTTAATGGGACCAAGTTTCTTCCCTCAGTAGTAGTGCCAGACCTGCTTGTCTCCCTCTCCTGCCTCCCATATGTACAGCTGTTCCTCCGACAGCACCTGCCGTTCACACCGGCCCCACCGGTGTGAGTAGAGACCATGTACACCAATATCAACAGGAAAGCTACCCTCCCCCTTCTTAAGCCCTTCCTCCCCTAGCTCAGTCCCCCTCACCTTGTTCACTGGGGCTGCCCCAGCCAGTGACCCAGCAGTTCATGCCTGACTCAAAGATGACTGAGGGATCAGGCAGGCACACAGGAAGGATGTAATTGGTGAAGGTCACAGGCACCTGCAGCTCCACCAGAGCCACGTCGGCACTGGAGGCCATGCCTTGGTACTGAGGATTGCTTTTCACCTGCTTCACAGGAACATACAAGGCATGTGGTCCTGGCTGCTGCAGCTTCAGTGCCCCCAGCAGGACCTGGTATATGGATATGTCCGAAGTGCTGATGGAAAGAGTAGAGCTGGTGTGAGTACCCTTCTCCATGAGGAAAGGGACCCACAGTGGGTAGGTCGGTCTGGTCCACTGCTGTATCTGACATCTCTTTGCACGTGTAACAATGTCATCTCCCTGATAAAGGCTGTAGAAACTGAAAATCACCCATCCTTCCCTGGCTACCAGGTGACTGCATAAGTGACCTAACAAGTTTCCTGTGACTCAGTTTCCTCATTTGTAAGATGGGGACACTAAGAGGCCTACCTGAAAAGCTTGATGTAATACATGTAAACCTATGAGGTACAGCGAGGCCAAGACCTGCCTCTCAGTCTCAAGTAGGCCACCTCTGAGCTTTTTAAAATAATTGCAGGGGCTGGCAAGATGGCTCAGCAGGTACAGGTGCTTTCTGTGCAAGCCTAAATGCCCAAGTTTTATCACAAATAAACTGTAGTGACAGAAAACCGACTCTGGAATGTTGTCTTCTGACCTCCACAAGCATACCAGGACACGTGCCCCTCCACCCAAACACACAATAATAAATAAAAGGGGAAAGAGGGATTGTAGATCTGTAAAGAAAGGTGTGATGTTCGGAGACCTGAAAATCTGAGGCCAGGTGCCTCAGGTGGATGTGTGGGTTGCAGAACTATCCTCTGAGGTGATCTTAAATGGGGTGAGGAAGAGGGGCATTCTGTTCCAAATCTTAGGCTTCTCTGATATCCCCAAACCAGAGAGAGCTCTGGATTGGGGGGGAGGGGGTGCCTGCAAGAACAGCACCCCAGGTATCACTGACAGAGCAGTCGGTGGAGCAGGAATTGGGGCAGTAGTTGCAACTTCCAAGCATAGGGCTGGACCCAATGGAAAATTTAGAATTATTTTATTTATGTGTATGAATGTTTTGTCTACACATGTTTCCATGCACTGTGTGAATGCTTGGAGCCTGCTTAAGCCAGAAGAGGGTTCTGTGAACAACCATGTGAATGTGGAGAGTTGAACATTGGTCCTCTACAAGAACGACTAGTACACTGGGCTATCTATCCCGTTCCCTAAAGGAAAACTTTGGAAGACAGTGGGTGTCACTGGAACAAGGCATGGGGTGGGGGCCGGGTGTGCCAATGCCAGTGCTGTCCGTGGTGCTGAACAGTTGTGCGCAGGATCTGTCTTGTCCCAACCACTGGTTAGAAGCTGGAAGGGCCAGGACCACTTACTTGGAGAAGCAGTGTGCAGCAGTGAGGACCCATGTTGGTGCGATGAGACTGCCCCCACAGAAGTGGGCTCCGTTGCGCTGGATGCTGACCTGCCAGGGCCACTCACCTTCTAAGGCGTCTTCCCCGCCCACCATCCGCTTGTACATCTTTGGATGCCCACAGGCTGGAAGAACATGAAATCACTCTCTGAGGGAGGGGGCTGGTTCCACAGCTCCAGCTCCACCCCAGACTCCACCTGCCAGCTCTCACTTTCTGTCAGTTTTCTGCCCTTTCTGGCCCCTGAGCCACTCGGGACATTGGCAGATCAGAGGCACAAGTGTCAGAGGCTTTTGACACAGGCTAACCTTTTCTAGTTCTGCCTTCCCATGAGCCCCAGACTTCTCATTTATAACAAGGTGATAAAACCCAACCCAGGATCAGGAAGGTTGATGTGACATGGAAAATTCACACCCAGAGCTGGACACAGGTCCCTAAAGGATGGCTTTATGTCATGTCTTCCATAGGGTTGGTGAACCAAAGGATAGTCATGGCACATCAGTGAAGGTGTCACCTATCCTGGCACTTGTCCCTGATGCCTCTGCCATGGACTGTTTTGCTGATTATATGAGAGATCTTTTCTTCCACTGCCTCTGGACTCTAGTTCTGCTTGGCCACTCTGGCTGGCTTTCCTGCTGCCCCATGCATCTCTCCTATTTTTATCCTCTTATCCGCCCTCTTCTCTCCCCCCTCCCCCCGCATGTGTGTGAATGTCTAGACACTCCTGTGCCTCAGTTGATCCCACTTACCTCTAAGAGTCCTGGCCCCTTCAGTCCCTGCAAGTAAGAAAAGGGGGTCATCAGCCATCTTTACCAAGTCAGGGTCTGTTCCTCCCTGCTCCTGTCTCATCAGAGGGTCCCTGTCCATTAATGACAAGAGAGATGACCAGGGAAGCTAGTATTGTGGCCACATGGGTTAATCTCCTGCTTGGGACAAGTTGACATTCTTCTTGTCAACACAGGGATCTCTTCTTTCACCTTGCACCCCTGTTTTTGTCTTGAAGTATGGATGTGTGGATAGAGCATGGGCCTCAAGTCCTAGAGATGTAGAGTCTGTCTCCCTCTCTTCACTCTGAAGCTCAGCTCTGGATGACAGAGGAAACCCCGGAGGCTGCCTCCACAGACTGTCCATCAGGGCTCTTCTCAGTTTTTCAGAATGATCAGGTCTTTTTCAACTTCTCTCCAAGTCTGACTGAGGCCCAGATACCCTTGGTCTCTCTCTAAAGAGAGTAGAGTTGCTTAGCAACCACCAAAGGTCAACCTCCCAAGACTATAAAGGACTATTCTTCCTGAGGACTGAGCCCTCTTGCCAACTACGACCATCTCTGCTGGGCTACCATCAGGGTGAGGGGCAAGTACAGAAGAGGATAGGGCAGCTCTGAGGGCACCTGGGGTGGAGTCCATTTTCTAGGGTTCATCACCCTCCACCTGACCGCCATAAGTTCAATTCCAGACTCAGATTCAAGCCCAGGCACGCACACGCGCATACACACACACACACACACACACACACACACACACACACACACACACACACACACACACACACACACACACACACACACCTTTAGCTGTATTCTCCTAGTTAGTTACTGATCCCTTGGGCAGGTCTGTGGGAACTGGATGGGATTTCAGCATGGCGAGGTCTCTCCTCCTGGTTGGTCACATTTTCTCTAAGCCCCACCACTTGAGCCCAGAGGGAGGGATGAAAAGGAACCATGCTGGGATGCTGAGGGTCAAAAGGGACATGGCCTGTCATGCCTGGAGCCCTTAAGGATGTCACAGGACTCCTCTTCCCTGTGGAGTTCCAGTCATGCAATTTTCAATGCTACAGGGGGTCAAAATCCACAATATGGGCTTGGCGATGGGGTAAGGTTCAGCTGTGGGCAGGGTGTGGTGATTAGCTTGATTTAAGCTAGAATCACCTGGGAGCAGAGTCACTATAGGATTGTCTCCATTGGGTTGGCCTGTGTGTGTGTGTGTGTGTGTGTGTGTGTGTGTGTGTGTGTGTTATCTTAAGTTAATTGATGTGGGAAGACCCAAACCACTGTGGATGGCACCATTCCCTAGGCACAGAGGGTGGCTTGGTCCTGAACTGAGCTAAACAAAAGCAAGTGAATACATATACATTCATTTCTTCCTACTCTGACTCTGGATGTGACCAGCTGTTTCAGGTTCCTGTTGCCTGAAACGACAGATTGCCACCTGGAATAGGGAAGCTAAATAAGCCCTTTACCCCACAGGTTACTTTTTGTCATGATATTTTTTCACAGTACCAGAAACCCAGAGGAACCAGAATATAGAGGAACAAGAGGTAGGTAGCTACTGCTAAGGACAGGACCTGATGTTTCTCAGAGCAGGGTATCAAGCAGAGAGGGGAGTGTGTGATGGTCCTGGGAAACCGGGACTGTGCTTGTGGCTTGTGAGCTCGCGTTCACAAGGTGCCCTTTACAATGCAATGCATAGTATATGGCAGGTCATAGCTGTTACCCAGTGCGCTCCACTCAAGAGGCTGAGGCAGAAGGATTGCCTGGAGTTTAAGGCCAGACTGAGCTACAGTGAGTACCTGGACAACAGAAGCAATGTTGTAAGACCCTGTCTCAAAATAAATGAAGTGGCTTATTGGCTGAGAGCACTGGCCTAGGACCTGGGTTCAGGTCCTAGCACCCATGCGGTGACTCACAGCTGTCTGTAACTCCAGTTCCAGCAGATCTGATGCCCTCTTATGGCCTCCATAGGCACTGAATGAACACAGCATACATGCGTATGTGCAGATAGAGCATTCATATAAGTAAAAAATATACATAAATAAATAAAGGGCCAAAGAGATGGCTTGTTGGTTAAGAGCATTTCCGGCTTTTACAGAGGATCCCAGTTCAGTTCCAGCACCCAGGGGATCCAGCAACCCCTCCTGGTCTCCACAGGTAAACCACCTTCACTTAAACACACTGGCACAGACATAGACACACACACACACACACACACACACACACACACACACACACACACACACACACGAGGGAGAGAAAGAGAAGCAGAGAGACAAAGAAAGAGACAGAGAGATACATATAAATAAAAATAAAATCTTGGGGGCTGGAGAGATGGCTCAGTGGTTAAGAGCAATGACTGCTTTTCCAGAGGTCCTGAGTTCAATTCCCAGCAACTACATGGTGGTTCACAACCATCTGTAATGGGATCTGATGCACTCTTCTGGTGTGTGTCTGAAGACAGCTACAGTGTACTCATATAAATTAAATAAATTAATTTTAAAAAATTAAATAAAATCTTAAAATAATATAAAATAAAATGCAAACATGTCCAGAGAGAGTCCCTATCTTGTTTGAACTCAGCTGGAACTGATCTCCAGGTCCAAAGAGTCAGCTTGCAATGTTGCCTAGCTGCCTTCTGACCTCAAGGGCACAGATCCACTACAAGCCGCCTCCTCCTCCTCCCTCCTGGAACTCGCAAAAGCCTTCTGTGCATTCTCGCTCCAGTCAGTCTCCTGTCACTCGTTGTCTCTGCTGCAGCTTAGTCCTCAGGCTGAGGGTCCCAGTCTCTACAAGTCCTAAGGGCAGTCTGTCCATCCTGGACCCCTGACCGGAATGGCTGAGGTCTGAGAAAAGGCGAGGTCAGCTGGAGGACTCCTGGGTGCTGGTCACCCTGGGCTGAAGTGAGCATGTCACCCAGGGGTCCAGACTCAGGTTACAACAGTTTTCGAGCCAAAGACAGGCTGCTGTTTCTGTTGGCAGTGACCTTGATTGATCCACCCATGAGAGCCAGCACAGTGTCACACCCAAAGGAAATGGGCTTTCAATGCTATCGTGCTGCCAGAGGCCAGGGACCAAAACAGTCCTTGACATTGGGGGAGATGGGAGCATCCCCACAGAGATGCCCACTGATGTCCTCCTAACCCAAGCGCCAGCTGAGACATGGTCTGGGGTAACTTGGCCTGGCCCAGGGAGGTGAAGTGAGGACATGGAAGCATGCTGGCTGCTGAGCTGGCCCATCTGGCCCAGGAATGTGGGAGAGTTTCCTTAGTAGAGAGGAGCCCATCCCACAGGAAACCTGGTAGGCAGAGCACCTGGCTAGAACTTGCTGACCTCTGCTCACAGTGGACAGGGGCTGCATCTCCCTCTGAAGGTGGGAGCTGGGACCCTGCAGCTCTTGTCCCCAGCTCTCTGTTGAGCCTCAGCCAGACTCTGAAGACTCCTAAGCTCAGAGGGACAAGCACAATTCACGTAAGCCCAGCGACTTGGAAGTCTGCAGGCCTGGGTTCAAATCCTATAGATGTGGAGGCTCTATCATCTGTAGAGTGGGAAGAGCGGCCTCTGGGGGAGTCCCAAGCTCAGAGCATGGCACACCGTGAGAGCCTGGGAAGATGGGAGTGTGGCTCTAGCTAAGCCCCTGCCTTGGGGTCCTCTCAAGGCCATGACCACATACTCTGCCAGACCTTCCCAAGTGCCCCTCCTCCAGTCAGGTCCCTGAGGTGGAATATCTGTGAATTGAGCATATTCTCTGGGAACCACATCACTGAGAAGAGAAGGTTCCTTTCAGACTCAGGCAGGCCCAGGGATTGGGGGGGCTCCAGGGAAGTCAGAGCAGAACAGAGGGGTCCCTACAGAGAGAGATGGCAGCAGGACTGTCTGCCTCTGGACTGCAACTCACCAGATCTCAGCAGCAGCAGCAGCAGTGGCAGCAGGGCAGCGATGGGGGGCTGCCTCATGTTCTCTGGCTTGGTAGATGTTTGAGTCCTGGTCAAAAGTGACAGAAGCTCTCCCTAGTGCTGTGGAGGTTCAGGCTCCATGAAGTGAGGTTTTATGCTAGAGGTGAGTGTCAGCTCGGCTATGCCACCCAACCTGTCAACCCTGCCTGCCCAGCTCCTCTTCGAAAGGAAGGAGGTGCCCAGAACACCAACTCTATGACCCGGCCCTGAACTCCAGAGGCCAGACCCCTTCCTTTGTATACTTCAGGATTCTGGTTGCAAGGTGTTGTTCCCCATATGAGCTGACCACAGAGGACTCACTGCCTTCCTCCTAAATTGACCACCTAAGTTGGCAGAGTCTACTCCATCCAAGAGGCCTTCCATTTCACTTATTCAATCATTTATTTGTTCAATCATTTGTTCTTTCTTTCATTCATTCATTCATTCATTCATTCATTCATTCATTCATTCAATACTTATTGAGCACCTTCTTTTTATCTGACACCTGTGGCCCAAGATTGATTTATACCCTGATGGGGGAGTAGACATTGAAGAAATAAGGTCAGGGTGCTTGTGCAACTAAGAAAGAGGGACTTTGGCCGGCCCTCGCGGCCCCCACCGATACTCCTGGACCACACACACACACGCACACGCACACGCACACGCACACGCACGCACACGCACACATTTGCAGACTGGCTCAGGGAATAGGAACCCTTGCCCCGCCCCTGCCAGTCTGGAGCTGCACCTTCTGGGCGCGGCAAGAGTTGTTCTGGGAAGGCGGCATAGTGACCGGCAAGGTGCTGTCCGGTTCCTGCCCTGGGTGCGCCCGTCAGGCTCTGGGACGTGAGGCCGCGGCGGAAGTGTCTCTGGGTGGAAGTTATTTGGGAAACAAGTCTGACATCAGACAGAGCTGGACAGAAGTTCTGAAGACCACTCCCTCCAAGTCGAGGAGACAGGATGCAGGACCGTATCCTGAATGTCTCACAGCAGATTCTGCCAGGCCAGAGAGCAGAGCTGGACAGCGGGCCTAGCCCTCAGTTTCTCTGCTGGTGCATAGGGTGCAGCATCGTACCCTGTTGGTGTGAGCCAGGGGAGGTCAAATGCCCAACAGGGTAGCGCAGGGTTACAGGAAGTGCAATGGCCTTGATCTCCTGGGCTTGCTGTGCAGAGTGGGGCCCTCTGGCGGCTGTCACCACTCCTGTGTGGTGCCTGTCTGCTGTGCTGGTCCCTGCACCACAAGTCTTGGCTCTTCCAGGGCCCATAATGCCTGGAGGCGGTAGCATCCGTCTCCAGGACTTCCCCAGCAGATGCCACCTTCCCTGCAACTCCTACACATCCAGGTCCCAGAATTTCCGGGTGGGTGCTCAGGCATGGGGCTTCTCTGATGCTAGAAGACAAAGCTGTGGGGAGAGAGAAGTCTGGAGTCACACACTCCTTCCTTCCTTCATTCTTTGTTTTTATTTCATTTGTTTTGTTTTTTTGAGACAGGTTGGGCTGGAACTCACTCTGTAGACCAGGCTAGTCTCGAACTCACGGAGATCCGCCTGCCTCTGCCTCCCGAGTGCTAGGATTAAAGGCAAGTGTCACCGTCTTATTTGCTCATTTTTTCCAGCGTGTTCATGAAAGCACTGGATGAGAGGTACATAGGTACCCAATAGTTTTAGTTAGAAGATGCAGAAGCGAGGGCTCCCCTGCAGCATGGACAGCTGAGAGACACTTCCGTTTGAGGGGAAAGGTCTTCTTATAAACTGTGTAAAGTGTTTCAAAGCAACTGGATGGCCACACATCAGACAGACATCCAGTGATCCATCAGCCCTACCTTTGAGACACTTTCTGACTCTTTGAAGCTAAGGGCTGCCTTGAGCGCCCCTTCTCACTCTCCTCTCCCTCCTCTCTCTCTCAACAGCGAACACTTTGCATACAGCTCTGCCTTGAAGTCAGGTGAGCAACAGAAGTTTGTGTGGGGGTCCAGAGGAAGCCTGGCTCTTGAGAAACCATGTGGATCCCTCCCACTAGCAATGAGCTGGGCCCCTCCCCTCACCCCCATCCCCTGCACGTGGAATACACAGCCAGTGAGGTGAGCAACAGCAGAAAGCTAGATGCTTCTACACCCTGACCACCACACAGAGGAGCTGTTCATGTTATGTTCATTAATTCAGTGTGTGTTCATGAAAGGGCATCTGTGCATGTGAGGAGGGGGCAGTTAGCCAGAGGGCAGCCTGTAGTCATCAACTCTCTCCTCCCACCAGGTGGGTTCCAGGGCTGGCATTCAGGTTGGCTAGTTTGGTGGAGAGCTCCTTCTGCTGATCTTCCAGAGCATTGTCAGGGTTAGAAGTCACAGGAGCTATCACAAAAGAAAAGAGCTTTGGTCCATAAGTTAAAAACACAAACAAGGATTACAAATAGAAAGGTAAACAATAGGAAAAAAAACGATGTAGGAAATATGACTGGATGATGACATCATCATTGCTCAAGGTGCTCCAAGAAATTAGTCAGAAAACAAAACAAAACAGACAGAGAAAACCCAACAAAACCCACTGAATCCTAAAGGTGAAATGGGTGAAGAACAGAGACAAATAACGAAGAGGAAGCTAATTTGGCTAACATGTGTGCTGGGAAATGTTCACCTTAGTAATTAAACGAATGCAAATCAAAGCAAAGAGAACTCAGTTGTCACTCACAGGTTAGCAAAGCCCGGAGGAATGCTCTTAGGTAAGGCTGCAGGGAAGTGGGTCAGAGGGTGAGCTTGGAACTGGCCGTGGGGAGTTGTTTTTTATCTTCAGAAAGGTCATGTAGCCCAAGCGAGCCCTGAACTCACTATGTAGCCAAGGCTATAAAAAAATCATTTTGTTAAATTTTTGTTGTTGTTTTCTTTTTTGAGACAGGGTTTCTCTGTGTAGCCCTGGCTGTCCTGGAACTCACTCTGTAGACCAGGCTGACCTCGAACTCAGAAATCCGCCTGCCTCTGCCTCCCAAGTGCTGGAATTAAAGGCGTGTGCCACCACTGCCTGGGTTAAAAAAAACATTTTGACTAAAGATGCTACATTTGCACAACGAAACCTGCCTGTAGTTCTGTAATTCTAGCAGTCAGGAGGCTGGGGCAGCATAATAAAAACAAAACAAAACAAACAAAAAACCAAACAAGGTTAGCCTAGGCTACATAGTGAGACTTTCCCTATTTGAAACAAAACAAAATTTGTTTTGTTTTGTTTTTTTAAACTTGTTTTGGCAGAGACAGAGGCAGAGGCAAGGTGATCTCATGTGAGTTCAAGGCCAGCCTGGTCTACATAATCAGTTTCAGGACAGCCAAGGCTACATAGAGAGATAAGAGAGACCCTGTCTCAAAAACCAAAAAGTTAAATGGAGAGAAAGGAAGGAAGGACGGAAAAAACAAATGTTTACAAGAAGTACAACTATAAAAAGATTAGATTTATTTTATATTTTATTCTTATTTTATGTGGGTGTGTCTGCTACTTGTGTGGAAGTGCTCAGGCCAGAAGACGGAGTTGGGTTCCTAGAAGCGAGAGTTACAGGCAATTACACCAGGTGTGGGTCCTGGGTCCTGAGAGGATGAAATAAACTCCATATTAGGACTAGGCCTGACTTCAAAAGAAAAGTCATCCATTTCAGGGACTGACCATAAAACCCCCTAAGTCATCAGTCCCAGGAGCTAGGCCATAAGCTACCATCTCCAGGAACAAGGCCATAAACTCCAGGAACAAGGCCATAAAATCCCCCATCCAAAGAACAGCCTGGAGATACCCACAAGGACAGGGAAATATCGTGTTGGCCCATCTGTGCTGGGCAGCCTTAGATGGTTTCAGTATCTCCCCTATGTTTAAATGTTCATGACACAGGCATACAGTCCACTGATACCTGGATACAAGCCAATCAATGGACCCAAGTCCTAACCCTAGCTAAAATTCCCCTAGTTCCCTATAAAGAGGCCTGCATGCCTTTGTCTGGGGTCGCCATTTCTGCAAGTGGCCCATCCCTGCGTGCAGTCTTCTTGCTTTTGGGAAATAAGAACACTCTTGCCAATTGCATATGTGGTGGTGGTCTCCGTGTAGTGCTTTTGGACTTAACTGGTACCAAACTTGGGTCCTCTGAAAAAGCAACAGTCTTAACTGCCGAGCCACTTCTCTAGTCCCTGTTAAATTAGTGTTAAATTAGCCAAGTGGTGGTGGCACACACTGTAGGATACAGGCAACTCCAGGCCTGCTCCCAGGGACCTAGCAGCTACTTAGGGCATCATCTGTCACCTGCCAGGTGTGCCAGGTATGTGCTTCAGATAAAAGGGTTCCAGCCACCCCAGATCTCTCTCTGCCTTCTCCCGTGCCTCTCTGATCTCTGCCCCTTCTCTTTGTCTTCCTGTTTGTCTGTCCACCTCTATCCCCCAGGTCTCCACTCCTCTCCCCTCCTCAAATAAACCTCTTAAACCTGATCTGTTGTGTGGTGTAATTTCTCAGGGGTACATTTTGCCCCCCTTCCCTGCCAAAGGTATCCCGACCCCTTGCCCATATCTTTTAATAATTTCCTTTAATCCCAGCACTTGGAAGGTGGATATTTGAGTTTGAAAGCAGCCCTCGTCTACAGAGTGTCCAGGACAATCAGGGCTACACAGGGAAACCCTGTCTCAAAATACAAAACAAAACAACAACAAAAAACAGAAAACAAACAAAACAAAAGAAAAAAAGAAAAGAAAAAAGTGTTAAATTGCCTTCCTTTTGTGAGAGCCAAAGTTATGTTTTAAGTCTTAATTATTTTGCCTAAGAGATCCGTGAAACCAAAATGCCTGTGACCTGTAAGCTCCTTGCCCAAGGACCAGATACTTTCTGAAATGCTACTGTTTATGGGAGGTGATAAGCCATGCGTGTTTTCATGACTTCCAACGACACCAGCTGTGCTTGGTCACATGTGGGCCAGGGGGTCTGTAGGCAGGGAGTGTGTAAGAGTGTTTGCTTGCCCCTGATCCGATCTGATGGGAAACGTGGTGGACTGTGGAGTTTGCCTTTTTAAGCCCCTGCAAAATGTGACCAGGGCCATTTTCCTGGAACTTGGGTCTGGGTCTGGCCAGTATTTAATTAAAACTTCTTTCAAATTTGGCTTTAAGTTGTTTAGTTGTATTATCAGCCCGTGGGATCAATACTTACTTTCTTCTTCCCTGTCACCCGATGGATGAAAAAATTTAATAGAAAGGAAAGGACATGACTGCTCCTAGGGTGGAGGAGAAAGTTTATTAGAGACATGTGAGAGAGCGTAGCCAGGGGCAGGGACATCTTGGAGAGTCCAGAGTGGACGTGACCATATTGAGCTGGCCCGGGGATGGGGGAGCAGGTGCAGCAGCCAGGAAGCCAGGTAACCAAAATGTCTGGATTATATAGGGAAGGGTCTCTATGAGAAGAGCATCCCAGGCCCTGGGCTAGAGAGTTCAGGGTAGGAGGCCATACCCTGTAACAGGTTTGCTGAGAAAACCTGGAGGCCATGTCGGCTTTGATATCTTTTTTTTTTTTTTTTTTTTCGAGACAGGGTTTCTCTGTGTAGCCCTGGCTGTCCTGGAACTCACTCTGTAGACCAGGCTGGCCTCGAACTCAGAAATCTGCCTGCCTCTGCCTCCCGACTGCTGGGATTAAAGGCATGCGCCACCACTGCCTGGCTGGCTTTGATATCTTAAATAGGCACCTCAGTGCTAGCATTGTCCTGGGTTTGAAACTGAACACTCTCCATTCTCCCTGTTTTCTCCTCCTCCTCCTCCTCCTCCTCCTCCTCCTCCTCCTCCTCCTCCTCCTCCTCCTCCTCCTCCTCCTCCTCTTCTTCCTCCTCCTCCTCTTCTTCCTCCTCCTCCTCTTCTTCCTCCTGTTCCTCCTCTTCCTCCTCCTCTTCTTCCTCCTCCTCTTCTTCCTCCTCCTCTTCCTCCTCTTCCTCTTCCTCTTCTTCCTCCTCCTCTTCTTCCTCCTCCTCCTCTTCCTCCTCTTCCTCTTCTTCCTCCTCCTCTTCTTCCTCCTCCTCCTCCTCTTCCTCCTCCTCCTCTTCTTCCTCCTCCTCCTCCTCCTCCTCCTCCTCCTCCTCCTCCTCCTCTTTCTCCTTCTTTTTCCTCGAGACAGGGTTTTTCTGTGTAGCCCTGGATGTGGAAGAATTCACTCTGTAGACCAGGCTGGACTTACAGAGAACAGCCTACCTCTGCCTACTGAGTGCTGGGACTAAAGGCATGGGCCACCACTGCCTGGCTAACTGTCTTAGCATGTAGTCCTAACTTGATACTTATTATGCATCCTAGAATGGCCTCAAAATTTGTGGCAACCCCCTGCCTCAGCTTCCTGACTACTGGGATTGCAATTGTTCATCACCATACCTGACCAAAAAAATTTAGTTTCATAACAGTGGCAGAAACAGCACCCAAGAAGAAAGGCCATGTGTCTGGCCATGCCTAGCAGTTCTGAAGTCATGTGACTCCCTTTCAAGAGCACATGACAGGAATCAAACCTAGACTTGGGGTTTATGGTGCGTGGTCATGGAGTGGGATCTTGGGGCTTCTTGTGATACTCTAACTGAAGGAAAAGCTGGAGAGTCCAGGGTGGGGTTGGGGTGTGCATCGCCTATCCCCTCTGCCTATCTCTGCCTATCTCTGGGGTGCCCACAAGCACAGCACTCTGAGGTGACTCCCTGAGGTAGGTGCCTGTTGCTGGTTCGACTCTCCTCAGGGAATCCCAGCCCAGAGGACCAAGGCTCTTCCACCCTATCATTGTGGGTAAGTCCAAGGCAGGGCATCCCGGCTCTGCTTCACTCCGGCATTGTGACTGGCCCACACAGCCACAGTGTGGGAGTTTTTAATGGGACAGAGAGGAGGGTGCTGGGGATTGAGAAGCAGTGACATCAGTCTCAGGCATGAGTGAGACTGCTTCATACATGAAACTCCCCAAAACTTTACCCCAAAACTTCTACACACAATTCTTGGAAGCCATTGAGGAAAGGTAGCCTCCGACTGAAGGAACGAACCAAGGAAGCAGAGGAGGGAGGCTATAAAACAAAACAAAACAAAGGAGTAGCAGGGTTCCCGCCATAATGACAAAGGGAGATTCCAGAATAGCAAGGTGAGGCGCTGAAGGGCAATCCGTCGTGGTTGCAATCTGCCGTGGTTGGGACACTGATGTAGGAGTTTCCGGCCTGTGAGGACTGGCATCACCGTGCTCTCCGTCACTGCGCTGACTTTTTAAACTGATGAGACTACTAAAGGATGTGCTCCAGCACAAGACTTGAGCTGAGGAAGACCTGAGATGCAAGAAAAGGAACCCAAACCAGGGGGAGAGGAAAGGGGATCTCAACAGGGACAGAGAAGACAGAGGCAACCAGAGAGCCACGGAGGAGCTCGAAGAGGAACTCAGTGATGGATTTCTCTGAGCTGCAGTAAATGCTGTTAGGAGTAGCTTGCTTCAGATGACAACTGCCTGGAAAAAAAATTTTTTTTCCTTCTCTTTGCTTCCTTCTATTTAAAAAAGTAGGTGAATGTGTGTGTATGTGAGTACATGTTCGTGTGTGTGTTCAGGTGCATATGTGCCTGTGGAAGCCAGGGGGTTGATACTTATTTTCTTCCTTGCTCTCCCTGTCTTTCTCAGAAAACAAGGTCTCACTATGTGTTGGCCCCGCCCCTCCATCCATAGCATAACTGTAGCCATTTTGTTCCATGCCCACCAGTTATTTCAGATTGTTGCTGTAATCTGCCTGCCAATCATTGACATAGAAAAATAACTTGACTCGAGCAGGGTCATGCTGACCACATACCCTGTTATGTTCTGTATGTTCTGAGGTTTATAATCTTATGAAATTCGACAATCATAAGCTCCACTTAGGGCCAATCAGAATAAAGGCCAGTTAGAACTGTTCTGTCTAGCTAGTCAAAATAGCTTGAGTCAGAGCTGACCAGGGGGCATCATTTCCTGCACCTGCGCATGAACTCATTGTGAAATGTTGGTGGTTATAGCCTTATCCCGGAATTCTGAGCTACAGATCTGATCGATCAGTCTTAGGGTGTGCGTGCAGTAAACCATCCCCATCTGACTGAGATCGATGTTTGTGTTGTTTGTGGGGCTACTCCTGGACTCCAACACTATGTAGCTCTGGCTGGTCTGGAACTCTCTCTATAGACCAGGCTGGCCTAGAACTCACAGAGATCCACCTGCCTCTGCCTCCAGAGTGCTGGGATTAAATGTGTGCACCACCACCCTTGGCTCTTGACCTTATGTTTTGAGACAGAGTCTCTCACTGGACTCGCAGCTCATTGATTGGGCTGGGCTGGCTGACCAGTGACTTCCAAGAATCTCTGCCTCTGTCCCAATCCCAGCACTAAAATTACACATGTAGCACCCAGGCTTTACATGAGACCTAGGTGCTAGGGATTTAAATTCACACCCTCACATCATGTCTGTAAGAAAGGCACTTCACTGGCTGAGCCATCTCCTCAGCCCCGTTAAAAATACTCACTGATGGCCGGGCAGTGGTGGCGCACGCCTTTAATCCCAGCACTTGGGAGGCAGAGGCAGGTGGATTTCTGAGTTCGAGGCCAGCCTGGTCTACAGAGTGAGTTCCAGGACAGCCAGGGCTACACAGAGAAACCCTGTCTCGAAACAAACAAACAAACAAACAAACAAACAAACAATACTCACTGTTCTTTACACGTAGTCTCATCCGAGTCCTCCTCAGGAGCTGCTTAGAGTCCAGGCCCAGCAAGGGTGCAGCTTGGAGGTGAGGGTGGGCAGCTCTGCCTGCAGGTCACCCATGACGTCATGTCTGGAGGAGGAGATCAGATATGGTCCCAGTTCCACTCCCCAACCCCAGAATTGTGCTAAATGTTTCCTTGCCGGTCCTCTTGGCTACCATGATTGGTGCCAGAAGTCTTTGTGGCAGCTGCCCTCCCTCCCTCTGAAGTCATGTTACAACAAATCCCTTCACATAACTCCTATCCAGATGACTTTCCAATTTAAACACGGACTGATGTCACAGAGATGTCTTCTGTTGATCTAATTTTAAATTGGAGAAGGGTTTCTTATCTATCATGGCAGACCCTCTGTAGTCTAGACTGGCTTCCAATACTGGCTCCTTCTGCCCCAGTCTCTCTAGTGCTGGGATTGTAGGTGTGTACCACCATACCTGGTTAAAGTTTGTCTCTCTGTCTATCGGTCTGTTTATTGTGTGCATCAATGCAGCGTCAAACGCCTTCAGCCGCCCTGGAGACTCAGGCTGTTTTTCTGGCCAGAACACAGAAGGAAGGTGGGAAGAACAGAACAGAGTTTGGGAGCTCGAAACCCACGGAGCAGAAGCACGCTGCTTTCCTAAGGCCCAGCCCTGCAGCTGGTCATTCTTGCTCACCTCAGCCTTTTCCAGGGTCGCCTCCCCTCAGCTTCAGGGAGCTTCCGATTCAGGGTTCCCCAGATCCAGACCTTCACCTTCATAGCTGCGGGCTGAAGCCTCCTCTTCCTACTTGATCCTTTCCTTCTCTTCCCTCTACTCCTCTTCCTCTTCCCTCTACTCCTCTTCCTCCTCCCTCTGCTCCTCCTTCTTCCTCTTTCTCCTCCTCCTGCTCCTCCTCCTCCTCCTCTACATTATTCCTATTCTTCTGCGATGCTGGGGATAGAACCCAGGGTCTTGAACATGGTAGCTATGTATTCTATCATTGAGATACATCGGTACCCTGGGCCTTCTCTTGTCTGTCTGTCTGTCTGTCTGTCTGTCTGTCTGTCTGTCTGTCATTTCCTTTACATCTGACTGCCAGTTCCCCTCCCTCCTCTCTTTCCAATCCCAATGCTCTCCAGCCTCCCCCCATATCCACTCCTCCTCTTTTTCTTTTCAGAAGAGAACAGGCTTCCCAGGGACATCAACCAAACATGGCATATCAAGTTGTAGTAAGACTAGGAACCACACTCCCCTTGTAGTTAAGGTTGAACAAGGCAACCCAGTATGAGGAAAGGATCCCAAAAACAGATAAAAAGAGTCGGAGACAGCCCCTGCTCCCACGAGAAGACCGAACTACATGACTATAATGTATATGCAGAGGCGTCTTTATTTTAAAAAATAATAATTCTTAATGTTTTTGATGACCTCCTCTTTTTTAACCGGTAAACTTATCAAATGCATAGGAATTGTTTACCATCTCCTGTTAGTACTTCAGGGCCTTGGGCTATGGATCATCGTCATCTCTGCAGCCCCCTCCGACCCTCCCTTGGTCTCCCCAGCCTGTCACCCCACAGCCTCTCCCTCACGGCAGGCATCTTGTACACCTGCTCTGACATTTGTTCTTAGCTTATTCCTCTCTGGTCAGGTATTCTCAGCCAGCTAGGTTCTCAGCCTTTGTCCTGGTTGGTTTTATGTCTGTTTGTCACAAGCTAGAGCCATTTGAGAAGAGGAATTCTCAATTTTAAAAAAGCCTCCATAAGATTCGCCGGTAAGCAAGTCTGTAGTGCATTTTCTTAATTACCCATGGATGCTGGAGGGCCCAGCCCTTGTGGGTGATGCTGTACCTAGGCAGGTGGTCCTGGGTGCTGTAAGAAAGCAGGCTGAGCAAGCAAGGGGTGGAGTCAGCCAGGAGGCAGTACTCCTCCATGGGCTCTGCATCGGCTCCTGCCTCCAGATCCCTGTCCTGCTTGAGCTCTGTTCAGAGCTCAGCTGACTATTTTGTAGGAGCTTTGGAAGATAAGAGGATTGTAAGAACTGCAGATGGTGGAGGCCTGGCTTCTGATGCTTAAGAGGGAAATTTGAGAGTCCCTTAAAAATGACCGGAAATATTCGATATTATGAATTAAGAATCTGCGGTTCTGGTTAGCTGGACTGAAGAAACCAGCCCCAATTATAAGAGACCAGAACCACTAAAGTAAAACCTTTGCCTTGCTGGAACAATGGATGCTGGTCAGCTGAGTTTGAAGAATCATTGTGATTGAGACCAGCATCTAGCCCCAGGGTCATGAAAGCTGACCTCTCCTCTAGCCTGCTGTACCATTCTGGAAAGTGAGTCCTGTACCTTGCCAGAGCAGCACAGCAGAGCTGGCCCTGGTGGCAGGGGTGTAGGTAACCTGTCCGGAGGTCTTGCACATGGTAGTGCCGGCCCTGTCTCTCCTTAGCTGAGGAGTGGGGCTGGCAGGGAGGTGATGGCCTCCCCTCTTCTCCACCTGTAGCAGTGAGGAGAGCTGACTCCAGGGTCTTGAGAGGGGAAGAGCTGCCTCTGCTCCTCGCTGGCTGTAGCACATGGTAGCGTGTATCCTGCACCTCATTCGGCTGGGTGGCACAGTGGAGCTGGCTCTGGAGGCATGGGTGTGGGTGAGCCAGCCCCTAGGGCATGAGAACGGGAGAGCTGACCCTGCCTCCTGAGACTGTCTGCATTGGGTGGGCTAGCTGGAGCAGTGCTGGAGAGCTCACCCTGGTAGAGCTGATGCAGGGAGCTGCCTGGCTATCCAGATCACCTACCACCCCGGTCCAGATGCAGGGCTTTAAGTTGGCCCCCCCCAAAGCCTACATCATCTGTTGGAGCATGTGAAAGGGTCAGTCCTGCTGTTCCAAAGGATCTCCATAACACAGGACAACAACAGGATAACCAGGAGGAGGCCCAGTGAGGACCCAGTATTGATGGTGTCACAGAAGCCAGAGGCCTCCAGTCAGACCAATGACTCATTGCAATGAATTTTTGCATGCGAAGATGTGTGGACAGAGGGATGCACGTGACACACTGCCGCTTCCACAAGGAGATGGTTTTTATGATTTGTTTTGTTTATTTTTTGTTTGTTTTTTATTTTCTTTTGCCGGTGTGGGGGAAGGTTGCAAGGGCAGAGAGCAGATATGAAGGGACAGGGAGATGAGTGGGTGCGTGAGGTGAAACTCACAAAGAAACAAGAAAAAGTTAGAGAAAGGGGGGGAGGAGGAAGAGGAGGAGGGGGAGGGGGAGGGGGAGGGGGAGGGGGAGAAGAAGGAGACCAGCATTCTTGAGGTGAAATCTTCTGAGAAGTGTTTCCTCAGAGTCAACACACACATGACTAAAGCTTTGGCCTAAAGGCAGCAAAGGCCTCATCTCATGCTGGCAGCCAAAACTTGTTAATGTGCAAGAGTATCCCACGTGGTACTGGTTTTGAAGGCATGAAAGGACTCCAGGGGTCACGGAGAGCAGCTGAGGCTTGGCACTGTGTGGCAGAGCTGGCATCCCTGAACAGAGGCCTGCAGAAGCCATTGGTGAAGGTTCAGAATCTGTTTTCGAGTATCTACCAGAGAGATGGGTTTAAGCCAATAGAAGGTCTTTATTAGCTGGCCAGCAATTACACTGGATATTCAGGACTCTAGTGTAGCACTGAGCCTTTCTCAGTGGGGAGCTTTTAAGCACAAAAACCATGTTTTGGGTTGACATATTTCAGTTAACAAGAACAGCTAGCCAGAAGCAGAACTACAGAAGCCAAAAAACAAGGTTAGCGCATTTAGAGACTTCCTCAGAACTGTGGACTTCGATGGATTAGATCTTCATTTTACTTTTGGCAGATGGTGCTGTCTGTATGCCTGAATGGCACTTCCATTATGAAGTCAGTTGTGCTAAGGTCTGGGGCCCTGTTACACCTCAGTTGGAGCAGATCTTAGCATTTTGGAGAAGCCAGTGCCATAGGATGACCACCAAGGACAGCAGCAGCTGTGGAGTTGAGTTATTTTGAGCCTAGAAGACAGGCTGTGTGTGCTGCAGAGGGTGGAGCTGGAGACATGACCAAGCCATTTTGGAGGAGAGTAGATCATGAGTAAATCCCAGACACTGGGCACTGAGTTATTTACACTGTTGGACCTTGGATTCACTTGGTTCAGATTGTAGCAATGCCCTGGTTCTTCCCTTTTGAAGTAAGAAACTATTTAACTGATTTTTTTTTTTTAAAAAAATATTTTGCAGGAGCCCACAGTTGAGGATCTGTGACCTTTTAAAGAGACTTTGAATTTTCGGACTTTGGTTTTAGTTTAGTCTGGTTTAGTTTTTTGAGTCAGAAAGACTCACTATGTAGCTCGTGCTGTTCTGAAATTCTATGTAGACTAGGCTTGCCTCAAACACAGAGATTTGCCTGCCTCTACCTTCCAGGTGCTGGGATTAAAAGTGTGTGCCACCATGCCCTTCGAGACTTTGGATTTTAAAAGAAACAATGAATATTTTAAAGAGACAGTTTTTAGAAGTATTGAAAATTTAAAGACTGGAACTTTTAAAGTTATATGTAGTATGTCTATATTGTGATATTAGTCTGAGGTCTTGAAGATGAAGGAAAGACTATTGTTAAATAGTGTTATATTAATGTATCAAATTGACAAGGGGTCAGTTGTGCTGGCTCGTTTACAACAACTTGACACAAGTAAGAGCCATTTGAGAAGAGGGACTCTGAATTGAAAAAATGCCTCCATAAGATTTACCAGTAGGCTCTGCCCCTAGAGGCGTTGCAGGTGTGGCTGACATGGCTCACATGTGGATCCATAGGTGACAGAGAGGAGACAGGCTATGTCTATGCTCAGTGCTCTGATCTGTGAACATCTGAAGGATTAGTAGCTTAACAGTCCCTGAAAAAGGCAGGCCTGGGAAGTGAACCATGCCCGAGATGAACCCTGCCCAGTGCCATAATAGCACCCCTGACCACTCCTGAGATGATCCCGGACACTCAGAGACCCTGGGTGCCACTAAGAGGAGCAAGTAAGTGGAAGAGAGAGAGAGAGAGAGAGAGAGAGAGAGAGAGAGAGAGAGAGAGAAGGATGTGGGCACAATGAAGAGAGGCAGAACTGGAGACTTGAGGGTAGTGAGGAACAGCCAGATGTGGGTAGCCAGTGATGCCATCTGAGACCACATCTGGGTCCGTGGCCTTGCAGGAGCTGAGGTCTGTTACTGTCAAAGGCCAGGCAAATGTCCCTGGTCTGGACTGCTGCCAGGGGACATGCTGATGTCTGAGGGCTGTGCAAAATGCCCCAGTCCTTCACCTGGGCATTGTGGGAGAGCTGGCCCTGAGGGCAAGAGAGCGAGAGAGCTGACCCTGCCCCAAGCCAGCTGCAGTACTGTGGAGAGTGGGTTCCTAAGCACAGTAGAGCTGGCCCTGGTTGCAGGAGTTGTGGGTGAGCTGGCCCCGAGGTTCTAAGTATGGGAGAGCCAGCCCTACCACCGGTCTCCCATGCAGTGTTGTGAATCAGGGAGAGATACCCTTCCCCTCCCCCCTCTCCACCTGTGGCAGTTGGGAAAGCTGCCCTAGGGTCATGAAAGCAGGAGAGCTGGTCCTGCCCCTCACCTGGGCAGCACAATAGAGCTGACCCTGGCTGTGTGAAGCTGGTCTGGAGGGTGTGAACATGGGAGAGCCGGCCCTACCTATTGTCAGCTGTGGAAGGACAAGGGGAAGATCCCCTCCCCTCCCTTTTGCCCTTGCTATCTGTGGTGGGCAGGAGAGCTGGCCCTGCCAGGGTCCCTCACCAGCTGCAGCACTCAGGAGAGCAGCCCCTGTACCTCCCCTAGGCAGCACAGTAGAGTCAAGAGCTGGCTCTGCCCCTTGTTGGCTGCAGCATTGGGTGGGTCAGTAGGAGCAAGGTAGGAGAGTTCACTCTGGTGGTGTGGGTGTGGGAGAGTGTTGGACCAAGTGTTGTCGGACTGAGCTCACTCAGCGCTCGCTGCCCTGCTGAGTTGGCCCGGGGCTAGACCCGCGAGAGGCTGACTAGCCTACAGAGTGCGGGAAACTTCTGGCGGTTCCCGGAAGACCCTCAGCTGCTGTTGATGCACCCCACTGCTCGGCGGGTTTCCTCGCAGCCCAAGTGTTACAGCCCCTTAGACAAAGTTCTCCAATGCCAAAGTAGTTTTGCAGCTTTATTCCTTCTGGATGGTGGGCGTCGGGCGCGGGCAGAAGCGTGGACGGAGCAGGCTGGCGGGCAGGGGCGGGTGGAGAGCAGCGTAGAGAGCAGGCGGGCAGAGCCAAACAGAGAGAGCTAAGCAGAGAGAGAGAGAAAGAGAGAGAGAGAGAGAGAAAGAGATACACAGCAGGTGGGACAATCTGATATACTGATTGGGAGGAGTCAGGGGATTGGTAACTGGTGCTTTCTATTGGCTAGGTCTGGGAGCTCTCTAGTGCCATATTTGCCTATGGGAGGGGTCAGGGCTGCTTTTCAAGTCTCACACGCCAGGCCTCTCTCTATACAGGGTTGTAAAGGCTGTGACTGATTTTACAGGAGTTGTCCGGGAGCGTTGGCTAAAAAGATAATCTGGTCCCTTGTGAATATTTCACGGGGTCTCCCAGAATTTTCAGCCTTTCCTCAACCAGGTATCAGATTGACTGTTACAGACCACTGCCCCCACAGCTCCCTCTTTTTCTTTTATAAAGGAGAGGTGTCATCAGAGTAACTGTCTCCCATATTGGGAACAGTTTGATATTGAACCAAGACCTGATTGGCTGTGAGCTTTGCAATGCTACTCATCTGCTGCTTCAGAAACTGAATGTGGCTGCCCAGCTCAGATATCTCCCAGGCCCAGATCCAGGGCTTTGAATTGGTCCACCCCAACATCTATCCATTGATGAACTGCTGGAGTGTGTGAAGGGGTCAGTCCAACAGACCCAAAACTACAGGATCTCCATGACACAGGGCAACACAGGATATCCGAGAGGGGTCCCAGTGAGGTTTCAGAATTGTTGATGTAGCAGAAGCCAGAGTCCTTGAGCCAGACCAATGACTCATTGCAGTGAACATTTGCTAGCAAAAAAAAATGTGATGCCGGGCAGTGGTGGTGCACGCCTTTAATCCCAGCATTTGGGAGGCAGAGGCAGGTGGATTTCTGAGTTTGAGGCCAGCCTGGTCTACAGAGTGAGTTCCAGGACAACCAGGGCTACACAGAGAAACCCTGTCTCAAAAAACGAAAAAAAAAAAAAATGTGGTCAAAAGTGTACCCTGTGGGACACACTATGACACACCACATTGTTTCCTGCCTTTAGGTTCCTGCCCTGTTTGAGTTCCTGCCCTGGCTTTTTTTGAAGATACACTGTGATGTAGAACTAAAAGTTGAAATAAACCCTTTTCCCCAAGTTGCTTTTGGTCATGGTGATTTATTGCAGCAATAGCAACCCTAATTCAGATCTTCTTCTTTTCAGGGTTAGCTCATACTTGTCTTCTAGACTTAGCTGGGTATCTCCCTGTCCAGAAAACCTCTGTGGTTTGCAAGCTGATGCAGTATCATCCTGTGGGGTCCCCGGAAGCTAAGTCCCCCTTGCCTGTCTCCCTGAAGCTTAAAAGCCAGACGCTTTGTGCAGCCACTGTGCTTCGGCCTTTCCCTCTTGTTGGTCAGAGAGCCTCGAGGGCAGATCCTGCATGTCCAAACTCTTAATCCTGCACTAACATTTCCCACGACAGCCCTTGGGAAGTGTTTGTTGGACTGGATCTGAGTCAGCACTTGTCCATTTGCCAACTGGAGTTCTTGTATACACTGCTCTGAAATGAGCTGAGTTAAAAAGAAAAGAAAAGAAAAGAAAAGAAAAGAAAAGAAAAGAAAAGAAAAGAAAAGAAAAGAAAAGCAGATGCCCCAGCAAGTCTGAGTCGCAGACGATGTGGCTGAGACACTGTCCACCTGTTGTGCATTTATACTTCATGAGTTGCCTGTTTATGTAAAGCTCTGTGCTTACCTAGACTCTCTGTTTGTATCTGCTAGTTCAGTGAGCCTGTCCTTACCCTCATGGTGGGAAGCTTGACTTGAATAATGACCTTTATGCAGAATCCTCATTCCCTGAAGTTCTCAGGAAAGCTGAGGCTCTGCTTTTCTTCCCATCTTATCAATTGCCCCCCAACCCCACCCCGGGGTACAGCACACAGACTCTCCAAACCTCCTTCAGTGACCTCCAAACACCCACAGACAAGCCAGTGGTATCTTAGTAGCAGGAAAGACACACGGGAGAGGTAACCAGAGAGAAAATGGCAGAGAGGGGTATACACAGGTCTTAGTCCTTCCCCCCTCCCCCTGGTCTGCACAGGATGCCCGGTGCAGCCACAGAATACCATTGTTGATCATTGATTGGTACCTGGTAGCTAGTGCAGGACTCAGTGTTTGTGGTTCACAGAACATCAGCATGAGTTCACTGTAAATGCAGTGTCCCTGGATTCTCTGAGGTTGGAGGAGGAAGAGCATGCCTTCAGGCAAAGCCTGCAACCCGTGGTGATGATGGCCTGATCCTGACACTGAACCCTGGCTACTCTCGCTGTAGAAGTGGCTTGTCACAGATCTGGACCTGGCACTCCTCTCTTCACTCTCACCTTGTACCTCAAGCACATTTCCTGCCTTTACTTTCCCTTCCCAATTTTCTAGACATTTCAAAATATTCTCTGGCCATCTGCTTGAAAACAGCCATGTTCCCCCAAACTCAATACATATTTTATTGTTGTTGTTGGCTTTTTTGAGACAGGGTGTTTTAGTTAGGGTTTTACTGCTGTGGACAGACACCATGACCAAGGCAACTCTTATAAAGGACAACATTTAGTTGGGGCTGGCTTACGTCTCAGAGGTTCAGTCCATTATCATCAAGGCGGGAAGCATCCACAGTGTGCAGGTTGACACGGTGCTGGAGGAGCCGAGAGTTCTACATCTCCATCCAAAGGCAACCAGGAGGAGGCTTTTCTGCACTGGGAGGAACTTGAGCATAGGTGACCTCAAAGCCCACCTACATAGTGACACACTTCTACCAACAAGGCCACACCTATTCCAACAAAGCCATACCTCTTAATAGTGCCACTTCCCATGGGGCAAGCAAATTCAAACCACCACTCCTCTTTTTTTTTTTTTTTTTTTTTTTGAGAAGAGTCTTACTCTGGAGCTAAGAACACTGACTGGCCCTAAACTCACAGCAATCATCCTGAGTCAACCTCCCAAGGGATTAGGGGCAAGAAGCCCCCATGCCTGGCTTCTAATTCAATGTAAAGCTTGAGATATTTATTTATGTGTACAAGTGTTTTATCCCAGTATATATGCCTGTGCACCATGTGTGTGCTGGGTGCACAAAGAGGTTAGAAAAGGGCATCAGATCTCCTGGGGCTTACAGACAGTTCTGAGCTGCCTTGTGGGTGGTGGGGATTAAACCCAGGTCCTCTGGAAGAGCAGTCAGTGCTCCTAATCGCTAAGTCTTTTCTCCAGCATCCTAAACCTAATCCTAATTCAATATTTAACACACACACACACACACACACACACACACACACACACACACACACACACACACACACACACACACACACTTATATTTGCGGTAGTGAGGATGGAAACCAGGGCTTCCTGCAGGCTCAAGGCAAGTGTTCTACTTGTGAGCTATACCTGGAGCCCCTCAAATGTGTGAGTGTGTTATGTGCTGGGAATTAAATCCAGAGAATTGAGCATGCTAGGCTAATGCTCTCAAGATGTTTTTAATATCCATTTTGCAAAATTCACAATAATTTAACCATCAGCTCTAGAGGTTCAGCTATGCGGAATGGATTCAGCCGACCGAGCAGCGAGGCCTGAGACTCTGCACCCGACCGCTAGGTGGCAACAGACACAGAGATTCTCAGCTGGCAACCTGAGACCAGGTGGCTGGCTGTTTCCGTTCCTGTCTCCTCCCCAGAGTGATGCCTTTCTGGGTCACATACAGGGGTGGTAGGGATACGGGGACGTCAAAAGACTCTTTGTGGCCTCATTCGCAGTCTGGTCATCAGGCTCTCTACGAGCATTTTGCTAAGTACCCCTGACATTCGAGTAACACCCCAACAGCCACCCGGTAACTATCACCCATCAGCTGCCTCTATCTCTGAAAGCCGGCCCACCTACGGACCTTCCAGGCATCCGTGAGTGACTTTCCGGTGACCATACTTCCTACTGTCTGGGCATCTGCAGAATTCCAGACACTAATTGGCTGGAGTTAATTAACTGCCCGTCTCTTAGTTTATATTTTTGCCCAGCAGGATTACTGAGGAGGTCCTGGGAGTAGCACTTCCCCCCAGTCACTCGGACACACAGCACATGGGAAACCCAGGACAATCCCATGCTCAGCGGAGGCAGATGATTTAGAGCAGGAAGGCTGGGTTCTCCAGCAGCTCCCACCATTGCCTGGTCTTAGGCAGAGCGTTTAACTCACCGTGTCAAGGTTTCATCTGCGGACATGCCTGACTCCATGTCTAGACCCTATAAGATAACTAGCTTCTAGAAACACTACAGAAAACCGGCTGGTCCAACAGTAGGGTTTGCTGTGCGCCGGGTTAAGAAGGAGCTCTGACTGTAAACTCTGCCTAGAGCAGGTGGAGAGGACAAAAATGGGGGACCGTGGCTTTGGGGTCTGCTTTAAGGGAGAGGGGGCTTTGCTGCAAGACCTGGGAGGGGCTTAGCTAGGATCATGTTAGGATGGGATTAAACTACCCTAGGAGTTTAAGACTGCTTCAGGGTGCCTCCAAGTCTTGGGAAAGTCTTGTAATTGAGGATTTTCCTGAACTTTTTTTTGTTTTGTTTTGTTTTGTTTTGTTTTGTTTTGTTTTTTCGAGACAGGGTTTCTCTGTGTAGCCCTGGCTGTCCTGGAACTCACTCTGTAGACCAGGCTGGCCTCGAACTCAGAAATCCACTTGCCTCTGCCTCTCAAGTGCTGGGATTAAAGGCGTGCGCCACCACTTCCCGGCCTTTCCTGAACTTCTTAGTAACGTGATTTACAAAGTTTGCCTTCCTGGACAAGTGTTTCCTGGACCAGTTAAGTCACAATGCATCCATAGTCTATTGCTTCACGTAGTGAGTTGGAATCCTTTGGTTCATTCTATTCTTTCAACAGTCTCATGGAGCCCATGCTGGCCTCAAACTTGTTAGGTAGTCCAGTGTATTGGTTTGAATGAGAATGGGTTCTCTAGACTTACAAATTTGAATACTCCGGCTCCAGCTGGTGGAACTGTTTGGGGGAAGGATTAAGAGGTGTGGCCTTGCTGGAGTAGGTGTGTCACTGGGGCTGGTTTGAGGTTTCAGAAGTCAATGCCATTCTCAGATAGGTCTCTCAGCCCAGTGATTTCATCTCAAGGTGTGAGAGCCCAGCTACTGCCAAAGCACTGTGCCTGCCTGCCTGCCTGCCTGCTGCCTGCTTGCCTGCTGCCTCCCTGCCTGCCTGCCTCCCCCCCTGCCTGCCCCCCTGCCTGCCTGCTGCCTGCCTGCTTGCCCCCCTGCCTGCCTGCCTGCTGCCTGCCTGCCTCCCTGCCTGCCTGCCTGCTTGCTGCCTCCCTGCCTGCTTGCTGCCTGCCTGTCTGCCTGCCTGCCGCCATGCTCCATCCCATGGTGATCATGGACTCTAACCCTTTGAAACTGTAAGCCCCAAATAAATGCTTTCTTTTATAAGTTGCTTTGGTCATGATATCTTATTATAGCAATTAAAAAGTAACCTTGAACTGATTTTCTTTCACCTCCCTAGGGCAGAGATACGGGCATGAGCCATCACACTAGCTATCTTATTTATCTGTTGCCGTTATGGACTTTGCTATTTGTAACAGAGACTTCCTGTTACAGTTACCCCATTTAATGTGGGGTCATGCTTCAGGGTAGGAGGAGTAGGATACACATGGAGCAGCCTAAGGTTTCAGCCATCTTTTTGGTTATGAGGACAAAGAAGGGCTGATGTGAAGGTCTAAGACAGGAAAACTTGCTTCTGTGTCAAAGTAATGAACAAGTTGTTGTTAAATGTCTTCCAAACACAATGTGTCCACTTGTGAACGGCAACATTGTCTTCCTTGTACAGGAAATGTGCGAGGCCACTTGAGGGTATTTCCAAACTCCAGTCCCACAAGCTTGTCAAGATCTTAAAATGGCCCTGTGACATTTGAGCCCCAGTCTTCCTACTAGGAAGCCATGTGAACTGGGACCAGCTCTTCTGAGCTCACGTCCTCGTGTATACAGTAGGGAAGGTGGCACCTTGGACAAAGCGGTCAAGTGGGGGAGCCATGTCAAACATAGCTGCCACAGCTGTCTCGAATAGAGTTCCAGATGCTTCCAGGGTCCTTTGTCCTGAAACTGTAATCTGGGACAGCACACCTTGTGTGAGATCACAGGTCTATAAGAGGCAACTTCGGAAGGACTTGGAGTTCTTCGGGTTGAGAGGAAGCAGAGGAAATTAGAAAAACTATCCATGATCCCAGCTCAGGATGTCTGGGGCTCCTTTGGGTAACTTCTTGGACTCAGTGTTCAGCGAGCAGTTTGTTACAGGCCAGGGGCTTTCAGAACAGGTTTGCAGGAGACGCTGGAAGTCCCTGTTTGAGCTGGCGTCTACTATTTGTTTGTTTGTTTGTTTATTTATTTATCTACTTCTTAGTTGGTTAGTTTGAGACAGGGTCTCACTCTGAAACCCTGACTGGCATGGAACTCACAGAACCCTATCTGCTGTTTCTGCCTCCCAAGTGCTGGGATTTAAGACCCACACCATATTCACCCAGACACATTCACTCTTTTGGCAAATCTGAGCAAAGCCTAGTGTAGAAACTAAAGCAGCTGAGCTCTGAGGGACACTGGGAGGCTTAGGGAAATGGCTCATTTTTAAAAATGTCTTTAAGATGTATTTATTTCATTTTTTGTGTGCAAGTATTTTGCCTGCATGCGTGTATGCAAGCCTCACATGTGCCCAGTGCCCAGGGGAGTCAGGAGGCATTGCATCCCTTGGAACTGGAGTGCCAGATGATTGTGAACCACCCTGTAGGTGCTGGGCACTGAACCTGGGTCCTCTGCAAGAGCAACAAGTACTCCTCTTATACCTGCTGAGCCATCTGTCTCAGTCCCCGGAAGTGGCTGTTGACCAGTTCACAGCTGGCATCCAGTCTAGTCCTTTCAGGACAATGGCTGGACATTGCTGTGCTTAGGAGATGTGGGACTACAGGAGTGGAGCAAGTCCATGTTGTTGGTGCAGCCTGTGCAGAGCAGAAAGGGGTGAGGGACTGACTCTGTTCAGAGGAAGTCAGTCCTGGGCCCTGGTACCCGAGGGCTGGGATCTGTCACTGGACCATCCGCTCCAGGGATTCCTGAGTGTTTGAGACCCTTTTGGGGCATCAGACCCTCCATTTTGGAGTTGAGGAAATTCTGCCCCTTCTGTTCCCAGCGAGGCACTTTCTGTTCACTCTGTCCCCAAACTTGCTCTTCTCACCACAGGCCTTGTGGCCAAATCACTAGCCGCCAAAAAATGACTTCTGGTCTCAAGGGCAAGAAAGACAAAAATGTTTAAAACCTCACCAGGATGTGAGGGAAAATATTTCTTCTCTCCTCCTTTTCCTCCCTCCCCCCCCCCTCCTCCTCCTCCTCCTCCTCCTCCTCCTCCTCCTCCTCCTCCTCCTCCTCCTCCTCCTCCTCCTCCTCCTCTTCTTCTTCTTCTTCTTCTTCTTCTTCTTCTTCTTCTTCTTCTTCTTCTTCTTCTTCTTCTTCTTCTTCTTCTTTTTTGTGGTAAAGAAAAGGAAGAGGTGGGGTGAATCACCTGTAATTCTAGAACTTGTGAGGTGGTGGCAGGAGGGTCCTGAGCTCAGGGCCAGCCTGGGACACATAGTGCTATCTTGTCAAAAGAGGAAAAGAGTGTATGTGTGTGTGTGTGTGTGTGTGTGTGTGTGTGTGTGTGTGTGTGTGTGTGTATGTGACAGAGGGGGGGAATTGCTATAGCTTCCTGGGCATGATCTGATAAAATATATTATTGACAGCTGCAAATAAATTTATTACCTCTGGCCCAGCTATTTCCCAACTTGAGGAAGTAATTAGAGATGCTTTCGAGGGTTTTTGAGCAGGTTTTATTGAGACATTATGTGTAACAGTGCAAAGGAATGGGTGTCCAGTCTGAGAAGATACACACTTAAGTAAATGCTGTTGCATTTTACAATGGCATATTATACAGGCATTAATAACCATGTCATGAATGGCTCTGTGGCATGGGAAGGTGCCAGACTATATTATAATTTAAATCCAATTAGCGTAGTAGTATGCATCTAATAATATAAAAAGAAAATATATAGAAATACATAGTCTATAGCTTGTTGAATTAAGTAAAAATTTTGAGACTTTCTTTTAATTAGTTGATTGGTGATTTTTAATTTTTTTTTAGATTTTTTTTTTTTTAATGTGCATGAGTACTTTGTCTGTCTTAGTCACTGTTCTATTGCCGTGGAGAGACACCATGACCAAAGCAACTTATAGGAGAAAGCATTTAATTGAGATCTTGCCTACAGTTTCAGAGGGTAAGTCTATGATCGTTATGGCTGGGAGCATGGCAGCAGACAGGCAGGCATGGTGCTGGAGCAGTAACTGAGGGCACACATCAGACCCACAAGCACAGGGGGACTAAACCTGCCACGGGCTTGATTAAGGATGCTTACTGCTCTTCTAGAGGGCTCAAGTTCAGTTCTCAGCATCCATACTGGGCAGCTTGCAGTCATCTCTAACTCCGGCACCAGGGACTCACTCTTCAGACCTCCTTGGCTCACAACCATTCGTAATGAGATCTGATGCCCTCTTGTGGGGTATCTGAAGACAGCTACAGGGAGCGGGGCCGGAGCGAGAAGAAAAAGTGTCTGAAGACAGCTACAGTGTACTTGCATATAATAAATAAATAAATAAATAAATTTTTATTTTTAAAGAAAACCTTAATGAACCAGATGTGGTAGTACATGCCTTTGATTTCTGCACTCGAGGCAGAGGCAGGTGGATCTCTGTGAGTTCAAGGCCAGTCTGGTCTACGGAATGAGTTCCAGGACAGCCAGAGCTACATAGTGAGACCCTGTCATAAGTAAACTAATCAAACAAAACTTTAATGAGAGAAATGAATGGTCCACAAAAGGTCCCAACAGGCACCATGATGACTTCCCCAAAACCAGCTTGGAGCAGTCAGTGAAGGAATCTGTCAAGAAAGACATGCAGCATGCTGCCGGGGATGCCTCGTCTGTTAAGAGCACTTACTCCTGTTGCAGAGGACTCAAGCTTGGTTTCCAGCCCCAAGATGGTGGCTCACAACTGTCTGTAACTCTAGTTCCAAGGGATCTCATGCCCTCTTCCGACTGTTCCAGGCACCAGGCACACACATTTATGTACACAAAATAGTCATACACATGAAAATAAACCTTTTTTCTAAAGTTATATTTATGACGTGCTCAAAAGAGGACTCAAATCACTGTGTTTACAGTCAAGGGAGGGACATGAGCCCGTGCGACCGGAGCCACCTGCTGTGTCTCAGTGCTCAGGACTTGGGTGCTTTAGTGGCAGCTGCGAGCCAAGTAACTCGGCTTCTTTTTGTGCCTCCTTTGCCTCCAGTTAGACACTTAGAGGCAAAACAGCTGCTACAACGTATCCTTGGCAGCTCCCACCCAGCACCTTCATCTTCTTTCTCAAGCCTTCCTTACTTCTCCGAGTAGGGATGAGTAATAGAGCGGATGCCACTTGCACTAAGCCTGGAGAGAAGATGCCAACTCTGGACATAGCGGAGGCTCTTCGGGCAAACCGTGCAGTGTGTGCAAAGGCGTTGGGCTGAAAGGGGCAGAGTGGAAATAGCGGACCACTGTGACTGCCGAGGAAAGAGCCCAGAGCAGTAAGGAGAGAAGGCAGAGCAGTCAGCAGGGTCAGCCTGCCGAGGGCTTAGACTCCTCCAAAAGCAGCCGTTACTAGATTTAACGTTGGTTTGTCTAAGTTTGTTTGTTTGTTTGAGGCAGAGCCTCCACTAGCCTAGAATGGCTTGGGTCTTGCTGTGTAGCTGAGGATGACCTTAACATTTTGCTCTTGTTACATTTGTGTGTGTTCATGCATGTGTGTACACACTAACATTGGCACACCACAACATACATGTAGAAGACAGGACAGGTTCCACCATGTGAGTCTGGGGTAGAACTCAGGTTGTCAGACTTGGCAGCAAGCACCATTCCAACCTGAAGAACCACCACACTGGCCCTAATGCATATTCTTTTTTCTTTTTATTTATTCTTCTCTCATACATACATCTAGACAGAAGCTTCTCCTTCCTTCACTCCTCCCAGTCACCCCAGCTCCTCTTCCCCAGATCCACTGAGCTCCCATTTCCCTTTGAAAAGAGCAGGCCTCCCAGTGATATCACTCAAATATGACACAAGATGCAATAAGACTAGGCACAAACCCTTATATCAAGGCTGGAAGAGGTAATCCAGTAGGAGGAAAAGGGTCCCAAGAGCAGGCAAAGAGTCAGAGAGATCCCCACTCCCACTGTTAGGAGTTGCACAAAAAAACCAAGTTAAACAACCACAGCATATATATGCAGAGGACCTAGTGCAGACCCATGCAGGCTCTGTGATTGCTGCGTCAGTCTCTGTGAGCCCCTATGAGCCCTACTAAGTTGATTCTGTGGACTGTGTTCTCCTGGTATCCTCGACCCCCCCCCCAACTCCTATAATCCTTCCTCCCTCTCTCTGCAGGGCTCCCCAAGCTCCACCTACTGCTTGGAGGGGGTGCCTATGCTCAGTCTGGGGAAACTTCTCTAAACATCAGAACAGCCTGGGCTGTGAGGCTGTGCAGTGTCTGGGTTTACTCGTGGGGCCTGTGGCCATGGAGAAAAGTTCTCAGATCCACTGGGATCTTCCAGGCCTTCACAGTGTTCATGCAATGTGGAAGACAGACAGATGTAGGTGGGGAGGAAGAAATGAATCAAGGATGATTCCCCAACCCAAGTCTTGAGCAACTAGGGATTGTGGTGCCAATTTCTGAGCATCGGATTCGAAGGACTCTCTTGGAGACACCTGCTCAAAGTTCAGGTCCCCAGAACACAGGTCATGGCTGATGAGACGGATGGAAGCAGGGGCGGGGTGTGTGTGTGTGTGTGTGTGTGTGTGTGTGTGTGTGTGTGTGACCATCCAGCACACACTGACCACTCCCTGCTGCTGCTGCTGCTCTTTCACACACCTGCAGCTCCCTACCCTGTCAGCCTCCTGGCTGCAGAAACAGCCACACTGACTGGCCCCGAGTAGCTCATTAGCAGCAATTAGCAGAACCACTCATTTCCCTGGAGGGACGAGGGGGAGGAGGAACAGGCTGGGAAGTGGCTCCCACCCTGCGGGGGTGGCCCAAGCTGGTTTCTCCATGTTTCCTCTGTGGCAGGCATGACGTGGCTGCCCAGGTCACGCCTGGGGTGGGGGACAGCTAGGCCATGGCTTAGAGGTGCCCCCCAAGACAGAGACCTGAAGTTCTCAGCCATGTTTATGGCTCACTTGGGAACTGAAGCAGGACAGTTGCTTTGTACCTCCCCTCCCCTTTTAGCTAGGCTAAAACCCCATCTGGCCAGTTAGTTACTGCCCTATGAGTCTCAGACACTGGTCAGGAGATAGCTTCGGCCATGACCTCTGTCTCAGAACCCAGAGGCCCTACGTCCAATGAGTCAGGATGAGTCACCAGGAGTGAGGAATAGTTCAGCTTGGCCAAGGGCACCCCTGTGTATCTGTAGCCCATTTTCTCTGGCCCATTTCCCCAGCTGGATTCTGTGCTGCCTGGCTCCCCCTGGACCTTCTGGCTCTATTCAGGGGTTGTCCTGTTTTGTGGCATTTGCTGTTCTGCCTTATCAAGATGCTAATGTGATGCCAGCCCTTTGACATTTGCAAAGGACTTGGAAATTTAGCTGTCAGTCACTGCCAGCAAGTAGAGCTGGCAACATTGACAGACCCATCACCAGCATTATTACTCCGTGTTATTGAGTCAGGGTTCTGCCTTGACTGGCCTGATTCTTTCTCTATAGCCCAGAGTGCCTAAAACCTGCTGCAATCCTTTTGCCTTGGTCTCCTGGGTGCTGAGGTCACTCCCACATCTGTCTGTTTGTCTATTTTTAAATTTGTCATGGTGCTGAGCATGTGATCTGGGACTTTCCACATGGTAGGTAAGTTACCTACCACTGAGCTCTGCCATCGGGGTGCA
>CM052710.1:85841963-85861303 GCA_028551405.1 Uromys caudimaculatus
CCCCCCCCCCCTTAGCTTAGGCTGAAACCTATGATTCTTCTGCCTCAGCTTCCCAACTGTGGACAGCAGGTATGTCTCACCACACTAGACTTAGGCCAACGCTCCAAGATACAAAGGCTGGAAAAACACATTTGAGGCAGTTTCTGGAAGGCAAGATATCACAGGGAAGCCACTTACGAAAGACAGAGAAAGTAGGGACTCAAAGGGGCCCCAAAGGTAGGGATGAGTGCAGCTGCGAACAAATGTGAACCGCAAGAACCAGCCGTGCTATACACTGCAGAAAGCCATGCCCAGTCAGATGCTCTGGGAGTCACATGACTATCATGGAGCGCCTAGAATCCCCACATCCACAGAGTCTGAAAGCTAAGGCTCTGTATCTAGAAGGTGCAGGCTGGTAGATGGTGAGGTTTAAAGGCCCAACCAGGAGGAATCCCTGAGAGCACAGGAAGGCTGAGCAGGGAGAGAGATGCTTAATCTCCACCTGTAGGAGATGGTCATGTGATGGGGCAGGGAAAGCTTTGTTCTCAGAGATCAGGAGTGGGAAGTTTTCAGACCACACAGCCCAGCACTGGAAAGTAGGAGAGGGAATAACGGATTCCACAGGTATGCACTGTGCGGGCCCCATGGCCCCACGGATAGGCACTGTGCCGGCCCCATGGCCCCACGGGAACACACTGAGCAGCCCCACGGGTATGCACTGTGCGGCCCCCACGGATACGTACTGAGCTGCCTCACAGGTATGCACTGTGTGGTCCCACAGGTACGTACTGAGCGGCCCCCATCCTGCCATCCTCCACCCTTCAGGAGAGCTGTGGGACCAGGTGTCGTGGTTTAAATAAAGAAGTCTCTAGCATTTGAGGACTTGGTCCTCAGTTAGTGGTTGTTTGAAAAAGATTAGAAGGTACATCCTTGCTGAAGGAAGTATGTTACTGGGGGCATGCTTTGAGGTTTCAAAAAGACTCCTACAGTTTCAAGGGAGTTCTCTCTGCCTTCTGTTTGTGGCTAGAGATGTGTGTGAGTTCTCGGTGTCTGATCGCGCCGCCACCTTTTGCTTGCTGCCATCATGGACTATAAGCCCTAAACAAACTCTTCTTGTCTTGGTTGTGCTAATGTCTTACCATAGCAGCAGAAAGGTAGAGTTGGCTTCTTGTGGAAGAGAAGGAGGGGCAGAGCTTTGGGAGTCTAGAGGATCCTGAATGAAGGCAAAGAAAACGTGAGGTCAAGGGCATGGGAATATTGGGGGGGGGGGGGGGGGGCAGACCACAACCCAGGACTGGTCGGAGTCTCGATGGAGCCAAGTTTCAGAGAGGTTGAGAAACCCAAGTGCCATGTAGGTTCCCAAGGGAACAGATTACCAGACCAGGAGTATGATCAAGTGGCTGACAAGACATATCATGGGAAGATGATAAAAAGCCATTGGAGAGCACCTCAGTGGTAGCCCAGTATCCTTAGGACCCGTCAGACCTGGCTCCTCAAGCCCATCATGCCCCAGTGGGTCAGTGAACGCGCAGCCTGTGCATTACTTACTTGTCTAACCACAGGAACAAACGATTCGACAAAACCGATTTAAGGAAGGCTTGTGGTTTGAGGGGATACAGTCCCTCACAGCATGAAGGTGTAGAGCCCGGAATGGCTCACGCCACGTGAGGAGGTTGGTAGCATCAAGTTGTCAGTCAGGAGGCAGAGAGAAGAGAATGATGGTCACCTGGCTTTCCTGTTTCCTCTTTTATTCAGTCTGGGCCCCCAGGTCATGGATGGTACTGCCCTTGTTTGGGCTCTGTCTTCCACCTCCAGTTACACCTCTCTGGAAATACCCTTGGCAGGCCACAAGGTGTGTCTCTTAGGCAATTCCAAATCTGATGTAGTTGACAATAAAGAGCAGTTCACAATCACAAGCCCAAACCAATTATTTTTATCTGTTAACCTTTTCCCTCAAAGGCTTACATTTGTCTCCCCACATCCCTCAAAATATTATTTTGTTATTGTTGTTGTTTGTTTGTTTGAGACAGGGTTTCTTTGTGTAGCCCTGGTGTCCTGGGACTCTCTCTGTAGACCTGGCTGGCCTTGAACTCAGTGATCCACCTGCCTCTACCTCCCGAATGCTGGGATTAAAGGTGTCTGTTGTCAAGCCTGGCTGAGTCCCCAAAATCTTAATAGTTCCAATATTGTTGAAAAGCTGGAATCCTGTCTGAGACTCATAGCTATCTCTTTGAACCCCTGTAAAATAAAGATATATAAGTTATATATTTCCAATATAAAATGGCACAGAGTAGTTTCTCCCTCAGTGCCGCCTGCCAGGTGGCTGCCACCTCCTGTGCGGCATCATGGCTGCCCTCCAACCTCCGGTGAAGCCCAAGATCATCAAAAAGAGGTCCAAGAAGTGCACCTGGCACCAATCAGACGGATGTGTCAAAATGAAGCCTGCCTGGCAGGAACCCAGAAGTGTTGGCACCTGGGTGTGGGGAAGACTCAAGGGCAAGGTTCTGATGCCCAGTTGGTTATGGGAACAAGAAGACCAAACACACGCTGCCCATCGGCTTCAGGAAGTTTCTGGTCCTCAGCAGGAGTTGGAAGTGCTCCTGATGTCCCACGGATATCTTACTGAGCTGAGTCATTCGCAATGTTTCCTCCAAGAACCTCGAAGCCATCGTGGAAAGGGCAGTATGGCTGGCCATCAGAGTCACTAATGCCCACACCAGGCTGCACAGTGACGACAACGGACAGATAGGTGCGTGGGCATGTTCTGTCTGTGCTTACATCAATCTACAAACGTGAATGGCGCAGAGCAATCCCGTTCCATAAGGGAAAAACTCGGAGGTAGCAGGGAAAGGGTGGACCAAAGCAATGTCAAGATTTTTTAGGGAAACCCCTGCAGTTCCGTGTCTGGCAACCGGAGCTTGTGGCAGCAGCATCTGCGTTCCAATAGTCTTGGGTAGTCCACTCCTGCAGTTCTGCAGCCTGCAGCCCATGTAGCCTCTCGTGGGGCAGCTCTGTTCTATGCCTGTAGTTTTCCTTGGTGGGTGTCTGAGCCCTGGCATAGTCAACAGGCTAGAGCAGTGGATCTCAACCTTCCTAATGCTGAGACTCTTTAATACAGTTCCTCATTCTATGGTGACCCCAACCATAAACTTATTCCTGTTGCTCCTTCATACCTGTAATTTTGCCACTGTTATGAATTATAACACAAATATATATGTAAGATATCTGATATGTGACCCCTGTGAAAGGGTTGTGGGACCCCCAAGTGGGTCACAACCCACAGGTTGAGAACCAGTGTCCTAGGGGCTCTAATACAATTTAGGGTTCACATTCATAGCCTTGCACAATAGACTCCTTGTGGGGAAACCAACCTTGCCACACATCACCTGGCCTCAGTGGTTTTTCTGGAATCTTGGTGCAAGTTTCCGTGATCCTGACGTTAAATGGATGCCATTAAGAAGTAGTCTGGTCTCTGTGAGCCTTATCAGCTGAACTTGCCTATGCAGTTGTCTATCAGGGAGCCCTCCAGTGGCGTTCTCAATCCAGGCTCTAGTCTTTCATGTGAATTTTCATCTTTACGATTGGCAGCCTTTGCTATGACAGGATCTTGTTTTCAAAGAGGCTCTGTGTTTTTTGTGTCTCAGGGCAGAGTTCACTGGTTCTCTACAATGGTGCTAATCTCTTTACATTTGAAGCTACTTTCTGATCTATCTTTTCTACATCCTTAAACTCATAACTTTTACTTATTACACTGCACATTTTCCTCATATCTAGAACTTTCTCATGGCAGAATTGGTTAAAAGCAGTGAGCAGTCACCGTGCTGCAGTTTGAATGCCATGTCTGGACATTCCACTAAGCATCTCAGTCTGTTGCTTTTCAGCTGGAGCCATGGGCGGAATGGCAGTCATTTTCAGCCAGAAGATAACACAAATGGCCAATAGTCCATTTCTGAATGGAGTCATATTTCCTCTGAAATCTCACGAGCCTGGGCTTTGCTACACACATTTTTCTCGGCAGTCTGGTCTTCCTGACTCTCACCAGAGCGGCCCATCAAACTGATCACAGCACTCTAAGGCTTACCGAAGTCTTCTTCATTTCTCTCACAAAGCAGTCCAAAGGCCTGCAGACTGCATGGTCACATTCTTCACAGAGACAACTCTCTCATTGGTAGCAATTTTCTACCTTAGTTACTTTTCTCATTCCTGTGCCAAAATCCCCATGCTTCCGAGTATGGTGGCTGCCGTCTTCTTCAGCATGGCTATGGCTATTTGCAAGAAACCCTGAGATCAGCCTTGATGGCTGTCAACGTTCCCTTATAGAAGGAGGGGATGGACAGGGTCATTAGGCCCTCTCCTGAGGGTCCAGCAGCTCCCTCCTGCACTGTCTGGCCATCTGTATGTAATCCTGCTCTAATTGCATGTGGCCTTGGTGCTAGAGGTCACAGGCTGGGAAGGCTAGCTGGAGCTGGAGTTCTATCCACACAGCCACGAGATAGTCATCAGCGATTCAGGGTGGGATTTTCCAGCAGTGCCCCAGCTTTGAGGCCATCTCTGCTTCTGTAAAGTAACAACTCACCCGTGATCTGTAAGTGAACCTAGTAAACTCCTTGGGTCCATAACTTGGACTGTAGTGTCCTTTGGTTTATCCCTGGAACTCTGTAAGGAGGGGATAGACATTTGTTTACATCTCCCCAGAAGGGAGTTCTTGCAACAACCCAACACATGGACATAAGGAAGAGGTTGATTTTGGTCCATGGTTTTAGGAAAAACAGTCCATATGGCTGGGTAGACCTGGCATCGAGCATGAGGCGGCTGGGGGTGAAGTTTCAGGAAGCAGGAAAAGATGAATCCTGTTGCTCAGCTGTCCCTTTCCTTCCCCCCTTTAAATCCTGCCTGTGTTGTCAGTCGGACAGGATAGGATCACTTGGGAGATGGGCTTCTGAGCAAGCTTCTGGGGAAATTATCTCCGTTATACTAATTGATGTGGGAAGATCCATCTTGGTCATGAGCAGGGCCATTCATTGGTCCCGGGATCCCGGGCCGTATACAGTGGAGAGAGCTAGCTGAACACCAGCAAGCATTCCACCCCCCTGTGTCCAGAGTGTGTGTGTCATGTGACCTCCTTCCACTCCTGTTGCCTTGATGGGTTATACCTTGACTTGTGAAGGAAAATAACCCTTTCTCCTTCAAGTTTGCTCACGTCAAAGTATTTTACCATGTCCATTAAGACATAAGCAGAGAGTCTAGGACCCCAGCCCATGGAATGGGGGGCCATCCATATTTAGGACGATTCTTCCCTCAATGAAACTTTCTGGAAACATCTCACAGACTTACCCAAGGGGTGTCTCCTGGGTCATTTCAAGTTCGGCCAATGAAGACGAAGGACAGCAGTCCTCTCTAGCCCAACAGCCTTTTCTCCTGAGGCCATGAGGCTGCTGGCTGGTTCTTTTCACAGGTGGATGAACTGAGGCTTGGGTTGGGAGTACAGTGAAGCTTAAATCAACTGGGAGGTGCCTGACACCCATTACAACAAGTGACTTGGCTTTGTTGTGTGTTCTTGTTGTTGTTGCTGGTTTTTTTGTTTGTTTGTTTGTTTGTTTGTTTGTTTGAATCAGGGTCACATGTAGCCCAAGATGGGCCTTGAATTCACCATGTAGCCAAGGATTACCCTGAGTGCTGGGATTATAGGCGTGTGACTTCATGTCCAGTTTTATGTGGTGCTGGGGGATTGAACAGGGCTTTGTGCAATCTAAACATTCAACCAACTGAGTTGCATCTCCACCAACCACACCCCTTTTTTAGAGAGTCTCTCATGTTGTAGCCCAGGTGTGTCTAGAACTCACTATGTAGCCTAGGCTGGCCTCAGATTTGCAGCAATGTTCTGGTTTTTGCCTCCTGGGTGCTGGGATTGCAGACGAGAGACACCACCTTGGCTGATTCACTTATTTTCCAGTTCAGCCACCAGAGCAGGTGTTGGTTTGGTTTGTGCCCTCCCCCAACCCCCAACGTCCCAGACCCCCCAGTCCCCCTAACCCTGCTGACCTTCCTCCTCCTGACCCCCCTTCAGTAATGCCTGATGGCTGACTTAACTGGTTGTGTCTTATTTCTTTTGTGAATGACTCCAGGACTTTGCACAAGGTCCCGAGGAGTAGGCGGTGCCCTCTAGCCTTTGGTTGGATAAAGAATGGATAACCTTGTTCAACGGATGTCCCCTGACTCCCGGGGCCCACATCTGAACCGAGGGTGAGTCACTGGTTTTTTTGGCTTCAGCATTGCTAGCTCCAGCTGTTCCTAGCATGCTAATGTTCCCGCAGCCCTATCAGCCATCAACACCTCAGTGTGAATTGGCTGGTCTCCCCAGCAGGCTGGCAGGGACCTGTGGTGTGGGTGGCAGGGCTGGGCACCTCATCCATCTCTTGCATAGCACGAAGATGCCCAGCTGGGATGCTGGGTGTGAGTCTGGCACATGGTAGGCACTCAGTAAATATTTTGCCGAATGTTGAATCATGCCAGGGACTTTGAGAACTAACTCTTCACGTCCTAGGCAATGGGTGGTATCCAGTGGTCCCAGGGGAGGGAAGTATCTCCCCCAGAGCTTGAACCAGGAAATCTTCATCTATCTAGCTTTTTGGGTGTCCTCTGACTCCCAGAGAGCCCTTCTTCTTGGTCATCCATCTCAAAGAAGCAACATACTGAGGATGTGCCTGCCTCTTAGATCCCCAGGATAATGAGTCAGGAAACTGGGAAGGGCAGAGGAAATGCAGAGGCAAATGCTGCAGGTATTGGTCTCCAACCTCGTATCTTCCACGATCACATAGTCATTTGACAAACATGTACTGAAACTCAGTGTGCAGCAGGCAACAGGTTTGGATCTGAGGGTGGCTGGGGGAGATGCCGCTTCCCTCTGGCAATCGGAGCACACTTCTCAGCCCATGCTCTGCCCTCCTCTGAGTACCTCAATGTTATTACTCAGCTCCTGCCTCCCACCGATGGGTGATTTGAGCTTCCTATGTTGCTCGAAGGACTTGAGCCTCATTCCTTGTGGTGTCCCAGTGACCCTAGCTCAGGGCTTGCTAAACAGCAGGGGCCCAAGAAATGTTTGTGGAATGAGTTGGGGTGGCCAAGGCCCTCCGTGTCACAGGGAGTGGGCTAAAGTAGTATGGGAGTGGAGGGTGCAGAAGTGGCCCTGAGGGGGACATGTGATTAGATGAGTGTCCCCCCCACATTTGCTCTATAGCCTTGGGGATGTCTAGGGAAAGCTGGCCTCATCTTGGCTGCTCCTCTAGTGACACCCACAATCATAGGAAGGGAAGAATGCACCACTGGGGTCCCTGAGGCCACATAGTTTGCATGTTTGGGGTGGGGTGGGGCAGGGGCTCTCTGTCTCATCTTGCCTGCAGGCAACCCTGACCTGCCTCCTTCCCCACACGGTGGCCCTGTAGAACACACCTCAGCCTGTTTGCAGCTCACAGTACCCAGGCAAGGTTATGTAGGGTGTCACCTCACCAGAGAGGAGGGATCCGTGTGCTAACTGGCCTAATACCACCTTAATCCCAAGCAGTTGAGGTGGGCAACACAGCGACCTGCAGGGCCAGCTCTGGGCAGCTTGGAGACCCAGGTCAGGGAACTCCCAAGAGAGCTGTGGCTGGCCCAGAGGTGGAAAGAGATCAACCACTCTTTTTGCCCCTGGGTTCAGTGTTAGTGTACCTGTTCCCATCCTTATTCTTTTTTTTTTTTTTTTTTTTTCCGAGACAGGGTTTCTCTGCATAGCCCTGGCTGTCCTGGAACTCACTCTGTAGACCAGGCTGGCCTCGAACTCAGAAATCCGCCTGCCTCTGCCTCCCAAGTGCTGGGATTAAAGGCGTGCGCCACCACTGCCCGGCCCCATCCTTATTCTTGAGCAGCTAAGTTCATGGTCTTTTCTTCAGAGCAAGCTTTGTGAGCCACCCTGAGGAGGGTCAGGCACCAGTCTACTGAGCTCCCTGAGTCAGCCCAGGTTTCTTGGATGATGAGGAGACTTGGGGACGGTACAAAGTGGGGTGCAGAGCCTCAGACTGCAGCATTGCTTTCAATGAGCCTTACTCTTCCTCCACAGCCAGGTCTGATCCCAGAAACTAATCCTGGGGAAAGGAACACATTTGTTTGATGTCGCTGGTTCCTGTTTGTCTTAGTCAGGGTTTCTATTCCTGCACGAACATCATGGCCAAGATGCAAGTTGAGGAGGAAAAGGTTTATTGAGCTTACACTTCCATGCTGCTGTTCATCACAAAAGGAAGTCAGGACTGGAACTCAAGCAAGTCAGGAAGCAGGAGGTGATGCAGAGGCCATGGAGGGATGTTCCTTACTGGCTTGCTTGCTTCTCCTGGCTTGCTCAGTCTGCTTTCTTATAGAGCCCAAGACCACCAGCCCACAGATGGTACCACTCACAAGGGGCCCTCCCCCCCTTGATCACTAATTGAGAAAATGCCTTACCGCTGGATCTCATGGAGGCATTTTCTCAACTGAAACTCCTTTCTCTGTGATAACTCCAGCTTGTGTCAAGTTGACACAAAACCAGCCAGTACATTGTTTGAGGTGAGGGTGTCCCTAGTATAGGACACTGATTCAGGGACAATCCACACCAGCCTACTACACCCCAGCTTCCCAAAGCCCAGCTCCCTGGCCCTTTGTGGGGGTTCCCATGGCATGAACATGACCACAGGGTTAGTTCTTCTCAAGTGTGTGGGAGGTGCATAGATTGTGGCTCCTGCTTTGGAGTTGGCCTGCTCCCTGGAGTTCAGGTGAGAAATGAGTCACCTGAGGTTCACCTACAGTGACAACTGAGAGGAAGTGCCAGGGACAGCTTGGCCAAATGGCCAAGAGGCCATCATGCCCATCCTCTTTGGGGCCTGAGTCACAGCTTTCGGGGAAGTGGGCTAACGGGATTCCAGGGCCCCAAGTGTCTAGCTTGAGTCATGGAAGCAACCAGTGCCCTGAACATGGGCCGTTAAGGAATAAGGTCCCCCTGACAACCCCAGCCAAAGGCCATTCCAGTCTGAGTCACTTCCTATCCAAAACACTCTGCAAGGGATCTTTCTCTGCTTACCTGGACTGTCAGTGTCAAAGTCATGCCCTAGACAGGCAACAAGTCTCTACCTGCCCTTCTGCAGGGTGCACCCTGGGCACACATCTGAGCCAGAGTCCCCCCATCCAGTCTCCCGGTGGCACCCCCAGAACCCAGTAACTGGTTGCTTCCTTCTAGCAGCCCCGCCTCCTCCTTGACCCACAGTCTGGGTGGCCCAGTCTCAGCCACCTGGGGGACTGGTCCAACAGCATTCCTCCTCACAAGATAAAACCTGGGGCGACCTGTAGGGAACCCTACACACTACAGCCACCTGTCCTGCCAGTCTCAACCAAGCAGCCCTTAGGTCCTTTGAGCCGGCCAGCAGCCTTGCTGGGTCTCCACCCCTACCAGCAATGGTGATTTCCAGACAACCCCCAGCACTGGGTGGGGACAAGTTCAGGATCTTAATCCTTCTGGTGCTGCTGACTTCCACAGGTGAGCCCCAAGGGCCTGCTGCTCCTCCTGCCTACAGTCACCTCCTCTTTGCCAGCTCAGCTCAGCTTAGCTCTTCCCTGGAATGTGCGCTCTTCTTTCCCGGGTTTCTTTTCATCCCCTGTCTCCGTTCCCCTTCCACTGGCATGTGGTCTGACTCCATGTCCCGTGCCTCAGTTTCCCTAGCAGCTATGAAGATTGGATGCATGTGAGTGCTCTGGCCTCAGTGCCTGTTCAGGGGCTCCTCTCTCATCCGTGTGGGTCATCATAGCTGTCAGCGCTGCTTCCCTGTGTCCTCCATCTCCTGTTTCTTCCTCCACGGTTTCCATCTTGGGTCTTCTTCTGTTCTGGAATAGGAGGACAGTTGCCCTGGCTTTCATGGGAGCTGGGGGAGAAAACTTGTGTGTGTGTGTGTGTGTGTGTGTGTTCATCCGTCCCAAGCTCTCTTCCTACTCATAGGATGATGGGACAAAATCTGGTGGTTTGGGAGGCAGGGGTTTGAAGATGTTTGTCCTGAACAGAGTGTGGAGGTACCTGTGGTGTGTGTTGAGGGGTGTGTGTGTGGGGGGTGTGGGGGGGTGTGAGACAGGCAGTGGGGCAGTGAACAGTGCTGGCGGGCCCAGGATGAGCCTGTTCGGGAAAGTGGGGGATTCCCTAGGCATGGGGCACAGGGCTCCTCACCACCAGGACTGACCTTCTTTATTCTCTTGCTCTCAGCTACCATCAGTGCCGCCAACATTCGAGGTGAGTGTGTGCAGGTGACCTGGGTGGGTGGGGGTGGGGTTGTGGTGTGGACAGTCTTTGTATCTGACTCGATAGGGTAGGTCAGCGTGGGGACCCCAGTCGGGGGAACATGAGATCGAAGAGGAAGGGGAATAGGCAGGAAGAGCTGGGGAGAGGCCTAGAAATGTGATAAATCTAGAGGAGGGAAGGCTGGGAGAACAGAAGAGTGAGGGGCCAAAAGAACCAAAGAAATCAAGGTTAAGGGGCTGGAGAGATGGCTCAGTGGTTAAGAGCATTGGTTGCTCTTCCAGAGGTCCTGAGTTCAATTCCCAGCAACCACACCTGTAAAGGGATCCAATGTCCTCTTCTGGTGTGTCTGAAGACAGCAACAGTGTACTCATATACTAAATCAAAAAACAAAAAAATCAAGGTTAAGGGGAGTGGGAGGGAAGGCCAGAGAAAGGAGAGAAGACAAGGGCCAATCCCTGATAACTAAAGGGGACAGGGATAGGGACAGGGACTGGGCAGGCAGGCACTCACCCTGCAGCAGTAGACTGTGCTGGGCACGGCTAGGCACAGGTTTGAGACCTTGCAGGGCTTGGAGGTGGGTTGCCAGGAAAGACAGAAAACAATTGTGTCCACTGAGATGACAGACGATGCCTTCCCTTGTGCCAGCATCCCCAGACTGTGGGAAGCCTGAGCAGCTGAGCCGGGTTGTGGGAGGCGAGGACAGCACAGATGCCCAGTGGCCATGGATTGTTAGCGTCCTCAAGAATGGCTCCCACCACTGTGCAGGCTCCTTGCTCACCAACCGCTGGGTGGTCACAGCGGCACACTGCTTCAGGAGGTATGTGGAATCAGACTTGCTTTTGACTCTCCAGGACCCAGGCTTTCTGCCTCAGCCTCTGGGCTGTCCAGGCCTCTATTCAGGGATCTTGACATCACCCTACCAGACACTCCCCCTCTCTGATATCTCATTCTCTCTCCTTCCAGCAATATGGACAAGCTATCTCTGTACTCAGTATTGTTGGGGGCCTGGAAGCTGGAGAATCCAGGCCCAAGATCCCAGAAAGTAGGCATTGCTTGGGTGCTGCCCCACCCCAGGTATTCTTGGAAGGAGGGAACCCATGCAGACATTGCCCTGGTACGCCTGGAACACCCCATCCAGTTCTCTGAGCGGATCCTGCCCATCTGCCTACCTGACTCCTCTGTCCGTCTCTCTCCCAAAACCGACTGCTGGATTGCCGGCTGGGGGAGCATTCAGGATGGAGGTGCGGTTCTCTTCTAACTCCAGAGAGGTCTGGGATAGCTGAGGCCAGAGGATGGATGCCACTCAAATACAGATTCCAGGGATAGCAGAGGGTGGAGACCGACCATATATACATTATAGAGGCAAGAAAAGATGATTTGGGGACAGAAGAAGTGAACTCACAAGAAGTCAACTGTCAATTTTTAAGTCATGTCTAGTTGAGTCTTTGTATTTTAAAGCAACAATAGAGACTTGTAGTAAGGAAGAGGATAAGGGGCAGGAAGAAGGAGGGAGGGCGGGAAAGAGGGAGGGAGGAAGAGAGGGAGAGACAGAGAGAGGGAAGAAAGGAAGGAAAAGCCAGGTATGGTGGCACACACCTTTAGTCACAGCACTCAGTGGGCAGAGGCAGGCAGAACTCTGTGAGTTACAGGCGCGCCTGGTCTACAGTAAGAGTCCCAGTACAGTCAGGATTATATAGAAAGACCCGGGGGGGGGGAGGGGGGGGAGACACAGCGCACAGAGAGAGACACAGAGAGACAGGGTCATTTGCAAAGCTATTGGCACAAGAATAGGTAGAAGTGAAAGGTGGGCTAGCAAGATGTAAATGGTAAATGTAGCCAACACACGTGGGAATAGTGACCCCTGGTGGCAGCATCTGTGAATAGCAAGCAAAATTCCCAGGATGAAAGGTAGTCTATTACTATAATGCCAAATTTTCAAACCAAGTCTGGAGGTTTGGAAGATATCATCAACAATCACAAACTAGATGAAATACAGAGGTAGAAGAGAAGCAAGAGGAAGGTAGGTGGTAGTCAGATAGACAGACAGAGCCTGGAACAGACAGACAGAAACTGGTCAGAGCCTGGGTTAGACAGACAGACAGAGCCTGGGATAGATAGACAGACAGAGTCTGGGATAGACGGACAGACAGAGCCTGGGATAGACAGACAGAGCTGGGATAGACAGAAAGAGCTGGGATAGACAGACAGACAGAGCCTGGGATAGACAAACAGAGCTGGGATAGACAGAGCCTGGGATAGACAGACAGAGCTGGGATAGACAGACAGAGCTGGGATAGACAGAGCCTGGGCTAAGCCCAGATAAACAGAAGTCATCTATGGAAGACAACACTGCCGAGACCTAGAAGACAAAGTTGAAGGAAAAACTGGGTATTGACAACAGGAAGGAACAGAGCCCGGACCTGGGTCCAGAAGAATTGCTCAGGCATGGGCAGGTGCTGGGACTCTGAATTTGCAGCCTTTCCTTGGGGTTCTCAGACTAACCCCAGGGAGGGTGTGCGGCGGATGCAATTCAGAACCTATGGGATACCAAACTCACTGCCCTTGCAGGAAGTCCAAAACCACCATCCTTTTGTGTAGCCCTCTGTGGGCATCAGGGAGCTGACTGAAGACAAAGAATCTAGGGCTATGCATCCATGTTTGAGTTCAAGAGGTGGGGAGCCTGGGATTGGGGTTTCGAAGAGCAGATCCACTCCCCTTTGAGAAATGTTGCTGGGCAAATAGAGGGGATGAGATGCTCACACAGGGCCTGACTTCTCCTTTGTTCCCAGTGCCCCTGCCCCACCCTCAGACTCTTCAGAAGCTGAAGGTGCCCATCATCGACTCCAAAGTCTGCAAAAGCTTGTACTGGCGGGGAGCCGGTCAGGAAGCCATCTCGGAGGACATGCTGTGTGCTGGTTACCTGGAAGGGAAGCGGGATGCTTGTCTGGTGAGTGCCCACCCTTTGTCTGCCCCAGCTGGGAAGCCCCATCTCCATCACCTCTATCTATGCCTCCTCTCTCAGAGTTTCCCCAAGGACATCCTCTCACCTCTGGCTGGGTCCCCTTTAGCCTGTCTGGGCTTTATCTTGTTTATACATGGGTTTCTTATTTATACATGGGCTGTGTACGGAGCATTTCAGCAGTAAAACGCAGGTTGGCAGCTGTTATTTTGAGGAGGGCCCAGTGGTTCAGAACCCTGACCTCAAGGGCCAGTCCCATGACTGAATGAGGAGCAGTTAGCCCTGAGGTGGCCAGCATACAGCCTGTCTGCAGTGCCCATGTTGCTAATGGTATAAGGACTTTCTAAACTTGTAAAACAGAAGCCGTCTCATCTGCTCCTTGTGGTTGTGGGGAGGGCATGCCACCACAAGTGGTTCTGTTTGGAAAGCCTATTCTTCCAGGGCCTCCACAAAACGGTTGGCACAGTACTGCGCCTCCAAGGACACATTGCCCGCAGGTGTGGCTTTCCTGACTTCCCTTCTTCTCTTCAGGGCGACTCTGGGGGTCCCCTGATGTGCCAGGTGGATGACCACTGGCTACTGACTGGCATAATCAGCTGGGGAGAGGGCTGCGCGGAGCGCAACCGGCCCGGCGTGTACAGCAGCCTTCTAGCTCACCGCTCTTGGGTGCAAAGGATCGTGCGAGGGGTGCAGCTGCGCGGGCACTTGGCGGACAGTGGGGACACAGGGAGCTCCTAAATTGGGATCTGAAGATGAGCAGCCTCCTGCAATTCTCTCTGCTGTAAATATGTCTTCTACCTCCCGGGGGCGCCCGCGGCCTGCGCGGGAGAACAAGGAAGTCCTGGAACCGCCCACAGAGAGGCCCCGCCCCTCAATCATGGACACTGTGCGTGCGTGTGTGTGTGTGTGTGCGCATACAATGATCTTTTTTTTTTAAGTTATTTGTAACCATGCCTACATATTTATTCCAGTTTCAATAAATTATTTATTCTCAGTTCCTGTTTTTTTCTTTACTCCCATGTATGGTAAGAACCCAGTTGGAACAAAAATGCCTGGGACTGTTGGTGTGAGGTTGCGCATGGGCCTGGCCACGGCTCCAGCTTGGCTCCCTGGACAGGCCCACCCTTGCTTTAGCTAGCCTTTTCTCTGAGGCAGCAAACAGGAAGGAGACAGGAGACTTTGGTTTGAGGTCTTGGCTGTGCTACACTGAGGAGGGTAGGGTTGGGGTCCCCACCAAAGAAGGGCTGGCTACGGGAGGCCTATGTCTGTGAGAATGGAGGTTGGCTCCTCTTGAGGCCAGATCCGTCCCCACTACCCCCAGTTGCAGGATTTAAAGCGAGTTGCTCTTGGAAGTAAATTGTCCAGGCCAGCCTCTGCCAGACCTTGTCTCCCTGTTAGGGTGAGCGGCTACACCCTGCTGGTTGCTGAGTCATAGGATGGCTCTTTACTGAGTCCATAAATTCCTCCTCACCAAGGAGGTGCAAAACATTGAGGCAGCAGGCCTGAATCACCTCTCCTTTCCCCTTGGAGCTTAGTGATAGCATGATCTAGGCTGTAAGAGCGTCTGTGGCTTCCAGAATGTCTGGGACCAAAGTCTGATGCCCTCAGCCCTGTAGCCCAGGTCCCCTCCCCAGGCCAGGGCTGTGGACTTTTCCCATCTGCTCAGTGAGGTGGCTGGGTCGCTAAAACTGGATAAATGTGCACTTTATAGTGGTTGATACCTGGAGATTCACCCAAATAAAGGCCAGACAACAGCCAGCTCCAGCAGTTGACTAAAACAATCTTCACGATGTAAGACTCTGGGGAGCCTTAGCTTACCGGAGAAGGACCCCCCCCCCCCCCCCAGTGAAGACCATGGAGTTGGGGATTGATGCAAAAAGCAAGAGAAATTTATTGTTCCAGCATGCTGGGATCGCCCTGTACACAAAGGAGGGGGGACCTTTTATACGGGGTTTTTAGAGCAGCAGCCATTAGGCACAATGTGATTGGCAGAACAGTGTGACTTTTAAACTGATTGGTCTTTAGGGAATGAGGTAGCAGGGGCTTAATCAGCCCCTACCTTCCAGCCTATGTGCTCTCTAACCTGTCTTTTCCAGGAGGGGAGGGGTGCCTACGTGCTGGGGGAGGGTGTCTGGTGGAATTTTCCAAAGTTCCTGAGCTGACCTCTTCAACTAAACGATGTCTCCTACCAGGGATAACCGAGGTAACGTGTCTACAAGAACACTGCCCGGGTTTGTGTGTGTGTGTTTGCAGATAGTCCAATCATGAAATGTCTGTTCCCACTGTTCCAACCTACACACACTAGAGGAGGAACCCAGGGCCTCTTCCACATGAGGCAAGTCCCCTACCACCACTGAGCTGCACCTGCCTGTGCTGTTTTGATTTCTTTTATTTTGTTGTTAGAAAGCAATAAATGTTATGTAAAAACAAACAGCCCAAACTGGCCACCTGCTTGTAAGCAGGGATACAGCTTGGGAGTGCTTGGTGACTCAGGTGTCTCAGGTCCCAAGCACATGCCTGGCTGAGTTCCCCACAGCCTCTCTGCTGTGATCTAGTGCCCTCCATCTGCAAATGTCCCCTCCCCCCCCCTTTGTGGTTACCTCCCAGCCCCCCCCACCCCCACCCCCCTTGCTGGCCTCCTCTCCTTCCCTCAGGGCCCTCTGCCTCTGAGACCAAGCTCTGGCCCTCTTTTTATATTTTTAAGTATATGGGTGTTTTGCCTGCATATATGTGTATACATACCACGGGCATGGCTGGTGCCCAAAGAGACCAGGAAAGGCCATAGGCTGTCTTAGGATTAAAGTTACAGACAGTTGTGCATCTCCATGTGGGTGCTGGGAATCGAACCCAGGCCTTCTAGAGGAACAGCCAGTGCTCTTAACCACAGAGCCATCTCTCCAGCCCCCTGTGCCTCTATTTTATTCTTCTCTTTCTCCTCTAGCTTCCCCCTTTCTGTCCTGTTTCTGTCCTTCACACTTGTACTCTGACCCTGTCCCAACCCGTTCTTCCCCCCAACCCCCCTGTGTGTGTCTGTCTCTCACATCTTCCCTCCAATGTCATCCTTACTGAAGGAAGTACCTTCAACAGCTACCTGAGGTCCCCAGCCAGTGGCTTAACAGGCTAGTCATGGGAAATCTCTTCTGGTAACTGAGATTATAGGGGGCTCTGGCAAAGCCTCAAATGGAATTGTAATCTAATAAAGGAAATCAATAAGCCCTAGGGGTTTAGGAAATGGTCTTCACTGAATGGGGTTTCTGAAGAAATTCCTAGAGAACTGAAAGTTTACAACTGGGAAGTGAGAAAGGACTAAGACTTACTTCTTAGTTACGCTGGTTTCTCATATTCTAGCTGGCAAGAGGCTTCACCTAGGCTCAGGTGAAGGACTCCTCTTCCATCTTATCTACCTTAGAATTCCTATGCTTTCCGACCTGCCCATTGTTGGCTCAGCTCCAGCCTCTCAGACAAGATGGCCTGAGAGTTGTCGAAACTGTGAATTCTCCTTTCCGGACACATGCCCTTTTGGGGCTGGCATCAAGCTTTAGGCCTTTGCTTCACCCAGCATGAGGGTCCCAAGAAATCCCCACTTTGAGGTCCATTGCCTCAGTGGTCTGGTAGTCAAAGAGAAGAGGGCAGCTTTCTCTTCAGAGTATTGACACTTCTGCCAAGATGGTGACTGAATAAGGGGTCCTGAGAGTCCAGGGCTCCAGGCAAGCATAGGGCATGCAAAGGGGAGTTGGTGCACTGGGATTTTCTTGACCCCTCCCACATGGGGGACTCTCTAGCAAGTCCCAGGCCCTACACAGTCCGATAGTTCCTGTGGCTCCTGCCCAGCTCAGAGTGCTAGGTCATATCTCCAGGACTCACAGTACACCTGGGCCTCTGGCTCAAGAAGGGAATGGCCTGAGAGTGTCCTGCTCTGGATAAGGGGACATAAAACTTACTGGGGGCTGCAGATAAAGACCTTGGGTTTTTGGGCAGTCTCAGAGGATTGAACCCCTGACTGGCAAACATGCCTTTCCTGGGTACCTTCAGCCTTCCACAGCACTTTCAGAGCCTGACAACCTCTCCAGAGCTGGACTGTGACAAAAGTCATCACAGCAAGAATACTGCCTTCATCAGCTCTGAGGTCTGGGTGCTGCCCTCCCAGTCTGCTCCTCTGTGATCCCCTCCCAGTCTGCTGGATGCTTCCCTCCCAGTCTGCTCCTGGGTGCTCCCATCCCAGTCTTGCTTCTGGGTGCTCCCCTCCCAGTCTGCTCCTGGCTCTTTCCTTGAATTTTGAACTCTGAATGTGAGGCAAGTGCCACCAGACAGAGGACTCTTAGCTGCTTACATTCTAATGCTAATCAGATCCCCCAAAACTGTTTGCACAAGAGGGCCTGCTGCATGTAGCTTCTGGGACCTGCCCCCAGTTAATTTTGATTGGTAAATAAAGATGCCAGCAGTCAATAGTTGGGGAGGAGAGACATAGGCAGAGTTTAGGGTTCCCCGGGCTTGGGAGCACAAGGAGGAGGAAGGAGGGAGGCATGGAGGCCTCCATGGAAGGGTAATAATGTGCATGAGGAGAAGCAGAACCGCCATGTAAAGGGGACAAGAGAATGTGGCCCAGAAGGCTGCTTGACTGGGCCAAGCGGCCAAGATGAAACATACAAACTAGTAAGTAGGTAGATTGTAACAGCATGGAGGTTACCATGCTACTGTGCTGCTTAAGGCATTTTAAAATATAAGGCTGTGTGCGTGCCTTTCATTTGGGAACACAAACCATTGAGGTGGGCAGCAACCCTACACCCAGATTTCTTAGAAATATTATTACTACAAAGAACTGGTAAGGTTGAACAGGCTCAGGCCCCGGGGAATCTCAGAATTGAGAATGGCGGGTGTGGCCAGCTCCCTGCCAGTCATGTAGGGACAACACCGGAAGTCCTTCCCCATGCAAAGAGAGCATCCCCAACACCTGACTGAGCCAATGGGAAGCAGGAGTTATTTCACCAAGAATCACCCAAGAGTGGCTGTTCAATTGAGCTGTAACACTCTGGGGAAGAGTTTTCTTTCTCAAGTACTCCTCTCACGACAGCTGGCCACCCCTGCTGCTGCTAGCATTGGTGCTGCTACGGTAGAGGAAGAGATCCCAGCTACCTGCTCTGCATGGGCTTCCATTCAGAGAGTTGTAACACTTTGGCTATTCAGGCCAGACCAGAACCCCGTGGACCCTTTCTGAGGACCAGAGAGCCTCAGAATTTATTCTGATTCCTTGGAGAACGACACCTGGAGATCCCCATTACGGACTGTGTCCTGCCTCTCTGAATGGCTGTAACATGCCCAGCGTCGAGGCAGACGGGTTGAAGGAACCTTCCCTCCAACCCAGTGCAAAGTTTTGGTTTCAGGGTTCAAGGAGGACACATTCTGTATAAGTTCTCCACGATTTATCTCAGCGTCCCTCTCGTACCCGGTAAGGAAATGTTACAGTCCAGGTCATGATCAGGTTTATTTTCTCAGCCAGTAAAAGGATTAAAAGGCACAAAAAGTCTGGAGCACAACAGGTATCAGCAGAGAAATCTTGGGTACAGCAAACAGGAGCGGACAGAGTCAGTGACTGAAGATTCTGGTGTAAAACACAGGCATACCTACCAAAGACACACAGAGAGCAAAAGACAGAGCAAAAGCAGAGCAGGGAGCTCAGAATCAAGGACCTCTAGCTCTTCCTGTGGCCTGGGGTTTTAACATCTTCCCCGCCTAATTTAAGTTTGCTCAGTTTGAGGAAAGACAGGATGGCAGCTCGACTTCCAACTGTTGTGTAAGCTTGTCCTGACTTAGCCCTTGAACAGGGTTGGCCAGTCCCTCAGCAGTGGGCTTGCTGGTGAGAGCCTGAAGGAATAAGGAAGCTGGCTAAAAAATTTTCCATTTGCCTTCTGGCTGACCCAGTTAACAATAGCAGGTGAGTCCCCCAAACCTCAAGGCTCATAGTTGAACTGTATCTGAACTCTATGTACCCATAAATCCTGGGAAATTGTTTTACCCTCCCTTCTGAGAATGTTCCGCTCTGTTCTGCCCGGGTAAGCACATCTGTACATCTGTTTCTGGTCATGCTTCTGGTCACGCTGATGTGATTATAGTGTA
>CM052710.1:85861403-85882067 GCA_028551405.1 Uromys caudimaculatus
TTGAACTGTATCTGAACTCTATGTACCCATAAATCCTGGGAAATTGTTTTACCCTCCCTTCTGAGAATGTTCCGCTCTGTTCTGCCCGGGTAAGCACATCTGTACATCCATTTCTGGTCATGCTTCTGGTCACGCTGATGTGATTATAGTGTATGGTATTTGCTTTGTGGTTTTGTATGATCTTTGCTTTGTGGTTTCTGCCTTTAAAAACCCTGCCTACCCCTCCATCGGGGTCGCTTCCCCTTGCCTCTGCGTAGGCAGCGGATTGACCCTGGTGCACCAGTTTCTAATACACCTCCCGTTTTACACCGAGACGGCTTCCGTGTGTTCCTTGGCTGCCGCAACCCGTGATTGAGTGGGGTTTCCCCTGTCCGGGGGTCCCACAAGCCAAAAGCCTACAAGGCTTTTGTTCAAGCTGCCAGGCCTTTGTCTCAGCTCAGGAGGGTGAAGAAGAAGCTGGCCATCCTGAAGTTCACTGTCTTTACTGCCTATACACGGCCCCTCTCCCCGTCTATCTATCTACCAGAGTGTCTGTCTGTCTCCTAGTCTCTCCACTCCATGGACAGAACAAGGATTTTAAAACACACACTTAGCCACAGGGCTTCTCCACTGGTTGCTAACACCTCTCCTCATCCTTCTCCCTCACTTCTTCCACCACAGACACTACAATTTCTCAAGTTTCTCTCCTGGTCACTAAGTTTCATTTTCTATGGGACTGTTGACCAATGAGATGAGTGGTTTCTTAGTAAGCTGTTTTCTCTGATTGAAGGGACACGCTCAGCTGGGGACATCCCTTCCTGTCAGCTTACCTTTAGTCATGGATACAAATGCAATGCCTACATGGTAGCAATCATCTGATGATCATGAGGCTACAAATTGACATCTGTGATAGTTAATCTCAACTGTGAGTTTGATGAGATCCAGAACCACCTGGGAGACGGACGTCTGAGCATGTCTTCAGGATTATCTTGGGTGAATTGAGGTGGAAGTCCTGCCTGTTGTGGGTGGCACCATTCCCTCGGTTGTGCCCCTGAACAGTATAAATAGAGCAAATGAGCTGAGTACTTACCATGTATTGCTTTCTGCTTCTTTACAATGTGAGCAGCTGCTTCAAGCACCCACCATCCACCAACTCCACCAAGATGGATTGTAACCTCAAACCAGGAGGGAAAATACGCCCTTGAATTTCTTAGGTCAGGTAATTTGCCACAAAGAAGAAAGTGACTAAAATAACAACCCAAAAGCTGTAAATAAAGACTCCAAAGCCATGGGTGAGAAGGCGCAGCCAGTACCTGAGGAAGCTCCCTTCTGTTTGGCTTCCTTTTCTTACCCTATTCCCAGTGGTTGGTGTATAGACTGACGGCAAGGTCACTCCATCGTATGATTAAGGGGAAGGAGAGAGAGAGAGAGGAGAGAGAGCAGCCAGAGGATGAAGAGTCTAGAACAGAGCAAGAAAGCAGTAGACTGAACATGGCCGCAGACTGACCTGGGCATTAGAGAAGCAGGAGCAGAGTAGAGAGATAGAGATAGAGATAGAGATAGAGATAGAGATAGAGATAGAGATAGAGATAGAGATAGGTAGGTAGATAGATAGATAGATAGATTGCGCATTGCTGACATAGCAGGGTTATAAGGAGGAAGGATGAGTAGATGGGGGGAGGGAAGCCCAGGAAGGGAGGTTAAGAGGGGGAGGAGGTGAGAAGAGCTGGGATGCTAGCCCGGACTCTGAACCTTGTGACACTGAGGAAGCCTAAAGGCCAGGGAGTGCTGTGTGCTTTGGTATGCTAATAGGCACCACAGATAGACATTTGTTCCTTCTGCCAATGATAAGGGAAATGGCTCCTTTTGGTAGAGGGGAACCAGCTTCACAAGTCCCAAGGATTGCTGGCTTTTGTTTAACACCCAGAATTTGGGGAAGCAGAGTTTCCTTTGGACCTGACAGTTGGTCATATTTTATATATATAATTTTAAGCTTTAGAAAGCTCCATAAAGGCCTTAAAAATCACAGAGGTCTACTTGTTATGGAAGAGGTACAGTTAGATGTCATCCCCATAATCAAGTCACAATAAATTACCCAGATGATGAAGGATTTGGGCTTCAACCTGCTCATTAAAATTTTAGACTCTCAGCCAGGCAGTGGTGGCGCACGCCTTTAATCCCAGCACTTGGGAGGCAGAGGCAGGTGGATTTCTGTGTTTGAGGCCAGCCTGGTCTACAGAGTGAGTTCCAGGACAGCCAGGGCTACACAGAGAAACCCTGTCTCGAAAAACAAAAACAAAAAACAAACAAACAAACAAACAAACAAAAAAATTTAGACTCTCAAATTATCCTCTGGTTGTTTTCAGGTGTCCTTGGTTTTCATCTCATATTAATTCAAGAGATCGTCTTTGCTTTTTCTCTCTTCCTGTAGACATCCCAGTCCAGAGAGCACCATGGGAAAGAGTCTCCCAGCTGTCCTTGGGGAGTCTTGTGTCTTCAAACCCCCACCCCCCCAAACTGCCATTTATTATAGGCTTGGCTGGGCTGTGTGGGTTCCACATGGCGGCAGAGGAATGGCTGGTCCTTCCTGAGTCACTCTTTGACCCTTGTGTTCATGAGTCATCCATCCCGGAACCAAGGACTGGTTCCTGTGAGCATCTGCAAATAGCCATAGATAGCACAAGGTAGACAAGAGCGTCCGGGACAAGATTGCCTCCGCCCATGAGGAAGGACCACACAGGCTGTTGTGTTTTATAAAAAAGAAAAAGAAGTCAGGGATATGTTTGGAAGAGGTACCATAATGTGTGGGAGAAGGGGGTGCCTCTTCGAGCCCATGCTGAGTGAGGCATCCCTTCCCCCTGAGGTACCAGCCACACCATCTATAGTATAGAATAGGGTTTATTTAGGGCATGGGGAGGGGAGTTGAGGGGGTAGGAGGGGGGGGGAGTAGAGGCTGGCCATGAACATGTGGAGGGGTGGGGGAATGGGGAGAGAAGAGACAGAGAGGGAAGAGAGGAAGAAGAGTAAGAACAAGAGAGTGAAAGGGGGGACAAACAGCCTCTTTTACAGTGAATCAGGCACACCTGGCCGTTGCCAGGTAACTGTGGGGCGGAGCCTAGAAGACAAAGTCTACCGCACTGGTCATTTCTCTTCATTCCAATCTCTAGTGGCAGAGCCTCACTCAGCCCTCGGGCTTTTGTCCTGCTTCACTGATTTATATTCAGTTCTTGGGTGGAGTCATCTGGTTTCACAGCATCATATACTGTCCATGGACAGGGGACTCCAAAAGGAAAGCTCTCCCCGTATGTCCATCAGCCACTCAACTCCTCCATGCAGATGATAAATAACCTCAACCCTAACCCAATCTGGCCCAAACCCTACCATTCCCTCCCAAGCTTGGCCTACCCCAGCTCATTTCACATCTTAGCAAAAGTAAGAGTCCATCTTTGCAACTGCTCCTCGTTGGATGTGTAGTGATTGGGACTCTCACACTGCTAATGGATGGCTGATCTTCCCTGTCTGCTTGACCGGAGTTTGAGTCACCTAGGAGGCTGTTAAAGCACAGCCCTGGATGAGATCACTTACAGAGAGGATGAACTCAGAGGGGAAGACAGCCTGAGTGTGTGGAGCATCATCCGTGGGCTGTGGAACCCAGAGGGGATAACCAGGGAAGAGGAGGGAGGGCCGGCATTCCTTCTTGGTTCGTGATCAGCAATGAAGTGACCTGCTCTGCCCCATCACACTCTTCCACGGCCACTGTGATGTCAAAAGAAACTCCATTGTATGCTAGGCATCCATCTTGGTACCCACTAGACTTCAGTCCCTGGAAGACAATTTCCCAGCAACCCTAACTCAGTGACTCTGACCCAGAAATGTACAGCCCTGACCACCTACTTGTTATGTGACTATCTTTTGGCTTCTGTAACCTACTTGTGCATGCATTCAAGGACTAGTTTGAGGTTGCCTTGACTACCTAATTATGCACAATAGAACAGCTCTTGGCTCACTTGTACAGACACTCAAGGTCTCCTGTGGTTTTGCCTTTAAAGGTCCTTCCCTTGAGCTGGCCTCACCTGTCCAGGGAAAGCTGGCCCCATCCCTCCCCAGTCACTGCGGGCTTTCTTCAGGTGATGGCTTCTGGTGTTGATGCAGGCAGAAAAAGACTCATCCTCCCTAGGGGGTGAGAGTATGCTGTCTAGACACTAGGAATTTGACCAGTGAGTCTATGGACAATACAAGACGAGCTTGATTTTTCTTGTTCTTTTTTGGGGGGTCACAAAGAAGGGGGGCAGACTCAATCAGGGTGCATGATGTGAGATTCCCAAATAATCAATTAAAAACAAATCTTTCCCTCACCCCCCTTCATAAGGCAATTTAAAGCTTTGCTCAGAGATTCTTGTCCTGCTGGCCTCTAATTAATAAACCTTTTAATTATAATTAGTTTAAGTCTGTAGTCCTTTCCCAGGGGTCAGGAACTCCATAGCACCATGTTGCTAGGCCCACACATAAAGTCAAATGATGGTGGTTCAAACTTTCTGAGACCAGGAAACCAAAATAAATTCTTCCTCTTTTAACTTGTCAAGAGGCATTTTTTTGTCCCGGTGACACAAAGGCAACACACAGTGAGAGGCAAGCGCCCCTCGGGTTTTTTCAGGTCCAGTAAAGTTTTAGCTGCTGAAACTACCCTAAGATTTAGCCATGAGAAAAGAAAAGCGAGTCACAGAAAAAGCCGTAGGCAAATATTTATGGCAACTTTATTTATAATCAACAAAAACCTCAGAACATCCCAAATGTCTTTTAACTATCGAGTGAACAAATAATCACTTAGAATTCTACTGAAAAAAGGGGTGTGTGTGTGGGGAGGCAGGGGTGAGCAAAGTGTCCTGTTAGTCTGAGGTGAACTGACCAGAGATTGCAGAAGGAAGCCAGGGCTGAGGGAAGTGTGACCTGCATCGAAGATGGTGCTCTCCAGTTTCCTCAAGCAGAAGAAGCCACACCTCTGTCAGGAGACAGGCTGAGACCTCCTGATTCATTTGAATTGCTTACTCTTTGTTCATCCGTGGGCAGAAGAGTCCATGACAAATGCTTGTGAAAGTAAATCTGGAAATATCAAAAAAGGATCATGTGCTGGGTGCAGCAAAGGCAACTCTGAAGAGGAGGGGAGGTTAGGCGTCAACAGGTGCTTAAGAATTATATGATGTGTTAACTTAAGTCCTAACAGATCATAAAAACACTGTATGTATCGGTTTATATTGTGGATTAGTAAAACATTGACTATCAGACAGAGAGAAAGAAAGAAAGAAAGAAGGAAAGAGAGAGAGAGAGAGAGAGAGAGAGAGAGAGAGAGAGAGAGAGAGAGAGAGAAAGAAAGAAAGAAAGAAAGAAAGAAAGAAAGAAAGAAAGAAAGAAAGAAAGAAAGAAAAAACAGCATCATTAAGGCAAATGATGTCACTCTCCTACTGAAACCCTGTAGTGGCTTTTTGTCCAACTCAGAGGCAAAGACATCCTGTAAGGCTTCCTCCTGACTCCTAATCACCTCCCTACAGCCTGGGGCTCTCTACTTAACTCCTGGAACACGACAGGCAAGCCTTTGCCACTGACCTTTGCCCTTGCAGCTCCTCCCTCCCTCCATGACCTGTGGTCCACTTCTTCCTGACCTCTGACCTCTGACCACAGGTCACTATCTATTTATAACAGTGTGGCTCCCAGCCCTCTTCCTCCCTTCTTCATTCAGTCTTTCTGTTTCTCTCAGAACATTTGTTACTATTTAACACGGTCGAGACTCCTTGTTTGTTTGTTGTTGTGGCTGGGGGTGGGGGTGATTTGTTTGGTTTGTTTTAAGATAGGGTTTTACTATGTAACCTGGCTATCTGGCAACTCAGAAAGAACTACTTGCTTCTGCCTTCCCGGTATTGGGATGAAAGGGCATGCCTGGCCTCTTTTATTATTTTTTTTAAATTTCACAATCATTTGTTTATTTTGTGTGTAGGAGTGGTGATGCATGAGCCATGGCAGATATATGAAGTCAGAAAACAACTGGAATCTGTTCTTTCCTGTGGGTTCCAGTGACCTGACTTGGTTTTCTAGCTTGGCAGCAAGCACCTGCTGCTGAGATGTGACCAGCCCCAATTATCTTTAATTTAATTAAAAAAAAACAAAACCAATGACTTTAAAAAAAATATTTATTTATTCTATGTATGTGAGTACATTGTGGTTCTCCTTGGACACACCAGAAGAGGGACACACCAGAGGAGGGCATCGGATCCTATTACAGATGGTTGTGAGCCACCATGTGGTTTCTGGGAATTGAACTCAGGACCTCTGGAAGAAGAGTCAGTGCTTTTAACCACTGAGCCATCTCCCCAGTCCACTGACTGTCTTTCTTTCTTTCTTTCTTTTTTTTTTTTAATTTTTATTTTTTGATACTTTATTTACATTTCCAATGTTTCCCCCTTTCTAGGTCTCCTCTTTCAAAACCCCCTATCCCCTCCCCCTTCCCACCTCTAAGGATATTCCACCTCCCACCCACCCACCCACCCATCCCCATATTCCCACCTTGACATTCCCCTTTACTGGGGCCTCTAACACTCTCAGGCCCAAGGATCTCTCCTCCCCCTGATGGCCAACAAGGCCCTCCTCTGCCACATATGTAGTCGGAGCCATGGGTCCCTCCATGTGTATTCTTTGGTTGGTGGTCCAGCCCTCTTCTTCTTTCCTCTGCCATCGTGAGCCTACACCTGATTCGACTTCTCGCCATGTCTTCTCACAAGACTTTCAGAATCAATTCCTGGCCAAGAAACAAAAACAAAATCATCCTACTCCTCAACCGACTCGGATGAAAACTGGTAACAAAATCAGGTGCAACTCCAAGAGAAGACACCATAGGGATGCGAAGCTGGGTCTCTAAGGATTCTCCCAACGGTCGACTGAATCATGGTCATCGATCAATCCTACCAGGTGGAATTAAACACTTTTAACTTGGAGACCTGCTCATGTCTAAATTGGGGGTGTGGTTTGTCCAGTAATAAAATGTAGAACCTCTTAAAAAAAAGAAAGAAAAAATAATTCTAGTGTATTGGGGTTCAATCTTTATCTTTCATTTGGTCCAGTTGCTACCCCCAAATATGTCCTTGTTCAGTCACAAATGTTAGTGAAGAGCTGTTAGCCAATGGGGTTGCTGTGACATGTTTGATTGTTTGATGTACCTTGCGGATCTCTCTACTGTCTTCTCATTTCATTTGAACCGCACACTCTCTCATTAGCAGAAATCTGTTTTCGGTCAAGACCTTGCCTTGTCCAGGGATTAACCAAGCACTCTAGCAGTTGACCAGGTCCAGAGACCCAGTGAGAACTGGATTCCCCGTGAGAACTGGGAAACCCATCTGCATCCGTTACTTTTCTTGTCACCATGACGAAACCCAACAGAAACACCTTAGGGGAGGACGAAGGATTCATTTTGGTTCACAGTTTTCAAGTTTCATGGTGGCAGGGGAATGGGACTGATGCTCCTCGTGGATGCTGAACGTGACAGAAAGGAGCCAAGGAGAGTGTGCCCCAGAGGACCCAGCCCCAGGGATCTTGTCCTCCAGCTAAGCCTTGCCTCCTAAAGACTCTAAAACCAGGCTGTAGAGACGTCCTGTCTCCTGCCAAGCATGAGGACCCGAGTTAGGTCCCTGAGACCCACGCGCTGGAAGGAGAGACGGAACTGACACAAGATGTTTTCTGCCCTCCGCTTGTACACTGTGGCATGTACAATGTGTGCTCAGGAACGCACACACACGCATTCAAACACACACACGCACACACACACACATGCATTCACACACACACACACGCACACACGCACACACACACGCATTCACACACACACACGCGTACACACACACACACACACACACGCACACACACATGCACACACACACACACGCGTACACACACACACACCAACAGCTAGTGAAACACAAGCCTCTGAGCGTCCACAAAGTTATTCTTTCGTTAGCTCAGCCCCATTAGTTTGGTCAGCATTTGTTCTCCGTACGCTGGCAACAAAAACTATGCAAAACAAAACACCCCAACCTGTAAAAGGTCCCCCAGAAACACATCAAGGGAAAAATTAACCAGAAAATCCATTGCTTGCTTTTCACAAACCAAAAAACAAACAAACAAAAAAAAACCAAAAACACCCAAAAAATCCTTCCCATTCCAAGCCAGGTGAGGCAGTGCATGTCCTTAACCCCTGAAATCAGGATATGGAGGCTGGAGGATCAGAAGTTCAAGGCCAGCCTTAGCTACATAGGAAGTTTGAGGTTAGCCTGGGTTACATGAGTCTCTGTCTTGAAACTTATTTTAAAAAAAGTGACTAATTTTGAAAGTCACACAGCTGGGAAACACGTCACTAACTTCCTACTAGGTTTGCTGTAGAGACCTCCTGTGATGGATGGGTTGTGGTGACAGTTGCCTTGGTTCCCTCATGGAGCTGAAGGCACTGACTTCACTTTGGTTTTCAGAGGTCTGATGGGTCACATCTTTGCCTCCACACTGTGACTTTCCCTTCCCAGCCTAAACCTTCGGAACTGTATGTGGACGTGTGGATGGGTCACCAGAGGAATGTTTTGTCCAAGGCTGTGACACACGGTGAACTTGGCCTGCTGCACGTTGGAGCTAGTGAGTTTCTTCTGCCCCACCCTGTGTGCAATCCTTCAGTTGTTCTCACCTGTCATCAGGCCCAGAGCAAACCATAGGACCAGCACGTTTGTACAGGACAATGGCATCAGCAGCAAGGGGAGCTCGGCAGTTTCTAGGGGGAGCTGATCGTCGATCCAATTGACTGGTGTCTCACACGAGATAGAAAACATCTTTGACACTGTGACTTGGCTAGCAGAAAATTACAAGAAGCTACTCTCCCCTCAAAAATCAAGAAAAGCCCACCCCTCTCTTGACTTAAAGCAGTGCCCCAGCCCCAGCCAACCTGGATGTTGATGGCTTCTGACTAGATGCTGTTCCAGTCTTCCCTCGTTCAACTCATTCATGGCTAAACTGCCTCAGAGTCCCTCCTGTGGGATTGACTATTTATATTTTTATTATTAAGTATTATTTGTTTTTATTTTATTTTATATATTATTATTAATGTATTACTAGTAACTCTCTTCCTCCTCCTCCTCCTCCTTCTTAATTGGTTTAAACTCAGAAACTGTTGCAGCAAAATGAATATAACTTGAAGTCTGGAGAGCTGCAGCCTGGAAGCTGTGGGCGGGGCAGGGTGATTTAGTGTTCCTGGGGAGATAAGGTCGCTGTGAGCTCAAACCGGCTGTTGACTGCCGGGAAGGAAGTCTCCACTTGCAAACTTAGTGGGAGCTGGATTTGTCATAAAGCTGGCCACTCTATCTCACTCCAGTTGCCAAAGGAACATGTGGCCACTTCTTGGGCTTTTTTGTATCTCCCTTTAACTGGGTGACTCAGAGGCTGGGTAATTCCAGTCTGAAGTTTATTGTTTTGGTTTAAGTCACACTTTATTTACATTTGGATGGGCCTCAGATTCTCTGTGTAGCAAATGGCTTTAAACTCCTGATCCTCCAGCCGCTTCTACCCAGAGGCGGAGGTTACAGGCTTGCCCCACCACAACCAGTGTGTGTGGCACAGAAATCAAACCCAGGTCCTCCTGTGTGAAACAGTCTATGAATTGAGCTACATGCCCCACCCTTCCTTACTCTGGATTTTAGAGAGTTTGTTTTTTCATTTTGATCTGTAAAATGGATGAGCAGAATGAAAAGATTCATAGCTTTTGTTGTTGCTGTTTTGTTTAGAAGAGGGAGAAGGCCCACGTGTGTACAGGTGAGACAGGGTCTCTCACTAAACCCAGAGCTAGGCTGGCAGCAAGCCCCGAAGACCTATTACCTCCATTCTCCACACACCAGCGTTACAGGCATGTGTGGCCATGCATGGCTCGTGTGTGTGTGTGTGTGTGTGTGTGTGTGTGTGTGTGTGTGTGTGTGTGATTGTGTGTGTGTGCTGTCGTGGCGCTCCAGTTGAGGTCAGAGGTCAACCTCTGCGGGTTGGTTCTTGCCAGTCCTTGAATGAGACGGTCTCTTCCCACTGGGTAAGCCAGACTCTCAGCCCTTCATGCTTCCTGTCTCCATCTCCCGTCTCCACTAGGGGCGCACTGTGATTATAGACATTTGCATGAGACTCCAACTAAGCTCCTCATGTTTGCATAGCAAACACTCTCACCACTGAGAGCAGCTTGTTTCAGCCACACACCCTGCTAGCAGAATGCTCTGTCTGCATAGGCTGATTGCAATAAGCCAACTCCATGAAGCCCTGAATTTACAACTCGAGTGTGTGTGGGTCTCAGACCTTTAGAAGCCTGCAGAGAGATGACCCACAGAGGGAAGACGTCAGTCACTTCAGTGCACCTCAGTAGCTGGCGTTGGTTCAAACTTTGGGACTCTGACCCCAGGCAGTTTATTTTTTATTTTATTTTATTTTATTTTATTTTATTTTATTTTATTTTATTTTATTTTATTTTATTTTATTTTATTTTATTTTTTGGTTTTTCGAGACAGGGTTTCTCTGTGTAGCCATGGCTGTCCGGGAACTCACTCTGTAGACCAGGCTGGCCTCAAACTCAGAAATCCACCTGCCTCTGCCTCCCAAGTGCTGGGATTAAAGGCATGCGCCACCACTGCCCGGCCAGGCAGTTTATTTTAGGCATATTTAAGCATAGCACAATTTGGTGAAAACTTTTCTGGTGATAATTAATTCAATCCCAGGTGTACAACAAAGTCTATACAAATCTCCTCGGAGAACAAAGTAAGCTAAATACAGATCAGACATGGCTACTGTGAGGTTATGTATTAGATTTCTGTTCAGGTGGTGATGGTGCACACCTTTAATCCCAGCACTCTGGAGGCAGAGGCAGGTGGATCTCTGTGAGTTCCAGGCAAGCCTGGTTTACAGAGTGAGTTCCAGCACAGCCAGTGCTACACAGAGAAACCCTGTCAGAGAGAGAGAGGAAGAGAGAGGAAGAGGGAGGGAGGGAGAGAGAGAGAGAGAGAGAGAGAGAGAGAGAGAGAGAGAGAATAAAAATGCCCCTAACTGGTTAGCCCCACTTGCCCAGGGACAGATAAGTTCCAGGAATGTTGAGGGCTCATGTAGATAACAAGCCATGTGTTTTCACTTCTCTAAACAAGGTTGATTGCCTCAATTGCATAGGATATACTTGATCACACATAGGCCAGGGGCATGTAGGCAAGAAGCCTACCAGGATGTATGCTTGGCCCCAACTGAACAAAGGAAATATGTAGCCTTGTGGGTTTTACTTTATAAGAGCCTGACTAACAATTTGGCACCATTCTCTGGGAATCCTGGGTATGGACCAGATCAGTGTCCATTGTCCTAGCCAGTATTTAATAAGGCTTGCTTCAAATTTGGCTCAAAACTTGTGGTAGTAGTCTTATTCTAGTCTAGTTGGATTAATACTGTAATATTGTAAGCTGGGCATGGTGGCACACATCTTTAAATCCAGCACTCAGAAGGCAGAGGCAGGCAGACCTCTGTGAGTTTGAGGCCATCAGAGTGAGTTCTACAGAGCTAGAGCTACATAGTGAGCTCTCTTGGGAATTTGGTCTAACGCTTGTATTATGTTATTTGGGTTCCCAAAATTGTGCCATAATCTGCATATAAGATGCTCCTTGAGGATCCCTGCCCCCAGTTGGCTTTGATTGGTAAATAAAGTTGCAGGCAGCCAATGGCTGGGCAGGGAGACAGAGGCAGGACTTTAGGGCAAGGGAACCGAGAGAGGAAGGAGGGAAAACCATCACAACATGAAAGGAGAAGTGTCTTAGTCAGGGTTTCTATTCCTGCACAAACATCAGGACCAAGAAACAAGTTGGGGAGGAAAGGGTTTATTGAGCTTACACTTCCATGCTGCTGTTCATCACGAAAGGAAGTCAGGACTGAAACTCAGGCAGGTCAGGAAGCAGGAGTTGATGCAGAGGCCATGGAGGGATGTTTCTTACTGGCTTGCTTGCTTCTCCTGGCTTGCTCAGCCTGCTTTCTTATAGAACCCAAGACTAGCAGCCCACAGATGGTACCACTCACAAGGGGCCTTCCACCCTTGATCACTAATTGAGAAAATGCCTTACTGCTGGACCTCATGGAGGCATTTTCTCAACTGAAACTCCTTTCTCTGTGATAACTTCAGCTTGTGTCAAGTTGACACACAAAACTAGCCAGTACAAGAAGGTTCAGGCTTGAGAGGTGCAGAAGAGCAGAGCACACCAATCATGTAAGAGCCAGGGAAGAATGGCCCCAGGGGGCCCCCAATTGGGTCTAGAACAGCAAAATGGAATATGGATTTTAGTAAGTAATAACTTGGGGGTTTCAGAGGGGAGCTGTTAGCCACATGGACATTTTGGAGTGGTCTAACCCTTGAGCTGTTTAAGACATATTAAAATCTAAGGTGTGTGTGTGTGTGTGTGTGTGTGTGTGTGTCTGTGTGTGTGTGTGTCTGTGTGTGTGTGTGTGTCTTTGGGGCTGGTATGAGCAGGGAACGAGCCACTGCTGCCCATTGATTTGGGAGGTTAATTGGCAATGGTAACAAGACCCTGTTTCAAAAACCCAAACAAAACCAAAACAAAAGAAACAAAAACAACATACAAACAAAGTAAAACACCTCTTTGTAAAATTCATAAAGATAGGTTTTATAGATTGAGTGAGAAAAACAAATTTATGATAAGGGTCTATGTGATGATCCAGGGCCAGAAGGGTCTCCAGCCACACAGACAGAGCAAAGGTCACCGGGCTGGACAGCGTGTCCACTCACCGCTTTCTGGGTGGATAACAGGTTTTGCATTCCTTCCTTGGAAGACCAACTCTGTGAGCTTAACGCACCAGGCTCCCCTCGTGCTGAAATGTGAGCACAGACCTCCATTTTACCCCCCTTGAGTTGATTTGCTCTGACATTTTGTCAACGATGAATGGGGTTAACATGAGAGTAGCTGCTGAATATCATTGCCTTGACCAAGGGGTTCATTAGATTGCAACATGTTCATGGGCCTAGTTCACTTGATGGAATTCTACAAGGAGACAGCTTTCTTTACTATTTGACTATCCTCAACATAATAAGTTATTTCCCTAATAAGGTTTAAAAAAAAAAAAAAAAAAGACAAATCAGGTCTTTTTTTCTTTTGGTAGTATTATAAGGATCTCATTGTTCCACATTTATTTGATATATTTGATCACTTGACGATGTTGCCTGTACTGAGGCTCAAAACGAGGCTTGTATCTTTGGACTCCTAGAGGGGAACATTCACTTCACAGATGAGTGCCTGGCGCTTGTGCTTAGAGGTGAGGACTTACTAACACGTGTAGCAAAGTGGGACTCAGCCCTGTACTTCAAACCCAGGTGTGTCTAGCAGGGGCCATAAGGTCACAGAAACCCTGTTACATGGACAATGAAAATTTTATGCAAAGAATTCTCAGCTTGGTCTAAAGTTAAGCAGATACCTGAAAAAGGAAAAAAGATTTTAAATATTTAAGAAGTTAACTACAGCTAAGAGAATAGTGAGAGTCAGGAACTGTTGACATTTAGAGATGTGAAAGGGCCTGTGGAGCAGAATTCTGGGGTCTGAGAAGCCAGTGAATGTTGGGCCCCATAAGGCCGGATGGCCTGGCTGAGACCTTCCATGTGCTGATATTCTGCGGTTTTACCTCCCGCAGTGGGCGTGCAGTTCTGGGCAGGGACCTTCCGTCAGCCCCCTGCCTTGTTCTTCCTGGTGCTTTTCCTTCCTGGGTAAAGCATATATATTGATGGAGTTTCAGTAAAGCTTTGGCATTCTCCTTGAATGGATGTGCCAAGTCTGTGTCCTTTGTTAATCCCCCAGGCCTATGCCTGATACTTGGTACTGTGGAGGTCCCACTGAGATCGGGAAATAGAGGAGAACCTGACGGGATCGTTCCTAGGAGCCGGTCCCTGAAGGAGAAGGAACGCATTGGGGAATCGGCGCGAGAATGGAACAAAAGTAAGCACTACCCCGTAAGTACTTGGACGCGCCATGGGGACTACCAGTTTCTCCTTACAAGTAGTTCATCAACTGGTAGAGCTGCTTAAACAACAGGGTACCAGCATTAAAGTTAAAATAGCCAAAGAATTTATTAAAACTTTAGAGAAAACCAGTCCCTGGTTTATAATTAGTGGTGGGCTAAATATCCCAGATTGGGAACACATTAAGACAGACCTGCAAAAGGCGCTACAGAAAGAGGGCCCAGAAAGCATCCCCATGGCTGCCTTTTCCCTCTGGAGGCTTGTTACGGATGGCCTTTTAAATGACGATGCTAAAATTAAAGAGCAAATGGCTGAGATTGAAAGAACCTTTGGCTCAGGACGATGCTTCTAAGAGATCTCTAAAAGACTCAGGGGCTGAGAGTGACTCTTCATCGGAGGACGAGGAGGAGATATTAGAAAAAGAAATAACTGCTCTGAAATTAAAACTGAAGAAATATAAGGGTGATAAGAATTCTGATAAATGTCCACACAATAAAAATCCTTTTTATGACAATAAAAATGAGCCTGCGGCTCCTCCAGTTTATCATGATTATCCCTGTTGTGATTGGGACCCCAAAGAGCAAACTCCAAAGAGAGGGGTAATATTTTCAAAAAGAGGACATGATCAGGCTTACCCAGTGATGGAGGTTCCTCACCCTAATAATCCGGGGCAAATGCTTCAGCAACATGCGCCCCTGAGTTTTAAAGGATTGAAAAGCCTTAAGGAGGCAGTCTCCACCTGTGGAGCCCTGGCCCCTTTTACTATGGCTATTTTTGAGTCTTATAGCACCTCCAATTTAACACCTGGAGATTGACAACAGCTGTGTAGGGTGGTGTTAAGCGGAGGAGATTATTTACTTTGGAGAGGAGAGTATCAAGAACAGTGTATTGTCTTGGCTCACCTTAATGCACAAGCAGGCCAGCCTCAAAGAAATGTGGAAATGCTTACAGGGGCAGGACAATATGCTGCTTTACATAATCAAATTCAATATGACCCACTGTTTATGTTCAAATTGCCACCACAGCTGTCTGAGCCTGGAAAGCATTACCTAATAAAGCAGACAGTGATCAATTGTCTAAGGTAATTCAGGGACCCTCTGAACCTTCCCAGGAGTTTGTGGATAGATTGCTACAGCTGGCAGGAAGTTGTTTGGGGATTCTGAAACTGCAATGCCAGTAGTGAAACAATTGGTCTTTGAAAATGCTAATAAATACTGTAAAGAAGCCATAAAGCCTCATAGGTCTAAGAGTTTAAATGATTATATTAAAATTTGCAAAGAGATTGATGGCAGTTTATGTAATGGGACAAGTTATGGCTGCAGCCATGCAAAGGGGTTCAGGAGGGAGTAAGACTTGCTTTGGGTGTGGACAGACCGGACATTTCAAAAGGGAATGCCCCAAGAACCAAGGCTCTTCTGGTCCTGGGTTGTGCCCTCAGTGCCATAAGGGGCATCACTGGAGCAATGAGTGTAGGTCTAAGCAAGATGTAGAAGGCCGTCCCCTTTACCCTTCGGGAAACGGGAAGAAGGGCCCACTCCGGGGGCCCCCAAGCCAGAGTGTACAGAGCCATGAATACCCCTACAGTAACTCCCACACCAATTCAATTCGTTCCACAAAGCAACCCTTTTATGTCCAAGACCTTGTCAGAGGTACCTCAGGAAGTGCAGGACTGGACCTCTGCTCCTCCACCAGAGCAGTGTTAACACCTCAAATGGGTCCCCAAGCTTTAGGCACTGGAGTTTATGGGCCCTTACCTCCAGGAAATGTGGGACTCCTTTTAGGACACAGCAGCGCCTTAATGAAGGGAATTAGAGTTTTACCAGGGGTGATTGATGCTGATTATACTGGGGAAATTAAGATCATGGTCTCAATAGAAAGAGGAGTTGTGGTCATTCCACAAGGAGATAGAATTGCTCAACTGGTTCTCTTTCCTCAATTCCACACCAAAAATGCTGTACTTAAACCCACAAGGAGAGCTCAAAGTTTCATGTCCACAGGACCAGGAGCCTTTTGGGTGTCATCTTTGGATAAACGTCCCACACTTACCTTATAGGTAGATGGAAAACCATGCAAGGGTTATTGGATACTGGAGCTGACACCACTGTAATCGCTAAAACCTTTTGGTCCAAGGATTGGCCTTTATGTATCTCATTCTGTCTTACAGGGAGTAGGGACAGCTACTGCCCCTTTCAAAAGTAGTAAAATCTTGAAATGGAAAGATGAGGAAGGACATGAAGGCTGGTTTCAGTCTTTTGTCTTAGATCAATTGCCCATTAATCTATGGGGTAGAGATGTGCTTATGGACATGGGGGCTCTCCTTACCACCCAACCAGTTCAAGGGATGATGAAAAGACAGGGCCATGTTCCTGGGAGAGGTTTAGGAAAATATTTACAAGGTACACCACATAGCGTGAGTGAAGAAGTGCAGATAACTTGACATCCCAGGGATAAAACAGGACTAGGAAATTTATCTTAAGGGTCACTGTCATGCCTCCTGCTATAAAACCTTTACCGATCACAAGGAAAACCAATGAGCCTGTGTGGATCGAACAGTGGCCCCTCTCTAAAGAAAAACTGGAGGCAGCTCATCAACTGATACAAGAGCAACTTCAGGCTGGACATATTGTTCCATCAACGTCCCCCTGGAATACTCCTATCTTTGTTATTAAAAAGAAACCAGGGAAATAGAGACTATTACAAGATTTAAGAGAAATTAATAAAACCATGATGCCCATGGGAGCCACTCAACCTGTCGCCATCCCCAGTCACCATTCCGAGGAATTGGCACTTGTTAATAATAGAGTTAAAGGATTGCTTTTTTACCATCCCTTTGCATCCTAAGGATTGTGAATGCTTTGCCTTTAGCATTCCTTCTATAAATTTTAGAGAACCTTCCCACCGCTATCATTGGGTGGTGCTGCCTCAGGGAATGGCCAATAGTCCTACCATGTGCCAAGTGTATGTGGCTGCTGCTTTAAGTCCTTTGAGAAAGTGATATCCTCAAATGTATATAATTCACTACATGGATGATATACTTCTTGCAGCAGCCGGGGGGTGGGGTGGGGGGAAAGAACTTCTAATGGCTTATGCAGATCTTTAAAGTGATCTGGGAAGGGCCGGATTGATTATTGCTCCCTAGAATGTTCAGAAGGAATTTCCATATCAATCCATATCATTAGGACATGAATTGTTACAGAAAGGCATTTGCTCACAAAAATTACAGATTAGAATAGATACCTTAAAAACCTTAAATGGGCCAGGCAGTGGTGGCGCATGCCTTTAATCCCAGTGCTTGGGAGGCAGAGGCAGGTGGATTTCTGAGTTTGAGGCCAGCCTGGTCTACAGAGTGAGTTCCAGGACAGCCAAGCTACACAGAGAAACCCTGTCTCGAAAAACCAAAAAAAAAAAAAAAAACCAAAACCAAAAAAAAAAAAAAAAAAAACAACAACAAACAAACAAAAACAAACAAACAAAAAAACACCTTAAATGATTATCAAAAATTATTGGGAGAGATAAATTGGTTACGACCATCGTTAAAATTAAGTACAGGGCAATTAAAGCCTTTTTTTGATATTTTGAAAGGAGATGCTTCACCCAATTCTCCTAGACAATTAACTGAAGAGGCTAGAGGATGCTTAGGGTTAATACAGAATGCCCTTGAACAAGCTCATTTAAATTATATAGATTATTCTAAAAATCTATCGTTTTTGGGTTTTGCCTCTGCACATTCTCCTACAGGTTCTTTTTGGCAAAACAGACCTATACTGTGGGTGCATTTATAGGCTTCACCTTCTAAAATTGTATTATCTTATCCACAAGCAGTGAAGGCTCATAAAGTAAGTTTGCAAGCATTTGGTAAAGAACCCGATATGATTATTACACCTTATAGTAGGGAACAGATTCATATTTTATCTCAAAACTATGTTGATTGGGCTTTAATTATATGTACCACCAGTAGTCAATTTGATAATCATTATCCAGATAATAAATTGTGTCAATTTTTAAAATCTCATCCAGTAGTTTTTCCAAAAATTGTTTCCACCCAACCCTTGGAGCCTGCTCGTTTAGTGTTTACTGATGGATCCTCTAATGGAAGAGCTGCAGTTGTTTCAGAGGATAAAGTGGAAGTTGTGAAAATGTCTAACTGTTCTGCACAATTAGCAGAGTTGAAGGCTATACAATTAGCTTTGAATTTATTTCCTGATGAAGCTTGCACTATTTACACAGATAGTATGTATGTTTCCCAACTTATAGGACCATTAGAAACTGCAGTCTATGTAGTACCTGTCTCTTCTAATTGTTCTTGTCTGATGCAAGTACAAGCTCTTTTGTGGCATCATATACATCCAGTTTTTGTTGGCCATATATGAGGACATTCATTATTACCTGGTCCATTAGCACAGGGCAATCATAAGGCAGATTTTTATACCCAACAACCATTGATTGCCTTAAACTCAGTCACTAATTATGGTAAAGCTTTAAACATGTATAATAAATTTCATCTTAATGCCAACTCTTTAAGATTTCATTGTAATATTACCAAGGAACGGGCCACCCAAATTTTTACTCAATGCCCTCAATGTGCTCAATTTATTTCCTCTCCTAATTTGGGAGTGAATCCTCGAGGCCTTAAGCCGAATGATATTTGGCAAATGGATGTAACACATATTCCCTCCTTTGGGAAATTGCAATTTGTTCATGTCTCTGTGGCTATCTTTTCTGGCATGACCTTTGCATCTGCTCATAGTGGAGAGAAGATAAAAGATGTCAAGAATCATTGTCCACAAGCATTTGCCTGTTTAGGAGTTCCACATCAATTAAAGACTGATAATGGACCAGCTTATACTAGTAGATCACTTCAAAGGTTTTGTGAGGAATATATTATGCATAAAACTGGAATTCCCTATAATCCAGAAGGTCAAGCTATTGTGGAAAGAGCACATCTTACTATTAAAAACTATCTTGAAAAAACAAAAAGGGGGAGTTTACCTCCCCACATGCAAGATTATCCTTTATTCTTATATTATAAATTTTTTGTTAGTGGATAAGGATAGTTTGTCTGCTGCTGAAGAGAGGAAGAGAGGTACCCTTGTGAGTACCATGTGTGGGCTGGTAGTCTTGGGGTCTATAAGAAAACAGGCTGAGCAAGCCAGGAGAAGCAAGCAAACCAGTAAGTTACATCCCTTCATGGCCTCTGCATCAGCTCCTGCTCCTTGACCTGCCTGAGTTCCAGTCCTGACTTCCTTTGATGATGAACAGCAGCATGGAAGTGTAAGCCAAATAAACCCTTTCTTCTCCAACTTGTTTCTTGGTCATGATGTTTGTGCAGGAATAGAAACCCTGACTAAGACGAATTGGTACCAGGAGTGGGGTATTCCTGTGACAACCTGACCATGTTTTGGGGAGGACTGTGGAAGGACTTTGGAACTTTGGGCTGCTCTGTGGGATGTTGTGTAGGAACTTGGAAGATAATGTTGAGAACAGTGCAGAAGATGGAGGCCTGGCTTGTGAAATTTCAGAGGGAAGATTAAAGACTCTTTGCTAATTTGATTTAAGATTCTGTGGTTTTGGTTAGCTGGGGCTGAAGAAATCAGCTGTGATTAACAAGATACCAGAACTACTAAGGCAAAACCTTTGCATTGCTGGGACTATTGATGCTGGTTGGCTGGAGCTGGAAGATTGGTGGTGATTGAGAAGAGACCAGCATCATTGAGGTGACATCTTCTGGGAGGTGTTTTCTGAGAGCACAAAGAGGCTGTGTTCCAGAGATAGCCAAGGTTGTACCTTGTGCTGTGGCAGGACTTGGTAATGTGTAAGAGTCACCCAGGAGGTACTGGTTTTGAAGGCATGAAGGAGTCATTAAGAGCAGCTGAGGCCTGGGCACTGTGAGAGGCTGTGGAAGGCCATTGGTGAAGGTGCAGCCTCAGTTGCAATTCCAGAACTGAAGGGATCATGCAAAGGAGTTGAGGCTCGGGCACTGTGAGAAGCCTCGGAAGGCCACTGGTGAAGGTGCAGCCTCAGTTGCATTGACAGTCCAGGATTGAAGGGGTCATGCAAAGGAGGTGAGGCTTGGCACCATGAAGAGAGCCAATGAGAAGCTGTTTGTAAAGCCTAGCTGCAGTGGAAGACAGCAGTGTTTTGGAGATGCCAGTACCATGAGATGACCACCAAGAACAGCAGCAGCAGTGGAGTACAGGCATCTATCTGGAGCCGTGTGTGCTACAAAGGGCAGAGCTGGAGAAGTGACTCAAGCCCTTGGAGGAATCCACAAGATCACGAGTAGATCCCAGACACTGGATGGTTGAATTTGATTTTGCTTTTGATTGTGACTTTGCCCTGATATATATTCCCTCCTGAAGAAAGAAGGTATTTTAGTGGAGCCCACAGTTAAGAGACTTTGAATTTTTAAAGACTTTGAATTTTAAGAGATTGGATGTTTAAAAGGGACTGAAATGTTAATATGTAAGAATTTGCAAAGACTGTGGGACTTGTAAAGTTATTTAGATCTTGGGGATGAATAAGGAAGTAAGGGTCGAGGCTTATTGGTGATGTGTTTGTGTGTCAAGTTGACAAGGGGTCAATTGTACTGGCTAGTTTTGTGTGTCAACTTGACACAAGCTGAAGTTATCACAGAGAAAGGA
>CM052710.1:85882567-85905759 GCA_028551405.1 Uromys caudimaculatus
CAGTAAGTTACATCCCTCCATGGCCTCTGCATCAGCTGCTCCTTGACCTGCCTGAGTTCCAGTCCTGACTTCCTTTTGTGATGAACAGCAGCATGGAAGTGTAAGCTCAATAAACCCTTTCCTCCCCAACTTGTTTCTTGGTCATGATGTTTGTGCAGGAATAGAAGCCCTGACTAAGACACTGTAGTGGTTATTTCTGATTGTCAACTTGATTATATCTGGAGTGAATTATAATCCAGAATTAGAAGGCTCACCTGTGATCTGGATCGTGAGACTGGAAGACACAAGTTTCAGGTGTGGTTGTGTGCACACCTCTAACCTGGGCCACACCTGCTGCTGGAGATCTACATAAGGACATTGGAAGGAGGAAGATTCAATCTTCTTTGTGAACCTTGTGGGACTAAGTGACTGCTAGATCCTTGAGTTTTCATTCACAGCTGCTGCTGACCATTGTTGGGGAGTTTGACTACAGACTGTAAGTCATTAACAAATTCCCTTACTATATAGAGACTACATATAAGTTCTGTGACTCTAGAGAACCCTGACTAATACAGACAGCCCCCTTTACTGAAAGGAAAACTCTTTCTTTGTGGTTTGGAATGTTACAGGTGCTAATGAAAGAAAAGATTTGAATTGCTCCATCAGACATTGTTGTTTGCTGGGAGTATGAAGATGCAGCGGTCATAGTATGAATACCTGGAGTCGTTCCCATGCCTTTGGATGACGAAGGGGAATTTCCAGTTTCCCTGTATCATCAGAAGAAAGACTTTGGCATCACTGTGCCATTGTAGCTTCCATAGCGATTTCAGCTACTGCCATCGCTGTGGGGATATTCCTCTTTTGCCACCTTCGCAAATGTCAGATCCAGTCCCAGGCAGTTACTAAGCAAGTGCTCATGTCACTAGCTCAGGATAATCCCTTGCCCAGGTTCGGCTCAGTCTTTACCAAGAATAGTTAGTCAATGATGGGCAACTCCTTTGTGGTCCATACCTACCTAAGACAGGGGCCTTGAGACTGGCAAGGATTCCCAGTGATGGGTAATTGGTATGGGCTAAAGGTGACCTAAGACAGACACTATTTACATAAAAAACAAAAAAGGGGGACCCGTTGGGCCCCATAAGGCTGATGGCCTGGCTGAGACCTTCCATGTGCTGACATTCTGCTGTTTTACCTCCTGCAGTGGGCGTGCAGTTCCACTGGCCCCCTGCCTTGTTCCTCCTGGTGCTTTTTCCTCCGCTTATGTTGGCCCCCTGCCTTGTTCCTCCTGGTGCTTTTCCTTCCTGGGTAAAGCATATATATTGATGGAGTTTCAGTAAAGCTTTGGCATTCTCCTTGAACGGATGACCCGAGTCTGTGTCCTTTGTTAATCCCCCAGGCCTACGCCTGATACTTGGTACCGTGACAGCACGGGTGCTGTCAAGTGAACCTGGAGAGGAACCCATGAGCCCGAGGTATGAGACTGTCTGTTTCTGTATCCGAGATGAGGCAGGGCCAAGTTTTCCCTAGAAATTCTGAGAAAGCAGCAAACAGGAGGCCAGGAGACTCCATGGACCCTAAGAGTCAGAGACCAGCACTATGGGAGGGCAGTGTAGAGGGAAGACACATCTCAAAAACTTTGATTCAGGAACCCACTGAGGGGTTCGTTGGAGTCCTGGCCTGAGACCTTGAGAAGCAGCAAGGACACAGCTGTGTCCTCAGCAAGGCTGGAGGCTGACCCAAGTCTGTCTTTTGTCCCTTACATGGTAGTGGGAAATCTGAAGTCATAGTAGCAGAAGGAAATATCTTCCTGAAAAAATACTGAGTATTTTTGAGTTGATACTTCCTGGACTAGAGGGCGAATCCTGGCTACATTTGTTTCCACAGTGACCAACAGGATGCCCTGGGCTCCTAGTGAGCCATAGTGTTGAGAAGGAAGCCTGGGCTTAGGTGCTCCTCTCTCATCTCTGAGTTTGGTGTGGGGCCAGGGAGGGTGAGGATCTTCTGGCTTCCCTGGGTTGAGCCCTGGATCTCTTAGGCAATGTGGGTAAAGCAACGGGGGTCCCACCTTCCTGTAGAATGGGTGAGGCTTCCCTATACTAACCTCACAGGTGGACTAACAGACAGCTCCTATCGCCTCTGGCTCCTGATGGGCCATGAGTTCCTTGGCCTTCACTAAACCACATCCCTGGAACTGCAGAACAGGAGCCTGACTGGGTGGGTCCTATCAGGTAATTGGGTTCCAGTTTGATTGCCACTAAACACGGAAATGCAACCCTCCCCTAGATACTTCAAGGACTCTGACCCCACTGTGCTGTGGACTGAAGAGGAACCATGGAGTCCTGGGCAAGGTGCATCTGTCTTCTCTTGCTACAGATCCTGACAGGTAAGGAGTGTTGGTTCTTCATTCCTCCCCAGCTCCTTTCCCCATGATGGCCTCCACACCCTTCCTCCATCTTTCTGCTTCCATATCATCCTCAGCCACTCTCCCTAGACAACCAGGAGGGGATTGAGAGCAGGAGGCCAAACCTCATGTGTCCATTGATCCTCCAAGAAAGACAAGAGGGGAAAGGGGCAAAGAAGATGGTTGTTCTTTCTAAGTGGGGCAGCGTTCCTGAGTCAGGTCTCATGGGGTTAATAACTTTGTGAATGAAATGCTCATCCAGACTCCTTCTCTTGTTTTTTTTTTTTTTTTTTTTTTTTTTTTTTTTTTTTAATTCTATTGTGAGAATTTCATGTGTATACAATCTTTTTTGATCATATTCATTGCCTGCCCTCTCTCTTCACCTCCCTTGGGACTGACTTCCCAACACATAACTCTTCCAACACCGTCTTCATCTCTCCTTTTCCCCCTCTTCTTTTGCTGCAACTCAGAGTCTGGCTACTACTGTCCACATGCACATGGGTGTGGACCACCCCATGGAGCATGAGCAACCCACCGGTAGCCACACCCCCCAAAAAATTACTTTCAATCACTTACTAGTCAACAACTGCAATAGCTCCTCGGTGAGGGGTGGGCCTTGGGAGCCACTGTCCATCCACTATGGAGAGTTGACTGCCTGACTTGTGCAGGGTTTATGCAGGCTTCTACAGCTATGAGTAGCTACATGGATGCACCCACCATGTCATGTCCAGAAGGCAGCATTTCATAGCACGCCTCCCCATCCTCCAGGGAGCATTCTTTCTGCCTCCTCTTCTGTGGTGTTCTGGAGCTTGGGCTGAGCACTCAGTTGCTTATTCTTAGTGTTTTGGCAGGTTGTGAGTGTCTGCATTCACCAGAGCCCATTGAGAAACCTCTTGTTTTTTAGGGGGACGTGGAGATATATTGCCTTCAGGTAATGAACGGCCCAGAGTTTCCCAGGGAAAAGTCCAGGGCAGGGGATGAAAGGAGTTGTTGGAGATGGTGGAACCCGAGAGGGGGTGGCTTTCTGAGAAGGTCCCTCTGCAGTGTGTGGCCACTCCCGAGATGCTGGAAAGATCGTGGGTGGCCAAGATGCTGTGGAAGGACAATGGCCTTGGCAGGTCAGCCTGTGGAGAGCTGAAGAGGGCCACATATGCGGGGGATCCCTCATCCATGAGGTGTGGGTGCTCACGGCTGCCCACTGCTTCCACAGGTTAGTGAGGTAGGATGAAGAGTGGCTGCTGTTCTCCTTACCCTGTCGCTCTTCAGCAGATGCTTCAACAGGCTGGGCCTGTCTCTTCCTAGGCCTCTGAACTCTAGCTTCTACCAAGTGAAGGTTGGAGGACTGACACTTTCCCTTGAGGAACCCCACTCAACCTTAGTGGCCGTGAGGAACATTTTCGTGTACCCCACCTACCTCTGGGAAGATGCGTCTAGTGGAGACATTGCCCTGGTACAGCTGGACACTCCTCTGCAGCCCTATCAGTTTACTCCTGTCTGCCTCCCAGCAGTCCAGGCTCCTCTCACCCCCGGAACTGTCTGCTGGGTAACAGGCTGGGGGGCCACCCAGGAAAGTGGTAAGGGATCTGTCTATACCCAGTCCCCTACTCCTGCCCAGGGGAAGACCTGTCTAGGGGATGTGCTGCCAAATTATGGGCTTCATCTTGGCCAAGGTGCCCGCTCATGGTGGATTTGGGGAAGCCCACCCAGTGTCTAGGTCTCTGCCTATTGCAGAAATGGGTAAGCTGAGGCTCAGCAACCATGAGATTATGGAAACTCACAGGGGCATACAGGACTTGAACCCTGTTTCCTAACTCTGTTTTCTGGTTTGAGGACATGGGAGGGACTAGAGAACAGCGACAAGGCAGGAGGCCCAGGTTGTCTGCATGATGGGTGGGGTTCCAGTGGGTTTGTACTCAGGCTAGGCCTCTCTCATGTCCAGACCTGGCGAGTGTCCTCCAGGAGTTAGCTGTGCCTCTCTTGGACTCAGAGGAGTGTGAAAAGATGTACCATATGTGGGGAACGAGCCTGCCAGGGAAGCGAGTCATCCAGTCAGACATGCTCTGTGCGGGCTTTGTAGAAGGCCAGAAAGACTCCTGCCAGGTGACAGCAGCCCTCTGGGTCTCCCTGGCACTCCTGTTATATAGTCTGTATTCATGTCCCATGACTCTAGGAGGATTAGAGTACTCACCAAGGCTCTGTGGCCTTGCCAGAGGGTGTTTTAAAAAGTTTTCTTCTTGACTGGGCCCTCTTCCTTCTCCCTCAGGGTGACTCTGGGGGACCACTCGTCTGTGCCATCAACGGTTCTTGGATCCAGGTCGGGATCACCAGCTGGGGTATTGGCTGTGCTCAGCCATACAGGCCTGGTGTCTACACTCGGGTGCCAGCCTATGTAGACTGGATTCAGAGGACCCTGGCAGAGAACCACTTTGATGCCTACGGGTGCCACTCCGGAGCCTCTGGGGCATATCAGATCCTGCTGCCAGTGTTCCTGATCTTTGCCTTGCCAGGATTCCTGTGAACCGTGAGCCCTAGAGTTCTGAATCCTCTGCTGGGCTTGGAGACTCAGAAGCTCAAAATAGACACCGAGAAAATGAACCTTGACTGGTGGTTTTGCAGGTGACAGCCTGGGTGGTTTGGAGGAATCCGAAACACAGGGACACATCCTATCAAGCTCAGGCAGCCACCGACATGTCACTTACCACAGACCTGGTCCCGTTTCAGCTCTACTTGGGCCAACTCTTTAGTCACACAACAACACTGCAGTGGGAAAGTAGAGATGCTCAGAGGGCATGTGAGCTTCCTAAGGTTACACAGGTAGCTGCCAGGGTAGAATCTCCATTAAACAGGTACGGTTCAGAACCTGTGCTCTAGCCTAAAAGGAAGTCTCACTATATGGTCCACGCTGGTCTCAGTCCCCTATGTGCATGCATTAGAGGTATGCATCACATATGGAACTAGAAAGGTGGCCTAGCAGTTAAGAGACTTCCAGAGCACCAGAGCTTGGTTTTCAGTACCCACCCCATGCAGCTTACAACTGCAGGAGGTCCTGCTTCTGGCCTCTGAGGACAAACACACACACAATTAAAAATAAAATATTGTTTACAAAGATTTGCTTATTTTTTGCGGATGTGTTTGTCTGTGCAGTGCTCATTCATATCTCTTGAAACTAGAGTTTTAGACTAGCATTACAGATGGTTATGAGCTGCCATGTAGATGCTGGGAATTGAACCTGGGCGTTTAGAAGAACAGTCAGTGCTCTTAACCACTGAGCCATCTCTCCAGCCCCCAAAATAAGATACATATTTTTAAGAAATCTTTTGACAGAATAACTTTACACCTGCTCAGTCTGACCACATGACTTCCTTTCTTTCACTTTTTTTTTTTTTTTTTTTTTTTTTAGCAATTCAGTTGCATCGTATTTTCTAGAAGCATCTGACCATGTGTAACGTACATCTAATTGGTAAACTGTCATATGCTATTTGAACTCTCTGACTAGCTGGCTCTGGGAACAGGGTTGTCCCCATCCACTTTAGACTCAAACATGTTTGTCTCCAAGTGTTCTTAAGGTCCCTTGTCTAGTAATGGGCTGGCTCCTGTTACTCTGTGACAGGGAGGATAAGACAGTGTAGGAGTGACAACCTAGAGTCCTTCAGAACTGCTAGAAAGTAAAACATTGTCACCAGAGGCTTCTCTTGCGTACCCCGTGCTACAAAAGCATCTGCCATGGGAAAGAGGGGTGCAAGTTTGACCACAGAGGGACAGTTCATTTGGGAATCCAGCTGATGTCTTAACTTTCCCAGTTCCTATTGGATGTCGTGAAGAGCCATTTTGTGATGTCATCTCTATTTGTTCTTTTACTTGGAAGGAATGCTCTGCTATGCCAGGACTCACTCTACCAGGAACTCTAACCCCTCAACCAGGCTCCCCAAGTCAAGAGATGGGGTGTGCTGAGTACCCAATCCGACAGTGTTTTTGCTTTATCACTTGCTATTTATTCTTTTACTTTGATTTGCTATATACTTAATAATCTCACTCACTTAAAACTATAAGCATGGCTGCCATAAATTATTCTCCAAATTGTAGATTTAAAAATAGCCCTTCAGGGGCTGGAGAGATGGTTAAAAGCACTGTCTGTTCTTCCAGAGGTCTTGAGTTCAATTCCCAGTAGCCACATGGTGCCTCAGGACCATCTATACTGGGATCTGATGCCCTCTTCTGGTATTCAGGTGTGCATGCAGATAAAGCAATCATTTAAAAAGATAGTCCTTCATGGGCTGGAGAAATGGCTCAGTGGTTAAAAGGACTGACTGCTCTTCCAGAGGGCCAGGGTTCAGCTCCCAGTATCCACCAGCACTCACACTGTAGTTTACAATGGTCTGTAATTATGGTTTCAGAGGATTTGGAACCCTCTTCCGGCCTGACATACATGCAGGCAACACACCATATTCATACAAATAAATAAAAGTCTTGGAAATTTCTAAAAGGCCTAGGCAGTTTGTCTGCATTTCTCCATTGCCCTCATAGTAAGAAATCTCTGTCATCCTTCTTCTGTGTGGTTATTAGCAAAACTCCCATTCTTTCTTGAAAGTGTCAGTCAAGCCAAGAGCCAGGAGCCCTTGACGTGTCAGCATGTGGTTACCATGGCCACTTAATGGCCATAAAGGTCTTCATTTTGCCAGCTCTGACCCGTGGAACATCTGCCATTTACTCTTAACCTAGACTGTAGGTGCTGTCTACAGCTGACTGTAACAGCTGTAGGTGCCTTCACCTACTTGGTTGATGAGTGCTCTCTACCTGGGTTTTAGCAGATGCACAAGAGGGCACCTGACAGAAGTGAGAGAGACCTTTGCAACTTGCAGTCTTTCTTGGGGAGTTTGAGAAGCTCCCACTGTCTGCGTGAGCTGAGGTGACTGGGCTGCAAGGGCCGAGGAAGGGATGACTACCCTCCTTTAGAGAACCATCCAAACCTTTCAGGGTCAGCGCCCTATTTCCCTAAACGCTGCTCATTCCCGATGGATGGCTGGAGTGCTCCCCAGAGAGGACTGTGAGGCCAGCCCAGAGAAGACTGTCAAAGGCAAGGGGGAGACTGGAAATGGTTTACTATGTTGTTTCTGATGACTTTGACTCCAGAGCACTCCACTTGTACCTCTGGAGTGCTGGGATTACATGGACATGCCACTAAGCCTGGTTTCAAATCTGCATCCCTGCTTAACCCATGACAATTGGCAAACCTACCCTGCAGGAGTCGCCCATAGGAGGTGTCCAAACAAGAGCCTCCTAGATAGCAGCACTCATCCCTTCTTCAGGTGACCTCACAGCCTGGGTCTCAGAGCCCCTCCTACCTAGGCTAAGTGTCTGTCTCTCTTTGCATCTGTGTGTGCCCATGTGCCTCCATGGGTAGATCAACCTTCGTTTCCCAGTGACATATCCCCCCCCCCAAGGACTACTCCACCCCTGTCTTATCCATCCCACCCACTCCCTAACAACAGGTTACAGGAAGGAGCAGAAAGCAACCCAGAAAAGACCAGTTTCTGCAGCATGGTTTTGAATTTGTGCAAACATGGGTCCTCTTTGTCTTCTCGTAGTCTGGCTTTACTCCCAGGATGGTCATGCCAAGATGGGCATTTCTACTTATAATGCCCTCTCGCCTGGCTTCCAGCTTATGGTAGCAGGCAAGGAGGTGCTGGTGTTGGGATGGGGGGAGCTGGGAGCCAAGGGAGCGGAGGTTGTGGCACCCTGGTGACTGTACCCATCCTTGTCTCCACAAGGGCTTGTCACAGGCACCTCCCCTGGCTACACTGTCCACATGATCTGGGTGGTATCCCTCAGACACAGATCTAGTGACAAGTTCATTCTTGGACAGGCTGTAACAGAACTTTGAGTTCCGTGTTGAGCAAGAGGAGGCAGTTCACAGCCACACACAGAGACGCTCCCTGCAGGATTAAGCCAGAACAAGGATAAGGAAGTGTAACAATTTACTCAAATGTCCCAGAAGACTCACAAGCTGATTTCTGTCCAAAGGTCAAATTGGGGAATGATTGGCTGAGATGAGGAACTAAGCCAGGAGCCAAGTGTAGGACAATGGGGCTTCCCCAGCAGTAGCCCAGGGCTGTGGGTACCATGGCTTCCTCTCTGCACTTGGAGTAAGTCATGGGCTGTGCCTGTGACACCATATGTGGCTGGTTCCAGGCTTCCAGAGCAAAGACCCTCCACGCTGTGGATGCTGAGGTCACTGGAGGGACGGTGCGAGAAGCTTCAGAAAAGGCCGTTTCCTTCATGATGGTGTGCTGGGCACAGGAGGTGATAGGATGGGATTTGGTTTTCAGTAGCAGGCCTCTCAAGGCCTCGGCTTCCTCAGCAGTAAGAAAATCAGACTCAACCTCCTCCACAAGGTGTTTAAGATGATTAAATGAGTAACAGTTGTCTAAGTATTGCCAGTGCCTCAAGTCTGTTACATGTTAAATGCTGACACATGTTAAATGCTGACACATGTTAAATGCTGACACATGTTAAATGCTGATACATGTTAAATGCTGATACATGTTAAATGCTGACACATGTTAAATGCTGACACATGTTAAATGCTGACACATGTTAAATGCTGACACATGTTAAATGCTGGTCTGGTCGTCCATCCCTCCCTCATCATTCTGACGTCTCTGTTCACTGGCATGCCCACCCTCCCAGCTGTTTGTACATCCATCAACAGATTTGTTCATTCGTCCGTTCATCCGCACACTCATCCAACTATCACCTACTCACCTGTCAACCTATGCGGCTGTGCAACCATCTATTTATTAATGTATACACTTATTCATCTCCCCATTTATTTGTCCATCCATCTGTCTACCTATCTATCCATCTACTCACGTACACATCCACTTACCTGCCCACCCATTGATCCCCCTCATTCAACAGCAGCAGCAGCAGCAGCAGCAGCAGCAACACCACCACCCCATCCAGATCAAGGCATCCCACAGCATTCCCAGGCCCTTCAGCAGGACCCAGCCTCCCTGCACCCGGAAGGCAATTCTGTCACCATGATTCCCTACCCATTGTCTCGACCGTCTTCCTCCCTCCTCCTGCTCAGTGTTACTGGCTCAGCGGGGGTTCCTTCTCAAACACAGATAAACATCACAAAAAGACCAACAATAGCATTGGAAGAAGGCCTTTATTCAGGGCTTGTGCTCAAGCGTAGGACAGGTAGGTCATGGGATACAGTCTAGGCCCACTCTCCCAGCAAGTTTTGAATGTCTGTCAAGTGGCTTGTGCTGTTGTTTGTGGCATAGTTTGAAACTTGGCATTAGGACAGTGCACAGCAGGGCAGACTGCCCCTGCGCACAGTCTGTGCTCACGCTCATCGTCTGTCTGCCTGTGCTCCTGCTCACGGTCTGTGCTCCTGCTCACAGTCTGTGCTTCTGCTCACAGTCTATGCTCCTGCTCACAGTCTGTGCTCCCACTCACAGTCTGTGCTCCTGCTCACAGTCTGTGCTCCTGCTCACAGTCTGTGCTCCTGCTCACAGTCTGTCTTCCTGTGCTCCTGCTCATAGTCTGTGCTCCTGCTCACAGTCTGTGCTCCTGCTCACAGTCTGTGCTCCCGCTCACAGTCTGTGCTCCTGCTCAGAGTCTATGCTCCCACTCACAGTCTGTGCTCCCGCTCACAGTCTGTGCTCCTGCTCACAGTCTGTTTTCCTGTGCTCCTGCTCACAGTCTGTGCTCCCACTCACAGTCTGTGCTCCCATTCACGGTCTGTGCTCCCGCTCACGGTCTGTGCTCCTGCTCACGGTCTGTGCTCCTGTTCACGGTCTGTGCTTCTGCTCACAGTCTGTGCTCCTGTTCATAGTCTGTGCTCCCACTCACGGTCTGCCTGTGCTCCCACTCACAGTCTGTGCTCCTGTTCATGGTCTGTGCTCCTGCTCACAGTCTGTGCTCCCGCTCACAGTCTGTGCTCCTGCTCACAGTCTGTGCTTCTGCTCACGGTCTGTGCTCCTGTTCACAGTCCGCCTCTGCTCCTGTTCACAGTCTGTGCTCTTGCTCACAGTCTGTCTGCCTGTGCTCCCGCTCATGGTCTGCCTGTGCTGTGGCTGACCTCACATTCTTACTATTGATTGGCATTTGACAGTTGACCAGGAAGGCCAGGTGGCAGTCATAGCCACACATTCTGAGCACGAGGCTGTAGGAAAGCCCCTTTGCGGGCTTTGGAGGAAGCAGGTCGCATAAATGGTGCCAGCTTATGATACAGAGCCTGCTCTCTCATTAAGGATGGGAAACATGCTTGGGGAGTCTGGCCTTCTTGTCCCCATCACAGCCACAAGAGACACATGTTCTGGCTTCTTTGTGTCTTTCAAGTTTCACCAGCATGATAGTTTATATCTGTGATCCCAGCAGTCAGGAGCCTGAGGCAGGAGGATTGTCTTGTGTACAAGGCCAGCCTGGGCTATTAAGGAAGAATCTAACTGAAAACAAACTGGCTGTCAGGGAGCTGGCTCAGGCGAGAGTTCTCGCCTTGCATGCCCAAGGACCTGAGGTCTGGCCCCAGAACGCAGGTTTCAAAAAACAACAAAATGAACAAATGAAACACAGACGTGGTGGCTTGCTCTTGAACCCCCAGCTCTGGCAAGGCAGAGCCAGCAGGATCCTGGCCAGCCTAGCTGAACTGGCAGCTCCAGGCCAATAAGAAACAGTTTAAAAGAGCAAGATAGATCGATCGTAACAATGTGCTCTGGCTGCCACATGCCTGCCTGCACACCCACATGAACACACACACACACACACACACACACACACACACACACACACACACACACACACCACACCACACCAATGACTATGTGGCTAATGGAACTTATTTATTTATTTATGTATTTATTGATTTATTTTTGAGACAGTGTCACACTCCTTAGCCTAGTCTGGCCTTGAACTTGTGACAGTCCTCCTGTTGCAGCCTGCAGGATACTGAGATTGCAGGTATGAGCCATCACTTCCTGTTGAATTTGTATTTATTTATGTATGTGTGTATTTATTTATCTATTTTTTTGATGAGATAGGGTCTCATCTATCTCAGGCTGGCCTTGAACTTGTAGCAAAGGTTGATCCTCCTGCCTCTTTCCTTCCAAATGCTGGGATTGCAGGTGTTTATAACCATGAGCTCCAGCGACACAATTAGGGCATGGTAATTGTACCGTCTTTATAACCAGATTTGACTGATGTCGTGTTAGAAGTTGAGCCCAAGGCTTCTTGCATGGTAGGCAAGCACTCTGCCTACTGAATCACATCTCCAGACCTAGACTTCCTATACAACTATTTCAATTCCCTTTTGCTCACTGACAAAATGTCTATTTTTTCTAACATTTTCTTTTTTTTTATTGTTTGTTTGTTTGTTTATTTATTTATTTATTTATTTATTTGACAGAATCTCTCTATGTAGCCCCGACTGCCCTGGAACTCGCTGTTTAGACCAGGTTACCCTCAAACTCACAAAGATCCACCTGCCTCTGCCTCCTGAGCATTGGGATTAAAGGGGTGTGCCACCATTGCCCAACTGTCAGTGTTTAAATATGCTTGGCCCAGGGTGTGGCACTATTAGGAGGTGTGGCCTTGTTGGAGGAAGTGTGTCACTGTGGGGGTGGGCTTTGAGACCCTTCTCCTAGCTGCCTGGGAGACAGTCTTCTGGTGGCCTTCAGATCAAAATGTGGAGCTCTCCTGCGCCATGCCCACCTGGACGCTGCCATGCTTTTCTGCAATGGACTGAACCTCAGAACCTGCAAGCCAGCCCCAATTAAATGTTGTCCTTTATAAGAGTTGCCTTGGTCATGGTGTCTCTTCACAGCAATAAAACCCAAGCTAAGACTGTGTATTTTTATGTGTGTGCATGTATGCAGAGGCAGGTCGACTTTGGGTGTGTTTCTCAGTCACTGTTCACATTATTTTTGAGAGAGAATCTCTCACTGAATCCAGAGCTCTCTGATTTGGCTAGATTGGCTAACCAGCAAGCTCTAGGCATCTGAGTGTCTCTGCCTTCCAGCTCTGGGATTACAGGTACACCCTGACATGCCTGGCTTTTTTTTTTCTTAAACATGTGTGCATGCTTTATGGCATTAAGTTCAAGGGGTAGTTTTTATTTTGAATTTTTAAAAATGAGACTCTCAGAGTAAGGCAGGCCTATCACCACACCAGCCTACATATGTCTGGTACCCCTGTGAGAGTGACGGGCCAGAACCCGGAAGCAAGCAGAACCCGGAAGGGAGAGATTCCTTTTTGTTCCCTCCCCCTTTCTAGTATTTTTAAATTACTTATTTATCTGTCCCATGTGTGCATGCGTGTGTTTGCTCCCAAGTACCTCATGGTACATGTGTGAAAGTCAGAGGAAAAGCTTTGGGAGCTGATTCCTTTCTTCCAGTATGTAGGCCCAGGGGATCTATCAGGTTATCCGGCTTGGGGGCAAATGCTTTTACCGGCTGAGCCAGTTTGATGGCTTGGGGCCCCTCCTTTGTTTATGTTACACACAGCCCCTAGATCTTCATTTTCTTCTCCAAGACAGGGGTTTCCTATTAAAACAAACAAAAACATCAGACATCTGGGCAGAGGCTTGGGAAAGAAGCCATTCTAGTGGACAAAACACACAGCAGAAAGTGCCCTCCCCCATTGCTATTAGTGGTCCAGGCCATGATCTCCATCTTGGGCAGAGCGCTTAGCTGGTGGGAGCTTGTCAGAGGACGTTGGTCACTGTCTTCTTTTCACTTCTGTCTCTGTGCTAACAGACATCGACCAGAACAACTTAAGGGAGAAGAGACTTTTTGACTTCTTACCTCAATTAACGTTTCAAGAGGCGTATCCCTCCAGTGGTTCTAGATTGTGTCAAGTTGACAAAATGAACCGTCACAGATACTGCCATGAGGCTCGACTCAAGCCTGGGGAATAAGCAACCAAGAACTGTAAGTTACCAGGCTGTGAGCCAAACAAAGCTGTCCCTGGGGATATTCTCTCACCCGATTGCTTGTTTGTTTGTTTTGTGCACTCAGAGATCCACCTGCATCTGCCTCCCAAGTCCGCCACCATCTGGTCTCTCATGTGATTTTTTTCCATTAATTAATTTATTCACTTTACACTTCAATTGCTACCCCATCTCTCATGTGATCTGTAAAGATTTACTTAAAAGTACTTTTTTATTTTAAATTATGTGTATGGGCATGTGGCGGTGGGGGTGCTGGTGTATGGGCGTGTGGTGTGGGGGGGTGCTGTGCAGGTGCGTGCAGAAACAAGAGAGTGTTGGATTTATTTGTCTATGAACATTTCTGGGAGTGAGTGTGCCTGAGTCCCACCCATAACTGTAGGTCAGAGTGAGAGTCGGCATTCTCTTCTCATGTGGGTCCCAGGGATCGAACTCAGATCATTCAGGCTTGGTAGCAAACACCTTTACCTGCTGAGTCACCTTGCTGGCCCTTATCTCAGGTCACAAATATGGGAAATTACTAATGAAGTCCCAATGAAAAAGACTAACAACACCAACTTTAGCCAGGATGGCGAGTGGCTGGGAAGAGCTTCCACTCTTTGTGGGAAACACCAGAGGTACTGACGCTTTGAGATCAGGTTGGCAGTTTCTACCCTCCCTTTGTTTTGGGGCTAAGGTGGGAATTGAGAAAGGGTTTCATGTGGCCAGGTTGGCCTTGAAATTGTCATGTAGTTGAGGTTGACTTAACCTCTACCTCCAAAGTGCTGGGATTACAGGTATGTTTCATCATACCCAGCTGGTTTTAAATATTTTCACTTTTGTTAGGAGGTATTAATTTCAATTCAGGAAGAGTAAAAATCTCTCTCCCCCCAAGACTTAACAGCCCCCAACAAATAGCGCAAATGTTCACCACCTGATAAATGAATAAAAAAATGGGTTATACATTAAGAAAAAAAAGACAAAGATTGCCTATGACAGTTTACCTCAATCAACAGCTTGATGAGACTTAAAATCACAGGGAGAAGGAAGACAAGCTCCAGAGACGATCATCATCACATTAATTGGTACTGGAAATCTTGCCCACTGTGGGTGGTGCCATTCTCTGCTCAGGGGGTTTCCAGACTATATAAAATAGAGGCAGGGCACTGAGAAGCACTTGTAGTCATAGCTCTATGTGTCCTTGTTATGAATGGAATGTGACCAGTGACTTCAGATCTTGACCTCCCAATAACCCTAGTCTGTGAATTAAAATAAGCCATTTCCTCCTTAGGTTGCTTCTGTAGAGTATTTTGTTACAGCAGCTGGAGAGTTAGGACACAAATGAACCACAAAACACAAGACTCTCAGAAACATAGTATCAGACGAAGGAAATCGGATACATGACCACCTCCTGGCGATTTCTTTTACACGAATCTTAGAGATGGCAAAACTAGTCAGTGGGGGCAGAAAACAGGTTGTTGTCTACCTGGAACTCTGATGGGGAACACTGAGTGTCAGGGGGAGCTTTTGGAGGTAACTTTCCTACTTTTAATGGCAGCAGAGGGTATGGGAGTGTGCACATTTACTAAAAGTCTTCTGACTACACGGTCATCATAGCTACATTTGTTGTTATTGTTTTGTTTCTTTTTGACAGAATCTCACTCTGTAGCCCAGATAGTCTTGAGCTCAGATCCTCTCCCTTTGACCCACTGAATGCTGGGAAAACATCTATACTCACCATACCTGGCTCATACATGTTTTTTATTGCTGGTGAGTTATAACCTCAATAAAGTTGGTTAAGCCTGAACAGGAAAATACAACTGAATAACGAAGTCTAAAGAAGGAAGGATGATTAAGCCCCAGAAAGCTAGACAAAGCTATGAAGCAAACTACATGAATGGCTGTGTGCATGCACTGAGGAGGAAGATATCCCTGTGTAAAGGTCAGAGAGATAAGAAAGCAAACACACATAAAATAAAAAATACCTCATTAAAAGAAATGAGATGAAGTATTGAGGCTGGCTATTGTGTTCCATGTGGGATAACGAAAAGTTCCAGAATTGACTGAAAGCAATGGCTGCACAGGACTTTACACTTGAACATGGTTTAAATAATCCAGGCATGGCGTTTCACACCCATGATCCCAGTACTTGGGAACCCAAGGCAGAAGGATTGCCATGAGTTTCAGGATACCCTGGGCTACAGAGCGATGCTATTTCAAAAAAGAATAAGAAAATAAAATTAATTAAAGAAGGGCTGGAGCTATGACCACTCAGTGGTCAAAAGTGATTGTCACTCTTGCAGAAGACTGGGTTGGTTCCCAGCACCCAACCATCTGTAACTCCAGTTTCAGTGGATCAGGTGCCCTCTTCTGACATCTGAGAGCTCCAGTCATACACAGAATGTATGTAAAACATTCATACACATAAGATAAAAAAATGAAAAATATTTTAAATTAATTATATACAAAATAAAATAAGTTAAGGTAATTTTTCTTAAATAATGAATTTAATGGTATGTTTACTACAATAAATCCATATTTGCTAAACTTTTACAATATATAAATGGATCTGGATGACCCCAGAGTGACTGAGGGCCAGGATCATAGAGTCTATGGGGAGTACAGACTCTTGGCTCTTAGGTTTGGAGCCCTAGGAAACAGACCCTGCTGTGACATCCCACTAGATCCTCTGGGAATCCAGTGAGCAGGATGGGCGAGGAGCTGGGCAGAGTGAGGGGCCGCAGCCATATTTTAACTAAGCTCAGTCCTGCTGCAGCTCTGTGCCTGCCTCTGTTCTAGCCTGGTCTTCCAGGCCAGGGATTCTAGTCCTTAGCTTAATGGAGTTCAAAGAAAGAAGCCTTAGGGCAGCACTACCTAGTGTGCAGCCGCATCTCTGCCTTTGTCCACTAGAGGGCAGCAACACTCCACAGCATCATGGACCCAACTAGCTCTAGATGGTTGCTCCCAGAACAAAGGCCCATGCTCTGGGTAATACCCAATTCCCTAGACAAGTTCAAGCTCAGATGCTGTCCCCGACATGGAGCCTCCCAGGGGTCACTGGTCTCACACAAGCCCTCCCTTCCAGGAGCTGGCCCTTCCTTAGAGGGAGCAGAAAATGTTCTTAGTTTATCTGCAATTCTTGGGAATCTCCAGGGCCAGTGTCTGTAGCCCTTCCTGGAGAGCAGTCCTTGGGAACACAGCAGAGACCTTTGATGGGGACAGTGGCCCATCCAGCCAGTGGAGACCAGGTGACTGCTGGGATCCGACCCCGTGATCTGGAGGGGAGAAGGCCATGTTGAAAGAGGGTGTTTGTTCAGCCTGGTTTCCAGGTCTCCATGGAGGACCTGAACCTACACCACCCCTCTGTGTTCATGTGTTCAGTGAAGTAAATGTCTACCCTTTGTTCTCAGCTCCCTGACGGACAAATAATGTTGACTGCCTGCTTGATCCACCTAAATCCCTAGACCAGCTTTCTGTAGCCCCAACCCTTCCTCTTCTTCCCAGGAAGCTGCCTTGGACAAACAGAGAGAAGGCCTTACAGCGGCAGTAAACCTGAAGGTGAGGCTTCCTGACCCAGCCCAAGTCACCAACCCTCTGTGCGTTTTCTTTGTTTCCTCTCCTGAGCTCCTGGGCTGCATTTCCATGGAGCCCCCATACATCCCAGTATACCACGAAGAGTCTCGAAGCTGACCAAACTGAGTCACTGTGACCGCTATAGATACCATGGCAACGCCAGCCTCAGAGCTTCCTGGAGGACTAAGGCTGTGTTGGGAACCCTGGTCAATCAGTGGGAGCTGAAAGGAGTAGTCCTGGGAAGTGAGAAACAGGATGCAGCAGACGACAGCCCAGGCGAGGAAGGGGAGGCTGGGGTTCTTCATGTATAGTCTCCAAAGGTGGCCATCTATCTGGGGTTCTCAACAACAGATCACTTTGACAAATGGCACAAATAAGAGGCTCATTTATTCAGGGACTGTGGGTGGGACAGAAGTGCAATGTCCCCAATGTCCTGGATATACCCCCCACATTCTTCCAAAGGTCGAACCAAAGTCCCACAAGATGTATGGCTGGGTGGCACCAGGTTGTACGGGGACAAGTCAAGGAGTTCAACCCAGGTAAGGAAGGAGCAGAGACCTGGCCTGAGGCAGCCTAGAGGCCAGAGGGGCAAGGGAGAATGGGTTGAGCCAGTAGAGACTGAACTATGGAGGGTGCACGGAGGGCTTTGCAATATGGGGTTTCTCCAGGTGCAGCATTGGGCACGGAGAGCCCAGGGTACTGTGACCACATGGTTGTCTTTCTCAGACCTTAGTCAGAGTGTTAGCACAGTGACATTGTGGGGTCACAGTGTGGGCATAGGGTGAAGCTATCGCTGGGCTCTTCTGAAGCCTTTTGAGCCTGTGGGAAAAGAGTGTTCCCCAGTGTTCCTTTGTCTCAATCTGAGGCCTGGAGATCTCTGACATCCCATGTCCTTCTTGGAGCTTCATGAAGTCTCCACACCTCCCTCTAGGTCCTGAACCCTCAGAAGCCATGCTGCTGTTGCTGACCTTGGCTCTCCTTTCTGGCAGAGCCCAGAGTGAATTCCCATACTTGGTGTATAATCACCCAAGTCCTGATCCAGGCAAAAGGACCTGTGGAGATGAGGGACTGGCTGTGAGCACTCTCCTAATGCCTTCCCTCCTGATTCCCTTTGTTCAGGGGTGCAGGGCAATATGAAGAGCAGGGGAAAATACAGGATAGTCATGCTTTCTGGGTTAGGAGAACATCACTGGGGCTGAGCAGGGCTATGGGTTTTGGGCTTCCTGTGCCCAACTCTTCTGGCTTATCTGTTGGAGTCTTTAGAACATTCGTGAGTCTCACACTCCCAACTTTACCCAATGTTCTCTTTGCCTTTGCTTCTCCAGCCTGGCCTGAGCTAGCCCACTCAGGCTGGCTTGCCCAGGTTTGGGAAAGAGTGAAGCTCCTCTTCAGAGAGGCAGTGGGGGAGGAGGGGGACTTCTGGTTCAGAAAGTATCTCGGAGACTTAGAGGGCCTTCTTCCAGATAGTTCTGGTGGCTTTAGGGCCTCTTGGTAGTGGCAGAAACTGCTGAATGAGCTGAGAGATATACACACCCTGTGCACACAGACCCCATCTTCGGTTTTCTCTGCCACTCTGGACATTCACCCTGCTCAAGAAAGGTCAGCCAGTTCCTCAGGACAGGCAGATCTCAACTGTCCTCACCAGTATATGCTCCTAGGCTCTGACTTTCTCCTACGGCACCCTAAGTGTTTCAGGTTACTGTTGTCAAGTTCCACAAACATGAGCACAGTCACCCCCCCAAGTTAATCAAACTGCAGATAAACAATGAACACTCTTTAAAGGTGTCTCAGCCTGTACAATATTTAATATGTTCTTATCCCTTAAAGACTTCATATTAGGGTACCAAGGAGACAGTTCTCTGAGTAAAAATGCTTGCTATGTAAGTGTGAGGTCCTAGGTTTAGGTTCCAAGCACCCACATAAGAGATGGGTGCTGAGGTCCACTTTGAACCCCAGGGGGCAGAAGCAGGTATGTCCTATGGATTTGCTCCCCAGATTCAAGCCCAACCAGGAAACTCTAGGTTCAGTGATCCTACCTCACAGAATCAGGTGGAGCGGTGGCCCCATGGGTAAGGATACTTGCTCCAAAGCTTGAACATCTGAATCCAGGTTTAAAAAAACAAACCTGAAAGGCTGTCTGTAACCTCAGGGCGTGGCCAGGCAGGCAAAAGGCAGGTCGAGCTAAGGACGCTCTGGGCAGTCAGCCCCAGCACTGAGCTGGAACCCCGGGGAGAGACACATCCCCAGGCAATAAGGTGGATAGAGATAAAGAAGACACTCAGTGTCCTGCTCTGACATCTGCGTACTCACAGGCATGCGTTTGTAACACACACACACACACACACACACACACACACACACACACACACACACACTCACACTCACACTCACACACACACACACACACTCACACACACACTCACACACACACACTCACACACTCAAGCACAGACACACACACACACAGACATGCACGCACGCACGCACACATCAGTAATGACAACAGAAAGTATATTTTGTTTTGGGGCTGTGTCGAGTCATCAGTTTCCTGAGACAGGGTCTCACTGTATAACTCAGGCTGGCCTTAAGCCTAGAACTGATCCATCTCATCCACACAGGTGCTGGAGTTTACAGGTAGGCAGCTACTTTAAAAATAAACTGTAATCCCAGGGGCCTGGCTCAAGAGGATCACAAATTCAAGGCCAGTCTGACTACAGAGTCACTTCAAGGTCAACTCGGACAAATTGATGAAACTCTGTCTCAAAATAAAAAGTAAAAAGAGGGTTGGAGCCTGGCCTGAAGATTCATGCATGCCTGGCCAGCTTTTAAAAGGCTGAGGCAGGGGGATTTCCACCATTAAAAAGATCAAGGACAACTTGGGTTACAGAGTAAGATCCTGTTTAAAAAAACAGATAGATAGATAGATAGATAGATAGATAGATAGATAGATAGATAGATAGACAGACAGATAGATGATAGAAAGCATGGTTGAGACTCTGCTCATGTCTCAGAACTAATATTAATAAGTAGATGATGGCCTGCAACAGCTCTGCAGGTAAGGGGTTTGCTGCTAAGCTTGGCACTGAGGTGGATACCTGAGCAAGTGTCCCCTGACCTCCATAGGCATGCCATGGCACAAAGGTGCCTTCCCATACAATAAATAAATGCCAAAAAGCAAATAACAAACAAACAAACAAACAAACAAATAAATAAATAATGTTTGACCTTTATTTTCCCAGAAAAATTATGGAATATTTATCTAAAATACAAACTGAATTAAATGTCCTTTCTACATTTCATGTGGAGACCGAGTTAGTATGCATCTTTGTGAGCAAGAGCTATAAAACCTGGGTTTAGGAATAATCTAGAAGACTTGGGAGGGGATGTCTTCTCTTTTCTTGGTAGGACAGTTGCCAGAGTGCTCCATCTCCCACCTGACAACACCAGGCTGAGTGGATTCTTTCTCGCTGGTCCTAGAGAATGAGCTATTTATTTAGGTAGTAGTCCATCTCTGGTCTACTGGCCTGAAGATTCTTAGTGTGGCTATGGACTCATTTGTCATAGACAAGGGGGGCCCAGAGCTTGGAGACTGTGAACTGGGCAGACCCTGCAAAAGAATCAAGCTGAGGGTGGGAACCATGGCAGAGTTGGCCACCCTGGAGCAACTGCCCAACCTGGGGCCAGAGTTTCTGGGGACCCTGGGGAGAAGGCATGTGTCCCAGAGAGATGGGAGCAGGAAAAATCTGTGACTCCCAAGGCCAGGCTGAAATATCAGGGCTAAACCACTTGGTTCTCACTGTCTGACTATAAAATGGACAGCAGAGAGATGTCGGCCTCAGAGCTGCCTAGAGGACCAAGGCTGTGCTGAGAACTCTAGCAGCTCATTGGTGGGAGCCGCTATGAGCAGTGTTTGGAGGGGCATTCTTGAAGCAGGTGTTTTAAGTGAAGACTCTCAAAAGATCTCAGATAACAATCCATTAGAGGGAGTGAGGAGGGAGGGAGGTGGGACCTATACCTGAACCCATTCTTCCCGGTGAAGTCATGGGCAAGACTCATCTGCCCTCTGCACACATGTGCTCACGACTCTGCACATTTCCTTTGCTTAAGACAAACTTGTTTCTTGGCTCTGGATGCCAGCTTTGCCTGGATTTATGGAAATCACCAAGTGTGACCACAAGTCTCCCTGTTTCTGCAGTAAGGCCATCCAGTGCCTGGTGGGATTCAACAGGACAGTCCCTGCATTTGCAGAGGATGGCACAGACTGTGGGGTTTTTGTTCAAAGGCAGTGGAGAGGAACACAAATAGTGTCCCAGCATGTCCTGAGTATATCCCTATATTCTGTCAGGAAAGCCTGTCAAGGGCGTGAGTGCGGAGCTCCCACAGAGGCTGTGGCTGAGTGGCAACAGGGTATAAAGCCACAAGCAAAGGGTTCAGACCACACAGCCCAGGTAAGGAAGGAGCAGAGACCTGGCCTGAGGCAGCCTAGAGGCCAGAGGGGCAAGGGAGAATGGGTTGAGCCAGTAGAGACTGAACTATGGAGGGTGCACGGAGGGCTTTGCAATATGGGGTTTCTCCAGGTGCAGCATTGGGCACGGAGAGCCCAGGGTACTGTGACCACATGGTTGTCTTTCTCAGACCTTAGTCAGAGTGTTAACACAGTGACATTGTGGGGTCACAGTGTGGGCATAGGGTGAAGCTATCGCTGGGCTCTTCTGAAGCCTTTTGAGCCTGTGGGAAAAGAGTGTTCCCCAGTGTTCCTTTATCTCAATCTGAGGCCTGGAGATCTCTGACATCCCATGTCTTCCTCAGAGCTTCAAAAAGTCTCCACACCTCCCTCTGGGTCCTGAACCCTCAGGAGCCATGCTGCTGTTGCTGACCTTGGCTCTCCTTGCCAGTCCCACCTGTAGAGCCCAGAGTGAGTACCTGAGCCTCCTTTGTGGCCTTCACCTCCCATGTCCTGTCCTAAGCATAAGGGCCTCTGAGAGAGGGCGTGGTCCTGAACACTCTCCCATGTCTCACTTTTCAGATGTGCTGTGGAGTAATGCCGGAGACTATTTCTACGTTCAAGGTGAAGACCTGGGGGAACTCAGGGGCATGAGGATCTTCCTGACTCTCTTAAAGTTCATCAAGGGGTGAGTAGGGCTCCCCTCCAGGGATTACAGGCACTCACCTCACACTGGAGCTCGGAGAGGATTTCCTGGCTTCACGACCCCCTCCCCAATATTACCCAGGATACTCTTGGCCTCTGCTTCTCTAGCTTGATCTGAGCTAGCCTACTCAGGGCTGGAATGGCCAGGCTTCAGTCAGACTGGACAGTCCTCAGGGACACAGGTGGAGAAGGACCTCCAACTTTCTTGTTCAGAAAGGATCACAGAGGCTTGAAGGGTCCCTCTACCAGGGGGTTCTGGTGGCTTTAGTGCCTCTTGGTAGTGACAGAAACTGCTCATCTATCTGAGAGATAGCATTGTCTTCACAGGACATAAAATGTGAGTTTTCTCTGCCACTCTGAACCTTTGCTCTGCTCCAGAAAGGCAGCCATTTCCTTGGGACAGGCCAGGTCTTGACTGCCCTCCCCAGTGTCTGACTCTTGGATCGTTGTTCTCCTAGAGTGTCGCTAAGACCTTGTGTTACTGTTGCCAAGCTTGGTAAATGCAAACACAGTCTACAAGATTAATAGAATAGCAGAGGAGCAGTGAATATTCTTTTAGCGTGTCTCCTGTGCAGGAGGAGGTTATCTTAATCCTTAAAAATTCGATGTTGAGTGAGTGGGGAGAAGGCTCATTGGATAAAGTGCTTGCTGCGCTAATAAGAGGCTCTAAGTTTGGATTCCTGGAACCCATGTGAATAATATATCAATGTCAAAAATGACCGAACCAACCATGTAACATGCAGTATAGTGTACTGAAAATTACTCATGGTTATCGAATTCTAATTGCATTGGACATCCTTCTGCATTCTGTCTGGAGTCTGATCTGATGAACATCTTACCTTGCAAGCAAAGAAAGAAGTTGGCATTAGGAACTCTCCAGAAGATTTGGAGTCATCTCACTTCTTTGCTCAGTAGAACAGCTTCCAGGGGCCCCTGGTCTCTCCTGTTCCTGCCTGATGACACAAGGAGAGAAGAGCCTGTCTCTCTGGTCTCTGCTTATAAGGTCTGTCTCAGGTATACTGATCTTAGCAGTGTGACTCCTGCCTCACTTGGGGCTGATAAGGTAGAGGGCTCCAGAGGGGAAGCTATGAGTTGGACAGAGCCTGCAAAACATTCCAGCTCAGGTGGGTGCAGTAGCAGACATAGCTGCCCTGGTACAG
>CM052710.1:85906259-85925554 GCA_028551405.1 Uromys caudimaculatus
TACTGCACCCACCTGAGCTGGAATGTTTTGCAGGCTCTGTCCAACTCATAGCTTCCCCTCTGGAGCCCTCTACCTTATCAGCCCCAAGTGAGGCAGGAGTCACACTGCTAAGATCAGTATACCTGAGACAGACCTTATAAGCAGAGACCAGAGAGACAGGCTCTTCTCTCCTTGTATCATCAGGCAGGAACAGGAGAGACCAGGGGCCCCTGGAAGCTGTTCTACTGAGCAAAGAAGTGAGATGACTCCAAATCTTCTGGAGTGTTCCTAATGCCAGCTTCTTTCTTTGCTTGCAAGGTAAGATGTGCATCAGATCAGACTCCAGACAGAATGCAGAAGGATGTCCAATGCAATTAGAATTCAGATAACCATAAGTAATTTTCAGTACACTATACTGCATGTTACATGGTTGGTTCCGTCATTTTTGACATTGATATATTATATAGTGTGTGTGTGTGTGTGTGTGTGTGTGTGTGTGTGTGTGTGTGTTCTGTATGTGTCTGTCTCTGTCTGGGATGCATGTGTGAGCATGTAGAGCCTGGAGTTGGGCACCCAGTGTCTTCCTCTGGGGCTGTCTGCCTTATTGTCTGGAGACAGAGTTTCTCACTAATGGAAGCTCAGTGTCACAGCTAGACTGGCTGGCCCAGACTCCTGGGACCTCCCTGCTTCTGACTCCAGTGCTTACCTGACAGCCACCTCCATACTTCCGGGCTTTTCCCTTTTATATGGCTTCTGGGAATCTGAACCCAGGTCTTCATGATGGCAGAGCAAATGTTCTTTCTTACTTTCTCTACCATTTTTCCCAGGCACACCCCTCAGGTTTTTAGGCAGAGTCTCCAAGGGAACATGGAATTGCCTTTGGGTAAGACTGTCCAGAGGGCCGTGCAGGCTCCCCCTGACTCTGCTCCCACAGTTCAGGGGTACAGTCCTGTGCTGCTGCTCTCAGCCTTCACATGGGTTCCAGGAATCCAAACTTAGAGCCTCTTATTAGCGCAGCAAGCACTTTATCCAACGAGCCTTCTCCCCACTCACTCAACATCGAATTTTTTAAGGATTAAGATAACCTCCTCCTGCACAGGAGACACGCTAAAAGAATATTCACTGTTCCTCTGCTATTCTATTAATCTTGTAGACTGTGTTTGCATTTACCAAGCTTGGCAACAGTAACACAAGGTCTTAGCGACACTCTAGGAGAACAACGATCCAAGAGTCAGACACTGGGGAGGGCAGTCAAGACCTGGCCTGTCCCAAGGAAATGGCTGCCTTTCTGGAGCAGAGCAAAGGTTCAGAGTGGCAGAGAAAACTCACATTTTATGTCCTGTGAAGACAATGCTATCTCTCAGATAGATGAGCAGTTTCTGTCACTACCAAGAGGCACTAAAGCCACCAGAACCCCCTGGAAGAGGGACCCTTCAAGCCTCTGTGATCCTTTCTGAACAAGAAAGTTGGAGGTCCCTCTCCACCTGTGTCCCTGAGGACTGTCCAGTCTGACTGAAGCCTGGCCATTCCAGCCCTGAGTAGGCTAGCTCGGGGTTCTAAATAAGCCACAGGAAGTGGGCCCAACTGAGGTGTGCTGAAGGAAAACCCAGGGACCGGAGTCCTACTCACCCTTTGATGAGGTTTATTGCTGTTAAGAAGACCCGTATGCTCTTAAGCTCCCCGTGATCTTCACCATGAGCATAGAAATAGGTGCCAACACTATTTGCCAGCACATCTGAAAAGTGAGACATGGGAGAGTGTTCAGGACCACACCCTCCCTCAGAGGCCCTTATACTTAGGACAGGACATGGGAGGTGAAGGCCACAAAGGAGGCTCAGGTACTCACTCTGGGCTCTACAGGTGGGACTGGCAAGGAGAGCCAAGGTCAGCAACAGCAGCATGGCTCCTGAGGGTTTGGGGCACAATCTGGCACTTAGAAACCACAGGGAGATGTAAGATTTTAGTGAGGCTCTGAGAAAAAGATATCAGATCCCAGCACTTGGGAGACAGAGGCAGGTGGATTTCTGAGTTCGAGGTCAGCCTGGTCTACAGAGTTAGTTCCAGGACAGCTAGGGCTACACAGAGAAACCCTGTCTCGAAAAAACCAAAAAAAAAAAAAAAAAAAAAAAAAAGAAAGAAAGAAAGAAAGAAAGAAAGAAAGAAAGAAAGAAAGAAAGAAAGAAAGAAAGAAAGAAAGAAAGAAAAAGATATCAGATGTAAGAGATCCCCATACCCCAGGTTGAGACAAGAGAACATTTGGAAATTCTCTTCTCCCATAGGTTCAAGAGGCTTCAGAAGAGCCCAGGGGTGGCTTCACCCACATGCCCACACTGTGACCTCCCCCCACAATGTCACTTTGCTAACACTCTGATTAATCTCTGAGCAGCAGGCTCCATGTTGGTATATGGTTCTGGGCTCCCATAGTCTAAAGGTGTACCTGGAAAAACCCCATATTCCAAAGCCCTGCATCCATCCTCCGTGGTTCAGTCTCTACTGGCTCAACCCATTCTCCCTTTCCCTCTCTGGCTTCTCCACCTGCACCAGAATGAGTCTCTGCTCCTTCCTTACCTGTGTTCTGTGGATTGAGCTCCTTGGCTTGTCCCTTTATATCCTGATACCACTCAGCCATAGCTACCATGGGACTGGTTTCTGGAAATGCCTCGTCAGCTAGTCTTCAGAACCTTAACTTCTGCCCAACCTTGCCACCAAGGTATTCATATGCTTTGAGACCATTTAAAACTATGTACTCAGCCTGTTTTCCTGATGTGTACTCAACTTGTTTAAATTTATCCTGCCTTTAAGAAAACAATATAACCAACCTTACCATGCCTTGGGCTCCCAAGTAATCAAGTTTTACAAGCTAAACTGAACAAGTAGTTTTAATCTTCAACTTCTCCCTCAGGACCCTTTCGACCCCTGGCCCAGAGTGATGTATGTGTGTTTGCCTGTCCTGAGAACTTCACTGGCCAAGAGTAGCAGCTACAAGGCAACCTTGAAGATAACAAATATCTATCATAAATGCTGGAAGCTACACATGAATCCAGGTAGATAACCTAGGTTTGATTTTTTTTTTTTTAAATGCAATACTGGGTCAATGGGGGCCAGTAAAGAAATTCCTTCCCTTGTAAAACTAAAAGTCTGGTAGGAGATACTTAAGACAAAATTTCCATATGTCTTTCCCCTCCCTTGTTTCTATGTTTGTGCAGTAAGCTCTGAGGGTGGCCTTCTGTTGAGCAGGAAGGGGCAGGTGAAGTCGGGTTTGCTCTTGCTTTAAATGACTGTGCTAGAAATTAATTTCAGGGTTCCAAAAAGCTCCTCAACATGGCAAAACTTTCTGATCAGAAGCAGAAAGGTGAGCAACTCAAGCAGGAAATTCAACATGTCTTTTATCCTCACACAAGTCTTTTATGTACTCACTGGATGGAAAGACCTTGCAGTCTCGGTTGGTTGGTCGGTTGGTTGGTCGGTTGGTTGGTTGGATAGATGGTTAGTTGGTTGATTAGTCAATTGGTTGGTTGGTTAGTTGGTTGTTTGGATAGTTGGGGTTTTTTGTTTGTTTGTTTGTTTGTTTGTTTTGTTTTTTTGTTTTGATTTTTTTGAAACAGGGTTTCTCTGTGTAGCCCTGGCTGTCCTGGAACTCACTCTGTAGACCAGGCTGGCCTCGAGCTCAGAAATCCGCCTGCCTCTGCCTCCCAAGTGCTGGGATTAAAGGCGTGTGCCACCACCACCAGGCATGGATGGTTGGTTTTAAAAGAATTTCTGCAAAAGAAATGAAGGAGAGCATGAAAGGGTAAGTGTTCAAGTCTTGGGAATACACCAACATTTGTATAAACAAAACTCTTAGTAGGTCTTGCAAAAGTGCTGGAGATATTGCAGAGGTTTACAGCTCCTGTCGCTCAAAGAGGACCAGAGTTCAATTCCCAGGACCTACATGATGGTTCACAATCTTCTGTAATTCCAGTTTCCTGATAGCCAGTGCCCTCTTCTGATCTTACATATGTCCAGTCTTACATATGGTACACATACATACACCCAAGCAAACCCACATATGCATAAAATAAAACAAAGCTCAAACTGTTTTTTAAGTTTCCCATACATGTTACCAAATGGTGGAGATTAAAATTTTCATATCTATCTTACAAGGTGAAGATCATTGAAAGGTTTATGTAAACATTTTACAATGTGGGGAAATTGAATTATAAATGTATTCATAGTAGTAAATAAAAGTGTATAGTATTTGATAGAAAAGACTAATATTTAATGTTTCTTATAAATCCATCCTCTAAGTTCTAAGTATCCTTCTCTTCAGACTCATTAACAAGGCATTGGCTCTCTTTTTATGTCCTACTATGGGATAAGAAATGTGTGTGTGTGCGCGTACTCATGTGTGTGTATGTGTGTGTGTGTGTGTGTGTGTGTGTGTGAACATATTTTCTTTTAAAGCATAATTCATAACCTTGGATGGCTTGCTAGGGCCATGTGTCTACAGCACAGACGGGAATCCAGCTCTCAGACTTCTTACCAACTGAGGGCAGCTCGAGCCCTCACTTTCTGGTGTTCACGTGTACCCCCCATGATTACTCAATTCTAATTTAGTCGTGACAAATAGACAGAGAACAGGTTTTAACTACATGATTTCCCAAATGCACGACTTTATCTGAATGGTGTTGGTTAGATATAATAGAGATGAAAAAACAAAACAAAAACAACCAAAAAAAAACCCCTCCTTTTTTTTTCTTGCCGTTTTCCATGTTGACCATCCAGAAATAGTGTATGAAAGCAGTCACTTCTCATATGCTTTTATTGTATTAGATTTCAATGCCGTTTAATTGAAAGTGTTCTATAGCATTTATATAGACTTTAGACATATAGGTACATACATTTTAAACTTATTTCTTTATCCTGTGAGGCTACACATGTGTCACCGTACATGTGTAAAGGAGTCAGTTGTCAGTATCCCCTTTCTCCGGGGATTGAACTCAGAGCGGCAGGCTTAGCAACAGGCACCTTTACTTACTGAGCCATCATGTTGGCCCTACACACATTTTAAAGCTATTTTCATTTATTATTATTTTTTATTCCATGTGTGCATACATTTTTAATCATAGCTACACTGGGTGTTAAGTGTATTTGAATCACTTTGAAATTATAGTTGTTTATAAAGTGGTCATAAACAGATACTTAAAGGAACCTTTTCTGAGTATCCAAAAGCCTTACAAAACCCTCAGAAAACAAAACTATCTTTTTTAAAGACTTATTTTATTTTTAATTATGTGTAAATATGCAGAGGGATGCAGGGGTCCTCAAAGAAAGTGTCGTATCCCCTGAAGCTGTAGTTATAGGCAGTGAGCACATGGGTGCTGGGACCTTAACTCAGGTCCTCTAGAAGAGCAGGAAGCTCTCTTAACTACCGAGTGATTTCTCCAGCCCTATAAACAATTATTCTAATAAAACATAAAACCTTGATAATCTTGCAATGTACATGCATGCCAAAGTAGATATTAAAATACTCAATCGTATAGCAATGTTTACCACTCGATTACCTTAGGTGAGACCGTCCCACAAAGGCTCATGGATTTGAGTACTTGGTGCCTGTTAGTGGCACTGCTTGGGAGGTTTAGAAGCTATGGCCTTGATGGAAGAAGTGTGTCACTTGGACTGGGCTTTGAGAGTTTAAAGATTGAAAACACTTCTAGTTTATTCTTCCCGTTTTGTGCTTGTCATTGAAGATGTAAGCTCTGAGCTTGCTGCTCCAGAGGCCAGACTTGCTGCCTGATGCCACACTGTCCCCAACATCATGGAATCTAATCCAAATAAACTCTTCCTTCCCGAAGTCGCCTTGGTCATGGTGTTTCATCATAGCAATAGGAAAGTAATTCATACAAACACAGAAATGGTTTCTCTTTGCGTAGATATTACCAGCACCACAATTAAGCCCCTAGTCACCTACTGTGTGCTATAGGGAACATATGTTTCTCTTGTTGAGAATCTTCACATAGATAAATCTGTGCTGGCACTAATGGTACAGCTATCTAATTGTCTGCCTCTACTGTCACACAAAATGACACAGTAAAAATAACATTTGTGTGAACGCTTAGATCATTAAAAGACTATTCGATGCCCGGGGACGTCGCTCAGCGGAGAGTAGAGCATGCCGGGCATGCACGAGGCACTTGGTTTGGTCCCCAGCATCACATGAACTGGGCACGGTGGCTCAAGCCTGCAGTCCTGGCACTTGAGAGATGGAAGCAGTTCAGTTTTGGCCATATAGCAAGTTTGAGTCCATCCTGAACTGCATGAGTTCATGTGTCAATTAAAAAATAAAGGCCATTCAATAAAATTTCCCCCAAGAGAGCAGAGACTTATAGTTTCTTACACCTATACAGATTACAGTTGACAACTCTCAAAATGTCACTTAGATTGACAGGCAAGGTTTATCACCAGCATCAGCATCATCAGCACCATCATCATCATTGTCGTCATTGTCGTCTTCGTCGTCGTCTTGCATGTGTTATGTGCACTTACGTGGATCTGACAGCATGTGCATATGTGTGGGGAGGCAGAGATCTCTTGCCAAACCATGAACTCGTTGATCCATCTAGGCCAGCTGTGTACTGTGGGAAGGGGCTCTAGCCAGCCCGAGCATGGCTAACACAGCTCTGGCAGGCCTTGTCCTTCTCCCCAGTTCCCTTGTAAGGAGACAGCCGCCAGAGCCCAGCCTTCTCAAAAGCAGCTCTCCCATTTTGCTCTCCCATGTTGCTAACAGAGTCAAGCTGGATTCACATTCCCAGGCTCAGGACCTGATCCTACCATGACCCTCCAAATATTTTCTTAATTATCTGTCAAATTGGTAAAAGAATATAAAACTTGCTGTTATCTCAACTAAGGTCCCTGGGTTGTAAAAATATGTAACCGATGCCTGCCAAACCTCATTAAGTACACGCAGCTGACCAGCTCCTTTGCTCCCTTACCACCTTGAGCTCCAGACCAAAGGTCTAGGAGTAGGAGTTAAGGGTCTTGGATTCTGGGCCGAGTGCCTAAGGCAATGAGTTAAGGACCTTGCAGTCAGCTGTCCTGGTAAAGTCCCAGTCTCCAACTCCCTTGCTTAACCTTTAATGTCAAAATATGATCAGATGACCCCCCACAGCTCACTCAAGCCCTCCTCGTTTTGTGGTTTTAAATACGCAATGCAGGTTCAGATCCCAAGCTGACCGCCTTCCTGAAGCTTCTGTCTCTGAAGTGAGTTTTCTCAGCTTCCATCCTGAACCCCACACCCTCTGCCATACTAAAGTCTGTTAGATGACATTCCTAAAGCTGGCCACCAAGGGCTAGTCCCTTATTTGGCCACTTCCTCCTCCTGAGGCTGACTACAGAGGCCCAGCTATTGAAGTATTTAAGTCCAGCAACCAAAAGCTCCCTTTGGCTCACTTAATAACATGCCTGATTAAAATTAAACACTTCATCCTGACATGGATCCCATTTACCCCCGTCACCCCCTTTTACCATGCCCAGGCTGGCTAGAGTCCCCTCACTGATTAGCTAGGTAACCTAGCAAACAGGACAGATGCTTTCAAATCCAGAATGAAAACAGACAAATTATGCCAACAAACGCCCACCTCCTTTAAACTGGGAAAAAAAAAATCCCACTTATTTCTTTTTCCTGTGCCTCTGTTCAGCAGCTAAACTCGATCTCCTCTGCACCATATCAAACAGTATCAGCCATTGCAACGATCAGCTGCTCATCCGCAGGCTGAGAAAACACTGGACAGCTCCTGGTGGGAGCAAATGACTGTCTGTCTACTAATCCTTGGCCTTGCTTGCCTCCAGAGTGGACGGACAGATACAAGCTAGAACTGCCTTGGGTACCAGGAGCAACAAGTTAAAACTTGGCTGTTGTCCCGGCTACCAGACCACTTCACGTTGTGTTCTCCACAGACACAGACACCAGCTTTCATTTCTATCCTACCTGTAGGACTAGAGGGTGTCATTTCGTGTGCTGAGACTCCCCATGAATATGCTCAAAAAGCTTGAAGTATCACTTTTCCAAAGTTCTTAAGACTGCGAAGAGCTAACTGTCCCATCCCTCCCGGGGGGCCCTCCCAGGAGGGACTATCGACCAGGGTCTGAAGTGTCCTGCCTGTAGGACTTTCAGGTGCTGAGGAGGGAGCTGTGGATAATGGAAAGAAGACAGGAGACCAGAAATGCCTGGGAGCAAGTCGGGAAGTACGATCAAGCTCCAAAAATTGGCTTTATTGCTGTTTGTATAGACACTTCAAGGTGGGAGAGGCAGAGAAAGGGGGATTCCTAAGGTAACCAAATGTCACACATAACTTGTAAATCAGGATGACAGTCATTGTTGTCTTGAAGCTGCAGGCTACTTCAAACAGGATGTCTTATCGCTTGCTGGAGGCAATGGGAATGGGAAGGAATCAAAGGAATGCCTGCTGTGGAGCCTGGGACTCTTTGACTTGCTAAATAAGTCAAGCCTGGGACACTGGCTAGCTGATTAAAAGCAAGGCCTTAGGTTCAAACAAGGCCATTTGGTCTCAGGCAAAGACAAAACCTTGGGCTCTTTCTGTCCTGCCAAGCTAGGCCATCACAGTCTTAAGATGCCAATTAAAGAGAGAAGTAATATTGAGAAGCAGAGAAGAGATACAAAGTCAGTGTGGTCACATTGGAATAAGGAACAAATGAAGGGTCCCAGAGACACTCCAACCCCAGGTCTATCTTCGGGTCCTGACATGAGTTTTAGGTCTAAAATAGAGAGCAATTTGTGTGCATAATTAAACAATCCTGATCAAAGTGTAGCCCTACCCACCAGCGTCCCCATTCTGTTCTGTCTTGCAGGATTGTTTAATGAGTTATCAGAACTGTGAAATCACTTGCTAGTAGGTAAGTTCTTCCTCTGGCTAGCACCGGGGTTTCAGCCTGTCGTTCTCCCAGCTGGGGATTCCTGGGGTGCCAGTAGGAGCTACCCAACATAGTCTCATCTTCAAGGCACTCTGGAATACATTGCATGAGGATGGGTCTGCTGTTTCTATCCTAGGGGGCTGTGACTTTGGGATTCAATTGTTTCAATAGACTAATAGCTGGAGATTTACATCACTCCTCCTAACGCAGCCACACCAAACAGGCCTGTCAGCCATCTGCACAGGAAACGATCCTTAGGAAAGGCTGCTGGCTTTAGAGATTATAGGAATAGTACAGAACCTGACTGGGACAACAATCCCCCTGGCCGCTGGCCACTCTTCCATACTCTTCTTTACTCTGTAATTGAACTCAAGCTATCTTCTCCATTGTGATCTGTGTGTCTTCTCTGTATTCTTTTGAAGATATCAAGGACCAAAGACTCCAGAGTGCCATCCCAGTTACATCTCTACACATCTGTATGTGCTTGTGAGTCTCTCTTTATTGAGATGGGAGGGGAGTATTGAGACAGATTTTCTCTGAGTAACTGGGGCTGCTCCAGAACTTGCTCTATAGTCCAGGCTGGCCTTGGATTCAGAGATCCACCTGCCTCCACCTCCTGAGTGCTGGGATTAATGGTGTGAGCCACCACCCCTTGCCTCGTGGAGTCTCTTTTATGTGAGTTCCTTGGGCCCATCACTATCTCCCCAGCAGAAGGCATAGCACCACCCAACACACAATCTTTACTCACCTCCCTCCTCTGCCACCAGAGATTACAGGGAAAGGTGGGCACAACCAAGAACACTCCAGAATGGTTCCAACCTAACGCTAACTATGCATAAATACGGGCCCCTATGTCTCCTCTTTCTTTGCATCTCCTCCCCAAATGGTATTTGTAGAAGGCTCAAAAGATGGAAATTGCTGTCCATAAGCCCCTAAGGCAGACAAGGAAGGCTATCTTGTGCTAGGACAAGGGGCGAGGGTTTACTAGCCATGGTGGCTCTGGGTCTGGGAGATGTGGTGTGGCTGCATCCAATGGCTATGGTAGTCAGATGTCTGCATACTTGTCCTGTTGAAACAGGCACTTAGAAGTTGCTTTATAAAAAGCATTGCTTTTTCACTTCTGTGTACAAAATAACTAAAAGCACGATGGAAGTCTCTGCTCTTCTGCCGCCTTTGCTTCTCATCGCCTGCTTGCTTCTTTCCATCAGCACAGGACACTCAGTGAGCTTGTATCTAGATGCCAGTGGTACCTGGCTTCTCCCAAGGACACAGGCACAAGAGTAAGCAGGCCTTTTCTCAATTTTCATTCCCTGCCAAGCAGCTCGAGCTCTTGTCCTAAATTTATCTTAACCTTGAATTCCAGTGTCACCAAAATGTCACAGGACAGACTGTTCCCAATAAGGGTGACATCCATGGTGACGAGATCTCACCCTGTAGCAAAATTTCCCCTGGGCTCTAGTTTTCTCCTTAAAGCAATAAGAAAAATTTCCCAGCACCTTGCAGGATACAGCTGAGATAACAACAGGCAAGACCACACTAGACCAGGACGACTTAATTATGCATGCCTCCTGTGGTGATTTGAATATGCTCTGGCCTTGTTGGAAGGGGTGAGGCTTTCTTGGAGGAAGGGCATCCTTGTGTGGTGGTCTTGAGAGCTCCTACTGCTTAAGCTCTGCCCCCTCCAGGACACAGTCTCTTTGTAGCTGCCTTCTGAGCAGGGATGTAGAACTCTTGGCTCCTCCAGCACCAAGTCTGCCTGAATGATGCCGTGTTTCCACCATGATGATAATGGACTGAACATCTGAAACTGTAAGCCAGCCTCAATTAAACGTCATAGTGTCTCTTCACAGCAGTGGAAACCCTAAGACACCTCAGTTCCCCTCTCTCTCTCTCTCTCTCTCTCTCTCTCTCTCTCTCTCTCTCTCTGTGAGATTTGTGTATGTACTATGTGCGTGTGTGTGTGCTATGTGCATGTGTGTGTGTGTGTGCTCTGTGCGTGTGTGTGCGTGTGTGTGTGTGTGTGTGTGTGTGTGTGTGTGCCTGCAGAGGCCAGACAAAGGCATCATGTGTCCTCTACTACTGTCCTCCTTACTCCTTTGAGGCAGAGCCTGGCCTCAAACCTGGAGCTCCAGGTTTTCCAGATGGCAGCCAACAAGCCCCAGTGATTTTCCTATGTCCCCCCCCCCCCCAATACCAGGGTTCAGGCACCCGTGACCCAGGCCCAGCTCATTATGTGGGTGCTGGGATCTGAACTCGTCCTCATGGTTACACAGCCAACACTTTCAGCCACTGACCAGCTCTCCATTCCTTCTCTCTTTAGACCTAAAACTCATGTCAGTGCCCTGAAGGTGGAAGTGGGGTCACTGATGTCATAAGTGTGCTAGGTCATAAACGTAAATATGTTTGTGTTTCCACATTGTCAGAATTTATTGAATAACAAAAACTTCACAAGGTACAGTGGCTTCATTGGCAGCAATTTCTCAGGTAGTTCCAACCCTGATAGTTCTGTGCAAGTCAATACAGGTTCTTTCATTCCAAATTTAATTATAAATATTACCTCTTAGACTATACATTATTATATACCACACAGTAAATCTCTATTCTCTCTCTCTGTGTATATATATATATATATATAGATTTATTTATTATATATAATATATATAGATATATAATAGATATGTAATATATCTGTTAAATCTGTTATATATAATAGATAGTCCATAGATAATCCATATGAATATATATATATTTATATATTACTAAATTGCTTGAAAAGATCAAAAGGTTACAACAGAGTTCTAGATGCTTCAGAGGTCTGAAAGGCAAGAAAACTGTTAGCAATGCAAAGAGAGTCTCTTCTCTGTAGAAGTAAGAGAGCGACAAGTAAGAGAGGAGCTGCTGAGGACTCGGGCTGCTTCCTGATCACATGTGAGCAGAGCTGCAGAGATGAGGTGAGAGACCACAGAGGACACAGGAGTAAGGAGCAGGACATGATCCACGTGAACAAACGACAGCAGGTTCACAGAGACAAACGAGCAGATGGGAGCTGGGTGGGCCGCATCGACAGCAAGCCCCTGGGTCAGTCAGTTCTCTGCTTCCGTCTTGGATATGCACATCAGGTGGTGAGATGGCAGGTTGGTGGGACCGTCACCATTGCAGTGTTAGACGCCCATCTCTTCATTTGAGGGAGTTATACCTTTCCTTGGTCTGGTGTGTCTCATAAATTTTTGAGCCTGGCTTTCGTGATATAATTAGGGTTAGGGTTAGGGTTAGGGTTAGGGTTAGGGTTAGGGTTAGGGTTAGGGTTAGGGTTAGGGTTAGGGTTAGGGTTACGGTAGGGTTAGGGTTAGGGTTAGGGTTAGGGTTAGGGTTAGGGTTAGGGTTAGGGTTAGGGTTAGGGTTAGGGTTAAGGTTAGGGTTTAGAGGTCAACCCATGTAGAAACCATGTGCTTCTACAGTTCCCATTTACCTCAATAAATGGATATGGTGGCACCTTTCTACCTCCATGGTTAAGTCATTTGTATGTCTATGTTACATGATTTGTGCCAGACATATGAAGTTACTCAGGTGTCCATCTAGGTGTCAAGCCACTTTTATGCTCAAAATGGTGTCAAAAGCTATTTGTTACAACTACAAACTAGTCTGGTAACCCTCTGCTGGCTATCTTTCATAGTTCTGGATGGTGCTATGTATGCTTCAATGAAAGAAAAGACGTCAGCAATCCTAGCCAGCACTGGACACTGCAGGCTACAGTACTTCGGTGACTTGAATAAGAATGGCCCCATAAGCTCATATGGTCCAATGCTTAGTCATCAGGGAGTGGTGCTACTTGAGAAGCATAAGGAGGTGTGGCCTTGTTGAAGGAAGTATTTCATTGGAGTGAGCTTTGGTGTTAAAAGCCCAAGCTCGGCCCAGTAGCTCAGTCTTCCTCTGCCTGTGAATCCAGATGTAGAGCTCTCAGATAGTCTTTCAGCACCGTGTCTGAGTGCCGCCATGCTCCCCACCATGACTAAACCTCTGAGACTTTAAGCAAGCCCCAACCAAATGCTTTCTTTTCAAAGAGCTGCCATGTTTGCATTGTCTCTTCAGAGCAACGAACACTGACTAAGACTGATACCAGGCAAGTTGTGCTCGCTAGTGCAACTATGATTACAGGGCTAGACAGTCATTTCCCGATTAGATTTGAAGTCTGTTCTACTGAAGGGATTTCATATCGGGTATAAACCTTGTTAGAGTCCCATGACTAAAGAGACCATTGGGGAAACTTAATAGTATTTTTTTTTAATGACACTACTTTTTATTTTATATTTCGACAAGGTCTCACTATGAAATCCTGACTGCATTAGAACTCACTATATAGACCAGGCCAATCTTGAGTGCTGTGATTAAAAGTGTGTGCCACCATACCCAGGAGACTACCTTTTTTTGTGTTTGGTTGGTTGGTGTGGTTTGGTTTTTTAAGACAGAGTTTCTTTGTGTAGCCCTGGCTGTCATGGAACTAGCTCTGTAGATCAGGCTGGCCTCGAACTCACAGAGGTCTGCCTGCCTAAGCCTCCGAGTGCTGGGATTAAAGGTGTGCACCACCACTGCCCAACTAACTACCTACTTAATATTTATATAGTCTACCCATAGATTTAGTGACTCTCAACCGTGCTCTGAGGAGTTTCTCTTTACAATGAACAAAATATCGGTCAAAATGGCTCAGGATTAGGGAGTGTGAGAGGTCGGCCATAGATAGGACACCTATGGCAACCTTGTCCCCATCCACAGCTCAGGGACCATCACAAAAGAGGGGTCTGGAGGGTGGGCAGGAACACTGTGAAGTGCTGTACTGTAAACCTGCTAGGACTGGTGCACAGTAATCCGCAGCAGCTGTGCTTTCCTGCACACGATCAAGCCAGTCTGCATCCCAGCCAGGATGTGGGGGCCTCCCAGACCTCAGTCCTAGCTGAACAGCTGTTGGCAGTTGGTGATGGTTGAGGGAGGGAGGGTCAATTTTCTTTTGGAGTGTGGCATTTGGAGGTTGCTTATGCCTCAGGGTGTGACCTCACACCTATGTGCACTAGTTGGAGTCGGAGGTCTACTAATAATAACAATGATTTTCTCTTTCTTTCTTTCTTTCTTTCTTTCTTTCTTTCTTTCTTTCTTTCTTTTTCTTTCTTTCTTTCTTTCTTCTTCTTTTGGTTTTTCCAGATAGGGTTTCACTCTGTAGCCTTGGCTGTCTTGGAACTCACTCTGTAGTCCTGGCTGGCCTTGAACTCACAGAGATTTGACTGCTTCTGCCTCCCAGGTGCTGGGATTAAAAGTCTGTGCCACCACCACCCGGCCTGGTTTTCTTTTTTTTTTAAAAAAAAAAATCTTTTTAAAGTCTGGGCAGTGGAGGTGTCTGCATTTAATCCCAGAACTCAGGAGACAGAGGCAGGAGGATCTCTGATTTGGAGGCCAGCCTGGTCTACAGAGCTAGTTTCAGAACAGCTAAGGTTACACAGAGAAACCTTGTCTTGGGAAAAAAAAAATGGTGAACATTTCCTCAAGTGCTTCCAGGCCATTTGAGATTACTCTGTTGAGAACTGTCTGTTGAGCTCTGTAGCCTATTTTTTAAATAAATTATTTGGTTTATTGATGTCTAGGAGTTCTTTATATGTTTTGGAAATTAGTCCTGTAGCAGATATAGAGTTGGTGAAGATCTTTTCCCAATCTGTAGGCTGCCATTTTGTCCTATTGACAGTGTCTTTTGCCTTGCAGAAGAAGGCTTTTCAGTTTCATGAGGTCCCATATATTAATTGTCGACCTTAATTAGTGCCTGCATTATGATGTTCTATTCAGGAAGTTGTCTCCTGTGCTGATGCATTCAAGGCTGTTTCCCACTGTCTCTTTTATCAGATTCAATCTATCTGGTTTATGCTGAGGTCTTTGATCCACTTCGACTTGAGTCTTGTGCAGGGTGATAGAGATGGGTCTTTTTGAATTCTTCTACCTGCAGCCATCCAGTTTGACCAGCAGCTGTCAAAGATTCTTTCCTTTTTCCATTGTATAATTCTGGCTTCTGTATCAAAAACCAGGTGTCCATAGATATGTGAATTTATGTCTGGGTCTTCGATTCAATTTCATTGATCGACCTCTTTGTTTTTAGCCAATACTATGTGGTTTTTATTACTATAACTCTGCAATCATCCCAAGAGGCTCCATCCAGCATCTGATGGAAACAGATGCAGAGACCCACAGCCAAACCTTAGGTGGAACTCCTGTGAAAGAGGGGAGGAGGGATTGGAGGAGCCAGAAGAGTCGAGGACACCCACAGATTCAACAAGCCTGGACTCACAGGGGCTCACTGAGACCAAATGGATAGTCAGGGAGCCCGCATGGGTCTAACCTAGGCCCTCAGCATATATTTTGTAGGTGTATAACTTGGCATTTTTGTGGGACTCCTAACAGAAGGATTAGGCGTAGGACACTTGGACCTTGCCACTGGAGGAACTGACACAGAACTGGTGATACCAAGCAAGTTCAAGCCCCCCGAAATCTCAGAACTTGAGACTGGCAGGAGCAGAGCTAGCTCCTTCCCTGTTTCTGTGCCTGCCTCAGGGCAAGTCCTCCAGCTAGGTAGTCACAAGCAGTCAGTCATGTACCCAGCACCTGGACCACCTCTCCAAGTTTATGAGGCACCTCAGTGGCCTTATCCTTCAGCCAATGGCCTTTCCGTCCCTGGATATTCTCACACTCACACCCTTCCCCCAAAACTATAAAACCCTTGGTTCATCACAAATAAAGTATATGTGTTCAAACCCACCCCCAATAAAGAAATGCAAACAAGCTAAGACCGTCTCAGAGTGCTGCTTGATTAAAGATCATCAGAGAAGGTCTTCATATAAAAGGTCCGTGACACTAAGATCCTGGGAGAAGGCTTTCTCTCCCCTCCCCCCTGCCCCACCCGCTCCCAACTGAGATCCTGCTCCTCCTGGATTCTGCTTCACTCCCTTTGGCCTGGCAGACAGCAGCATCCGACAGCCTGAAGGGAAGAGGCAGACTACAGACCCATCTGTTCTGGAACCATTCCGCCCAAGAGGAGAAGCAGAACATGGACCCAGTGGGGACTCTTCCTAATGCCTTTGCCTGCTCTGGGGACTTGTCCTCCTACTGAGTTGCCTTGTTTAGCCTTAATATGAAGGCCAATGAAAGTAATGCCTAGTTTATTGCAACTTGATATGCCAAGTCTGGTGGATATCTCTGGGAGGCCTGCCCTTCTCTGTTGGGGGGGGTGGGGGCTGGGAGGAAAAGAGGGAGGGGAAACTGTGATTGGCATGTAATATACGGGAGCGTAAGTTTTTAAAATAAAGGACATGATATTGGGAGGGGGACAGGTTGATTGGTCCTGGGAAATCGGAGAGAGGTGTTGGGATGGGTAAGATCAAATCTTACGCTGCTCATGAGCAGGGTCTCTCAGGGTAAAGAACGGCCTGGAAACCATCACTTCACACACTGAACCTCTGTCTGCTGCTCTTGCCCATGGAGCAGCCTGGTCTAAATTTCCTGTCTCTGCTCTTGCTATCACTTCTCTGTTCAGCACACTGTTCACCATACTGGTGGCCTTTTGCAAGGCCAGTCTTTTGACCTAAAACTCCAGTAACAGGGAAGCTTCCCTCACAGGCAACCCTGCTAAGAAAGTTGTTAAACAGCCCAATGGGAGGAGGGTTTGCACACATCTGTCAGCCCAGCTCTTCACAAGCCGAGGCAGCAGCCACCATCATCATCAGACGCCGGGTGCACCCGCAGTACACAGACATCCATGCATGCAAAACGCCCAGACACATAAGATAAGATACTAATTAAAAGCACACTTGAGGGTAAAAGTCCAAGGCCAGCCTGGGCTACATAGCAAGTGCTTGACTAGCCTTGGATCAACAAAACTCTGTCTCAGATAAACAAGCGAAATACGGGAAGCATTGATAAGCATTAAACAGCAGTGGCCTGCTGTTCAAAAGGCAAAACACTAGATAAGCAAAGGCACTTGTTGCTCTTGATCCAGCACTTGTGAAGGGGAGATGATTTCGTGACTCTGAGACAGGACAAAAAGACAACGAAAATTATCTAAGTCAGAACACAGTCAAAAGAATAACACATGATGAACAACACCTTGGGGGAACTGTGAGAGAGAGGTGGGCGGGTGGAGGGGAGGCAGAGAGCCTTTTACCTCAGGTACATTTCGTTCCCTGAATTGTTCTTGGATGTGATTTGGTGCCTCCTGTGACAAACATTTGCATTCAATTTATAAGACATGCTTATTCTTGTTGGATGCCAGAACATATCTACAGAACCCAATCTGGCTAGCGTTGTGTTTTATAAAAAGATGAGAAGGAATGTGTGTGGTGGAGGTGTAGTCAGGTGTGGGGGAGGGGTGCCTCCGTGAGCCCATGCTGAGAGACCCCTTCCCCTGAGGGACCAGCCACACAACTCTATAGAACAAAGTTTATTCAGGCGTGGGAGGGGAGTTGAGGGAGTAAAGACAGAGAAAGGCAGAAAGAGAGTAGAGGAGTAGAGGCATAGAGGCGGGGCCATGAGCACATTGAGAGAGGGGGGGAGGGGAATGGGGGGGAGGGGGTAAGGGGCAAGATGACAGAGCAAGAGAGCAAGAGAGAGAGGGGATGAGCAGTCCCTTTTATAGTGAGTCAGGCACACCTGGCTGTTGCCAGGTAACTGTGGGGCGGAGCCTAGACTAAATGCCAACAGCCAGTGCACCCTGAATCTGGACATGGCCTGCCTTGCTTTCCTGCTTTCCCAGACATAATCTATAGTATGTGCCACCCAGCTGTGTTTAGATGGGTCTGTAAAGAGGAAGTTCTGCTGTTAACATTTAGCATGTGCTCACTCACATGTATTTACATGTTTTTATGGTCACCTTTTTCTGATCTCAAACAGCTCTTCTTGAACCATCACTTTCTTCGCTACTCTCGTGCATAAAAGTACCGAGTGCAGCACATATACTAAAACTGGAATGATAAGGGTCCGCTGAAACTGAGGACCCTCTTCAGCGTCAGACTGCAGTCCACCCCGCTTTCAGGTCTTCAAATTCCAGGTTCAGCAGACAAGATCTGCACAAGTCATCAAAGTCAACACTTTCCCCCTGAGACTCAAGAGACTTGAATAAACGTCACAATTGCCCATAGAGAAACATGTGTTTCCCTAAGGACTTCTCAAACAGAATGCCTAAACCATCAAATAAGCTGTGTTTACTCAGAGACAGGATGTTTGTAACCCTGAGTTTTACCCTGCTAGCATTCCTCTTTGAACCCTAAGTCTAAACAGTCCGTCTCATAAAACCACTCTTAACTGTGACCAAAAGCAAGTTGGGAAGGAAAGGGTTTATTCCATTCTACAATGCTCAGTTCATGGTCCAGTATCAAAGGAGTCAGGGGAGTAATTCTGATGCAGGAATTAAAGCAGAGGCCATGGAGGGAGAAAGGACCAGAGTCAGCACAGAACACCCCAAGACCAAGCTCTCAGAACACAGGAGATTTGCCCCAGTGGGACAGAGGGCAGGGAACAAGAGGCAAAAGACAAGAGACAGAGGATGAGGGAGAACACCCTGTGTTGGATGAGGTGTTTAATTTTTACTGGGCATGTTAGTTTGGTGAGCCAAAGGGGGTCTTTGATTGTTGGACTTCGATGCTTTGAATAGCTGGACCTAGGTGGTCAGCCTCAGGAGGAGGACGTGGCCAAATAAGGGAACCAGCCAGCTTTAGACATGTTATCTAATGGTTCTTAGCAAGGAAGAGAGAAGAGAAGAAGAGAAAGCCTGCTAAGGCTGTATTTGCCGTGCTCCTGCCTGCTTGAGCCCTTTCCAAGGGCACTGCCTACTGGTTTCCTCCTCGTGGCTTGCTCAGCCTGCTTTCTTATAGCACCCAGGACCACCAGCTCAGGGATGGCCCCACCCACGAAGAGCTGGGCCCTCCCACACCAATGATTAAGAAATGTACCATGGGCTTGCCTACAGGCTAATTATCTAGGGACATTTTCTCAACTGAGGTTCTGTCTTCTAAAATGACTGTAGCCTGTGTCAAGTTCACATAAAATTAGCCAGCACAACCACCTTACATTTACCATTAAAAAAAAATTGTTTAAGATTGAAAAAAAAGCAAATAAACAGACCAGGTCATCTAGTTTTACTTAACTTTTAAAAACTCTACTCAACCTGAAAAGAGGAAAAAAAAAATATATATATATACACACACACACACACATATATATTTCACATATATGTATACATATACACATACATATATATTTATATACATTTTACATAGACATATACTACACTCAGGTCCTGGGGTGTGTACTATCCTTTTCCTATGTATGCAATTTTCTTTAAATACTTTTTTTTTATTTGGTTGGTACTTTTTTTTTTTTTT
>CM052710.1:85926054-85938554 GCA_028551405.1 Uromys caudimaculatus
CTATGAACATAGTGGAGCATGTATCTTTGTTACATGTTGGGGCATCTTCTGGGTATATGCCCAGGAGAGGTATAGCTGGGTCCTCAGGTAGTATTATGTCCATTTTTCTGAGGGTCCGCCACACTGATTTCCAGAGTGGTTGTACCAGCTTGCAATCCCACCAGCAATGGAGGAGTGTTCCTCTTTCTCCACATCCTCATCGGCATCTGCTGTCACCTGAGTTTTTGATCTTGGTTTCTTTAAATACTTAATAAACTCACTAACTTTGCTTTGCTCTGGTTTATCCTGAAGTTCTTTTCTGGAGCACAGTTAAAGATCTGGCTTTATGCGAGCAGATGTCTCTAAAGGGGAAGATGGGCATCTACAGGCTGCTGCAGGGGTGTTGAGCTGGGTCTCCCTGCAGAAACCCTTTTTAGGTCTCATCTGGATACTTCTGAAACTGCTGGTAAGTTTGTCTTGATTGCGGTTTACCAATACAGCCATCCTCTGTTGGTTTCTGTTTTTTTCATTTCTCTTCTTTGTTTTCTGGTTAAAGACCCACCACGTGTTTCATAAGCATATCCAGAAATCAGATAGGAAGCCCTAAAGAAGTTCCCATACACTTTTCTTGGGTCAAATAGAGGAGTACGCAGCTTGCCTGGGAGGACATTGCTAAAGGACTGACCCCGGAGATGTCCTAAGCTGCCCTCTGTCTTGACAACAGCAGGAGAGTCGCCTAGATCCTGTTAAGTAAGTTTATTCATATACATGCAGGCACCTCTGGAGGCTGGAAGATGGTGTCAGATACACTGGAACTAGAGTTACAGGTAGTAATGTGGGTGCTGGGAAACAAACCCCTGAAGTGTAACTTTCTGGTTTGTTTGGAAAGTCAGTTTTGTCAAATGATGTTTTGCTGGAGGCACACAGGTAAAAGGATGCTTTCCTGAAGCAGACACATGAAAGGACTCGTGGTGAAGATTTGACCCCGCAGACAGTGGGAGACGAGCACTGGGCTTTGCTCCGCATCGTTATTCTTCGCTAAGACATGCATATATTGGTTCGCCTTACGCAGCATTGTTGAGCTCAACCTGTGATAATGCTGACATTGAAAGAAACTCGCCCAAGACCTGTTCATGAAGTTCCTTCAGCAGCTTCCGCAGCCTCAGGCCGGTTGGTGAGCCCAGTGGTTTCTCCAGGATTGAACTATAGCTGCGGGTTCATGTGTGGTGTGTGCTTGCTGAAATGACTGGACTGCAGCTGCTGGTTCGTGCCCTGTGTCTGTCTGCCTAGAGGACTGGACTGTAGCTGCTGAGTCATATCTGGTGTTTGCTATGTGACTGAACGGCTGCCCAAGAAGACTGAGCTTGCCCACAAAGAACTATTGCTGAACAGGTCCACTTCCCCCATATCCTAGTAACTTTTCTCTTCCACTTCCTTGGTGGGTGGTGGGCAAGAGGAGGGGTTGAGCATTTATTAAAATAGGCTGCAAAAAATGTATGCCCACAAACCCCCAATCTCAGCAAGAGCAATAAACACTCCTCACAGTCAACCATCTCTCCAGCCTCCCTAATCATCTTTCGAAAGCTCAAGTCTCATGTATAAGGAGCCTGGCCAGCCTCTCTCTGGCTCTGCCTTGCAACTGCCTGTGTCAGCCTCCAGCATTTCCTTACATGGACTCTGACGCTCACAACGTTTCCAGATTCTAATTAAACAATGCTTGGAACGGAGTCTCCCACACATTTCAAAAGCGACACAGATTAGCATGGTTCCCGTGGTCTCCTTTTTACACAGATGCTCTGTGCTTCTAACCTTACCTTCAGAGCTATGATAAGACACAATATGGCATCCTCAGAGACAGCCTCCAGCACATGTGGAAGCCCCAATCTGTGGGAATGCCCAACACCAAGAAATGTCAATGTAGGACAAGCCAGTGGTGTCTAGACCAGGAGAACTCAAAGTAAGCAGTACCTCAGGCCAGGTGTTCTGGTGCACAGGGGCAAGTGGATCTCTGTAAGTTTGAGGCCAGCCTGGACTATGTAGAGAGTTCCGGGAAAATCAGTTACATAAATGAACCCTGTCTGAATGAATGAATGAATGAATGAATGTCTATCTCATACTGCACTTGTTTTTTTATTTTAGATATTCAAGTAAATCGAGGGATAACACAAAGCTATGGGTAATCAGACATCTATCCCTGAGCGCCAGCCTTTAGGCTACATTTTACATAATTTCAGCCACTTAAAGACAGATTGTAACAAAATCTTTTTTTATATAATTCTGTTTGGTTGTAATGTAAACAAAAAATAAAAGGCTTGACCTAGAAACCAGCATCTCTAAAACTATGACCTGGAGGGGTCTTTCTTTTCTTTATTTTTGGGTACTAGGGATTAAAGCAAAGATCTCAGAGTGTGCGGCAAGTGCTCTCCTACTGAGCCTCATCCCCAGCTCTGATATAGAGGGTTTGCTTGTTTGTTTGTTTGTTTGTTTTGTCCCTATGACAGTTATTCAAGGTTCCTATACAAGGCCAGCCCCAGATGAAGTATGAAATTCAAGAGTGGGGTGGGGTTCCATTGGCAGAGTGTTTTTCCAGCATGCACCTGGATTCAATACCCAGTACTGTATAAATTGGGCACGGTATCACATCTGTAATCCAGAACTTGGGAGGTAGAGAATTAAGTATTGTATGAGACTTGTCCTTGGAGGACATAACAAATGTCTATTCATCCCAGCTAGGGAACCAAGACATAAAAGTTAAGCCACCATAGAGAGCGGCCACATGGTGACAAGCAGCCACATAGCCAGGAAGGGAGCTTTAGAGAAAGAATAAGGAAGTCCCAGAGTACCAGAAAATCATTCTTAGCTCCGGTCACCATTCAAAAGAAAGCCCAAAGGGGAGAAAAAGAGAAAGTTACGCCTTTCTGAGGCATGACTCAGAAAGGAAGGCTGCTCCAACAGGGCCTCATGGACAGCCCTGGAGCGTCTGCCCAGAGGAGGGAATTCTGGGAAGGAAAATTTCATCTCATTAAAGGAATAGTTGTTCCTCCTACCTGTTTTATACACGTAGGTGATCCAGCCTTTCTGAGGAGTGGTCTTTAGCTTACACACTGGATGAACTCTTAAAGAAACAGACATGTCTCTATCTGTAAGCTTATCCCATAGTTTATTGTAGCCATAGCAGGGTTTTCTTCACCCTCCTGAAGAGAAGAAATAATAGCCCACACCAGTTAGATGCCTAGGATTCAGATGCTATCACCTGAGTAAGAAACCTCGTTCCATCAAGATGTCAGGTCTCTGACAGCACTGTGTTGCACTGAGTAATATATGCAAACATTTTGTCATTGGCAGAAGTGGCAAAGAGAGAGGCAAGCACCCCTGAGGGGTTCCTTTAATCTTTTGGGGACCTTGACTCAGATAGAACCAGATCCTTGACTTCAGTGCAGAAAATAATTTCAGGATAAGCCAGTAGGAAGCAGAGTCGGACTTCGTTCAGAGTGGAAAGCTGCTCAGAGAAAGAACACAGCGCCTCGAGAATGTGGATGTGGACTTCTCAAAGAGCAGTCACGTGTAACTGCCATGACATCAACTAAGTCCAAAGGAAACTTCTGTCCCTAAAACTGCAGAAGTCCGTCCAGATATCTAGAAGGTTTGGCCTGGACTCTAGGAGGTGGTTAGGTAAAAGTCACCATTCCTCAGGAACTTGTGAAGCTGGTATCACTGGCAGAAGGGACAAATGGCAGAAGGGACAAATGGCTACCTGTGTTGCTCATTAGCACCAAAGCACATCTGGCTTCCAGGCCCCCTCCTGTCTCAAGTGCCTGTTGCACCCCAGCCTTTCTCACCCCCTCCCCTGCTAAACTCCTCCAGCTCATGGATTTCCCTTCCCCCTGCTACTCATTCTCCTTATAACCCTGCTCTTTCTGGATATTTCACTCTTACTCTCTGTCTCGCCTCCCCGTCTCTCTCTGTACGCCTCTCTCCTACTCCCCCTCTGATCTCCTGTGCTTCCTCCTTCCATGTTCCTCTCTCTGCTCTGCTCCTGCTTCTCTCCTGGCCATGTTCAGTCTGCTTCTTTCTCTCTCTTTCAGATGCCTCTGATTGTTCTTCTCTCTCTCTCTCTCTCTTTCTCTCTCTCTCTCTCTTCCTCCTTCCCCTTAACCACACCGTGAAGTGACAAAGTGACATCACCAGTTTATACGTCAGTGGTGGTTTGAATATGCTCAGCCCAGAGAGTGGCACTATTAGGAGGTGTGGCCCTGTTGGAGGAAATGAGCCATTTTGGGGGTAGGCTTTAAGACCCTCACCCTAGCTGCCTGGGAGTCAGTCTTCTCCTAGGAGACCTTCCCATGAAGATGTAGAACCCTCAGCTCCTCCTGCACCATGCCTGCCTGGATGCCGCCATGCTCTCGCCTTGATGATAATAAACTGAACCTCTGAACCTGTAAGCCAGCCCCAATTAAATGTCCTTATAAGAGTTGCCTTGGTCACGGTGTCTCTTCACAGCAGGAAAACCCTAACTAAGACAGCCACGTATTCCATTTTGGAGGTTCTCAAAGTGCAGCTCAAAGGATTGTGAAAACATTGTTTCTTTTCCTTTTTCTTCTCTCCTTTGCTAAATGAGATTACACGGCGGTTCTAGAGGTGCCTTGGATGAAATTACAATCTAATCAAATAAACGAAGAGCCACAAAGTATTTAAGGCATGTCCTCTTACTGAGATGGGGTTTCTGGTGAGACCCCTAGGAAGCTGCAGGTTGTTTGGCTGATAAACTCTCTAAGTCCAGACCTTTTGTGCCATTGGGGACAATTTGTACAAAGTTTTATTTGAAATGCTTGCTACTTTGAAGGCTGCACCGAGCTACAGGCCCAGTGGTTATTTGGGTCCTATGACAAGAGAGTTCAGGTCTTATTCGCCAGTTTGTCTGCTCCATTTAACCTGGTTTGGCATTTGTCTTTAGATTCTGTTTAACAGTTATTTCTAGATTTGAGGTATGAAAGCCAAGTGAGTTCATCCTGGGCTATTTTACCATACCCATTGATACAAATTATGTGCTGTCTAAGGTTTGAACATCTGTAGTGTGCTGCCTTTGTCACGAATAAAGATTAAACATTTAAAATTGGGTATGACATCAAACTCCTGTAATCCTAGCGCTGGGAAGTGGAGGAGGGAAGCGTTGCTATTCAAGGCCATCTTCTTTTGCAACACTCAAGTTAAAGGCCAGTCTGGGCTACATGAGATTCTGTTTCAAACCAGCCTAACCAGACCAGGCATCGGAGAACATGACTTTGATCCTAGCACTGCAGGAGGCAGAGGCAGGTGGATTGCTGTAAGTCTGAGGCCAGCCAGAAGTACATAATTGATATCCTGTCTCAAAGTAACCACAGCAACAAAAGAAGAGGAAGAGGAGGAAGAAGCAGAATCAGAGGGAGAGGACATTTTGTTGCTGTTGTTATTGTTGTTATTGTTTTGGCATGTTTTCAGAGAACTTCAGCATGACTGTAACAGGCCCCAGACCTTAGCACAACTGACCGCCTCAGGGAAGTGTGTTCAGCACTTGGACAGCACCACCTGCCAAAAAGTAAACAAAGGCCAAATCCATCAAAGTCCAGAGAGTTCTGGGAAAGTCTCAAAACATACTAACCTTGCTTTTGGGCTTCTGTAGTTCTACTTCTGGATAACTGTTCTTGTTAACTGAAGTATGTCAACCCAAAAAAAAAATGTGGATTTTGTGCTTAAAAGCTCACCCTGAGCAAGGCTCAGGGCTACACTGGGATCCCCACCACCCGATGTAGTGTAGTCACAGGTCAGCTAATGAAGATTTTCTATTGACTTAAACCCATGCCTGAGCAGTGTTCTCTGGTGAATACTGCACAGTAGTGATGTTGGAGTGTTGCACAGGTGCATGGTCTGAGCCCCGTGCATTTTACATGTTACATGCATGTGGTGAGAGCAGCCCTAGAGACTTCTTAAGCCATGTAAACCTGTGGGAAAAGAAGATTCCACAGTATTCCCTTGGCCCACCTTTGGTGACCTTCAGTTTTACATCTGATGTTTCCCTGAGATGCCACAAAGTCTTGCCACCTGCGTGTGGCTCCTGAATCCTCTAGAACAGTGGTTCTCTGTTGCAGGATATTTGATCACACTGTGGACCCTGAGATTGTGTTACTTACTGACAAAAACTAGTTGTGGTGTGGCTCAGCCCTTGCACACACCTTTAAGCCCAAACAATAAAGGTAAAGTTAGTTTGTAGAAGGAAGCACCCAGCCGGGCAGTGGTGGCTCACGCTTTTAATTCCAGCACTTGAGAGGCAGAGGCAGGTGGATTTCTGAGTTCGAGGCCAGCCTGGTCTACAGAGTGAGTTCCAGGACAGCCAGGGCTACACAGAGAAACCCTGTCTCGAAAAACCAAAAAAAAAAAAAAAAAAAAAAAAGGAAGCACCCATGTTTGAAAGTAAAGTCTAACTGAGTGGCATGACTCAGAGAAAGATTTGACAGAATAGGACCCAACTCTCATGAGAAGAGAGAGGAAGGGGGGGGCTACTTAAGAGAGCAGTACAGAGAGAAAGGGAGAAGGTAGATTTACTGGGAGAGTTTTACAGAGACAGGTTAAAAAGTGAACAAGCTGGAAGCAGGTGAAGACAGAAGGAGCCAGAGAATGAGAAGGAGCCAGAAGATTAGAACAGATTGTTAGAGCTATTCTGAGGTCAAGCAGAACAATTCGGGGGGGGGGGCAGATTGAATCAGTCAGCTTGGAGAGGAGTTTGGGCCAGAACAGCTGAGTTGAACCAGCCAACCAGGGATCAGAAAGAACTAGGAAGGGTGAGCTTATTAAGCATCAAGTCTCAGAGGTTGAGAACATTCTAGGTCTAGATTAGATTGTACGGAGGCCAGAAACTTCCAAGGCTAGGCCTAGGTCAGCAGACAGAGGCAGTAAGTCTCCGAGATAACTACTTCAGCCGAATAACAGCTACTTTTACAGTTCTCAACCTGTGGGTCATGACCCTCAGAAAACACAAATTTCCAGTTGGTCTTAGGAACTGAGACACCTCGCAGTAGCAAAACTACAGTTATCACGTAGCAAGGAAAATAAATTTGTGGTAGGGGGTTCCTAAGACCATTGGAAATACGTGGTTTTCTGTGGTCGTCCCCCACAGATTGAGGACTAATATTGTAGAACCATGTTCACCTTGACTCCCCTCACCAGTCACTCCTGTAGAGCCCAGAGCCAGCCTGTACCTGGAGCGCAGCCTTAGCATTACAGGCGTTCAATACCAGAGGTTCAGGGCTAGCCCGAGAACTCTACTGTTGCCCATTGCTTTACTCTCCTCAGAGAGTGGTGGGAGTGAGGGCACCTGCTTCTTCTCCATAATGGTTATGGGGGGGGGCAGGGAATCCGAGTCTTCATGGATACCACAAGCAAAACTGAGTGGTGAGAGCGCTCTGGCTTCCCTGTTTCTCCACAGCACACCCAGTTATGCCCACCTCCTGTGGCCCTGACCTCCTCTGGCCTCACACTCGCAACTTTACCCAGCATTCCCTTGGCCTCTGCCTTCCCCAGCCTGACCTGGGAGAGCCCACTAAGCTGGAATGTCCAGGCTTGGGTAAGGGTGGGGCTCATCTTCAAGAGACAGACTCCTGGTTCAGAAAGGATCACAGAGGCTTGAAGGGTCCCTCTTCCAAGTAGTTCTGGTGACTTTACGGCCCATTGGTAGAGACAGAAACGGCTCGTGTGAGCTGAGAGATGACCCTGCCCACCCTCACAGGATGTGAAATGGACTTCTATGCACTTGCCCTTCTGACAGGCAGATCACGTCATCGTCGTTGTCGTCGTTGTCGTCGTCGTCATCATCATCATCATCATCACCATCACCATCATCACCACCACCACCACTGCCACCACCACCACCACAGACTGGCAGAGACAACTCAGCATGTAAAGACATAAAGGCACCTGCCGCCAAGCATAAAGGATTTGATCCCCAGGATCTGCATAGTGGAAAGAGAGAGAAAAAAACTCCCTAAAGCTGTTTTTGTGATATCCCCATTCACGACATTGTACACTTACACACACACACACACACACACACACACACACACACACACACACACACACACTCTAAAAACAGGCGTGATGGTCAAGAAGATCTGTAATGTCAGCACTTAGGAGGTCTAGGGAGGAGAATTGGGGTTCACGATCGATCATCCTCTGCTACATAGCTTGTTCAGGGCAAGCCTTAGCGACAGGAAACTGCCTTTAAAAAAAAAATTTTTTTTTTTCTGTCTTCCAGAAGGTGCGGGCGGAGTGTATCTTAAAAAGGCGGAGGAGGGAAGGAGACCCAGTCCCAGGCCAGGCTGGTGACGTGTTGCTCTAGGACGAGGGCAGAGCGTGGCTTGGGGAAGGGCGGGTCGAAGCGCTGGATACTGCAGCGCCCCCTACTGAGCACCTGGGGGCAGCGCGCTCCTTCTGCTGCAGAATGGCTCGCACCATGCCGGACAGCGGGCACTTGCTGGCCGCACCCTGAACTGATATGGGCAAGGCTGACGCGCCTCTGAATTTGTTGAATAAAGTTTCTGCATTTATGGAAGCCTGCGTGGTCCTTGTCACCAAAGGAGTACTGGGACTCTCTGGACCTCCTTTCAACTGCCCTCACATCGGGCTCTAGAGGCTCACTGAGCAGGGGACTGGAAAGGAAAAATACTTTCTAGGCAGACGGACCAAAGTCCTGAGAACAAGGGCAGCATCCAACAGCCGCAAAGCAGCGCTTGGCCTGAAAGGTGTGTTTAGTGGAGATAGAGCCGAGGGTGGCAGGGACGTCTTACAAAAGTGGGCACAGCTACACTTGAAAGGGGGTGGGGGGTTACTGCCTCGCTCCTGTTTCCTGATCCTTCTCCAGCCACCTCCTGCTCCCCATCTTCCTGGCCTCCATCTTCCCTCACAAAGCAGAGGCTGCCTGAGAAGATATTCTATTTATTTCGTTTTAATTAATGTGTTTATTCTCTTGAGCAGGACTGGAGCTTAAACCCAGGGTTTGTGCATGCTAATGGCTTTACCAGTGTGGTAGCTCCCCACAACTTGCTACCTGCTGAGTGACTAAGATTACAGACCAGACCTGCCTATAACACTTGACCCAGCTAAAGATAGTCATTGGGTGAGGGTGGGGGTGGGGCTGCTGGAGAGATGGGTCAGAAGTTAAGAGTACTTAAGGTCCTAAGTTCAATTTCCAGCAATGACACGGCGACTCACAACCATCTGTAATGGGATCTGAATCCCTTTTCTGGTGTACATGAAGACAAAGCCTTCATACATAAAATACATGAATAAATAAATCAATTTTGAAAAGAAAGGATAAAATCAATTTATAGAAGGAGAAGGAAGAAGAAGGAAAAGGAGATGATGGTGATGATGATGATGGTGGTGGTGGTGATGATGATGATTCCGGGAGACACTGCCAGCCTCAAGGAAAGGTGAAAGCACAGAAAATGTTCCTTTTTTAGCAAGCCAGGAGATAGGACTCCAGTTAGGTGGACCACTAATGTCCTGTGGGAGAGTCACAGCCAACCCCAGTGGCTTCCGTTTCGTTCTGTACAGCTACTGACATAAACTTTCCGAAAGGTTTAACTCTTGCTGACTTGAATCTCACTGGTGGTGTCAGACTCACGGAGACCCGCCCGACCCGCCCGGAGTGCCGAGATTGAAGGTGTGCATGCCTTATATAGCAATAAATTCTTTTTTTAATTATAAAGTATTTTTTTCCTAAGGATGGAGCTAAAGCATGATTGAAGTCCTGGACTCAGTGCCCAGTGCTACAAAAATAAATGAAATTATTGCTAGTCTGTGTCTCATGCACAGATGAGGAGTGTTTATTAGAATTTTTTCTTTTGTTTTGTGGTTTTTGGTTTTTTTTATGGTTTTGAGCCCAGATATCATGTAGCCCAGGCTGTCCTTAAACTCAGTATGTAGCAGAGGATGGCCTTGAACTTCCTGTTCTGCTCTTCTTGGCTCCACCTCCTAAGTGGGATTACGGGCACAAACCATCACCCTGGTTTTATGTACTATTCGGGATAGAACCCAGGCTTCATATATGCTCAGAGCTCCTCTCTACCAACTGAGCTGTACCTCCAACTTACTTGTGAAGTCTTTGCCTTAGTTTGGGTTCAGGGTTCAGACTTCCCAGCTGGACCTCAATGCTGTTACTGCCGCATGACCCAGGACAAATTCCTTTGCCCTCTACGCCTCAGTTTCCTCATTGGGGGGTGTCTCTCTATGTAGTCCTGGTTGTCCTGGAACTCGCTATAAAGACCAGGTTGGCCGTGAACTCACAGAAATTCTCCTGCCTCTGCTTCCCGAGCTCTGGAATTAAAGGCGTGCGCCACCACACCCAGCCAAGCCTTCATTTTGTGGGTGGGACTGTGAGAAGCTGAGAAGCACAGGTAGAGAGAGGCCTGTCCTCTGCTTTGCTGTATTTGATCCTGGGCCTGAAGCTCCTTTCTCCTTGCATCTACTTGGCTCACTCTCCCTCCTTTCTGAAAGCCAAGCTCAGATCCCACTGCCTCCAGGAAGAGTCTCTGAAGCTCTCTCAGTCTGCCTCACCCCTTGGAGATGCTTCCAACGTCCGCCTGTACATATGCCCAGGGATGCAGGCACTTCCGCAGTCGCCGTGAGCTTCTGCATTGACCCCTATTGGCAAACGGTTCGTCCGCTAAACTGCTGGCTCCTTTTTCTGTCTGTGTGTCTGTGTTGTGTATGTGTGTTGTATATGTTTGTACGTATGTGTATGAACGTTAGGGAAGTCATACATTTATATATGTGTACATACATGTGGAGGCCAGAGATTGGCCTTGGGTGTCTTTGGGGGGGGGGGTCTCTATTACTTATTTTGTGAAGCAAGATCTCTTTCCTGAAGCTAGAGCTTGCAGATCTGGCTTGACTAGCTGGCCAGCAAGCTCTGAGGGTCATCCTGTCTCCACCCTTCCTCGTTTCTCCCAGTGCTGCGGTTACGGACTTGCACCAGCTTTTGTGCAGGTTCTGGGGACCCAAACTTCTTGTTCTTGAACAGCAGACATTTTACCCACTGAGCCATCTCTGTAACTCCTCCGGGACCCCCCCCCCTTTTTTTTTTGATCCCCTAGTGCAAAGAAGAACCTGGTGAGAACAAGCTGCTGGCAAGTGTTTGATGGCCTCCCTTGCACAACCAGAGAAGTCTGGAGCAATGCAGGGCCAGCAGATGAGAGCCACGTATACTCCTGGCGCAGAGCACAGTGCACAGTGGTGGTCTCTGAGCTGACACCTCAGAGGTTATAGCTTAGGGTCTTTATAGGCAGGCCCCAAATCCTTGCCAGACCTATTTCTACCCATCCTTCATTTCAGATCACAGAACCCTCTCAGACCCAAGGATTGCACCTGGACACACAGTTCATGCAGATGGCGTGTTTATTAGTGGTTTCAGTTTGGAAGTACCTGACACAGACCACTTCCATTTGAGTGGCCATACGCTTTAACTCGTGCACGAACTCTTTTTATCTCCCCAGAAAAACCTGATGCCCCTTATCCCACCTGGCCCATAAAAGCCACAAATGCCCCTGAGCACATGGGTGGGATTCACAGGGTAACTAGTGTACTCAGAATTGCCCTTGAAATGCCCCAACATTAGCTCCCGGGGCTGGCTAGTGACAAGGATTATTTGACTCAGAGAGATAGCACTGTATGTGCCGACGATTCCAATGATGTCCTCATCTCCATTCAGGTTGGCTTCCACTGTATTCCCACCAGAAGAGCCATATTCTGGACCCCAGACTTCGTCATATTTAAGCTGAAGTCTAGGAAAGAGGAAAAGTTTTGAATACTCATCCAGACAGTGCATGGCCCACCTTCCTGGGTCCTTGGTACCCCTTCCCGCTCTCTTTTGGCTTCTTGAGACAGACTAAAAAACAAAATGCCACTCTCAGATACCGTGATCTGAATGAAGCTCACTACTCAGTATAAGAGGGCTCAGTCCCCTCATGTGCCCAGTAGACATCACAAGCAGAGAAGACCTTGAGAAGCTGCTCATTGAGACCTTCAAAAGGAGCAGCTACTGTCATGGGGAGCTGACCCTGGCCAAGCTGGGACTTCCTCAGTCTCGGTCACTATAAGCAGCAGGCCACAGAGTAGGTGCCTTTCATGCCCCTAGGGGACTTCACCAGCCAACCTGCTAAGTTCATCAGTACCCCATCTTTGATATCATTCCAGAGCTTTCTCTTCCCTGCTCACACACTCTCCTCAATTTTCTGACTCTGCCCTCTCCGTTTCTTATGTGTCTGGTGTTCTCTAAGTACAAGGCAGAAATCAAGTCCAGGCCTCAAGCAGGGTTGCCCCACACACACTATCAAAGGACTGACTTTGGGTTTTCTGCTTCCAACATATCTTACAACTAATGTCCTGTTAGAGATTCACTCTGACTCTCACCTCTTTAGACTCTAACCTGACAGACTAGATTTTGCTATCAAGTTTGGGGCCTGAGGGGCCTTTCATGGTTGATTTCAGTA
>CM052710.1:85942196-85955031 GCA_028551405.1 Uromys caudimaculatus
CAGAGGACCAGATTCGGCTCCCAGAGTGGTTGAGAGCATGGATCGCTCTTACAGAGGACCAGATTCGGCTCCCAGAGTGGTTGAGAGCATGAATGGCTCTTACAGAGGACCAGATTCGGCTCCCAGAGTGGTTGAGAGCATGAATGGCTCTTACAGAGGACCAGATTCAGCTCCCAGAGTGGTTGAGAGCATGGATCGCTCTTACAGAGGACCAGATTCGGCTCCCAGCAGCCACATCGGGAGGTTCAGACCACTTACAATTCTAGCTCCTGGGGATTAGATGGCTTCTTCTGGCTTCCAAGGATACCCATACTCACATGAATCTAACTCCCCACCCCCGCTCGGACATGTGCACATGCAATTAAAAATAAATCTTTCCCTTTTTGAATACAGGGTCTTACTATGTAGCCCTGGCTGGCCTAGAACTCACTATATAGACCAGGCTAGCCTCCTACTCCCAGAGATCTGCCTACCTCTGCCTCCCCAGTGCTTGGATTAAAGACCTACACTACCACACCTGCCAGAAAAAAAAAAAAAAAAGAAAGAAAAGAAAAGAAAAGAAAAGAAAAGAAAAAGAAAGATTTCTGTAATCTTTGTGCCTTCTTTGTCCCAAGGACAAGAGTCAGAGCACTTGTCTGCTGTCTGTACTGCTTCTGGCTCACAAGGCAGACGGTGGTGTTATCTGCTCTCCCACACAATCTGCTGACCCTGTACAGACTCCTTACCCTGGAGCAATTACAGCTTGGTCCCTGGTTGGCTGGACAAAATAGAGTGTAGGGGGTTCTCTTCAGGGGGGCTAAGAAGAGGCTCTCTGACCCGAATACCTGCACTGGGATCTGAGTACTGCGTTGTCTCCTTAGGGAGGCTCATAGACTGTCAGGCTCCATTGACGGATGCTGCAGAGGTGACACCCACTTCGCTCGCCCTCGCAGCCCTCCTGACACCTCCTGTGACCCTGCAGACACAGTGGAGGCTTGGCTGGGACAGGGCAACAGATCCCCTCCTGATGCCCCAGGAGGGTCCCTGGGGAGGTGGAGGCGGAAGTGCCTAAGCTCTTGGCAGGCACGCTCTTGGAGCCAGGGGCCTGGAAGGGAACACAAAGGGGGCTTGTGTTCTGTCCCAACACAGCCCAAGGGCACTTTTGTGGGCTTGTTGTCACTTCAAATGCCAAAAGGATGGTCTGGCTGGCTGAGATTCAAGGAAGTACCCCCCCCCCCCCAGCGGAGGATAAGGAATAGACTATGGCTAACCTGGCCAGAGGGCATTGTGGGACGTGCCCAGCCGTACAGGGAAGGAACATTTTCATGGTGTCGGTATGTAGTAATGGCTATCACACATGCATACACCTACACAGGAAAATACAGACTCACCCGGCTATACCCACAGTGAACAGATATAGTCCTCACACGCACAGGGTGTAAGGGGGGGGGGGTCCAATCTCAAAAGAGTCTTTCTCTGTAATCCCTGAGTTACAGAGCTGGCCCTGAGCCTACACTAAGGAATGCTCAACACAGGCCTTTTGTCCCTCAGGATCAGGACTCCCCCAAAGGGGGATTTACTGGGCATTTATCAACTGCCCTGGGCACAACCCAGGCTACACTGTGCCAGGGGTGGAACAATGGGGCCTTCTCCTTCAACAGAAGTGGGCCTTAGCCTGCTGAGTCTGTATGATAGGAGGTGGTTATAACACATGGTTCTGGTCTCCCTCCTCTCCTGATGTAGGGCTAGAAAAGACTCCTCTGAACACTCGGGATAACTGGGTCTCCATCTGCAGCCCACTCAGAGCCATATCCACGGCCCCATGCCAGCCAACTACAGGAAGCTTCTGTCCTCACTAAGAGGTTAGATCTTGGGTATCTGGCTCTGGTCTTGGGAAATTCTGGCCAGGGTGTGATTTCTGGGGCCAAAGAGGAAGCTGGCTCCTCCACATATCCCCAGCTGATCCTTGGGACCACAGGAACCAGATGAGACTAATGGGAGGGGAAGGCGAAGGACCAGAAGCCAAATAGCATAGCTGTACAGTGAGGGACAGAGACCGTTCCTGTGCATAGACTCACGTCAGTGCTGCCAGGAAAAGACACTAAGAAGCAACCAGGATTGGGAAGGCAAGGTATTTCTATATTACCAAAAACCCAGCAACCTTTGCCAAAATCCCTACTGGGTGCCTCTCTCTGTGCTAAGCATTTTTGCTATACTCTGACCCAAAAAACTCTTTAAAACACTGTATTAGAAAACCAAGGTGCCAATCACATGTATTGCCTTACCGTTAACATAATTAGAATTCCATCTGTGGGTCAGTGAGATGGCTCGGTGGATTGTGGTGCTTGCCACCACGCCTGCCGACCTGAGGTCTATCCCCAGGACTCACGTAGTAGGCAGAAAGAACTGATCTCTACTAGCTATTAAATCAATTCAAAACATGAAACGGATGAGCGCATTTGGGTCAGAGCTGGGTTATAAGAGATGAGCTAGGCCCACCTCCACCCCTGAGTGTGGGAGTCTGGGTACTTGGTGTTGAAACCCAGTTGAGGTTAAGACAAAAAGAATTCTGAAGACATTGCTCCAGCAGCTCAGAAGGTGGAGATGCTCAGGAATGTAATTTTAGGGTGACATTTTTCACCCCAACTATGTCTCCAATCCTCAGGACAAGTCCCTAGACTCACCTCCTTTCTCCCAGACTGCCCAGGACCACTCACAGGCAACTGGGAACAAAGGGACAGTGAGGGACACCTAGCTCAGCTTGCAAAACAGTGGGGTCACAGGAACTGAGTGTGAGAGTGGGGGTGCTACCCTTAAAGATTTCTGAGAGCGTGATGACCAAATAATCAAGTTCACAATGAAGGTGAGGTGTTTCCGGTGGCCCTTGTCCATGTTGTATCCTGGGACCTCGCTGCAGCCTCCGTTCTAAGCACACAATGTGCTCTGTTGGGTCCTGCATGTGCCACTGTGCCACACAAGGCCAACCAAACCTGCCTGAAGTGCCTGGGCTCAGAGTCAAGGCTATTGGAAGCTACTAACTGGTTGTTACTGTGCACACAACGTGCTCTGCTCTTATGGAAACGTAATAATTTGATTACAGGAAACAAAGACTTAATACTTTCCCATGTTGCTCTTCAGCGTGTTAGGTATCCAGGAGTTATATCTTTGAATTGTAGAGAAATAAGTATCTCAACTAGCACACAGATTTTAACTCATTTAAAAATGGCGAAAGGAGGCTGGTGAGATGGCTTAGTGGTTAAGAATACTGGCCACCAACCATTGGACTGAGTGCGGGGTCCCCAATGGAGGAGTTAGAGAAAGGACTGACGGAGCCGAAGGGGTTTGCAACCCTATAGGAAGAACAACAATACCAACCAACCAGATCCCCCTGAGCTCCCAGGGACTAAGCCACCAACCAAGGAGTACACATGGCTCCAGCTGCATATGTAGCCGAGGATGGTCTTGTCAGGCATCAATGGGAGGAGAGATCTTTGGTCTATGAAGGCTCGATAGATGCCCCAGTGTAGGGGAATTGAGGGCAGGGAGGTGGGAGTGGGTGGGTGGGTGGAGGAACACCCTCATAGAAGCAGGGGGAGGGGGGATGGGATAGGGGGTTAGGGAGGGAACTGGGAAAGGGGATAACACTTGAAATGTAAATAAAGAAAATATCCAATAAAAAAGAAAAAGAAAAGAAAGAAGAGTGAACAAAGTACACAGGAGGAAATACAGAGACAAAGTGAGGAGCAGAGACTGAAGGAAAGGCCACCCAGAGACTGCCCCATCCGGGATCCATCCCATACACAGTCACCAAACCCGGACAGACGCTATTGTGGATGCCAGGAAGTGCTTGCTGATGGGAGCCTGATATGGCTGTCTCCTGAGAGGCTCTGCCAGAGCCTGACAAATACAGAGGCTGATGCTTGCAGCCAACCATTGGACTGAGTGCGGGATCCCCGATGGAAAAGGAACTGAAGGAGCTGAGGGAGTTTGCAGCCCCATGGAGGGAGCAACAGTGTCAACTGGCCTGACCCCAGGAGCTCCCAGGGACTGGACCACCAACCAAAGAATACACATGGAGGGACCCATGGCGCTGGCCACATTTATGGCAGAGGATGGCATTGTTGGACATCAGTGGGAGGAGAGGCCCTTGGGCCTGAGGGTGTTCAATGCCCCAGTGTAGGGGAATGCTAGGGAAGACAGGAGTGGGTGGGTGGGTGGGGGAGCACCCTCATAGAGGCAGGGGGAGAGGGGTGGGATAAGGGGTTTCCAAAGGGGAGACCTGGAAAGGGGAAAACATTTGAAGTGCAAATAAAGAAAATATCTAATATAAATAAATAAATAAATAAATAAATAAATAAATATTTCCTCTAAAAAAAAATACTGCCATGTCAAACTATGTGTATTTTCTTAAGTGCGGTATGCATTTTTTAACCTTTCCATACATTTGCATATTAAAAAAAGAATACTGGCTGCTCTTCCAGAGGTCCCGAGTCCAAATCCCAGCAACCGTGGGGGCTCGTGACAATCTATAAAGAGACTGATGCCCTCTTCTGGCATGCACATGCAGACAGAGCACTCCTACATAAAAAATAAAAACAAAGAGTATTTTTTTTAAAAAAATGGTGAAAGGGCTGGAGAGATGGCTCAATGGTTAAGAGCACTGACTGCTCTTCCAGAGGTCCTGAGTTTAAATCCCAGCAACCACATGGTGGCTCACAACCATCTGTAATGGGATCTGATGCCCTCTTCATGCATGCAAGCATACATGCAAACAGAACACTTGTGCACAATAGAATACATAATACACAAATAAATTATTTTTAAATGGTGAAAGGGGGCTGGAATTCTTGCTGCCCTCCCAGAGGGTCAGAGTTCTGCCCCCAGCACCCACATCGGTGTCTCACAAGCTGCAGAGGTTCTGACACCTCCTCCTGACCTCCCCAGGAACCCACACAGACACATGTGAATAAATATTTTTAAATGGTAAAACTTGCATATACCAAATAATTGTTTTAAAATAAAGTTCTTTCTGATCTATTATCAATATATTTGTACACCTATTTTACATACTCATGTACTGGGGTCCCGTAAACATTTCTCCAGGGAGGGACTGAAGAGTTAGCCCAGTGGTTCAGAGCACCATCGCTCTTCCAGCCATCAAAGTTCAATTCCCAGCACTTCCATCAGATGGTAGTACCTTAAAACTGCCTGTACCAGGCCCTGGAGATCCAACACCCTCTTCTGGCTTCTGCATTCAATAGTCCTCCTATGTACATGGCCCCACATGGAGACACATGCATACACATAGTTAAAATTTACCGGATAGATAGATCTCTTTAAAACAAACAAAACAACCCTCTTCAGGAAAAAATAATCAAAAGGTCAAAAGTGCAAAAACTTACAAAGCCCTGTTCTAGTTAATGTATTTATCCTTATCCCCAGTTCACCACCAACAATCCCATCCACTGAGGGGCCCTCAGACATCTGCCCCTGTCCAGACCACTATCTTCTCCATCGTGGGGGCCCGCCCTCTTGATCCCACCCCTAGGCTCCAGCTCTCTGCTTCCCACAAACTTCGCTGGTTAGAAAAGCTGCCTCTTGCTGGCAGCCCTTCCCAGTGTTCCAGCAGCGTGTCACTGGCTCCTGACCATTACTTGGTAGCTGTGACCTGCCTTTTGTTTTTACCATGTTCCCTTGAGCCACCATCACCTCTTTTCCATTTAGACAGCCCCTGGGCCCTCACCAGCTTTTCCAGAAATTAACCAGAGGATGTAACTAAGCCAGACCCATGGCTGCCCCCTGATGGTCAGTGATGGACATGCAGGAGGCTACTCTCTCTGGTCACACAGACTTGGGCTTTTCCCGTGACCTCAGGCCCTGGTTTAAACATGGTTGGTTGATGGGTCAGAGTGAGGTTGCCAAGCCAAGGAACCTCCTAGAATGTCCTAGAGACTTCAGTCCATGTCCATCTTGTCGCCTTCCTTCCATCTCCTTTGGTTCTTAGACACTATGGGGCTTAATCATACACTTGACCCCAGAGCGTTAGTTCCAGTGCTGTGAGGCGTGAACAGGTCCTGAGGAGTCTGACAGTGCGTCCTCTGTTGGTGCAGTGCCAGGCACACTATGTACTGGTCCTTCATCAACTAAAAGATGAGGTTTGTGGGTGCTGTGATTCCAGGACCAGAGAGGAGAGGTGACCAGAGAACCTTAGAACACATCAAAAACAAAAAACAAACAAACAAACAAAAAAACCCAAAAACCTAGGATGACTTACTGAGCCGGTTCCCCACCTCCCTTTCACCATAATTTAAATTTTATTTATGTATTATGTATTTTATTATGTATGAGTGTTCTATTTGTATGTATGCCTGCATGACAGAAGAGGGCATCAGATCCCATTACAGATGGTGTGAGCCACCATGTGGTTGCGTAGCTCCCATTCGGTGTACTGAGAAAACCCAGCCTGTGCCGTTAGGAGCAGGGACCACAGCTACTCACTTTCCTCCGTGCTGGTCTTTGAAGAAGATGCATGATCCTCCTACCTCGGTCTCCCATGTTCTGGAGTTACAGGTGCATGCCACCACACCAAGCCACAAATAGTGATTTTTGTAATTGCATTAAACAGAGAGAATGCTACTGTTTGCAACCAAAACTTGGCTAATGCAGGTGGGTCAAGATTGCAGCGGTCAGATAGAGGTCTTGGACTGAGAGAAATGGAGAGGCCTCAACAGGAGGCCATCCAAGTTCAAGGAAAGACAGGAAAATATCAACATGTTTATTAGCAAGCAAGATACAAAAGAAACACACCCTGACCCTGCAGGTGACTGCTTTACCCATGTGGGCTCAGGCAGGCCTCAGCAGAGAGGAAGCCCAGGCCAGAGCGAGAAACAGCAGCAGGGGGGCTGGGTCAGGCCTGAACATCTCATTGCGGATCATGGTCGACTGGATCCAGTTGTAATGATGACTGATGTTGGTATAGACTCCGGGGCGATTGGGCCGACCACAGCCTATTCCCCAGCTCACAACTCCAACCTGATACCACACTGTATCCTGGTCGCAGACCAAGGGTCCTCCTGAGTCACCCTGAGGAGCAGCATAGGTAAGCCAGGCCTGGAGGGTGACAAGTGGGACCAGGAGAGAGGCTAGGGGGGAAGGGGGTGCTGTGGGGCTGGCAGATTGGGTGAGTATCCTACTCCTTGCCCTGACAGAGTGGGCCCTCAGTTTCTCCATCTGCAAAGTGGAGCCATGGTCTATATCCTGAGATGAAATGAGGTCTTATATGAAACCTCCGCTGGGTGGAAGTTGGAGATAAGGATGGTAGGGTACTGGGCCCAGAAGAGCAGGTGGTGCAAGGTGACACTTACAAAGCAGGCATCCTTGCCACCTTCAGGAGTGCCAGCACAAACCATGTCTCCCCAGATGTTCGTGCGGAAGTCTGGCTTTTTGAACAGATGGTTACACATGGTGTTGTTGATGATAGCTACCTGCACTTGCTGCAGGGTGTTGGGAAGTGGCAGACCTGTGTGGGGAATGGAAGACAGAGAAACAGACCCCTGAATCCTCCTCTCCTGAAGGAGTGACATAGGGTGGGGGACAGGGGTCTCCTGGGGCACCTACTGTGCCTGAGACATCACTGTCAATGGCTCCCAGCTGCAGCCCATGCTAACGTCACGGGCGATCAACAGTGTCACAGGACTCAGTGGGTAGAGGCATTGCCACCCGCTGAGGCTGGATGTAGACTGTACATGCAGTCACTGCCTGAGCTGGAAACCTTATGTACAGGGGAAGGAGCTGGAGTGGATGCAGCAAGCCAAGTCCTGCAGAGGCATCCAGAGACCAGGGAAAGCAGCTCTATGGTCCCTTTCCTCCGGGATGTCCTTGGGCCTGAGCCAAGAGCCCTAAAGCAGTTCTAAAATACAACAGTTTCAGGATACATTAATTTAAAGAACAGTTCTGGGGGAGAGACCCATTACTAGCATACAGTAGGGAACTGTCAGCTCCTGGTATGAACTCGCATAGTTGGATCCCTAAGTCAAGTCTCCAGGCATTGTCAGCTCCGTAGAGGATGACAGGAGCCACAATGGTCATTTCCTGTCCTCTGAGATCTCAGATCTCAGAAGTGCTCTACCAAGCCAGCAAGATTATTATCTACTTAACAGAAAAGGAAACTGAGGCACAGTTCAGCCAAGTGTCTTGTTCAAAGTGTCCCAGCTAGCACACAGCAAAGAAAAAGTTCCCCCAGTTCCAGGGTGAACAGAAGTATATTCACGCCAGAGGCGTGCTACCTGCCTCGCGCGCACGGAGACTAAGAATGAAGCCAGTGCTCAAGGAGACAACCCCCCGCCACCATGCCCATCCATTCTGCACCTGGAAGGTGGGCAGCAAAGTGGGCCTGGAATGGCCCTAGGCTCACCCCTCTAGGAGAAGGAAATGGTCTCTTCTAAACAGGCAGATTGACCATTGAGTTCTCTCTTCTCCCTGACAGTTCCAGCTGTGTAGCCTTGGGGAGCTCCCTTATGCTGTCTGAGCCATAGAACCTGGCCTTACCTCTTTTTACTAGTTCAGGGGCCTTGGGCATTTTCCATAATGTTCTTAATTTCCTCCGCTATAAAGTGGACATAAAACTGCACAGGCGAGATGACTCAGTGGGTAACAACCCTTGCCGTCAAGTCTAATTTTGATCCCCAAAACCCACATGGTAAAAGGAGAGGACAACTCTCACACACGGGCCATTGACTGCACCCCCATCACACACAAAACCTAGGGCTGGAGAGATGGCTCAGCAGTGAAGAGCACTTACAGCCCTTTCAGAGAATGTGGGTTCAGTTCTCGTACCCACAGGGGGCTCACAACCACCTGTAGCTCCAGTTCCAGGGGAGCTGAAGCCCTCTACTGACCTCTGCAGGTATTTCATACATGTGCTATACATACATACATACATACATACATACATACACACACTCAAGCCCACAAATGCACATAAAATTTTGTTGTTGTTTTGGTTTTTTTTTTTTTTCAAGACAGGGTTTCTCTGTGTAGCCCTAGCTGTCCTGGAACTCATTCTGTAGACCAGCCTGGCCTCAAACTCATAGAGATCAGCCTGCCTCTGCCTCCTGAGAGCTGGGATTAAAGGTGCCACCACTGCCCCCCCTTCCCCCTTTTAAAATAAATGTTTTTAAAACAAAATAAATAGATGCAATCCCTCTAAATGGGGCTAGAGAGATGGCTCAGAAGTTAAGAGCACTTTCTCGACCATGAGGACTGGAGTTAGGATGCCAGTGTTCCTGTGAGGCTCACACACACCTCTAACTTAGCTCCTGGGGATCCCACACCCTCTTCTGCCATCTGTGGGCATCTGCACATACATGCACACCACTGAGACACTCTTGGGCTAGGGAGCTGGTTCCAAAGGACCTAGGTTCAATTCCCAGCTCCCGTATGGCAGCTCACAACTGTCTATAACTTCAGCTCTGGGGGATCTGTCTTGCAGGCAAAACACTCATATACATAAAAAATAATAAAATGAAGTTCTTTTAAAAAAATTATGCTGTTGCCTTGATGCACCAGGGTCCCCAAGCCTGCAACAGTGCCAAGCACATGACCTGCAGGAAAGGAGCCAAATCTATTACTACTACTCTTGTTAGGGGACATTGCAAAGATGGACAAGTTCAGAGAGAACTGGCAGGGTCACTCCAGGCACAAAGGACATGCCCCAGGCTTGGGGCTATAAGCCTTAGGGCAACTAGCCGGAAGCAGTTATCAGTGCTTCTTAGGGTGGGGTGGGGGCTTTGTGTAAGAATTCCTGCTGAGTTGCAGGCAGGTGCTTGATTAGACCCTCCATGGACTCCAAAGGAACTTCAGTGGTGAGCCAAGACTGGAGTAGAGTGCAGTCAGAATTGGGGTGGATAAAGCAGGCGCAGAGGAGCGTGTTTCCTGCCGCTCACTTGATTGGTGTCTGCCCAAGTGGGAAGACCATAAAAGCAATGTCGTGGAAGCCACCCTACAGGCCCTATGAGTCCCCACCCCTTCAGGCCTCCCTGGCACCTCTGAGTTCCTGCCTGGGAGGAAAGCACTGGCTCCTGTCCTCCTTGCAGGCAGAAGTAAGGAGAATAAACAGGAAAATGTTGAGTGAGCAAGAGGGGTTCCATAGGGCCTCGGAGCCCAGAGAAGGGGCTAGGGCTAATATGGACGGATAGGGTAGGCCCCTCTCCCCAACCCATCTGTACCCAGTCTCACTCTCATCCTCTCCAATGGCCCCCCAGCCGGTCACCCAGCAGTCAGTTCGGTTCTCAAACTTGGATGTGACGTTCAGGAGGCAGATGGGCTGGATGAAGTTATTGTAGGTGACAGGAGATGACAGCTTCAGCAGAGCTATGTCATTGGGATACCACTCCGTGTACTTGGGGCTCAGGAAAATATCTTCTATTTGGTAACGGTTGGAATAGGCCTGTAGGTTCCAGAGAGATGGCCTGGAAGTCAGCTCACCAAACTGGACTGTCCAATCAAAAGGATCGTTATCCCTGCCAGAGAAAGAGAGGGTAGTTCAAGCCACCTGAGCTCAGCCGGGCCTCTCTCTGAGGTGACACTGTAGAGCTACTACCTCTTGTTCCTCCTTCCTACCCAGTCCTTCCTTATGGGCCAAAAGCCTCCTACAGGGGCCACAGAACCGGACAGGCTGGAAACAGTTCTTGCTCCTGGGCACTGTGAGTGAAGGAGCAGAAGAGTGGTTACCCCAGTGGTCCTGTTGGCTGTGGCAGCAGTCCTAAAGACAGAAGGGGAGCCTAGGGGAGCCCTTGTATAGTCCCCAAAGGAGCTGGGCAAATGCGGGAACTAGAGTGGGAATGTTTGGGAAGGATTTGAGGAAGGAAAAAAAGCAGTCAAAGCACTCAAAGGACATTCTAGAAGAACTAGAAGAGGGTTCCCTCCGGGGCAATAATGTAAAATCTTACCGGTTTAACCCATCTCAGCTACTCCTGAGGCTGCACTAAAATCCTTATCCAGATGTCAAATTCAGAGCCAAGGTTACTAACCTTCCCACCCCTCAGCTGCCCGGGCTTGACTCCAGACTCACTTTTGGAAGCAATGGGCAGCTGTAAGCACCCAGCGGCGGTTGAGCAAGGTTGCGCCGCATAAGTGGTTGCCCCACACACGCAGGCTCCCTTGCCATGGCCAGCGACCAAGCTCAGCATCATCACCACCCACTATACGTGAAGGGATGGTCCTGTGACCGCAGGGCCCTGTGAGGAGGATCAGACTGGAGCAGAGATTTTCCCCTCCCCCCACCCCCCACTGACACTTTTTAGACATAAGGCGAGGGAAGAGAGGGACTTCCTGAGGATCTGCTAGGACCCCACGTGATCAGTGTGCACCTGGCCTCAAGCTCCCCACCACCAGGGCCGGGGGGGGGGGGCGGGTGTTATTATCAAACACAGTTGAGTTCTCGATCCTGGGGCAAAGGAGAGGAATACTTGAAGTGCACCCCGACGCAGACCCACCACGCAGGAAACACGTTCTGAGCACCTTACCTGACAATAGGTCGGGTTCCTGCAGTTCTGGGTGGAAGGGAGAGAAGAATAAGCGATGCTTTTCCTTCCCTTCCCCGTCTGCCTGTCACTGCCTCCAGTCCCACAACAGTACCCCCAGAGCAGCTCACCGGGTTTCTGGGGATCTACAGATTCCACCTGCAAATAGGTTAACTGTAAGACCACCACCACCGCCGCCACAACCACCAGCAGTGGCACCAACGTCTTGCCCCGCGCGCCCATGGCCACCTCTCCTGCCACCTGGCACCCCCTCTTACTTCCTGCTACGCCAGGCCCGCGCCCGCTCTGGGGAAGGGCAGATCCCTCGGCCCAAGGGCTGTCTGGGGACTATGGTGCCTTGACACTGTCTTCCAGGGCATCCATTAAAGCTGTAGATATGGCAGCAACCTTAGTGAACCGGAGCAGTCCTGTGTCATCTGAGCTCAGGGGGTGCCGGTTGCCTCCCCTGTTGCCTTCTGTCCCCTGCCCACGACTTCTTCCGGGATCAAGCTTAGCCGGAGGTTCCCTCAGGAAGGTCCATGAGCATTTCTGGGGCCTATCCCTGTTGGGATCAGCCAAGAACGTGCTCCTTCATAGAACTTTGTTGGGGAAAATGAGGCGCCTGGGCTTTCTCCCTTAGCAGGCAATCCCCGAGCCCTGGCGGCTTAGGCTACCCACTGCCAGCAAGCTCCTCTTTAATAGCCTTCCTCCTTGCTACATCTTTTTTAATGTATTTACTTTTCTTTTTTCTTGTTCTTTATCTTCATTGTTTTTGTCGTCGTTTGTTTTTCTTTTTGAGACAGTGATTTATTTTGTATCCCACACTGGACTCGAGTTTATGATCCGCAGGCCAGAGCTTCCTCCGTATTAGGTTCACAGACATGCGCCCCCTAGAATGTCTTCACACACACACACACACACACACACACACACACACACACACACACACACACACAGAGAGAGAGAGAGAGAGAGAGAGAGAGAGAGAGAGAGAGAGAGAGAGAGAGAGAGAGACTATCAAAAGATTTTAAAACATATAAAGGGATATGTTTGTTTATTGTTTTGTTTTTCTGTACAGGGTTTCTCTGTGTAGCCCTGGCTATCCAAGAACTCACTCTGTAGATCAGGCTGGCCTGGAACTCATAGAAATCTGCCTGCATCCTGGCTGGAATGAAAGGTGTGTGCTACCATCACCCAACAGAAAGAAAGATTTTAATTAAACATTTCTCTCTCTCTCTCTCTCTCTCCCCCCCCCCCCGTTTGTTTGGTTTGGGTTTTTTTGTTTTATTTTGTTTGTTTTATGGAGTGTGTGTTTGTTTGTCTTTGAGTCTTAC
>CM052710.1:85955131-85986690 GCA_028551405.1 Uromys caudimaculatus
TGTGTGTGTGTGTGTGTGTGTGTGTGTGTGTATGTGTGTGTGTGTGCGTGCACTTGCGCGCCTGCATGCATGACCATTCATGTGTCCATATCAGAGCAGCAAGACCAGGAATTTAAGGCCTTTAGCACTGTGCCTGGCTAGTACGATATTAGTACCCTTGGCAATGTGCAGCAATCAGATTAGGTTAGGTGGTTGGATCCGTACCACTCATCGCTCCTTTGTGCTGGAAGTATTTTCTCTACTATTCTGAAATAATTGATGGTCTTACCCATAGTTCCCATGCTTTGGCGCTTTAGAGACTACTCTTTCTACCTTGGCCCCACCGCTCACCACTGCCTCCACCACCCTCCTCTTGGGCACCTCTCTGGCTGCCACTCTTTGGTTCTACACTTTGAGATCAACTTTTATGGTGTTTGATTTTTGTTTAGGGTTTGTTTTATTGTAGTGGATGAACCTTGGGGCCTTGTATGCACTAGGCAAGGCCTTTCCCAATGAGCGACATGTCCAGCTCTTGGTATTTATCCTGTCTGATTGAATTCTTTTATGCGATGCCCTATAGTCTCATCCATGTTGCTGTAAAGGGCAGGATCTTGTTGTATTTGTGGCTGAATAATATTCAGTTACACATCTGCACCACAGTCTTTATCCTGCGTCCGTTGGCAGATGTCCCTGCTGAGCCAGTGTCTGGACTGCTGGGATGCTGCTTCAGGCCCAGGCTGAAGGTCTGGGTTAAATCATTTTCTTCTTCATCTTTCAATTAATTTCTTTACTAATATATAAAACCATAGGCTGTAGGCTGTGTCGATACTTTCATCCTGTGTGTGCCGCCATGCTCTGTGCGTGTTCTCCCTCCGTCTTCTCTCTTCACCTCTTCCCACTTTCCCACTGGTCCCCAAATAACAAAATATTAGTGGAGGGCTAAAAACAGAAGGTTCAGCAGTGAAGAATACTTGCTGCTCTTGCCAAGGACCTCAGTTTGGCTCCCAATATTCACAGGGCAGCTCACAAACATAGGTAAGTCCTGTTCTAGGGGATTTGACCTCTGATACATGTGCTGCACACACACACATACATACATATATACATACATACACACATACATATTCATACACACATACATAACATATACACACATACATACACACATAAATACATACGTACACATACATGCATATACACATACACACATACATACACATACATAAATGCATACATACACACTCATAAATACATATACATACATGCAAACAAACTCTTACACATGTATTTTTGATTAAAAAAATAGTAGAGTATTTAAATTTAGATTCCACAGAATGAAAACATGTAGTGTTCATGTTGTGGTTACCTCTTCTCCTATTTTAAAACTTTTTGTTGATTCTTTGTGAATTTCACATCATGCACCCCAACCCCACCCATCTCCCATTCATTTGTATCTGTCCTCCGCCCTTGCAACCTCCCCTCAAAAGAAAATGAAAACTTAAAATTAAAATAAAAACAAACAAACAAACAACAACAACAAAATCTTGCCCTGGAAGCTGTCGAGTGTCACAGCGTGTCCCACACATCTTTACATGCAAATGTTCATTGCCGTGAGCCTCTGGTCTGATTGGAGGCCTCTGGCTTCTGTTTCACCAGCACGGACCACATGGCGACCACTGCCGCTTGGCAGAGTTCCAGCATATGGACATCGAGGACCACAGTTCTCCAGCCTCCTTTCCTTCTGTCTGATGATTCTCACTCTGTGTTATGGGAGGCTCCTTATGCTTTTTCCTTGGGAAATTTTTGTATGGGCTTTGGTAGAAGATGTGTTTACATACAACAGCAGTCTCTCTAAACAAAATAATTCTTTGGAAAAGATCTCCACCACCCTGGAACCTTATAGCATGATAACTCTGCCTCTTCCCAGTGTGCCCCCCTGTTTGCACCAAAACTCGAGAAGTTAAAGGTCTATTAACTGAAAAATGGTGCCAGAAACTCTTGGGTACACCTAGTCCCAAGGATGAAGCACAAATCCAGAGAAACAATGTGTCCAGGGTCTGCAGACTTGGCAATTGAGGGCAAGAGATCAGTTAATAAGTATAGAACATTGCCCACAATTGATTCCCTGGGCACACGAGACTTACAGGATAAGTGGCAAGGTCTGGTACGCCCCACGAGGAGCAGATTATATTAAGAAGCTAGACTGGCTTGATTTCCCTCTGCCACACACAGAAGCATACATGGAAGGAATTGGGGTGGTTTGGCATCCTGAGAAAAGAGCAAGACACTAGGGCCTCCCCTTGGGGAATGTGTGAGGAGAACAGGCCCATATTGTAAGACTCTGACACGTGGGAAAAGAGCAAGACATCAGGACCTCCCCTTGGGGAGTGTGTGAGGAGAACAGGCCCATATTGTAAGACTCTGACACGTGGGAAAAGAGCAAGACATCAGGACCTCCCCTTGGGGAGTGTGTGAGGAGAACAGGACCATATTGTAAGACTCGGGCACATGGGAGCACAATTAGGAAACAGCTCAATGCTTATTGTGCTACACGGTGCAAACCTGTATCGTGCCCCTTGAGGAATGGATATTGCTCTTAATGAGTTTGTTTCTCAGAACTCAGTGTCTGGCACCTCCTGACCACAAAGGCTGAGAATGAGCAGGAGGACATGTAAAAAGACACCTGGTGGGGTTGCTAAACCTTAGAGATCACTTGGGACTTGGATGCTTGCTGAACGTACTGTTTTTGCTTTAAAGAAAAATACTGCAATAAAATTGATGGCCTCTTTCCTTCTGAATGCCTAAACACCAGCCAAAATAAGTTTAAAACAATCTGTGAAAAGATCATGCATCTGAGCCGGACAGTGGTGGCTCACACCTTTAATCCCAGCACTCGGGAGGCAGAGGCAGGCAGATTTCTGAGTTTGAGGCCAGCCTGGTCTACAGAGTGTGTTCCAGGACACCCAGGGCTACACAGAGAAACCCTGTCTCGAAAAAACAAAAAAAAAAAGATCATGCACCTCTTGAAATCATTAAGTCTGCTTTCAATATTACACGTGGCTAAGCTATTACACAATCACTGAGTATAAAAGGTGTAGCCTTTTTTTCCCAATAAACACAGCTACCCTCAGATGGCGTCAGTCCCCTTTCCCCGCTGACTGCACACTTCTTTTTGGGACTTGAATCCCACTGGGGCTGAACTCTGTCACCACACTATCAATACAGGGTCCTCGCCGGGACAACTCTCCGAGACCCTGTTGTTGCCCTGTGTCATGGAGATCCTGCAGCTTTGGATTTGGAGGGGTAGCCCTTTCACGTTCTCCAGGAGTTTGTAGATGGGGTACATGTTGGCTGGGCCAACTCAAAGCCCTGGATCTGGGCCTGAGTGATAGCTGAGTCGGTCAACGTGCGAGCTTCCCCCACATCCATACCCCCAGGGTGAGCTCTCCAGCACTGCGCTGGCCAGCAGTAGCTGGCAAAGGGTGGGGCCAGCTCACAGCCCCACAACCCCAGGGCCAGCTCTACTGTGATTGCGGCCCCAACACCCTCTCCTTTTTATTCTGTTTCTTTTGCCCCAAATAGTCCCTTTATGTTTTCTTATATATGAATTAAATATTTTTAAGGCTTATTTATTTTACGAGGATGGACAGATAGCTCAGTGGTTAGAGGCACATATTGCCCTTCCTGAAGACCCAGGTTCAGTTCCCAGCACACGTATTGGGCAGCTCACAACTCCCTATAACAGTAGCTTCAGTCCTTCTGGCTTCTGTGGGCACACACACACACACACACACACACACACACACACACACACACACGTGATTTAAAACAAAAAGATTTTAAATTTCAATTTTAAAATGCCTTGCCTGCTTGCATGCAAGCACAACCCGTGAGAATATGAAACCAGTGGAGGCCAGAAGGGGTCGTGAGATTCCCTGGAATTGACACTAGAGATGGCTGTGGGAAGCCATGTGGAGTGCCAGGTATACGAACCCAGGTCTTCTGCAAGAGCAGGTGTTCTTAACTCCTGAGTCATCTCTCCAGCCCCTAAAGCTTTTGTATAACTATGTGTGTATGCTGGGAGCCAAGGGTATGCGGATGCGAGCGTAGGTGCCCTCAGAGACCGGAGGCATCAGATCCTCCGGAGCTGGATGTGGGTCCTGGGAACGAAACTCAGATCCTCTGCACAAGCATAGCCACTGCTTTAGCCTTCCCTGGATTCAATCTTGAGGACGTTTGAAAATCCCTTTGACAAACTTTGAAAAAGCCTTCCAGTCTGAGTTTGATCCCTGGAAGCCACCTACAGGTTAAAGGGGAGAACTGACCGCTAATTGTTGTCCTCTGACCCTCACACTGAGTGTGGCACATGGACATCCCCAGGGCACCATGCACACACATATCAATAATAAGTAAATTAATTAATTAGTAACTTGGTTATCTTGGGGTCAAGAAAAGCGTATGAGAGGGAAATACCACTGGGTTGTCCATCCTAGAGTCCCAGTGCCCTGTGACCACTGGAGGAGGTCTGTATTAGTCAGCTTCTTATTATAATCAGAATACCCAACAAAACCTGAGGGAGGAAGGCTTTATGTCAGCTCACACTATGAGGGATGGCGCAGGGAAGGTATGGGAGAGCCCAACACTTTACATCATGGAGGTCAGAAAGCAGAAAAGGGGAAGAAAGACGGCACAGGATACAGCCCCAAGGACAATGCCCCAGTAATATAATTCCTCCTGCTAGACCTCACCTATGGTCTCAGCTAGTTTTCTATAACTGTGCTAAAACATCATAACCCAGGCAATCTATAGGAAAAAGAGTTTATTTGGAGCTTACAGTTTCAGAGGGTTAGAGTCCATGACCTGTGGCAGGAGATGGCAGCAGGCAGGGAGGCATGGTGGTTAAGTAGCAGTTGAGAGCTTGCATCTTGAGACACAAGCACAAGGCAGGGAGAGCTAACTGGTCTGTCCTGGGCTTTGGAAACCTCAAAGCCCACCCACAGTGACACACCTCCTCCAAGAAAGCCACACCTCCTAATCCTTCCCAAACATTTCTACTAAGTGAGGACCAAGTATTCCAATACAGGAGCCTGTGGGGGCCATGCCTGTTCAAATCACCCCATCTATTCATCTATTCTTACTATCTCCTGATAATTGCCATCATGTTATAAATCTATCAAGAGATTGTTTCATTCCTTGGATCAGAACCCTAGAGATCAAATTATCTCTGGAAGCACCCTCAGAGAGACACCCAGAAACACATTTGCTATTATAACCTAGATGATTCTTGAGGTTGTCAAGGTACATGTTAAGATTAACCATCATTGGCAGAGTCTGACAGCACATACTTTTAATCCCAGCAGAGGTAGATGGGTCTCTGTGAGTTCAAGGCTACCCTGGTTTACATAGTGAGTTCCAGGATATCCAGAGCAATATATTAAAGAAAGCTTGTCTCAGAAAATAAATGATTAATGATCTCAGGGTCTGTGCCTGTGCAGTGTCCCTCTATGTGTCTTGAGCCCCATTTCCTCCAGGACACAGTGGGTTGAGACAGTGGTGAATTCCCCAGCACTACCTTCAGGGGCTCCCTCCAGGCATTTCTGTTGTTGTGGGTGTCTACTTCCTTGGAATCCTGAGTCTTAAATCTGGTGACAAGGCAGGAGCAATCAGCCAGAGACCCCACCAGAAGGTGTTGTAGGGACTGTCCCCAAATGGTGATCTAGGGAGGCGCTGATGTGGCAATGACAGCCAAGAATCTCCAGAACTTCATTCTGTGCTCAGTTGCTCCTGCCAAGAAAGACCCGGTGGGCATACAAGCTGGCCAAGACACTCGAGGGCAGTGGGCTCACAAGCTGGCCAAGACACTCGAGGGCAGTGGGCTCACGAGCTGGCCAAGACACTCGAGGGCAGAATGGGTCCCGAGGCAGCTAACTGGTTAGAAGACCAGGCCCATGGGGTAAAGGAGCAAGGTTTTCTCAAGGGACCTTTGTGTCCCCTAGCACCCTAGCATTCATGTCTCAGTCAGTCTCTGTGTCCCTGCTGCTACAAACAAACTCAGCTCACCACCCAGGCACAGTGCCAGCTACCCCCTTGGGACACTGGAACACAATCCTGACTTGACTACAGCCCAAGGGGTTGCTTGGGCCACAGATCCCTAACTGACCTCTCAAGCTGTCCAAGCTTTTGTTGTTGTTATACTGTGTGTGTGTGTGTGTGTGTGTGTGTGTGTGTGTATGTACTAGGTGGTTATGTGTGTGACCGTGTGTATGGGATACTGTGTGTGTGGGGAGGTGTATGTATTGGATGGTATGTGTGTGTGTAGGGGGGTTGTGTGTGTATGTGTTTGTGTGTGTGTGTGTGTGTGTGTAGGTCTGAGGACAACTTACAAAAGCCATCTGCTCCTGCCATGTGGGACCCAGGGATCAATGTGACACCCGTCAGGCTTAGTGACAAGTGTCTTTACCCACTGAGACATCTCAGTGGCCCTCTCCACCTCCTCAACAACCTTTCCCAGCCCCGCTGACTTCCTTCTCGAGCCCTAGGCCACCCTTTCACACAGAAGTCTGCTTCTGCGCTGGTCACAGACTATCCCAAGACAGTGACAGAACTGGCACTTCAGGTCCCCGTGGTGGTGGCATCTCCTCAGCAGGGCCCTCTGCATCCTGATCTGAACAAAAATGAATGCTAGAGACCCCTATGAACCATCTACAGCCACAGAACTCAAGAGCCAGAGAGAGCCCCCTGGTGACTTACAGCTGTCCTTCTGAGCTGCCTCTGAGCACCATGTGCCTGCTGAGTGAGTTTCTGCTGAGTGAAGGGTTGATGGAGGAAAGGATGGGGGAATAGAACAGGAAAAGGAAGCACCCAGGCTTTTGGAGTCCCTAGGGCTAAGGGGATCAGGAGTGGCCCTGCCTGGGCTCCCTCAGCGGCCCTCGGACCGTGTTAACTCTTTGGAAACCTGAGACAGGATCTTTGAAGCTCGGAAGAGCCTTGCTGTTCCTAGCTCCCCCTGAGGGGATTAGATTTTCTTCCCTGACCCCTCTACTCTGTCTCATTAGTCTGCCACTTAACGGGGATCCTGTGACATGGAGAGTGACAGTTGGAGGCATGTCCCAGCTGGGTAGTGCATGAGAGTCTCTCCCATGAGGACAGAGTGAGAGAGGTCCACATGCCTCCCTGGTGTACCCCAGTGTTTGGAGGAGCATCCCAGGTGAAGGAGACTCAGGAACACGGGGAACCACACCACGGTCATATCTAATCATGATGACTGACTGGCTGAATGACTGATCTGGAGACAGGCATGAGTGATTTACCTCAGCATCGAGGCTGTGCACGTGGGACAGGCCGCGCCGCCTGAGGCCCAGCCAGCAGCACCCCACCTCCGTCATCTCCTTCACCACTACAATCCCCACTCCCACCTGCCACTAGGTTGTCCTGAGGCCCAGGGGCCAGGGGACGCCTCAGGAGATAGCTCCAGAGGCTGACAATCCTGTCACAGCAGGCAAAAAGAATGAAGGTGGACCTGAGCCAGAGGGACCTGTGGGGCAGTATGACTGTTGGGCCAGAGGGGTATCCTGGGACAGGCTGAAGCTCCCACCCAAATGTGATTAGTGTGTCCCCACCTCCTGCTGGCGCCCTTTCCTTCCACTCACATCTGCAGCCCTGCCTGGGCTGCAGCTAGGGCATAGCCCTCCAGTGGGACTATCATATACCCGATGAGTTTCCAGGCTTTCCTGGAGGGACAGAACACAAAGGACAGAAGCTGGCACCATACCAGAACTGTTTACACCCAGAAGTGTGAGCTGGCATCTCCTCTGCCCAGCCCAGGAGCTACAGGTCTAACCTACTATCAGCCCTGCCCATAGCCCAGGGACTGGGGCTCACGCCTGCCAGTAATACTGAGATTCATTTTGGTCCTACCAATGAGCTCGAGGATTCACCTCTGCCTACCTATGAGCCTGTAAGTGACCCCACGCCTGTAAGTGACCCCATGCCTTACTTGTGACCCTAATATTATCCTGGTCCTACCAACGGCCCCAGAATCTTCAGGAAGCACTCTGCAATCCCTATAAGCAAGGAAGCTGAGCTGAGGACCTGGATAATCTAGGGTGTGTGGGCTGAGAGCATTGTGTGCACAGGGGTGTCAAGAATCTGGTGGCACTACATGGGTGATACTTGCACATGTGGGAGGCATGTAGGGGCATCCCTCTGGGTGCCTGTGAAGGCTGCAGCTCATACACATAGAAGGAACCATACAGTGGGGAAAAGTGCGTGCTGCTAGATCCAGTCTTTATTGTTTCCGACACAGACACACTGTAGAAAGACCTGCCCAATCACAGAAGCCACCAAAGGACACCTGAAAGGGGGCTGTGGCCTGTGCTCCACCTAGGAGTGAGAGGCCAGAAAGACTCTTGCCCCTCTGCTCCTGGAAACCCACAGGCCCCAAGGGTGTGAGAGGCAGCTCTGGGCCCATGGGGGCCCCCAGGAGACCGGAGCTTAACTGACAGTCCCAAGGGTCTTAATGATGTGGGGGTTAGGGGGCTTCTGTGGAACAGGAAGGACAAGGCTGGAGGGGTGCTCGTCTTCAGGTAGCTGTGCAGGGAGGGCACAGGAAGGGGGTCCATGAGAGAAGCCAGGCTAGCCTGGCAGCAGATCAAGGGTAACATTCCAGATACCGGTGCCGAGATGATGAGGTTGCAGGTTAGGGCCCCAGGAGGAAGAAGGCACTACTTATGGACGTGAGAAAGAGCAACAGGCCTGAGAATGGGGTCCTTGAAAGGCTGGGGGAGAAATTTTTTCCTTCTGTGGCTAAATTCCACATTGTGTTCTGAATCCATGAGGTGTAGACGCTGACGTTGGTGTAAACACCTGGCCTCTTGGACAGGGCACAGTCAGATCCCCAACTCACCACCCCTGCTTGGATCCAGACACCATTAATGTCACAGACTAGGGGACCTCCGGAATCACCCTGAGGAGAAAGAAGGGATACACAGGTGTAGGGGCTGCCGGAGCCCGCTGACTTCATTACACAGGTAGAAAACCCAGGCTGAAGGTCTCCAACCCAGTCCTTCAGACTCTCTTCATCATACTAGACAGATTAAGGAATTGGAAGCTTCTGGAAGGTTTCAGGGATGAATGATCTGAGACTGTAGGAAAAAGGGGTCCCTAGCAGATGGGACGCTTGACCTAAATAAATAAATAAATAAGTGTCTAAATAAAACATGCACTTCTGCCGCAGCTGTGTGTTCAGAGTCGAGGGCAGGAGACCACCTCCGAGCTGCTGACTGCGCTTCTTGCTTCAGCTTGTTTGATTTTATCTAAAACATCTCTTTGAAGAAACAATCAAGGCGTATTTGGCAGTCAAGGTATGTAGAAGAGCAAACGAGAAAAGATAAAACCAGCCAAGTTTGAGCATGGCCTGCTTCTGCTGAGAATGTCGTCAAAGGCTTCTCCTGTTATCAGCCAGGAGGGGATAGAATCTGGTCCCAAAAGAAAACTTTCAGGATAGAGGTAAGATCACAGTTATTTAATTCAATCTCTCTCTCTCTCTCTCTCTCTCTCTCTCTCTCTCTCTGTATGTGTGTGTGTGTACGCGTATGTGTGTCTCTCTATCTCTGTCTCTCTCTCTCTGTGTCTCTCTCAATCTCTGTCTGAAAAATAAACAAACAAACAAAAAAGAACCTAGCCAAATCAATCTCTGTCTCTCTGTCTCTCTATCTCTGTTTCTCTGTGTATCTCTCTCTTTGTATCTCTCACTTTTTGTCTGTCTCTCTGTCTGTCTTTGTCTGTCTCTGTGTCTCTATCTTTGTCTCTCTCTCTTTGTGTTTGTGTCTATCTCTGTCTTTGTCTCTCTCTGTCTCTCTATCTCTGTGTGTCTCTCTCTGTCTCTCTCACTTTTTTGTCTGTCTCTCTGTCTTTGTCTGTCTCTGTGTCTCTGTCTTTGTCTCTCTGTCTTTCTCTTTGTGTGTGTGTCTGTCTCTGTCTTTGTCTCTTTCTGTCTCTCTGTCTCTGTGTGTCTCTCTCACTCTCTCTATATATCTCTCTGTTTCTCTATGTGTCTGTCTCTTTGTCTCTCTCACTCTCTTGTCTGTCTCTGTGTCTCTGTTTCTGTCTCTCTGTCTGTCTCTGTCTGTCTGTCTGTCTCTCTCCCTCTCCCTAACTCTGCTGCGGGTGGAGCGCAAGGCCCTTCCAAACGTTTGGTAAACACTCTATCACTTACCCACCCACACCCCCAGCTCTATGGTCTATTTATTTTATCTTATTTGCATGTGGGGAGAGGCGTGTGCCGTCCTGTGTGTGCATGTAGAGCCAAAGGTCAGCACTGCATGTCTTCCTTTATCACTCTCCACCTAGTCTCTCACTGAACTTAGGAACATGCGTTTTGATTGGACTGGCTGGCCAGCAAGGCCCTGGAACCTGCCTGTCTCTGACACTTCATCCACACCCACGATGGGGTCATAGACTTGTACAAGTCTTTTTTATTTTTTTCCAGGTTTCCCTGTGTAGCCCTGGCTGTTCTGAAACTCCCTTTGTAGTCCAGGCTGGCCTCAAACTCAGAGATTCACCTGCCTTTGCCTCCCGAGTGCTGGGATCAAAGGTGTGCGCCACCACTGCCCGGCCACATCTGGCTTTTTATCTTTTTTTTAAAAAAAAAATACATGGGGGGCTGGAGAGATGGCTCAGCGGTTAAGAGCTCCGACTGCTCTTCTGAAGGTCATGAGTTCAAATCCCAGCAACCACATGGTGGCTCACAACCATCCGTAATGAGATCTGATGCCCTCTTCTGGGGTGTCTGAAGACAGCTACAGTGTACTTACATATAATAAATAAATAAATAAATAAAATTTTTAAAAAATTTATAAAAAAAAAAAAAAACATGGATGCTGAGGACTCAGATTCAGTTCCTCAAGCTTGTGATGCAGACAATGAACCATCTTCCCAACCCTCTGATATGATATTTGGAAGGGAAACAGCATGTTGGATAACTTTTTGAAGTGTGTGTGTGTGTGTGTGTGTGTGTGTGTGTGTGTGTGTGTGTACATGAACGCTGCTGTTGTTACGATGCCCAGCCCTCCTGGAAGTTTCTCTGTGTGGTGGAGAGAGGAACAGCCTGCCCTCTAGAGTTGCTGGTGAGGTGACGCTGCTGTCTGGGTGTGGCCTACTCACATTACAAGCATCCTTCTCGCCTTCCTCGAAACCAGCACATAGCATGCCTTCAAGGATGACCGGCTCGGTGCTGGAGACGGAGTTCTCCTGGTAGTAGGTATTGCAGGTCTCGGCATCAATAAGAGGAACCTGCAACTCCTGCAGGGTAAAGGGTGGTTGGAGCGCTGGGGTTGGGAGAGAGCAGAGTTAGGAGGAGAGGTCACTCCACTGCCTCCCAGCTCCACATGTTTAACTGAACCCTGTGACCGGGGTCATTTCTTCTGCTTCTTTGATCAAAACCTCGTTTGCCCACATAAAACCCTGAAAGCTTTGCAAAGGTGGTATCTGAGGGTGGGGTGGTATCCAAGGGTGAGGACATAGATATCCTCACATTCCAAACTTGGGAGATCAGGATGAGAAGCTCTTAACAGACACAGAGAGGAGATCTGGGGAGACACATGGCAGCGGAAGTCTAAGACCGGAGCCTTGCAGCTAAGAGCCCAGGATTGCACAGCACTGGCAGATGTTGAGAGCCAAAGAGGGGCCCTCCCTAGAACCCTGAAAGGTTTGAGGCCCAGATAATACCTTAATTTCAGACTTCTGGTCTCCTGCACTGAAAGTGACCAGCTATCTGATTTACCCTCAGCCTCAGGAGACTAAAGCAAAATGAGATCACAGATACGATGACAGAGATGAGGACCATACAGATGACAGATAGAAATGGAGATGCCTTTAAAAGCATCACGCTGTGTACCTCTGGCATTAAACCCACTGGGTCAACACTCTTGAGAACTCACTGCCCAGAGGAAGAACCAGGATAGTGAAAGCTGCCCAGTCAAAAATGATCCCTGGGTCAGCATTGCCCACAAGGGCCTTGACAGCAAAGATGGCAGAAGGTTGTAATGCAGGCCAGGTCAGCATCCCTTAGCCCATTGCTGGATGCAACACTATCTTTCTGGTTATTAGATGCTAGGAGGACATCTGGGAGCTGGCAGCAGCCAGCTGGTGATGAGCTGCCGTGGCAGTGTTTCAATACACTCTCTGTGGTAGACATTCTTTGCATAGACTCCATATGGGTCCTGTCTGAGGGTGGGGATTGGCCCTAGGGAAGGTGTCAAGACTGACCCTCCCATTCTCCCCCTACCCTGCCACCAGCTCCAAACATCCTTACGTTGATTTGTGGCAATGTGCCCCCAGCCAGTAACCCAACACAGGGTGCCAGGATTCAGGGGGTCGCCAGGTTTTGGGAGGCAGACGGGAAGCATGTAATCGTTGAAGGAGATGGGTGAAGCCAACTGCAGCAGGGCAATGTCTCCACTACTGTGCTCGTCTGCTGAGTAGCTTGGGTGCTTGATACATTGGGCCACAGCTCTCAGCTCCCTCGGCTCAGTGTCCTCAGGGTAGGAGGAGATGGTCCCCAGCAGTACTGTGTAGACAGACAGGAACTGGTCCCTGGGAGAATGGGGAGGTCAGTGGGTGAAAATGAAAGACAGTCTTTATGCAGAGCCTCTAATACTGCTACTGGGCTTTTCTGAGAGCTGAGCACACTGAAGCAATGCAAGCACCCCCTTTAATGACCACCATTAATGATCATTGCAACCCATAAATCTACTGTCACTTCCTCCGTTTTTCAGGTGCAGAACGCAACTAGGAAAGTCAAGTCACCCATTCAAAGGCCGCCTGGCTACTGAGCAGTGCTTCAGACCTTGGAGTCTTGGGACCTAGACAGACAGGTCAGTGTGTAAGAACGCTTACAGTACAAGCATAAAGACTTGAGTTTGGATCTCCACAACCCTAGCCAGGCCCAGTAGTGTCCACATCTGCAACCCCAGCCTGTCCCTATGGAGAAGTGGGAGGCGAAGACAGAATTAATAGAAGGTGTCCTCTGACTGTCACACATGCACTGTGGCATGTCTGTGCCCACATTCACACACTCTCATGACCACATACTTCACATATGCTCACATACATACACAAAGACCTTGGCTTCTCAAGGGCTGATGCAGTAACCGTTCTCTCTCTCTCTCTCTCTCTCTCTCTCTCTCTCTCTCTCTCTCTCACACACACACACACACACACACACACACATGCACACGCACGCACGCGCATGCGTGCGTCTGTGTGTCTGCGTGTCAGTGAGTAAGTGGGTACATATGTTTCTGTGCAGGTACAGAAAGCATAGGCTAAGATCAGATGTCCTGCTCTATTTCTCTTGGCCTTGAGACAGGGTTTCCCACATAACCTAGAGCTATACTGGGGGTAAGCAATCCCCAGAGAACCTCCTGTGTCCGCACACACCCCAAGCAAAGTTGATTTGGGGGAATAAGAAGATGACTGACCTGCCGGGGCCAGGTAAACAACATGGACAGGTAACTAAGATACTAAAATGACATGGCCCTGCCTCATCTCCTGCCATAGTAGGCAGAGGCTGTGGTTCAGTGGAGAAATGAAGGAGCCTGGAAGGAATGTAGGGAAGTCCAACTGGCCCCAGCCCACATGGCCCGTAGGGAGACACTCACTGGTTGATGCAGTGGGCAGCAGTCAGTACCCAGTCCTCAGCAATCAGAGATCCCCCACACACGTGTTCCCCATTCTCCCTCACGCTGACCTGCCAGGGCCACTGGCCCAGCTGGGCATTCTGTCCTGACACGATGCGGCTTGATGCCCTGGGACGTCCACACACTGCAAGGAATCGGAAGGATTGAGTGACACAGGGCTAGTCTGCCCTTCCCTGCACCCTCAAACCTGGCTCATCTGTCACAGCCCCTGGGAACTTGACCAGTGTGGGCCGGAGGATGTCTCCAGTGTCTGGCTCCTAACAGCACCTGCCTGATATAAGGCCGGAAGGAGCCAGGATCAGACAGCTCTCTAGGTCGGCCTCCAAATCTATGATTCTGCTGCCTCCTTCCTGTAATCCCAGCACCTGAAGGCTGAGTCAGGAGGATCAGGAGTTCAAGGCCAGCTTCAACTATGCAATAAAATGGAGGCCAGTCTGGGCTACAATGAGACCCAGACTCAAAACTAAAAGAAACAGAATAAAACTAACAAAACAAAACAAAACAAACAAACAAACACAAAGCACCCAAACAACAAAACTATGCATTCTATGTGTGTTCCTGAAGCTCCCGCTCACCACCCTACCTGAATCCAGGTCAATGCTACTCCTGCCTGTCTGGGTCGACAGGCTGTAGGAGTAGGTTGTGAGAACCTCGCTCTCCAGAAGGACTCCAGGAAAGAGGGTAAATAGGATGACCGGCAGGGCAAGCTCCATGATACACCTGCTGGGGCCAGACACTCCAGGAAGGAGGAAGAGTGATTGCAGCTCTGGTGTGGTTTCAGGACTTGCCCTGGGGTGGGGCTCAGCCTCCACACCTGCCCTGCGGCCTTGGGAGAGGCCTAACACCTCCACTGTTCCTGGACACAAACATCCTGGCTTCCCTACTACATGCTTCACGCTTCACGCTTTGGGGTCCTTTGGTCCTCCCTTTCCTGATCCAGGAATCGCAGCATCCACAACCTTCATCTTTCATTGATGCAAAATCATTGTATAGCACTGGCACCAATCACAACCGCAACCTCAGGAGCCTTCATGTCCGTCACTGTCCACTAGAGGGCAGCCATGAGCCAGGCTCTAGGCAGAAGGGCATGCCAGCATTGGGCTGGAGCAGGTGTGTAGACATCCTTTCAGACTCCCGTGGTATTTGTCTTCTCTGGAAGCTTCTGTTTTCTTGGCTACCCTTCATTCAGTCTCTAGGCAACTCCTTTCAAGAAGGATTGTTCCCGGAAAGGCTCACTGGCCTTCCAAACACCCAGATGCCCCCACTGAAATGGAAACTGTACACAGTGATTACATTGCCAGCTGCAGTGTGACTTTAATCACCGTAAAATAACATTATGCTTCAGAACACTAGTCTCAGATCCCGTCTTATCCAATATTAAAGTGTCTACATCCATTTCCATTCTGTGTGAAATGTGTTCATCAATATATTTGGGTTTTTTGTTCTTGGATTTTTTTTTTGTTTGTTTGTTTTTTGTTTTTGTTTTTTGTTGTTGTTGTTTTTTCGAGACAGGGTTTCTCTGTGTAGCCCTGGCTGTCCTGGAACTCACTCTGTAGACCAGGCTGGCCTCGAACTCAGAAATCCACCTGCCTCTGCCTCCCAAATGCTGGGATTAAAGGCATGTGCCACCACTGCCCGGCCGTCAATATATTTGTAATTCAAAATAAAGAAAACAAGGGCTTAGGATATAGCTCAGTTGGCAGAGTGCTGCCTGCACACACAAAGCTCTGGATTTGATCCCCAGCACCTGCATAAACCAGGTGTGCTGGTTATAGCACACACCTGCAGTTCCAAGACTTGGGAGGTAGAGACAATTGAATCAAAGATTCAGAGTCATCCTAGGCTACAATACTGAGTTTGAGGCTGTGGTGGTTTGAATGAGAACGCCCCCTGCCCCCTAGGCTCATCTATTTGAATGCTTTGTCTCCAGTTGGTGGAACTGTTTGAGAAGGATTAGGAGGTGTGGCCTTGTTAGAAGAGGTGCATCACTCGGGGTGGGTTTTAAGGTTTCAATAGTCCACACCAGGCCAGTGTCTCTCTGCCTGTTGCCTGTGGATCAGGATGTAAAGTTCTCAGCTACTACCCAGAACCATGCCTGCCTATCTCCCACCATGATGATCATGTACTAATCCTCTGAAACTATAAGCTAGCCCCCAGTTAAGTGCTTTCTGTACTGGCTAACCAGTCACAATGGCACACACTTGAAATCTGCTAGGGAAGCAAAGACAAATCACTGGAGTTTGCTGGCCAGCCAAGCCTCATCAGCAAGCCCCAGGCTCCACTGAGAGATTCTGTCTCAAAATAAACAGTTAAGAGCACTTAAGCAGTTAAGAGCACTTGGTGCTATTGTAAAGGAACAAGTTTGGATTCCTAAAACATGGCAGCTCACAATCATCTGTAACCTTAGTTCTGGGGATCCGATGCCACCTTCTGGTCTCTGTAGGTCCTGCATGCATGTGATGAACTTAGTTAGATCCATGCAGGCAAAACTCTCAAACATATAAAATAGAAATAAATAAATAAATCTTTAAAGAAGGAAGGAAGGAAGGGAGGGGAATAGATAAATAAATAGGGCAGACAGCATGCACGCCCATGCAGGCATGCACACACGTGCACACGCACACACACAGAGGTGGGGAGGGCTCAGAGGATTGCAAGATAAGATTCATAAAGGCCCTCCCTTGGGTTATAAAAGCAGTCAGTGATCGCCAAGGGAGGGAGTGCATAGCTGGCAGAGCTGCCTGTATTTTGAGTCAGCCTCATTTACTGTGTACTTTGTTCTAATCAGCAGCCCCAGTATCAACCCACTAGTTCACTGGGCTACACGTGGGCTGAGCGTCTTCTCCGCTGTCACTGGTGTCCTGTCTGGATGAATAGGCAGAGCTGTTATTTTCTTTCCCTAGGAAAGGGGAGGGGGGAAGGGAAAGAGAGGGGAGAGGAGGGGAGGGGGAGAGGAGGGGAGGGGAGAGGAGGGGAGGGGAGAGGAGGGGAGGGGGAGAGGAGGGGAGGGGAGAGGAGGGGAGGGGGAGAGGAGGGGAGGGGGAGAGGAGGGGAAGGGGAGAGGACATGGCAGGGAAGAATTAGGAAAAAAAAAAACAATTGTGTTGGCAAATTCCTCCAAGACCAGAGCCAGCGCCTACCCTGTTAATCTCCTGTCCTCAGGGCTCTTACCCATTCACAGCCCTTCTCTGTTTCCAGGTACCTGGTTCCCTGCTGGGCGCAGTACTGGTAAACATCCCTGGGCCTCTGAAGGATTTTACCAGGACAGTAGGGAGCTGTAGGTCCCTACTCCCCAAGCATGGCCACCATGCTCTCCATTTTAACAAGCATTGCTCTGGGAATAATCAGCATTCTTCTTCTTCTTGCTTCTCCCTCTTCATCAGGCTTCTCCCTCGTCCGACCTCACAACCTAGGACACTTCCCCTGACACAGATCGACACATGGCGTGTACAGGCCTGCTTCCAACATGTCCTGCCTTGTAATAGATGAGGATTCTAGAGCCTGGTTTGCTATTCGGATTTTTCAAACCCTTTATTTTAGTTTAACACTTTTTTTCTTAAAAGTTATTCATTTTTATGTGCATGAGTGTTTTGCGTGCATGTCTGTACAAGCACTGCTTGTGTGCCTGGTGCCTATGGTTGCCAGAAGAGGGCATCAGATCCTCTGGAACTAGAGGTATAGATGGTTATAAGCTATCATGCGAATACTGAGAACCAAACTCTGGTCCTCCACAAGAATAGCAAGTTCTCTTAGCCATCCCTACAACCCAACTAACACTTTTTGTCATGGAAAAAAATGTGTGTGTGAATGCATGTGTATATATTTGAGTATTTGAGTGTGTTATGCATATATGTGTATGGGTGGATGCACATATGTGTGGACTCCAGAGGTTAGCATTGGGTATCTCCCTCAATTGCTCTCAACCTTCTTTTCTGAGACAGGTTTTTTCACTGTGCCTGGGGCTCACTGATTTAGCTAAACTGGCTGATGGGCGAGCCCCAGGGATTCTCTTGTCTATGCCTGTAGCACTGGGATTGCAGACATGTGCCATTATACCCTGCTTCTTACATGGGTGCCAGGGATCTGTATTAATCAGAGTTCTCAAAAGAAACAGAACTGCCAGGCAGTGGTGGCACACACCTTTAATCCCAGCACTCAGGAGACAGAGGCAGGCAGATTTCTGAGTTCGAGGCCAGCCTGGTCTACAGAGTGAGTTCCAGGACAGCCAGGGCTACACAGAGAAACCCTATCTCGAAAAACCAAAAGAAAAAGAAAAAAAAAGAAACAGAACTGGTGTGTGTGTGTGTGCGCGCGCGCGTGCGCGCGCGCGCGTGTGTGTGTGTGTGTGTGTGTGTGTGTGTGTGCGTGCGCACGCACACTCATAGGTGTTAAAAAAGGATTTATTAGAGTGGCTTACAGGCTGTGGTCTGACTAGTCCAATAATTATTGTCTCTCAAAAGAAAGACCAAGAATCCAGCAGTTATTCTATCTGTGAGGATGGATGTCTCGACTGGTCTTTAGTCTTATGTTGGTTTCCTGAAGAAGCAGGTTCTATATCAGCAAAGGAACACAACAGCATGAGGACAGATGAACTTGCCACAGAGGACGAGCAGACAAAAGCAAGAGCTTTCTTCTTTCACGTACTTTTATGTGGGCTATACCAGAAGGTCTAGCCCAGGTTCCCAGGTTCTTCCCTCCCACCTCAGATGATACCCAGACAAGTATGCCCAACTGTTTGGACTTATTAACTCTAAATTTCATCAAGTTGACAACCAAGAATAACCATCACTGTACTGTCTGAGCCATCATCTGCCCAGGTTCTATTGTGGAAAACATTTTTTACCCATTAATGTAGCAATACAAAGAGACCCAGCCCTGTCTCCAGGGCTGCACATGCGGAGCTGATGCTTCCTAAGCTCCTTTTGCTCCAGCATCTCAGCTCCACAGCCCTCACTTCTGCTTCTCTTAAACCTTTCTTTGTTAGCTAGGTCTGCTTTACCATTCATCTCTTCTGCTAAAGCACTTTAACTGGAAGTTACAGCTCGTGTTTCTAGTCACCCTCGGCTCTCATCGCTCTTTTTTTTTTTTTTTTTTTTTTAAGGTTTATTTCTTTTTTATATGAGTACTCTGTTTCTGTCTTCAGACACACCAGAAGAGGGCATCAGATCCCATTATAGGTGGTTGTGAGCCACCATGTGGTTGCTGGGAATTGAACTCAGGACCTCTGGAAGAGCAGCCGGTGCTCTTAACCTCTGAGCCATCTCTCCAGCCCTCTCATCGCTCTTGTCTGTTGTGTACACATGCCTCTCCAGTCTTTCTAAGCAGAGCCAGGCAGGAGTGGTGTGTGCCTTTAATCCCAGAACTCAAGAGGCAGAGGCAGGTGCATCTCTGAGTTGGAGGCCAGCCTGGTCTACAGAAAGAGTTCCAAGACAGCCCAGACTACAGAAAAACCCTGTCTTGTAAAACCAAAATTTAAAAAAAAAAAAATCCTTTTTCTAATGGAAATTTAGTAGACCCACCCCCAAAGGGTGCTGTTCATGTTTTATCTCAATTTTCTTCGTTCTTTTTCTTTTCTTTTTGCAATACTGAGGGTGAGCCCAGGCCTTGTTTATGACAGGCACATCTTCTATAGCGAATGCATCCCGAGGACCTTTTGGTCACTGTCCTAGTTTCTTTATGTTGCTGTGTGTTGGGAACACAAAGGTCCTTGTGCTCACCAATAAGTACTAGAAAAATCAGGAATGTTAAGCACACAGAGTTGCCTCTTTAACAGAAGAGAATGTTTTAGTTAAGGTTTCATTGCTGTGAAGAGACAACATGACCACAGCAACTCTTATAAAGGACATTTAATTGGGGCTAGTGTACAGTTTCAGAGGTTTCATCTATTATCATCACGGTGGGAATCGTGGCAGCACACAGGCAGACGTGGTACTGGAGAAGGAGCTGAGAGTTCTGCATCTTGATCCACAGCAACAGGAGACTGTGTGCCACACTGGGCATAGCTTCAGCATAAGAGACCTCAAAGCTCACCCCCACAGTGACACACTTCCTCCAACAAGACCACACCTACTCCAACAAGGCCACACCTCCTAGTAGTGCCACTCCATATGGACCAAACATTCAAACACCTCAGGGGTCATACCTAATTAAACCACTACAGAAATAAATAACCTCATTTCTGCCCAGAAGGTTGGGAATGGAGATGGCCTTAGGCTTAGATTTTTTTTCAAAACCTACTTAATAAGGGTTCTTAAACACATTAACCTCTCACCAGAGGTAAGAGCAAAGGAAGGTTAACAGGAATCCAGAGTTGTGGACCTGTTCAGAAATAGTTCTTCGGGCAATTCCAATCTTCATTGACAGCAGTCCAGTCCAATAGCAAACACCAAACATGAATTAGTAGCTTCAGTCCAGTAGCAAACGCCAAATACGAATGACTAGTAGCAGCTCAATCCAGCAGAAATCGAGAGGCTCTGCAAAATCGGCATGAGGCAAGAGGCAGCCAGAACACCACCAGAAATTCTTTGGTGCATTTCTCTCTTCGGAGTCATGACAAGTGAAGATCTGGGAAGGGTTGCAAAGCAAGCCAATGCGAAAGTGTCCAGACATCTCCCATCCTCTCAAGTGTCTGCCTTAGCAAAACAAACATCCTCTCATAAGACAGACTCCAGAAACATCACATGACACAACTGAGTCTCCAAAGAAACCAGAAATTCCCACTTCAGTGGCCCATAGCCTAGATGACCCCTGTGGTATCTGTAGGACTAGGCCATACATGGCTCCCCCAGGCTCCCACAAGCTGGACTAGGGGTAGTTAATAGCCTAGGTGAGCTCTGTGCCCTCTGTATAACACAGAGCTTCCCCAGGCCCTTAAGGTAACACATGTAGCCTATCTCTAGAGCCCATCTTCATGGAAGAACTGATGTAGTTTGGGAAGAGTTTCAATGTAATTATGCCTCTGTGCACACAGGATTGTGGTAAACCAGGAAACGCCTATTCAAGTTGTACTGTACTTAAATATGCCTGCAATAAGCATATTTATAAGTCTGGTGTCAGACTCTAAAAGTCTGAACCAACACTGGCTACTAAGTCCTGCTGAACCGAGTTCCTTCTTGCCTCTGGTGGATTGTTACTCTGCTGGCCCTGGTGTTTGCAGAGATCCCCACCGCTGTGATTTAAAAAAAATAAAAAATTTAAAAAAATTAAAAAATAAAAACCCTGACAAAAATAACTTAGGAGGGCCTGAAAGATGGCAAGAGAATAAAGACACTTCCCACCAAGGCTAATGACCTACAGTCAATCCCTGGATCCATCTTGTAGAAGTTGTCCTCTGAGCTCAACACTCATGCTGTGGTACATAAGCACTAACACACACACACACACACACACACACACACACACACACACACACACATAAATGTAATTCCTCCCTTATTTAGTTAGTTTTGAGGTAGGGTCTCTCTACATAGCCCCAGAACTTATTATGTAGACCAGGCTGGCTTTGAACTCATAAAGATCCACCAGGTTACTTTTGATCGTGGTGTTTATCACAGCAACAGAGCAAACTATGACAGTATGTCTTCCCAGTTCAGTTAACCCAACTGAGAAAATTCCTCACAGGCCTGCATGCAGGCCAAGCTGATGGAGATAATCCTCATTGAGACTCCCTTCCCACGTGATTTGTGATTCCAGATTCTGCCAAGCTAAGGGTTGAAATTAGCTCTCGCAGTTATCCAGTGATAGAGACCAAAACCAGGACCCTGGTGCAGCTAAGCAAGCATCTTACCACTGAGCCTTCTCGGCAGGTCCTTCTGGTGCACGTGGACAGGTCTTCATTCTGGGTCATTGCTCAGTGCTGGGCTAACTTCCTGTGAGTCACAGGTTCTTACTGGGAGAACTAAGCATTGTCCAGTACTCTGGGCTGGTGAGGCAATCTAGAAGCATATGCCTGATTTTGATAGGTGCCTTTTCTGTATAAACCTTGACCATAAACATTTTATATCCTCTGAGTTCCGTAAGAACTTCTAATCAGTCACGGAGTCAGAGGGTTTTGGTATGGATGTCTGGCTGGCTGTGCATTTGAAGCTGATAACTGATGAGTCAGCATGGTTGTATAGACCCTGACATGTCCCTTTACAGAGAGTAGGAGTGTCTGGTGATCCTCGTAGTGTGTAGGGCTCATTGCAATGGTAGCAGGTAGAGTATAGGCCTCTAAGCTCTGTCTTCAATTAGGGCCAGCCTTTGTTCAGTGCGTCCAGCAAAAGGCCATCACTTTTAACCACACATAACACAAGCCAGCGCACCCTAAGACCTGTCCGTGAGCTTTTCTTAAGAGTGCTGGCTGAGGGCCAGTGCCTTGGTCCTACAGAAAGCTGGCAGTGCACAAGAGGGAAGGCATCCAGCTCCTGGGCTCTGACAAGAAAAAGATGACTGTGGTTCATCGACTGATACACCACACGATAGAGTGTGCTGTGGAACCTGTCTGGAGTCAAGCTGGGAGAAGGTAGCCGAGGAAAAGCTCCTACTCTGCTGCTTCTCCCCTAGGGGGCGCCACTAATCCTGTAGCGGCAGGAAGTAAAGCTGGGCATCCGGCTTCAGAGAGGCCTCCATGGATATACAGTGCCCGATGCTGCCACTGCTGCTGCTGGTGGTGTGCGTGATGCTGGGGAAGCCTGGTGAGCTAAGGAGATTCATCCACCAGACTGGGGGTGATGGGGGAGTGTGGGAAAACACTGAAGCTCACCTTCTCACCTCCACCCAGGATCGCATGAAGAAAGCCAGGCGGCAGGTGAGGAACCATGGTCCCTGTGAGAAACACCTACAGAGGCCAGGCGTAAAGAGGCCAGGCCTCATCTTTTCCACTCCTCCCCCCACAGGTCTCAAGACCACAGACATCAAGCTTCTCTCAAGTGACTGATGGGCTCTCTGGAGGGCTGGGTGTCTGCGAACCACGTGGGAAGGGTTCCTGCGCCATCTCCTGGCTCTTCAACAAGACTCCAGGACACTGGAGGAAGGGGGTGTACGGTTGCATGGTTCTCCCCAGCTCCTCACATACACGTGTACCCTAGGGATGCTGTGGGCCTTCCTCAGCTGCTCAGCCATGTGTCTTATTTGTCTATCCCAGTGCCGTGTGGCCGCCCGAATGACATTCGGTCCCGGATAGTGGGCGGGACAGAATCCGTGCGAGGGCGCTGGCCATGGCAGGTCAGCCTGCGCTTGAAGAAGTTTCACCATTGCGGAGGGAGCCTTCTCAGCCACCGATGGGTACTCACTGCTGCACACTGCTTTAGAAAGTGAGTTTGGGATGGCAGGAGCAGGGTGAGGCAGCCTCCTGATAGCCTGAGCTCCAAGGTGAGCAGCGGCTGCTTACAATCAAACAACTTTCCTCTTGGCCCTATAGGGAGCACCACTCTAATTCTTCCAGGATGTTTTATTCAAACATTCCCATGTGGTTTGGGTTATATTAATCTGTGCTCACTGCCCCCTACCAAATCGAATCATGAAGGCGCAGGTCTCATTCCACCTTCCCTTGGAAGAAGACTAGGCAGATCCTAGGCCCACAGCAAGGATGGTTGGTTGGTTGGTTGGTTGGTTGGTTGGTTGGTTGGTTGGTTGGTTGGTTGGTTTTGAGGTGTTATAGCCCAGGTTGGCCTTGAACTTTTACTTAGCAGAGGATGACTTTGAACTTCTGATCCTCTTACCTCTACCTCCTGGCATGCTAGGATTATAGGCACGCACCACCATGCCTGAGTCTATACAATGCTGGGGTCAAACCCATGCTAAGCAAACACTCCGTCAACTGAGTTACATCCCCAACCCAAGACCAGATATTTATTCTATTCTGTCAGGCCCCACAGTAGCCTCTCCAGCTTTTGAGTCCTCTTTGCACTGCACAGGTTCCTTTAGAGAGAGGCCCAGTGTCCCTAAGAAGTGACCAGACCACTGGGGACTGTGGTCTTCCTGTTTTTTCGCCTCAGAGTGCCAGGAGAAGGGAATCTGGTTATGCCCTGACCAGGCTCTGTTCCTACAAAGGGGTCTCAGCAAATAAATAGTACAGGCCCCATGGTGTCACCTCATACAGGGATCCAGTGAGCTCAGGTGGCCAGCAGTCCTCCCGAGGGTCCTGATCACTTTCTTCTTCCCTGCTAGGTACCTTGATCCAGAAAAGTGGACCGTCCAGCTTGGGCAGCTGACTGCCAAGCCATCTTTCTGGGACAGGAAGGCTTATTCTGACCGGTACAGGGTAAAGGACATCATCGTAAACTCCGAAGACAGGCTGAAGTCCCATGACCTCGCCCTACTGAGGCTGACCTCCTCGGTCACCTACAACAAGTACATCCAGCCCATTTGTGTGCAGCCTTCTGCCTTCACGTTCCAGCACCAGCCCCGGTGCTGGGTGACCGGCTGGGGAGTCCTTCAGGAGGATTTAAGTGAGATTAGCAACAGAGGGTGGGCACGCGGGTGTGCTATCTCTGCCCCTGTTTCAGCCACAGCAGGCCCTGAAGCCCTTCTCTGGCCGCTGGATCTCTGCGAGCCTCCTGCCTTCCTGCTCACCCCCTACCCCGTTGTTTCTCACTGTGTTCCCACCTGCAAGGAGCTCCCTTCTATTCTAGAGCAGGTGTGGGCCAGTGGCCAGATACGCAGGAGAGGGACTCAGCCCGGCCTGCATTCCTCAGCTAGCCGGAATGGGTGCTTAAGGCCTCCTGAGGATGGTCTCCTGAGGACACTGGTTTAATTTATAAGCCCCAACGTATGAACGTGAACAGTGTTGAAATCACACATTTTAACACCACCATTATCATGCCTCTAAGTCCTCACTAGGTGACACTTTAGCCTCCAAGATCAGGCGTGTTCAGAATGGTGAGGCCATAGGCTGTCACCTCTGTCTAACTGCAACATTTTCATCATTTCAAAAAGAAAGCCTGCTAGCCTGGTCTACAGAGTGGGGTCCAGGACAGCCAAGGTTACACAGAGAAACCCTGTCCTGGAAAACAAAACAAACCTTCAGTGGGTATTGTGGTATAATCCCAGCCCTTGGGAAGGGAAGGCAGGAAGGTCAGGAGTTCATGTCTATCCTACACACAGTCCTGGACTCAGACCAGCCTGGACTACATGTAGCCTTGTCTAAGAACAAACAAACAAAACAGAACAAGAAAACTTCACCCCCCACCATTTCTCTCAATCTCCTCACATCCCTCGATTCTGTAGCCCCTGGCAGCCCAGACCTGCTTTCTGTCTCCCTGCTGGCTCTGGAAATGCTACACAAGTATAGTCAGAGAAAAATGCCCTCTTCTGTCGGGATTCTTAAATGTAACGTAGTGTCCCCAGGGTTGCCCCTTGTGGCCTTAGTGGGAACTGCCTCTCTCTCTTTAACATACCATTGAGGAACCACACAGAGTGTGCTCCAACCCATTTAGTGTATACTCTTCAACTCGGGACCTTCATCCCCCCCGACCTCTACTCCTCGTGAGCCCTCACTACAGCCCCTGAGGACCACATCAGCTTCCTGAGCATGGAGCCATCATTTTCTGCCCATAAATGAAATACAGTTTGTGGTCCCGTGGCTTAGTTCTCATACCTCCACATCTTTAAGATTCATCTTTTTTTCTTTCCAGTTTGAATACCTTTATTTCTTCCTTTAAAAAATGATATTCATCTCCTCTGCGTGCGTGTGTGTATGTGCGTTGTGTGCATATGTGTGTACGTGTGTGTTGTATGGTATATTATATGTGTTGTGTGTATATGTGTATTATGTGTGTGCATTTGTGTCTTATGTGTTATGTGTGTGTGCATATGTGTTGTGTGTATGTATGTGTTGTGTGTATGTTGTGGTGTGTGTGTGAGAGAGAGAGAGGGAGGGAGAGAGAGAGAACAATTTACAAAAGGAGCTGGTTCTCTTCTTCCGTTCTGTGGCCTGGGGATTGAGCTGGAGCCAGCAGGCTTTGCCTCTGACCACTGAGCCATCTTGCCAGCCCTTATTTCTCTTTCTTACCTAACTGCTCTGGCTAGAACATCCAGGATATTGTGCACAAGGAGGAGGCACCCCCACCTCACTATTACTCTGGAGCGAAAGCTTTTTGTTTTTCCACCATTGAGCACAATTTACCTGTGGCTTTGTGGAGGTCGTTTCTTTTGGATGCTAGCTGGCTTGGTACTTTTATGAAAGAGCAAGGAATTTGGGTTTTAGGGGAGGTGTATGTGCGGGTCCAGGTCCATGAGTATTACAGTGTGTGTGCATTGTGTGTATAGCAGTTAGAGGTCAACCCTGGGTGCCTTCCTCAAATGCTCTCCATCTCAGGTTTTGGTGTTTTTTTTAAGATTTATTTATTTATTATATGTGAGTCCACTGCAGCTGTCTTCAGACACCAGAAGAGGGCGTCAGATCCCATTACAGATGGTTGGGAGCCACCATGTGGTTGCTGGGATTTGAACTCAGGACCTCAGGAAGAACAGTCAGTGCTCTTAACTGCTGAGCCACCTCTCCAGCCCCCTCCACCTCAGTTTTAATACATGTATATTTTATGCACTAATAAAGTATGCACACACAAAATATGCATATATAAAGCATATATAGTTTTAAATTTTACGTATTTTGGGGAGGAGGGCATCCTTATGGCAACTTGCATGTGCAGGTCAGAGGACAGTAGCAGGGATCAGTTCTCTCCTGTTACCGTGAGGGCTCTGGGAATAGAACCCAGGTCTTCTGGCTCAGCAGTAAGCACCCTTACCAGATAAGCCCTCTCAGTGATCCCACACTGGGTTGGGTTTGGTTTTTTTGAGTCAGGGTCTCTCTACCATGAACCCACCAACATTGCCAGGCTGGGTGAATCAGAGAGACTCTCCTGTCCCTGCCTACCCACGAAGCCATGGCTGGCTGTGGAATCCTGCTTTGTTATGTGAAAGACTGCAGAATTTGATCAAATGCTCTCTCTGCATTGATGGAGGCTGTTTTTTCTTCTGCTGATGTGTGTCTCGGCTGTGCTGGTTTTCCCAGGCGGGGCCCTCCTGTATGATGGACCCTTGTGTTTGTTCATGGATCACAGCCTTTCCTGCTCTGATGGGCTCATTGCTGCATGCTGAGATATTTTTGTATTTTTTATTACTTATTTATTTCTTTTTATTTATTTATTTATTTATTTATTTATTTATTTATTTATTTATTTGTTGAGATAGGTTCTCTACATAGCCCTGGGTGTCCTGGAACTCACTATGTAGACCAGGCTGGCCTTGAACTCACAGAGATCTGCCTGTCTCTGCCTGTCTAGTACTGAGTGGGATTTATGGCCTGCACCACCACCAGGCTTTAGGATAAGGGGACCTGAGTTCTGGTTTTCTTTTTGGTTTTTATGTTTGTCTGGCTTCAGCCTTTGGGTCTCACTGGCCAAGTGTGTAAATCAGGAAGTGTTTCTCTGGTCTGTTTTTAGGGAGAGTTCAAGAAGGATCACAGATCTTTTTTCTTTACAAGTTGGTAGAATTCACCAGTGACACCCTCCCCCCACCCCCCAGCACATTCCTTTGTCGGGAAATCTTGATTGCTGACTCTATCTCTTTGTTTATTATGGCTCTATCTTGGGTCTGTTATAGTGCATGAAATTCCTGGGATTTCTGTGTCACCCTGGCGGGCAGGCTATCTAATTTGTTGGCATACAACTCTCACTCCAATGTCCTTGTTGTCCTTGTTGCTTTGTCTTTGTTGCTGTTCTTATGAAGCAGCACTGGGGCTTGTTACAATGCTGTGATACGTGTTAAGCAGGTCAGGTAAGAGGGAGGCGCTCAGAAAGACTGATTCAAGAGCACTGGTGAGGGCCAACAAGTGGATGAAAAGGTTTGCTGCCAAGCCTAGGGATCTGAGTTCAATTCCCCAGGTCCCACTTCATGTGCAGGTGTCCTCTGATGTTCATTATTGTTCCATTCCCCCCCCCCAACCCTGTCCCTATAAATAATTTTTTTAAAGAGCACCGGTTTTGGCTTCTCTGAAAAGGGCCCTTTCTGGGTTTTTTTGGGGGGGGGGGGGCATATTTTTGTTTTTGTTTTGTTTTGTTTTCCTGAGACAGGGTCTTGCTATGTTGCTGGCTGTCCTGGAACTCACTCTGTAGACCAGTCTGTCCTTGAGTTCACAGATCTGCCTGCTTCCGCCTCCCTAGCACTGAGATTAAAGTTTTGGAGTACTCCAGACTCTCTCGTTGCCCCTTAAGATCAGGAGGAACGTCCCTATTTTGTCTTTTGTGCTACTTTCTAAGAGCCACCTTTGGGTGCGTTGATTTTTCTGTCTGGCTTATTTAGCACCCTGTCCTCCTCTTCTCTCATCTGTTTGTTACAGAGTTCTGGAACCCACTATATAGCCCAGGCTAGCCTTGAACACGTAGTTCTTCCACCTGGGCCTCCTGGATATAAAATCATAGTCATTTGTTAGTGCCCACTGTTCATCCATTAGTCTGTTTCTCAGCCAGCTCTCAGGGTTGGTTGTTGTTTCAAGACAGGGTTTCTCTGTGTAGTCCTGGCTGTTCTGGAACCCACTCTGTAGACCAGGCTGGTCTCGAACTCAGAAATACGCCTGCCTCTGCCTCCCGAGTGCTGGGATTAAAGGCGTGCGCCATTGCCCTCCAGCCTGCCAGCTCTGGGTTTCATTTGCATTCCCTTTCTGTCTCCTTAGATGTAAAGGGAAGTTGTTGATTTGTGCTTTCCCTCTTTGTTAACGTAAGTATTGGCAGCTACCAGTTTCTACCAAAAATTGCTTTTGCAATTTCTCATAAATTTTGGTCTGCGTCACGTTAATCTTTTTCGTTCTTGCTTTGTTTTGGGGCTGGGTCTTGAATAGCCCAGGCTTATCCTAAACTTTCTACATCCTAGCTGAGAATGGCTGTGAGCTTTGGCTCACACCGCCCTCTTGTTTATCTTGTTGCTACTGCAACATGTTGTACCCAAGGTTGGCCAGCCCATGCGTTTCTGTGCATCTCCTGTCTCTGCCTCCCATCTTGAAGTGGGGTTGCTGGGGTTACAAATGCACATCTCAGGGGCTGGAGAGATGGCTCAGCGATTAAGAGCACTGACTGCTCTTCCAGAGGTCCTGAGTTCAAGTCCCAGCAACCACATGGTGGCTCACAACCGTCTGTAATGGGATCCAATGCCCTCCTCTGGTGTGTCTAAAGATAGTGACAGTGTGCTCATATACATAATAAATAAATCTTTAAAAAGGAAAAAGAAAAAAGAAAAAAAAGAACAGATGCACACCTCCACACCTGGTGGTTCGGTCCACACCTGTGGACTGAACTCGGGTGATCAGGTAACTGTGGGGCTTGAACTCTGATCCTAAGTGTGTACTGCAAGTGCTTTCTTACCCATGAGCCCATCCTATTGGCCCTGGTAATATTTCTTAAATATTCATCTTATTTTATTTCGTGTGTGCGCCTGAGTGTGTGTGTGTGTGTGTGTGTGTGTGTGTGTGTGTGTGTGTGCGCGCACGCGCGCACATCAGAAGAGGCACCAGATCCCATGGAAATAGTTACTGACTACTGTGAATCTTCGTGTGAGTTCTGGGGACTAAACCTGGGTCCTCTGCCAGCCAGAGCTCGGGTTTTCCAGCCCCAACCCTAAGAACATTTTAAAGACAATGTTTTCCTTTATAGTCTAGGCTGGCCTCAAACTCACAACCCTGTCACATCTGTGCTGAAGGTCTAGGCATATACCACCGAGCTTGTGAATTTGGGAATTTCCATCATGGGATCCTGTGTCCCCAAACTATCTCAGCACGCCTAACCCCTCTCCGCCTGTGCTCCAGCAGAGGGCTCTCTCCACTGGCACACTCAGGAGCTAGCCCTTCCAGCACAGACATGGAGGAATTGGGGACTCAGAGGACTTCAACACTTATCTCCCCACTGGTTCCTTCTGCCATGGTGTGGGGTGATCAGCAGGGGACACCACCATCATGTAAGCTGTGTCCTCTTGCCCTGGAGGGTAGAGGAGACCATAATGCTGTGCTCTGTATCTTCCTACCCCCAGAGCCTCTGCCACCACCCTATCACCTCCGAGAAGTACAGGTCACCATCCTAAACAACAGCAGGTGCCAGGAACTGTTCGGGATTCTCTCCCTACACCACTTGATCACCAAGGACGTGTTCTGTGCTGGTGCTGAGGACGGGAGCGCGGACACCTGCAGTGTGAGTATGCCTGCCCCTCTGAGGAAGCCCCCCTGTCCTTCACCACAGGCTGGAGAGCTCTCTCCAGGTCTGCCTTCTCTTCATCTGTGAGAAATCACTTATAGCCTTTAATTACCCAGCCTATAAACCTACCTCTCATTTCCCACTTATGATATTTTTCTCCATCATCCCCGAGACCCTGAGAGGTAGAAACCATGGTCCTACTTTCCTGATGAAGAGGCTGAGGCTCTGCGGCTGCCAGGGGAAGACCTCACCCAGTCTTCCACCCCACAGTGTTCCCTGTCCCCGTGGCCTCTTCCCCAACCCCACCTACAAAACCGACAGGCTCACCCATGCTGCTCCTCAGGGTGACTCAGGAGGACCCTTGGTCTGCAACATGGATGGTCTCTGGTATCAGATTGGAATTGTGAGCTGGGGAATAGGCTGTGGACGGCCCAACCTGCCTGGCATCTACACCAATGTCAGTCATCACTACAACTGGATTGAGACCATGATGATCCTCAATGGTGCAGTCAGGTGTGATCTGGCCCTGCCACTGCTGTTCGTCACTCTGCTTCAGGCTTCCTGGCTCCTGAGGCTCACCTGAGCCCATGAGGCTGCAGCTTTGGGCCCAAAGCACCATTGCACTCTCTGCGGCCCCAGGACATTCAGTATAGAGTAGGGGTATCTTACTTCACCGGACTCTTGTCTTCTTTGCCAATAAATTCATTGTGCGTATCTGAGTTGACACTTTGCAGAACATTATGGAGACCTTGTGACTTCCCTGTGTTCACCTTGAGTGGTCCAGCCCAGTGCCCATGATAGCTTGTATAGGCTTTGGTTGCAGACAGCCTACTGTCAGTGACAGTGGAGTGTGGACAGCAGCCCCAGCTCTACAGGAAGCTGAGATTCCTGGCTAGATGCAGGACAGACTTTCAGGATAAACAGGTATCTAGTTAGAGCTTCAACTGCTGTGGTAAAACACCACAGCCAAGCCTGGTGGTGGTGCACGCCTTTAACCCCAGCACTCAGAGGCAGAGACAGATAGATCTCTGAGTTCGAGGCCAGCCTGGTCTACAGAGTGGGTTCCAGGACAGCCAGGGCTACACAGAGAAAGCACACACACCTGCACACACACAAAAACCACCACAATCAAAATCAACTTAGGGAGGAAAGGGTTTATTTCTGCTTACAACTGCAGGTCACACTCCAACACTGAGGGAAATCAGGGCAGGAACTCAAGGCAGGAACATGGAGGTAGGAACTGAAGCAGAGAGGGTGGAGGAAGCTTGTTCCTCAGAGCTTGCTCAGCCTGCTTTCTTATAAAACCCAGGATCGTCCACACCAGGATGGTGCTGCCAGCAGTGGCTTGTGCCCCCCCATCTCAATCACTAACCAAGACAATACCCCCCAGACCGTGCACAAGCAAATTTGGTGTTTGTTTGTTTGGGTTATTCAAGACAGAGTGCGCTGGCTGGCCTGGAACACATTCCATAGACCAGGCTGGCCTTCAACTCAGAGATCCTTGCCTGCCTCTGCCTCCCAGGTGCTGGGATTAAAGTATGACTAGCCAGCCAGGCATGGTGGCACATACCGGTAATCCCAAGACTCTGGAAGCAGAGATAGGTGGATCTCTGTGATTTCAAGCCCAGCCTTGTCCACAAAGTGAGCAACAAAGGAACCCTGTCTTGGAAAAAAAAAAAAAAAATGGGCTGGAGAGATAGATGGCTCAAGATCTAAGAGC
>CM052710.1:85986790-86044592 GCA_028551405.1 Uromys caudimaculatus
TTTTTTTTTTTTTTTTTTTTGGTTTTTTGAGACAGGGTTTCTCTGTGTAGCCCTGGCTGTCCTGGAACTCACTCTGTAGACCAGGCTGGCCTCGAACTCAGAAATCTGCCTGCCTCTGCCTCCCAAGTGCTGGGACTAAAGGTGTGCACCACCACTGCCCGGCCAGACTCTATTTTCGGGAACCTGACCTAAGTTGAACTCAGGTAAACTAACAGGCCGGTACCTAGCATTAGTTTCCAAGTTACCCCCCAACAAAAACAAACCTAGCTCCAGTCTCTAGGCTCACCCCCAACAAGACCAGCATCTCCAGGTTATTACCCCAACAGATCTGCACCCCCAGGTTACAAGCCCACGCCCTGCCTAACCACCACCAATGTAGTAGAAGGAAATTTATGATAAGACTCCCAGCACCAGCCAATTATGTTAAAGGCCATGGTTGCTCTCCAATTAGATGCTTACACACACACACACACACACACACACACACACACACACACACACACACACACACACGCTTGTAGCTTTCTATAAAACCTTGCCCCATAGATATTCGGGGTTCTTCATCACCAAAACCGTCCTGCATGATGGAGGCGTGCTGATGGGCCCTGAGCTAGCTCGAAAAGGCCCTACTGTGATTGCATTGGATTGGCTCCTGTCTGGCTTGGGGGGATCACTAAAGCTTCCCTGGCGCCACACTACCACTGCCCAACTAATAGGTGGCATCCAGCAGATGAGCGAAATCAGGCAGACTTCAGGGAGAGGGCTGCCTTTCCTTTCCTTTGTCTCTTTAACTTTTTCTGTTTCTCTATTCTGCCTCAGACGCTCTCCTGTTAATCCACCATGAACGATGACTTATGGAATGTTGGTTGTGCCTCCAGGCTGTCTGAGGCTGAAAAGTCTGGGATGGGGAGTGATGGGAAGAACTCCTTACCATAACCCACACCTGAGTGTGCCCCATCACACCAGTACCAGACGCCCCTGCTCTCACCATGGCTCATGCAATGTGTCTTAAGGTCTTAGGATCAAGGTTTAGCTGCATGGAGTTTGTTGGGAGAATGCAAGCCCTACACCACTATAATGATAAGACTGAGTCTAACAGGGAGATGGGCTTAGCACACAGACTGTGCCTCCATTTGGGTTGGGTTTGGGGATGCTCTCTTCTTTCTCCCCAAGTTCAGGGGTGCAACATTCAACCAGTTGCAGACTTACCCTGGACTCAGCCAGATTCTCAGACAGGACTCATCTTGTCCCATGCGTCCCGTTTCTCCATGTCTCCTAGCCTTGCTGCTTCACTCCAGACTGCAGCTTCCAGGCTCTGTGCCCACCCCAAAGCTTGGTCCTTCACCCCAGGGCTGACCATCTCCTCTCAGGCCACTCTCAGCCTCACTAGTCCTTAATCTTTCTAACAGCCACAGACATTTCATTAGGGGCTCTTGGACTCACCCTCAGGGGACAGCCTGACCTGAAGCAACAGAAGATCCCCGAAGGTCGAGGAGGATGGGCGCGTTCTACTTCCATTCCTCCTGCAGTTTTATAGAACTGGCCACATGTCTGGCGTTGCTCCAGACTCCATGTTCCATGGCTCACCCAGCTAATCTTCACAACAACCAAGTGGTTGGCTTTATAGTGAGGTGTGACGGAAGTTGAGTAACTCCATCAAAGGCTCAGCATTGGAGGGAGGACATGCCAAGGCTAAACTTCAGAGAGCTGAGCCAGTGGGATCAACTGATACTACCATCACCACCCTGCCTCCTCTGTTCCTTCCTCCTTCTCTCTCTCCCCCCTCTAGCTAGCTTGTTCTCTCTTGCTCTCTCGCTCCCCCCCCCCCCGTGTGTGTGCGCGCGTGTGCAGGGAGTGTGTGTGTGTGTGTGTGTGTGTATGTGTGTTTCTTGGGGTCAAATCCAGGACTTCAAATAAGCAAGGGCTCTTCCACTGAGTTATCCACCCCCAACAAATACGGGGGACTGTTTATTTGAGAATGAGTTTCATGTGGCCCAGACTGACCTCAAGCTTGCAACGGAACCAAGTACACTGAACTCCTGCTCCTCCTGAGTCCGTCTCTAAAATACTGGACTCCTAGGTGTGTGCCTCCACCCTCAGTTTATGTTATGCTGGGTTAAAACACGGGGCCTTCTGTATGTGTGGAAGCACTTTACCGCCTTAGTCACACTCTCCAGCCTTAAGTGTGGGTTTTAAGTTTGATCTTTGGCTGTGAACAGCAGAAGCCAAGTCTAAAGGCTGGCTTACTCCCTATATCCAAGTACTGAACTGCAGCTAAGACCTCGTCTCTGTATCTCTCTATCTTGCCTTCAGCCTGTTGTCTTGTTCAACCTTTTCTCCTTAGTCCCAGTTCTTCAATGCCAGCCCTGTACTGAGCACAGTTCTGCCCACTGGAAACTCTCTTAGAATGAATGTATCCTCTCCCTTATTGGCTTTTCATGACTATAATGAAATACCAGAAGCAGGTTAACTTTATAAAGAAAAGAGATCTCTTATCTCATAGTTTATAGATCCAAAATCATGGCAATGGCATCAGCTCAGTTCTAGTGTTCTACCTATCCTGGCCACCCCCAAACCAAAGAGTACACACTATTCCCCTGCATAATGTATGGTGCTGCTTGTGGCCAAGGTGTTGTGGCAATTTGAAATTGGTCATTCTCCACTCCAAGCTCATACTGACCTAAACTCCAGAAGGGACTGGCCAGTCTGGGTTCCGTGTGCAGTCAGCTGCCGACCTGAGATCTAGAGTGTGGGTCTGGGGTCTGAGCTTCCATGTGAGGTCAGCTGCCTTGGCTGAGCTGGGATTACTGAGCAGAACAATAGAGCTCAGAAGCCCCAGCAGCTGGTTTCACAAGGCAGCAGGATCAGGTTTAGAGATGAGCTGCCAAGGATCTTCTGGAGCTTCCTGGCCTAACCGCAGATCCCCCAACCCCCTCCCCACCCCACTTCTCAGCACCTGGTGTCCTTTTCCTGCACCTCTTAAGTTCTGCTCAAAGCATCTTTGTTTAAAGCTGTTCAAGTGCAGCCACAGCTCCGCCTTGGCAGTGATAATTACCTGGGCCTCCACCTCCTCTGTCTTTTAAGCCCCCAGGCCCTCCCCTAACCCCATCAGAGAGGACACCAGGCTTCAAGGGTGAGAGCTGGACCCAAGGGGTGCTAGGGAATGAAAGATGGGGGCCAGAGGGTGGGGCTCCAGGGATCCTACTGAGGCCTAAGGTGCCTAGATCTGAGGTTGGGTATGCTTTGTCGGAGTTGGTCACATGGAGTCTAAGACACAGGTAGAGGTATAGAGTCTGGGCTACAGCGACAGGTCCAGGACCAAGCAGAAATTAACGGCAGACAAAACAGCCACAGAGGCACAGGGTTGGGTAGGACATGCCCCCTAGCCTAGAATGCTCCTCTCTGCTCCCTGCCACTTCCAGACCAGAGACCAAGCTACCTGCACCCAGGCCAGTCCTGAAGATACAATGAGGGGTGCTTCCCACCTCCAGATCCTGCTCCTGTTGGTGCTAGGTGAGTGGGTGCAAGGGTTAGGGGTGCTTCCACAGAGACTGTAACTACAGACTGCTCACCTCACCTCTCCCGAAGCCTGTGCCTTTAGGGCATTGTAGGGCATCTGATCTTTATTCCGAGGCACAGAGATTCTCTGGCACTGTCCTTAGGCTCTCCAAATCTGAGTATGTATGTAGTATGCTGTATGTATGTAGTGCTTAAGTCCCACCTCCCACCTCCCAGTGCTCTGGGGAGGGTGATGAAGGCGACCAATGGCACAGAAGCTTGGCATGAGGTCAGTGTAACAAATATGTTCTACCTTCTACCTAATCTAATCGCTGACCCAGGCTCTGTTACCTGGCACCAAATCCCTAATCTAGTCCCTTGCCTGTTTCCTCCTGCAGGAACCAGGATGCAGGGGTGTGCAGGTAAGGAAGGTTGGGAACCACTTCCTCCTCAGCTCTGCCCTGTCCCCGTTCCTACACCTACTTCCCAGACCCCAAGTCCCAGCCAAGCCTCAGTGCCCTCTTGTCCTGTCACAGCTTGTGGGCAGCCCCGCATGTCCAGCCGGATTGTCGGGGGCCGGGATGCCCAGGATGGAGAATGGCCATGGCAAACAAGCATTCAGCACCGCGGAACCCATGTGTGCGGAGGGTCACTCGTTGCACCCCAGTGGGTGTTGACGGCAGGTCACTGCTTCCCCAGGTCAGTGCTCACTCACTGTTCCAGCTCCAGAAAAGACAGGGGGAAGTGCTGCCTGGGGAGGGTGGGCAGTGCCTGCTCCTGACAGGCCCATGGTCCAGGTATTGTCAGCAGCCCCCATGTCTGTTCTGCAGACGGGTATTGCCATCAGAGTACAGTGTGCTCCTGGGAGCACTGAGTCTGGACGTTGCATCATCCCATGAGTTCTTGGTTCCTGTGCTGCGGGTGCTGCTGCCTCCTGACTACTCTGAGGATGAGGCCCGTGGTGACCTGGCACTGCTGCAGCTGCGTCACCCAGTGTCCCTGAGCGCCCGCATCCAGCCTGTCTGCCTGCCTGCACCAGGGTCCCATCCACCACCAGGGTCTCCATGCTGGGTCACTGGCTGGGGTAGCCTCAGCCCAGGAGGTAACGCATATAGTCAGGTTATGGGGACATCAGTTATCCCTTTCTCCTCCATCTGACGGTGAATCCTGGTCTTTCACAGTCCCGGTGTGAGATTCAGAGTACATGAGCCCAAACCTCTCTTCTATTGGACTGAAGGATCGTGGTTTGCAAATCAGACCCTCCTGCTCATCTTTTTCTATCGAGTCCCACTTCAAGCTGTTCTCTCTCCTGATTCTCAGCTCTGTCCCTCTTCCCTCAGTACCACTCCCAAAGGGGAGACCCTTGCAAGGAGTGAGGGTGCCACTGATGGACTCTCGAGCCTGTGACCGCCTCTACCACGTGGGCGCCAATGTGCCTCAGGGCGAGCGAATAGTGCTACCAGGGAACCTGTGTGCTGGCTACCGAAGAGGCCACAAGGATGCCTGCCAGGTGTGTCTGCTAACCCTCACCCTCTGAAATTGGTTCCCCAGTCACTTACCTCCCTAGAATCCAGGACCGAGGAGGTTGCAGACCCCCCAACCTAAAGCTACTACCCCAGGGAACTGGACCTAGGAAAGTCGCCTTGAAAGAGAGCCATGACCTATGCTCACCTTTTTCCTGCAGGGTGACTCTGGAGGACCCCTGACCTGTATGGAGTCCGGCCACTGGGTCCTGGTGGGTGTGGTGAGCTGGGGCAAGGGCTGTGCCCTGCCCAACCGTCCAGGTGTCTATACCAACGTGGCCAAGTATAGTCCCTGGATCCAGGCTCGTCTGAGCCTCTGACGCTGGTGGGTTTGATAATCTGAATCTGGAGCTTCCTGAACCATCTCCCACTCCCCTCTTTCTTACATGAGGCAGAGATGCTAAGAGTCCATCTGCCTAGCCCTTTCCTTCTGTCCCTCAGGGATTTTCTGTGAGTCCCCTGCAGTTACACTCTGCCCTCTCCTTTTGGCTAGGATTTGGCTTACCTGGCCTGTGTGCCCTTTGTTTCCTGGAGGAAGTTGGACAGACTAAAAGCATAAGAGCATCTCTACACCAGGAGAATCTCCTTTGCTGACCTCGAAGGTTGAGGGGCCAGGCACTGTGAGGAACAAGGCACTGGCAGCCGGGGGGGGGGGGGGGGGTCTGTGGCTACCAGGAACCTCATTCTGCCTGGAGTCTGGTTACAATTTCCCCCCATCTTCTAATCCCTTAGCCCTTAGCTTCACACTGGTGAAGCCCTCAACAGAGGACACAACTGAGCTGCCCAAGCTTTTGATCAACAGATTTTTGGATTTAATAAATTTATGTTGTTTTAAGCTGCTACCTTTGTGGCAATTTGTTACATGGCCATAAAATCTAATATATATATATATATATAGATAGATAGATAGATATAGATATAGATATAGATATAGATATAGATATAGATATAGATATAGATATATAGATAGATATAGATATAGATATAGATATAGATATAGATATATAGATATATAGATAGATTTTACCTGTCATGGAGACATGCCAGAGGGAAAATAGGCTAGCCGTCCATATGTCATATCCCAGTCTCAGGAAGCCCAGTACTACTCATATGAATAGAGAAAGGTGAACTCCTAGAGTGTCCGAGGGAGCAGAAACCATGTGGGACCCAGAGAATGTCAACTCCTTCTCTCAGGAGCTTAGTAATGAGGAGGCAGAACTGAGGTGGGGAATAAACCAAAGGCCTGAGCGAGCCTGACTCTCCCAGCTTCCTCTTCTCCCATCTCATCCTGTATGTTAGGGACCCAGTGGACTGTACTGGATGCTCACTGGCCCCAAGGAAGAGGCTGTGTAGCAGCAGAGCTTTTCCTGCCCAAGGCTGAGAACAGTCCACTAAATCATAGAACGGGCTCACCTGTGGCGGGGTGACAAAGGATGAGGGTGCTCAGGGAAGTGCATAAGTACTGCAGGACAACCTGGGGTCCTGTGGAGAAAATCCCGGCTGCTCATGATGTTACTGTAAGTGTATCAGCTCATGCTCTTCCCTGTTACCTACCGTCACCATCATCCTTGCCTGGGCCAGTCACGCAATCCTCCCAAAAGCCTAAGAGGGTAGTGGATGAGGAAGCCCTGAAAGAGAACCACCTTGGGGCCTTGGGCTTACCATGATATAAGTCATGAATCCTAATCCAGACAGCCCAGTCATTCTTAGGGTGACCGACCAGGTAGCCAAAGAGATTCTAGAAGCAGAAACTAGATCAGTCGACACCACCACACCTCGAGTGGTTCGTGCTTGAATGAGGGGCCGGAGGAGGCTTACTGCACCACTTCACCAAAGACTTGGTTTTCCTATTTGCCAAGAGAGAAAAACGGTGCCCAGACTCACACCCAAGACTCGTCACGACTGGCAGGGTGTAGACCAGTGTTCATCCATCCGTAAGCAGACTGCTTTTCAGGGTTCCTGTTAGCCCATTTGTGGACTGTCAATGCATGTTGCTAGTAAGACACAGATCTCAGGTCTCTACAATCTGTTGCATCTTGTCTGACAGCGAGGCCAGATCCAGGCTGTGGCCATCTTGCTGAAGCTATCAGAAGCTAGCAACTGCAGCCTATCTACTGGCCACAGCCCTTCACGGCAGGCCTGATCTGCTAGCTGACGGGATGGAAGACTTGGAGGCTAGTAGGGCTGCAGTGAAGATCAGTGAGGGGTGCTGCACAGGAGGGGGAGAGAGTTCACAGGCTTCCCAAGGAGCCAGACGCTACTAGCTTAAATAACAAATTAGTGTTGCCTCAGGAAATAGATATTGAGTGCTAACGCTCAGAGAGGCTTTATAATACTTCTGAGAAGGACACAAGTGCACTTCAGTTGCTGGAGTGCTTTCTGGAATACATAAAGCCCTAGGTTTTATCTCCAGAACCCCATAAAACTGGGATGATGGTTCACATCTCTGTAATACCAGCACTTAGGAGGTGGAGGCAGAAGGATCAGAAGTTCAAGGTCATCCTCTGCTACATAGAAAGTTTAAAGCCAACCTGGACTACTTGAGACCCTGTCTGAAGACAAAAAGAAAAACTTCATAGACTTGTTAATTCTCCCAATCCCTGTACTGAATCCAAAGCCTCGTGCATGCTAGGCAAACCTACTAACTACTAGTCTAAAATCCCGATACTATTCTCTCTTCTTATGGTTTTTTTTGTTTTTGTTTTTAATGTGAGTTGCTTTGTCTTGTATGTATATCTGCATGCCAGAAGAAGGCATCAGATCCCTTTACAGATGGTGGTGAGTTACCATGTAGTTTCTGGGACTTGAACTCAGGACCTCTAGAAAAAGCAGACAGTGCTCTTAACCACTGAACCATCTCTCCAGCCACCTATTCTCTCACTAAGGAAAATTAGAGCTGGATGAGGTTAACTGCTCAAAGCTGCAGGGTCATCTCAGGAACAAGTTTAGTCAGTCACCAGTCTAATGCAAGCCAGGCCAGCAGCATGGTGGGTTCATTTGGTAAATGAACCAAGCCGGGAAATGAGTGACTTTGATTGCTTTTAGCAGATGGGAGCCCTGGGGAGCTTCCCTTAGACAGAGTCTCACAGAAAAAAAGAGAAAGGGGAATTTATTGGAAGACTCACCAAAGTTAATACCAGAAAGACTTGTCATCACATGAAGAGGTACATTCTTGCATATGTATAGTTTGAGGTCATGCTTTGAAGCTGCACTTTTTGAAAGAAAACTTTGAGACAGTGTCTTACTTTGTCACCTTTGGCTGGCCTGGAACTATGTTATGTAGACCAGGCTGGTCTCAAACTCACAGAGATTCACCTCCCCCTGCCTCCCAAGTACTGGGATTAAAGCTGTATTCCTCGTATTTTCTTTTTAATTACGTGTACAGGTGTGTCTATATTTATGTGCACATGAGTGCAGGTGCCCACAGAAGCCAGCACTATCACCTCCCCTGGAGCTGGAGTTACAAGCAGTTGCTAGCTACCTGCTGTGAGCCTTGGGAACTGAACTCTACAAGAACAATCATTTCTGCGACTGGGGGGGCCAGAGGCATCTTCTCAGTCCCAGTGCATGTTTAGAACATAGAGTGGGTGGGGCAAGAAGATTTCTGTAAATCTTGTAAACTCAAGGCCAGTTTATACTACATGGGGAGTTCCTTCCAAGCCAGCCAGAACTACACAGTGAGACCTTGTCAAAAAAAAAAAAAAAAAGGAAGAACAGGAAGTTGTGAGTTGTGGTATATACCTTTGGTTTGGTTTTTTTTTTTTTTTTTTCCACGACAGGGTTTCTTTGTGTAGACCAGGCTGGCCTCGAACTCAGAAATCCACCTGCCTCTGCTTCCCAAGTGCTGGGATTTAAGGCATGCACCACCACTGCTAAAATAAAAATTTTAAAATAGGGTGGGAATGCCTCTAGCAGAGAATTTAGTATTCCAGTAAGATCAGAATGAGCAAAGCTCAATTTAGTTAGGTGTGGCGGCTCCTGAGTTCAAGGCCAGCCTGGCTTAAGAGTACCACGGCTCCTGAGTTCAAGGCCAGCCTGGCTTAAGAGTACCAGGGAAACTTGCTCCAATCAGAGCTTGTTAGCACTTTGTTCCTACCTCCCTAACAAGCTCAGACAGATCATTCTGCAGGACCTTACTTCAAAGCTGTATGGAGTTTAGGGCCACCCATTAGCCTTGCCTGAAATTGGACTCTGATGGTTTCCTATCTCTGGCAGAGAAGTTGAGAAGGCCTTTGGTCTTGTAGTTTAGGATGACACAAATCAATGTTCAAAGAACTTGAAAAATCAAGTTCACGGACCCTTCTGGGGACTGAACCTAAGAGGGAAAGTGGGCTGTTGACCTAGGCTCCTGGACCGAGGGGATAGTATCTTGTCTTCTTCAATCCCAGGAAATGTACCAGAGATAGTGAAAGGAGTGAGGATAATCCAAAGAGCCACTGTCCTCCTGTTCCCCTCCCCTCTTTGGCTATCAGACTGTAAGGGTCCATGATTCTCCGAAGAATGATACCCCGGACTCAAATAGTATGTAAACACAGAGTGTTTTATTCTGCAGAAGTACAGCATGCTGGGGTCTCCCTGTTCCCAAGATAGAAAGATAACCAAGTGAGCTTGCAGGCCTGATTTAAAGCACATTAGGGAATTCCAGGGTAGGAGACCTCTGTTAATCTGTTGGGTCCATCTCTATGGAGTTGCATTACTTTGGTGTGGGGACTGGAAACTTGCTGGGAAGTTCTGGGAACTGTTACTGAGGAAGTAGCTGAGGATGCCTGGAAATTGCTGCTGACCCATTGTCCTTGCTTCAGGCCAGGTAGCTGAACATTCCATTACCTGGGGGTGAAGGCTAGAGCCTAGGGTTTTTTTGTATTAGTAATTAACTTGCCTGGGCTTACCTGGACTTGCCCAGTTTTTAGGCCTAGTATCCTTAACTGCCAAAATTTGAAGTCTGTCATGGAATCAGCCTAGCCTTCTCAAGACTGTTAAGACAATGGTCCCCAAGTAATCAGGATTTTCCCAGGCGTCTCATGTTGGAATAAGGAAGGACTTGTCCTGTAACAGATATCACAGCTCATCAGACCATCATATAGAAGGACAGTCAAATGATGGGCCATACCTTGCCTAGCACTGCTTATTTGTTCCGTTTCAGTTTAAACCCCTTTCAAGAACTCCACAGCAGACTTGGGAGAGTCACTGGACCTCTTCCTATGACCACATTAAGTAAACCTATCTCTGCTTTTCACTATTAACACTTTTTAGTTGGTGTACTGGGACCAGGTTGCCAAGTCTAGCTAGTTAGGGTTGATCCCAATAACTCCAGCACCAGTCTCTTTAGAGACTGTAATAGCTAATGGGCCACAAAGCTCATCCAGGAGCTAGCTAGGTTCGATTTCCAGCACCCACATGACCAGAGGACCCGACGCCCTCTTCTGGCCTCCCCAAGCATTGCATGTAACTGGTGCACAGGCATAAACGCAGATAAAACACTCATGTAAGACTTTTTTATAGCAGAGGCGCATGAATAGCTCTCCGTGACTCACTCTCTACGCCCCAAAGAAAGCCAAGTTTGCGCCACGGATCCGTGAGGGCCTCAACATATAACCATCTATAGCCCTAACACCGAGATGGCGGCCACGCACAGGAAGTGGCTTCCGGATCGCTTAAGATGGCGGCGATGGCGTGGGAGGGGCTGCAAGATAAGGGGGCGGGGTGGGCGGGGCCGCGCAATGCACGCTGGGTCGCGCTTGGACTGCCGGGAAGGGGCGGAGCGCGGCCGCGCCGGCGCGTCGAGCCAGAAGCAGCCGCCGGGATGGTGAGCGGGCGCGGGGGGGAGGGGCGCGGGGCCGGGGGCGGCGGGGGCTCCGGGGCCACGCCGGGGGCCGCGGGCTAGCGCTGACGCGGGCCCGCTGTCCTCAGGACGTGTTTCTCATGATCCGGCGCCACAAGACCACCATCTTTACGGACGCCAAGGAGTCGAGCACCGTGTTCGAACTGAAGCGCATCGTCGAGGGCATCCTCAAGCGGCCGCCAGAGGAGCAGCGGCTGTACAAGGTGCGACGAGCGGGCGTGGCGGTTGCGCGCGTGGGGTCCAGGCAGGACACTTAACAAGGGGGTCTCTTGATCGTGCAGAAAGGCCGGCAGCATTGGGTCCCGGAGCAGCCGCCCCGCCCTGCCAGGCCGCCTTGCTCAACGGTTGGGGAAACCGAGGCCTCGATAATCTTACGCAGCCGAAGGTCGTGGAAGAGCCAGGGTTTGTTCCTGGCTAGCCACCTTCGGCCTTTCGGGAGCCCACTGGGATCCCACTGTCAAAGAGTGGGATGGAACTCGAGGAATGCAAGTGTTGTCTAGAAGATCGGTCAAGACCCCACCAGAGACTCACCCAACCAGTGTTTATCCTTACTAGCCCCTGATGTTCTAGAACCACCCCGCATTCAAGCTCACCCTTTTACTTCAGAAGTCAGCTCCAGTTTTCAGTAAGCCAGGCTTCGGAGTTGGAACCTCATGCCCCAAACCCTATTCAGGCTTCCCAGAAGCATGATGTCAATAATCTGAGCACATTGAGCTTGCTCCAGATTAGATCCTGGATTCCTGTCTCTAAAGGGCTTTTCCCTTTGATACCCACTGGGCTTTTGCTTGAAAGACCCCTCCGCTGTTCTAGGAACCAGAGTGTTCTTAATGCTGCTTTCTATGCCTCTCTAGGTTATTAAAACTTCTGGCTGACCTATGAGTTGGGAATTCCAGCAATTCCCATTTTAAGGTTAAGGTTGATTTTAGAAGAGAGGTGGGGGTAACTTGATAGGAGTCAGGGATGAAGCTCTGTTGAGTGTTAACATAGCCTGCATGGAAGCCTAGGTTAGGTCACCAGGCTGGAAAAACTAGGCAATAATCCTATTTGGGAGGTAGATGTAGGACGATCAGAATTTCAAGAACAAAATACTGTATGAGATTTTTTTTTTCTCCAAAGAAATCCAACTACCTTTTTGAATTAGGTTTATCTAGAGAGCATAGAAAAGCCAGACTCCAGAGCCCTGTGAGTTTGTGTGTGTGTGTGTGTGTGTGTGTGTGTGTGTGGTACTGGCACCCACCCACCCACACACACACAGTCCAGATGCTTTGGAGGCCAAAGGGATCAGATCCTATGGAAGTGGAATTGTGAACCAATCTATATGGGTGCTAGAAAATGTCCTTGGAATTCTCTGCTAGAGTTTTTAACTGCTGTAAGCCATCAGTGCGGCCAGATTGGAAATTCTTCGATACAGTTCTGGAGTATGTGTTTTATACTTAGGGATGGCTCTCCGGAAGTTCCTGACCAACAGGCTCTCTTTGGGACCTGTTCCTTTAGGACCTCTCCCCAAACCCTACTTCTCTCTTCAGGACGACCAGCTCCTTGATGATGGAAAAACTCTGGGCGAATGTGGCTTCACTAGTCAGACAGCAAGGCCACAGGCCCCAGCCACAGTGGGCCTGGCCTTCCGAGCAGGTAAGATGGCTAACCTAGCATCTGGTAACATCCAAAGATGAGAAGCTTTGGGAAGCCTATAACTGTCCCTCTGAGCTTTCAGGGAATGCCTTTTCAGTCCACAGAGAACATGAGGTATGTGTCTCCTTGTTAAAAAGCAGAGCATATGGACTGGAGACATAGCTCAGCAATTTAAGGGCTGCTCTTCAAAGGAGTTGGGTTCCATTCTAGGTTGGAGCTGTAATTCTGTGTTCCAGGGACTGAAGCCCCAGGCGTGTACACAGAGCAGACTTACATGCGGACAAAAGGCCCATAAACATAAAAAATCATTTTAAAGAATTGAAACACAAACAGGAGGTGTGGAGATTAAAGGTAACTTGTAGCTTCCTGGCACCAGCCACATTTAACAGGATTTATTGAGTACTTGGCCTTGTCCCACCTCAGCTTTTTGTTGTTGTTGTTGTTGTTTTTTAGACAGAGTTTATCTATATGGTTTTTGTTTTTGTTTTTATGTAGACCCAGAGGTTTAGTCCTGGCTGGGCTGGAATTTGCTCTGCCTCCCAAGTGCTCCACCTAATCTTTTCACAGTAGTCCTGTGAGGCTTTTGTCTTCACTTGGCCAACTTTGAAGCTGGAACAATAAAGTGTTATGGATGACAGGCACTTACTAGGCTGGAGCCAGGTCCCATGCCAGGCCGGGTTTAGCAAATCATTTCTAACTCTTCAGAGATCCGCCTGCCTCTGCCTCCCACTCCCCAGTGCTGGGGTGGTTAAAGGTGTGTGCTACTACACCCAGACAGATTGTGCCAGGTTTTAAGGACAAGTGAAGAGCTGGGAGGTTAGATCATGTATACCAGTGGTGCATGCCTTTAAATCTAACTATGCCGAGGCCAGCCTGGTCTACAGAGGGAGTTCCCTGGCCGGGGAATGTACAGCCAGGGCAATGTAGAGACCCTGGGGGTAGGGGGTGGGGGGCAGGTAGAGATTTAATAATTTTATCTTTTGCTTCTGAGAATTTAAACAGGGGTGGTCCTGGGACTTGTTTTCACAGCTGTGGACCCAGGGACTGTGTATATGGGGAAGAATATGTAGAAAAATGGCTCAGCAATTAAGAATACTGGCTTTTGCCTGGCAGTGGTGGCACACGCCTTTAATCCCAGTACTTGGGAGGCAGTGGCAGGCCGATTTCTGAGTTCAAGGCCAGCCTGGTCTACAGAGTGAGTTCCAGGACAGCCAGGGCTATACAGAGAAACCCTGTCTCGAAAAACCAAAAAGCAAAACCAAAAGAATACTGGCTTTTACAGGGGACCTGGGTTCGGTTCCCAGTACCCACGTGGCAGTTTACAACCGTCCATAATTTCAGTTCCAGAAATCCAATGCCTTTGACCTTCATTAGCACACATACATACATGAAAGCAAAGCATTCTGATAGGCTAACATGGGAAAAGTATAATTCCTAGTTTCCTTTTTTAGTTTTTGTAAAGTAAATCTCAGCTCACCAAGCTATATCCTTATGTATAGCCAATTGTCTCTGCCTCACCCAGCCTGGAATTCCCATCTCCATAGGCACCCCCAAGTGAGTTACCTGCTCCAAGGTAACTGTCTGTGATTTGACATTGAGGCACTTATAGGACTGGTGAAGACGCACAGGCCAGATAGGTTCCCTTTTGTGTGGGCTCCTGAGGCTAAACAGTTTGTCTGCTTCCTAAGCTATGTAAGGTTGTGGTCTCTCATGTCAGCCTTTTTCTCCAAGCAGAATCTAAGACCCTGGAGACTAACATAATTTTATAGTTCTGTCAAAGCTAAGGGCAGTGACTTGTGTTTTCACAACTCCCGATAAGGCATTACATATGGACAAGACTCTGGACCTGGCAAATGGAATGTGCTATGACAGGATTTGCAGAAGCACTTCTGGAAGCAGCTGACAGCATTAGGTTTCTGCCACTCAAATGTCCATACTGAAAGATAAAGCAAGCTTCTCAACACTAACTGCTATTAGGAAGGTTTGGCAAATGGCATTTTAACTAGACCAGTAACAGGAATGAGGGAAGTAACAAAGTTAAGAACTATCACTGTAGATTTGTAGGTTTGTGAGTGATGGTTCGGGTTTCTTTTGTTTTGGTCTTCCCCCACCCCCAGGAAGTTTCTCCATGTGGCCTTGGCTGTTCAGCATCTCAGAGATCCACCTGTCTGAGTGCTAAGATTAAAGGTGTATACCACCACCACTTGGCTGATGGTCAGGTTTCTTAACTCTTGCACCACTGGCATTTGTAACCAGAATGGTTAATTGTACATACTGCTCTTAATAGAAAGCACCTGGCTCCAGGCACTCACACAGCACCCTGTTCACATCCTTGACTTCTTGGTCAAGCCCCAGCTCTTAACCCCTCTTCTTTCCTAGTTTTACTGACCAGTAACATTGAGAGCCAAGTCAGGAGTATCCAGGTGGACACAAGCACAGGAGAAAAGACAGGGAGGGCCATTTGTTTTGCTGACCATGGGCACTGGAAACAAATAGGGCTAAAGAATTCTGAGGTGATAAAAGTATTACTCGCAAGACAGGCATGAAGCTGGGGGCGCTTGGTTCCCCAGCCCTGCATTAAAAAAACCTAGGTATGACATGTGCCTGTAATCCCAGTTATGGCTACATTGGCAAATTTGAGGCCAGTCTGAGGTATATGATCCTGCCTCAAAATAAGCAATTAACAGTGGTAATACCTAGTATTCACAAGGCAGGGCTCAGACTAACTACTCAAAAGTGACATTTGAACTGAACTCCACTCTGAGTACCCAGTAGCAGCCAGCTTGAATTTGGCAGCTTTAGGACCCAAAAGTGTAAAGACTTTCTTCTTGTTTTTTCAGTCACTTCTTTTATGGTATTAAGGAAATAATAAAGACCCTGGTTGAAGGGGTGATATTCTTGGGTTCTATATGAATTACATGTAATGAGGTCAGAGGCAGAGTTCATTAATACCATTGCCAAGTCAGGCAACCAAGGTGGGGAAGGTTATGGCTTGATAATTTTCTCAAGTGAGTGAATGGATCTTCTATAGCGCTTTTCCCTTCCACAGATGACGCCTTTGAAGCTCTGCGGATCGAGCCCTTCTCCAGCCCTCCGGAGCTTCCAGATGTGATGAAGCCACAGGATTCTGGAGGCAGTGCCAATGAACAAGCTGTGCAGTGAGGGCCCCAGGCCTACCCCCGACCCATTCCCCCAATAAAAAAAGATTTGGCTGTCAATCTGGCTGACTTTTCTGTTCACATGGATCTTGCCGCAAGTAAAGACCACAGACCAACTAATGCATTTCTCATTTTTATTTGACAGAAAAGTTGCTTTTGCTGTACAGATTTTAAAAAAACCAAAATGCCTTAAACAAAGTTGGGGGGAAAGAGGGTCTCACAACCTTGTCAAGGGGTTGCAGCAGGGCCAACCAACTTCAGCTCCTTTCTCTTCCAAGAATACAACTTACCAAGTCAGACCATCAGTCCACCCAAGAATTTGGGGGACTAGCTCCCTGGATCATTACAACGGAGGCCTAGATGTCCTAAGCTGTGCCCCTCCCTCAACTCACATTCCCTCCCACTCCAACCCCCCAAAACACATGAACCAGGAAAACTCACAGAGATCAACATTTCACAGGAACAAAAAAAAAAAAAAGGGGAGGTGGGGGAGGGCACTCTCCCCTCAAGATGCTGCCAAGGTTCAAGGGAAGGCATACAAAGACTCCTCCCGTGATTCTTCTGGGAAAATGAATACTCATGTCTCCAGAGTATGAGGTGTGGTGGAATCCAGATTAAGGAGACCTGGAACAGAGAAGACTGGTCACCAAATTTGGCTTTTTGGGTTACTACAGATATCCCAGTCCCAGCTAACTACTAGCTCTCAGAGGGGCCAGACTTCCAAGGGGACATACCTGGAAGAGCGGTGGCGATTAGACCGGGGACTAGGTGTCTCCTTCCTCCTCTTGTGGCTAGGGGAATGACTGTCCCCTCGCTGGCCTCTCCAGGACACTCGCTCACTGCTACAAGAGAAGAGAAATTAGGTCCCAGAACACTATCAAAACCCTTATAAGTTTTGCTTACAAATTAATGGCTAGATGAGCCAGGTTGTTAGCACCTGCTATAGGCCCTACCTCTGTTGATCCCTTGGTAAGGGTTGGGGCGAGGGCTGTCGACGCTCAACAGGTGAGTAACTGAGGGATCTGGAATCCCGAAGGGAGTCTATTGGCTTCCGAGGACTGCGAGACCTAGGGAGCAGAGTAGGCCTCTATAGCACCACATCCTCCCAAACCCACCAGCCAAGCATTCAGGACCACCCACCCAGGTCCTGACCACCAAACCTCACACCACACAGGGCCAGCCTCAGACCCACCTTTGTCCGCACTCACCCATCCGCCCGCACACCATCCACCGAGTGCCCCAGCAGACAGGGCACAGGGTGCAGCGGGGGATGCAAAGATAAAAGAGTCCCTGCCCTTGGAAGAATTTTGTTTGGTAGTAAAGGAGGTCAACAATGAAGGCACACACGCCCCCTACATAGGAAATAGCCCAGCAGGATGGATATGCATGGGCCTGGGGATCCAGAGCAAGGATGGGGACCTGGGCAGGACAGGGAAATGGCAGGGCAGTCTTCTCGGAGGTGCTGTTTGAATGCAGTCTTGCAGAACGAGTTCACCAGGCAGACAAGGAAATCCCAGGCAGAAGGAACAGCATGTCCAAAGGCATGGGGCTCTCCTTAGACTGCAAGGCGCTGGGTATGGCCGGAGCACAGGGCATGTGTGTGGGGCGGGCAGGAGGAGCACAGGGCGGGCAAGGGCAGCTGGTGAAGAGCCTCACACGCCATTCCCGCAGAGGTGGCACTTTATCCTGCAGGCCACAGGGCGTTCCGGAAGGATTTGTGGAGTGAAGGGAAGTAACCAGATGTGCGTTTTAGAAAGATCCCTCTGGCTACGTGTGGAAGAGAATGGCGTGGAGGCAGGGAGACAGGGAGGAGGCTGTGGACAGAGTCGGGAGAAGATGACGGTGGCCAGACCAGAGCCCTGCAGCAGCAATGGGGAGACTTAGAGCTAGAATCTCTGGGACCAGGCTGCTTGTCAGGGGAGGGGAGAGGGAGGAAGAATCCTATGACTTCCCAGATATGACCTGGGACCTCAGTTGGATAGTGCAGCCCTTGACCAAAATACAACACTGTGGGAGGACAGGAGGAGTCCAGCACTCCTCCTCCTCTACAACCAGACACAGACGTCCACACGAGGCACCCAGCAGGAACCTCACCCAGGGTCCCTTATCTGGAGAACTCACCCCAACCCCCCTTCCACAACAGGCAAGAAAGTACTCACCTCCTCTCGCCAGGGGGTGGCTTCTTGGGGCTTGCAGGTTTGGGTAATGCCTGAGGGCCAGGCTTAGCAGGGGAGGGGGAGGAGGAAGAAGAGGAAGAGGAGGAGGAGGAAGAGGAAGAGGAGGAGGAGGAAGAGGAAGAAGAGGAGGAGGAAGAGGAGGAAGAAGAGGAGGAGGAGGAAGAGGAACTGGAACTGGAGCTGCTAGAGCGCCTCTTCCTTTTGGCCGGGGTTGGTTCCTGAGGGCGTCCCTCTCTAACAGCCTCCTTTGGGACTGGGGTGGGGCTGGGAACCCTGTGAGAGAAGAGAGGTGTTACAAGGAGACAAGATGCCCCAACCCCAACCCTACCTTCCTTGGCCTGGAGGAACGGCAGTGGGGGAGGGGTGCCTGAGAAAGGCCCTGGGAAAACACGAAGGCAGGCCAGTGAGCACTTCTCTGGAGCAGTGGCACAGAGCTGACCAAACCTCTGCTAACACAAGCAACAGGCTGGGGCCCGAAGCACAAGGGATCAAGGTTAAACCTCAAGAATGTCCCTGATGAAGGATTAAGGCCCCTGGACTCAGATGTGGAAGCTGAAGCTGGGTGATCTCCTTCCTTGGAGAGCCGCAGCTTGGGGAGGCCCCTGTGAGTGCAGGTTGGCTGGGGAGGGGCCGTCCTGCCTGGAGGCAGGGAGAGGGATGGGATGACCTCTGAAGATCCTTCCAGCCCAGGGAGTTCCTCTTGAGGTCTAACTGCCATCCCTCCTGCTGTAAAATTAAGTCCATTTCCTCTAGTTCTGTCCTCTGTAGAGATGGAAAACTTATCATTATCCTCTGGAGAATTAACCTTTGGAGACTTTTATCTGTCCCATTCCTCCCCACATAGCCCCCACCCAGCATTCTTTCTACTCCCAGCTTGAAGGCCAAGGTCCCCCACACTTTCTCAAAGCCAAGTGCTAGTGACAAGATTTCTCCCTCCCGACTCCCCCACCCATTATAAGTCCCTTCTCCCTAGATCCCTGAAGTCCCTCACCTTTTCAGTGCCACCTCAGGTTGAGCAGGAAGGCTGGAGCCCTCTGAGTCACTAGAACTGGAGCCAGAGGAAGAGGAAGATGATGATGACGATGAAGAGGAGGAGGAGCTAGATGATGATGAAGAGGAGGAAGAGCTCCGACGTTCCTTAGCTGGTTGCAGAGCAGCCAATGCAGAAGGCTGCTGGGCCCCAGTAGAGGCAGGTGGCTCCCCACCTTCGGCATGGGACACCCCAGGGGCAGGGCCAGAAAGCATGCCATTGTGGTCACTAGCAGAGGATGTGGACTTTGCTACAGTCCCGGATGAAAGGGACTGAGACCCTGCTACAGGAGTGGTCTGGGCAACCGAACGAGATTGATCTGAAAAAGCAGATGGCACAGGGGACCGAGGCCGATCCTGTGCAGGAGGGAGAAGAGATTGCGAAGGAGCCTGGACCATTCTTGAAGCAGGGGAAGGAGCCCGCTCACGCTCAGAGGTCATTCTAGACTGGCTTGGGGCAGATGGTGGTGTTCTGGACCTGGCTCGATCAAGCAATAAAGGTGAGGTTCTGCCACTGACACGCTCATAAGCAGAAAGGGGCACCCTGGGACTGGTGAGATTTGCACCAGACAATGCTGGAGCCATCCTGGAACTGGAGAGATTTGTGGGAGCCAAGGCTGCAGGGGTTCTAGAGCCAGCAATATTCACAGGAGCTGTGCCATGCGCAGATCGAGGACCCACCAGGTTTGCGGGGGTTGGAGCCTGGGGTGTTCTGGAACTGGAGGGATAATTTGCAGCAGTTGGAGGTGTCCCAGAGCCCGTGAGACTCAAAGCTGCTAATGCAGCTGGTGTTCTAGCTCCTGCTAGGTTCACAGCTGAAGCTGCAGGGGTTCGAGGATCTGCAAGGTTCACAGCTGAAGGAGCCACTGCTGTTCTAGGGCTGGCTAAGTTCATGGCTGCTGCAGCAGCTGGTGTTCGTGAGTCAGCAAGGTTCACAGATGCTGGAATAGCAGATGTCCTGGCACTAGCAAGGTTCATAGCTGCTGCAGATGCTGCTGGAATCCTGCTGGCAAGGTTGGCAGCTGGGGCTGTTCTGAGGCTCATGAGAGGTACAGGAGCTGGAACCTGGGACATTCTTGCAGCAAGGCCAGCAGCAGACATGGATGGAGGTGGCCGGGCAGTGCCAAGACTGATGGCTGTCAAGGCAAGTGCAATTCTAGACTGAGCATGGTTTTCTGGAACAGACGATCTTGGATGATCAGGAATCCTAGGACCTGGACCATCCATCAATGAGCCACCAGTTTGCTGTAGCACAGACATGGGTGTTCTAGCGCTTCCAAGAGGTTCAAGCATTCCAGGTGATCTACATCGGTCAAGAGGAGTTGGTGACATGCTAGGACGACTAAAGCAACTCATTCTAGAGCTACTGAGTGCTACAGGAGGTGTCCGAGATCCAGAATGATTCCTTGTTGCTGGAGGAGTTGCAGAACGTGAACGATCAGAACTACTTCCAGATGCCGACCGCCTACGGATGGCTGGAGGAGATCTTGTTAAGGACCGCTTGCCTCGAGCTGCCCTAGGAGTACGAGACCTAGAACGACGGCGAATAGCAAGTGGTGAGCGGCTTCGAGAGCGCTTTCGTGGCAACAGTGGTGTCCGAGACCTAGAGCGTCTCCGAATTGCTGGAGGAGTTCGAGACCTGGAGCGGCGTCTTGTCACTGGAGAGGTTCGGGAACGGGACCGCCTACGGGTGACTGGAGATGTCCGAGACCTCGATCTTCTCCGGGTGACTGGGGATGTCCTGGATCTTGATCTTCTTCTGGTAACAGGTGAAGTTCTGCTTCTAGATCGCCTCCTGGTTACTGGTGGAGTCCTGGATCTAGACCTTCTGCGAGTCACTGGAGGAGTCCTAGAACGAGAGCGACGGCGAGTTGGTGTCCTGGACCTTGAACGACGACGAGTTACTGGTGGTGTCCTGGACCTGGATCGCCTTCGACTCACTGGGGATGCTCTTGATCGAGATCTACGCCTATTCACTGACCTTGACCGTCTCCTACTCACAGGTGAGGTCCGAGATCTGGATCGACGTCGGCTGATCAGTGGTGTTCTGGACCTGGATCGCCGATGAGTGGCTGGTGAGGCTCGAGATCTAGAGCGCTTCCAAGGAGCTGGTGATGTGCGTGATCGAGATCGCTTCCGGCTGGTCAAGGGTGTCCGGGAGCGGCCTCTTCTGCGTCTAGAGGATGTTCGAGAACTCTCCTGTCTGGTAGGTGATCTTGAATGGTAACCAGAGCCACCTCTCCGTCTCCGAGTAACCCGTGACCTAGACCGGCTCCTCTGTCTTCTTCGTGATGTTGACTGAGATGACCCAGATCTATCTCTGCGTCGGGTTGTTCTGGTTTTCTCTCTACGTGAGCGGGATCTGGATCTTTGGAGTCCACGAGGTTTAGGTGAAGGAGACCGGCCTCTCCTTGAAGTTGTCTTGGTACGGGGAGAAGAAACTGAGCGCCTCCTCCGTGAAGACCTCGACTTTTCAGTTGGCTCTGGTGAAGATACTGAAGGACTTCTTCTGCGTCTTGGTGGAGTTCTGGAGCGGGTTTCTGGTGATGAGGAGGCAGACCGACTTCTACGAGAGACTCTAGCCTTTCTGGGTAGCTCAGGAGATGATCGAGAACTCCGGCGTCGAGGTGGTGTGCGAGACTTTGTCTTTGGCTCCATTGAGGACCTGGAGCCTCTTCGAGCGGTTCTGGATTTGGGGGGGTGTTCTGGAGAAGACTCAGAACTACTGCTTCCTTCAGGGGAAGGGCCTCTCTCTTTGCTTGACGAACCTGACCTACTACGCCTGGGCAGGGCCCGAGGAGCAGGTATCTTGTGTTCAGGAGAAGAATCAGTACCACTCTGAGCCCTCTGTAGCACTCTGGGCTTATCTTTCATTTCAGGAGATGAGCCAGACCTACTGAGCCTGGGAGAGTGTCGAGATTTGCTGTCAACCTCTGGAGATGATCCAGAGTGACTCCTCTGTCTGAGAGGAGTTCGAGTCTTGGGTTTAGAATCTGGAGAAGAATCTGACTCACTTCTTTCCTGTGGGGATGCACTGGGTTTTCCATCAAGCTCTTGGGAAGACCCAGATCGACTTCTTTGGCCAGGAGAGGTCCTAGCCACAGTTTTCTGTTCTACTGATGATTCTGACCCACTTCTCTCTCTCTGAGGGGTGACACTCTTGTTGTTGCGTTCTGGGGATGATGGAGAATGACTTCGGGCTCTAGGAGTCTGAGGCAGTGCTTTTGGTTCTGGAGAAGAGTCACATTCACTTCGTCCCCTGGATGGGGTTTGAGGTGTATCTTTGATCCCAGGAGAGGATCCAGATAGGCTATGCCTAGAAGGAGTCCCAGACCCATCTCTAAGTCCTGGAGAAGATCCAGACCGGCTTCTCCTAGATGGAGTTCTGGGTAAGCCATCTTTCAGTTCAGGAGAAGACGCAGAACTACTTCTTTCTCTTGAAGGTGTTCTTTGTTGTACAGTCTCAAGTACAGGCGAAGATACACTCTGACTTGAAAATATTCCTACCTTTTCCACTACTTCTGGGGATAACTCAGAACTGCTGCGCCTGGAGGACCTTGTTGACTGTTCTTTCATGTCCAGAGATGGATCTGCCTCTGTTTGATTAAGGAATGGTCCATTCAATTCTTCTTTAACCTCAGGAGAAAATTCAGTATTTATTTCTAAAACAGGGCCCGAGTTTCCAAACTCTAAAGGTGACTCAAAGCTATTCTCCCTGGGCGGAGAATGAGATAGTTCTTTATGTTCTGGAGAAACTTGTGGCCCACCCCAACATGAAGCCACCGCAGGGATTTCTGCTGCTTTTGAAGGCTGTGACTGGCTTTGGTCAAGAGCAGACAATACAGCAGGCCTTTCTTCTATTTCAGGAGATGACTCAAAGTTACTTGCAGGTATTTCTTTATGTTCTGGAGATAAACTAGGTAGAACTTGGCTTAAAGGTTGCTCAGATTTTTCTACTTCCATTAATTCATCTTGACTTGAATTAGGTAACAAACTTTTTTGGTCTCTTGTGCCTGGAGGTGACCCAGCTCCACTTCTTTCTTTTAATAGTACTCTAGGTGTGTCTTTCAGCACTGTGGAGGACTCAGGCCTATCCTGTATAGGACTAAATTTGTCTCTTGGTATACAAGATGATGCAACATCCTCTTGAATTAAACCTAGTCTCTCTTTCAATTCAGAAGGCTCCAATCTGCTCTGTACAAGAAGAGATTTAGAGTCTACTAAAGGATATAGGCTAGAGTCAGGTTTAGTCTTACTCTGCTCAGGAGACATTCCTGACTTCAGCTTTGGGTCTGTTGATAGTTCACTTTCATCTTGTTTTATTGGTGATCTGGCTGTCAGCTCAGTGACTGGAGATGAAGATCTGGAAAGGCTACCCTTAGGAGATGTTTGAGATTTGCTCTGCAGTGATGGAGATTCCAAGTGAGTCTGCCTGACTTCTGGACTTGAAGTATCTGGCCAAGTTTGAGATTGTCCTTTCTGTTGCACAAATGAAGAGCTAAAACAGCTCTCTCCTGGTAATATACCACTAGGTGTTATACCTGGACAGAGGGAAAAAGATCCAGAGTTTCCTGTTGGTGAATTCCTAGACTTCTGGGGACAGGGTGACTTTGATCCAGAAAGATTTTGATCTGGTGGAGTCTGGAGCATGCTTTTCGGATATGGCGATGTAGACCCTGAGTGTCTCAGTGGTGTTCCCAGTTCCATTCTGGTATCTGGTGAGGAGGATCTAGAACGGCTATGTCTTAACAACCTAGTGTCTACCTTAGGGCAGGGAGATACTGATCTGCTTTTCCTCTGAGGTGTCCCAGATGCCACTCTACTAGGACTTGGAGAAGACGAGCTAGAATGGCTTCTTCGTCTTGGTGATATTACTGTCTTTACTTTGAGTTGTGGAGATGACGACCTAGATGGGCTCTGTCTTGGAGGTGTGCTAGATTTCACTCGAGGAGAAGACCCAGAGCAACTTTGTCTTGATGGGGTCCTTGATTTTACCTCACCATCAGGTGATGATTCAGAACGGCTCTGTCTCTGTGGTGTTGCAGAGCATCCATCGGCCTGTGTGTTTGTTACAGATCCTGGTCTTGGTGGTGTTCCAGATTTTACTTTAGGCTGAGGAGAATTTGAATGACTATGTCTTGGTGGTGTTTTCGACTTCTGTTTAGGTGGCGAAGAACCAGAACGACTTCGCCTGGTTGGTGTCTGTGACTTTTGTTTAGGACATGGAGAGGAACCTGAAAGGCTTCTCCTCAAAGATTTTGCTTTGGATCGTGGTGAAGAAAGAGACCTGCTCCGTCTTGAGGAAACATGAGATTTTTTCATTTCTGGGCTTGAGTTGGATCTGCTTCTCCTCTGAGATGTTCTAGATTTGTTCTTCCTCTCTGAGGATGAGCCAGATCGTCCTCTTCTTTGTGGTGTTCTAGAGTGAGATCTTCCACGTCTTACAAGACTTCTACTGCGAGATCGTCGTCGTGCTGGCGTTCTGGACCGTGACCTCCCTCTCCTGGCTGGTGTTCTAGACCGAGATCGACCACTTCTTCTTGCTGGTGTTCTAGACCGTGACCTTCCACTTCTCCTAGTTGGTGTTCTAGACCTTGACCTGCCACTTCTCCTAGCTGGTGTTCTGGATCTAGATCTACCACTTCTCCTGGCTTGGGATCTACTTCGAGACCTCCTTCGAACTGGTGATCGTGTCCTAGACCTGCGCCGAGCGGGTGTTCTCGATCTAGACCTGCCCCTGCGAGCTGGTGTTCGAGATCGAGACCTACGCCTGGCAGGTGTTCTGGATCGTGATCTCCGCCTGGCAGGTGTTCTAGACCGAGACCTACCCCTTCTAGCTGGCGTTCTAGACCGGGATCTGCCCCTAGTGGCTGGAGATCTAGAATGTGATCTGCCTCGCCTTGCTGACCTAGACCTGCCTCTTCTCTGGGTATTTCTGCTCCTGGACCAGCCTGGCCTCTGAGGAGATCTTGATCGGCCACGCCTCTGGGGACTTCTAGATTTTCCCCACCTCTGTGCAGATCGTGACCTTCGCCACTGAGGGGACCGGGACCTGGAGTGACCTCTCTTGGTAGGGGTTCTAGATCGAGATCGTCCCCTCTTAGTGGCAGGACTACGAGACCTCCCTGCTCTATGAGATGGGGTATGAGAATGAGATTTATCCCGCTTTGCTCTGCCATGTGAGCGATTCTTAGATGTGGGTGAAGAAGAAATCTCCCGTCGGGACCCAGGAGCTGGTGTGGGTTTAAGACTTTCAGGAGAAGAGCTGGCATGCCGAGAAACTTTGGTAGGTTGAGGGGATGGTGGGCAGCTCTCTGAGGAAGATGACTGGGGAGGTTTCTCAGGAGACTTAGGTGGTGAACAGCCCCGAGTTGGGGAAGCCTCAGATGAGGGGTTAACTGGCTCCTGACTGGAAGGGATTGCTGCAAGGGGTCGTGGGGAGTCGCCATGTTGCTCAACAAGGAGCGGAGTGGGGGCAGGTAGTTCTGGCCCTGTGCTGCTCCTTTCCGGAGAGGGGCTAGGTCGAACTGCAGATTTCTAAGAGTGAAAAGAAAAGTAGGAGTAGGAATAAAACACCAAAACTTCATTATCACCCACAAGATACGAACAGTTTCTAATAAAATTTTACTCTATATAACTCTTAAGACCAATTTACCCTTTCCTTACCCATAATTATGTAACAAGACAATATGCAATGCTTAGTGGGGAGCCACTATGATAGCTTAGTGGGCTACAAACCATCAGGCCCCATGTAGTGGCAGAGAAAACCTACGCTTCAGAGTTGTTCTATGACCTGTATACGTGCACCCATCACATGCACACACACAAAATATATGCAGTTTTTTACAGTTTAGAAAATAAAAAGTAGCAGGGGGAAAACCTGACTATATGGACAGTCTCTAACCTCAAGTAATAATTCAGAGAAATGAGAAAATAAAAACAATGCATTAACAACAAAATACTATCTGTCCTGTGGTATGCCTTATAGACAGCCCTGTCTCCATTTTGCATACTGGGATTACAGATGGGCCACCAGTCCTCACACCTGCATACCATTTAATTGTCTACTGAGACATTCCCCACAGTTTATTATCCTCCCCCCCTTTTTTTACTTTGTACATTGTTCTCTTAAACTTATTCGGTATCTTTTGATGAGTGTTTTGAATTCATCAGGTAAGTCATCTCCATTGCATGTTTTTCTTTTCAAGGGAAGGAATCTCGAAGTATATGTGGGTTACAAATGAGAACTACCACACTACCCAAAAAAGGTATAATTAAAAAGAGAAAGCAGTTTGAGTGACAATAACTTTACACCTAAATATGGACTGACTTAAGTTAAAAATATCACAAATGGGCACAAGGTTTTAAGGAATACGATTTGTGTTAAAATTTACCAAGAGGGGCCTAGCATGGCCATATATGTATTTAATCCCAGTACTTGGGAAGCAGAGGCAGGTGGAGCTCTGAGGTTCAAGGCCAGCCTGAACTATATAGTGAGTTGCAGGACAGCCAGGAGCTATGTAAGGAGACCCTGTCTCAAAAACAAAAATACTGACCAACAGCCAATGAGATGGCATTTGCAATATAAGCCTGGTAACCAGAGTTCAATCTACAGAACACATGTATAAGTAGTTGTCCTTTGACATCCAAACACACATAACACATTTGCCTTCCCCTCATACATACACACAAAAATTAATTCACCAAGGTCTTACAGGAATAGGCCAACCCATAAAAACACCTTAATTACAGAAAACACCATAGCAAGCAAGTTAGTTTTCTAAGATGACCAACTAATAACTTATCTTTAAATGAGATACAATATGGATGGGAGATATTAGGTGACACTAATTACTGAAACCAGTAGAAACAATCAGGCACAGAACTAGAATAGAGGATTATAAAACAGGAACTACTAAAAATATCATTCCTTCATGTTTTCAGATTGGTGGCATCAAATCAAAGGACTGAAAAATTTAGTAACTCATGACAAGCATACAATAAAAAGGGAATACAGATACACTAAATAGTGAAGTTAAAATAATTTTTAAAAAACCTTTTGTTGGGCAGAAGCAAGATGACAAAAGAAAACATCATCTTTTGCCACAATTCGATGCACATGTTGTGCCACTGCTGCGGCTCTAAGGTGCCTACCACCATCTTCAGAAGTTGACCTAAGGCAAATGTGCCAAGCACAAGAGGAACTGGAGTCCCAAGACTAAGAGAGACAAAGCACTATTGTGCTTGGGTGGATGAGGTGCCTAAAATTGTTTTATCATAGATTCAGACATGAATTCCTTGAAGGAACAACACCTCAACCCAAGAGGGCAGCTTTAGCTGTTGCAGCATCCAGTTCATCTTGAGGATTTAGTCAGTCATAAAATAAATGTTCTGGTTTCAAAAAAATAAAAAAATAAAAAAATAAATAAACCCTTTGTTTCGCAGTATGGATATAAACAAACTACTGATGTAAAATCTAATAGCCGCTGAAGTTTCACTTTGAAGACTTCACAATTTAGTGGGTTATAACTCTTAAATACTTGCAGGTGTGTAAAAGGACTTGGTAACTGAATGAGGAATGTAGGACTAGGAACTCAAACATTTCTCAGCAGTTGTTTATAGAATGTTTATAGATGGACATCATGCACCACGGAACTTGTCCACATTGCTGAGTTCTAACTCAGAACTCTCTTTTCATTCTGTATCTGCTTTGAATACTGTCCAAAAATCTTCAGATTTGCTTATACTATCAGTCTGTTTCTCTGAAACCACCACCCAATCCACTCACACACACCCACACTCTTACTGCTTTCTTCTATAGTTGCTTGCCAACCTTGATCTCTGAACCTGACCATAATCTAAAGGACAAGATTTTTGTCTTAATAAGCTACTCTACACTATTTACCATACTTCCCCATTTAAGGGGCATCCCTGAGTAAAATCCTGCAACCCAATGAACACCTACCAACTCAGAACATACCTCTTTCTTATCTTTGTCTTCATAAGGACTGCTAGATTGCTTTGTAGAGGGGTCTGGGCTACTAGGCTGTTGTATGTTGGTGGCACCTGGTTCACTAGAAGGTGCATCTCCCTCCCCTTGATGCCCTGAAGCAAGGGGAGGACTTTGCCCAGTCAAGGCTGTTGTATGAATTTTAGCAGCAGCACTTCGAGACCTGTGAGTTAATGGAGGGCAGGGGAGACCAGGAAAATCAGCTCAAGGAAGAATAGAAAACCCCCTCCACCCCCAGCTGGCAATCCACTTTCCTATATGTAAAACCTTTTTCCAAAAAAAAAAAACAAAAAAACCAAACCAACCAATAAACAAAAAACCAACAAACCAAAACAAGCAAACAAAAAAAACAAAACAACAAACAAAAAACCTTGGTCACATGACTCAATTCATTTTCAAAAATGGGAATACAAGTCCTTTTTTGTTGTTCTATTTCTTCCCAATATAATCCCAAGTAATGTAAGCCCCTCTACCCCATTATTCACCACCCTCCAACATACCCAAACCTTCCACCCAGGCCCTTCCCTACCCACTTCATTCACAACTCACCTCTGAGCCCACCTCCTTCAGGAAGCCTTCCCCGATTAAGGAAGCCAGGGTAAGGACTCCTTCCTCCCCCAGACACCACCAAACCAGCAAACCACCCCCGCCCTATTCTGGCAGTCCATATACATCATAACAAACAAAAAATAAAAATAAAATAAAAAAGACAAGGGGAAATGTATATGTCTGTCCATCCTGTTGCTTTAGCCTGTCAGCTCCTAGAGGGCAGGGACCGTGTCTTCGGAATGGTCTGTGCAGCGCCTAGCACACCGTGGGCGCTCAATAAATATTAAATTGATTAACCCATCATTCCCTCTCCCTCCATTCCTCCTGGACTACCCCTTACCGACTACGAGAAGTATCAGAGGAAGAAGCAGAGTCAGCAGAAGTTGACCGATGAGCTCGACGGCTCTTAGGAGCTGGTGTTGTACTTCGAGACCTGAAGGAAAACCACCACAAAGCTCAGGAAACTGTCATACCTATTGTGAATTCTCTAATTTCTTTTTAAAAACAAATTTGGCTGTGCATGGTGGGCCCTGCCTTTAATCTCAGGACTTGGGAGGCAGAGTCGTGTCAATCTCTATGAGGTGAGGCCAGTTTCATCTACAGCGTGGGTTCTATAATAGAACTACATACATAAAAAGACCCTCCATCAAAAATATTTTTTGAAAATTACATTTAGTTTAAGTAAATATGTAGAACGAAGTCAGAAGACAAGTTAGTTATAGGAATTCATTCTCCCCTTCCACTATGTAAGTCCCAGGGATAAAACTCTGGTCTTTAGGTTTGGTAGAAAAGGCCTTCACTTCCTGAGCCAGAGAACCCACTCAGTTTTAGTTTTTGAGTTTTCTTCTTCAACACCCCATCTCTCAATCCTTAAGTACCAGTCAGTCAATGGCACAATTAATTTCAATTCTTCCCCAAGAGAAGCATTTTTCTATTTCCTCCAAATACACTTACCGTTTCCTCTTCTTGTCCTTTGATTTACGTTTGCTCTTTGGAGTAGGAGACCTAGAAAAGAAAGAAATGTTGTTTTAAAAGTATTTTTAAAATAGTAATAAAATCTGAATCTGAAGTGAAATGGAAATAACGGCCTAAGTATTATTGATAACAAGTAGGTTAAAGATTGTGCTCTACTAAATACAAAGGGGTACTGGGGGGAGATAGACACATTTTACAGACCAAATATAGCGTAAAACAGTCATCAAACAGTAACTCACCACTCCCATGTGCTACTATGTCTCCCCTAAGAACTACCAAGCTTTCTTACCTGTGTTTTCGTTTCTTGGACTCAGATTCTGACCTGTTTGTGAAAAAGAGAAAATCATTAACCCACACCTACCCTTCAACCTAAGAGCTAACTCCAATCACTCCCAAGAACTTCCACCTTAGCTAGAGGTAATGTATGTCTTTAATCAGCAGAGGTAGACAGATCTCTGCCAAGTTGGAGGCCAGCCTGGTCTATATTTTGAATTCTAGGACAGCCAAAACTATGTAGAAACCCTGTCAATTTAAAAAAACAAAACAACAAAAAGAACTTTCCACCTCATACCTGTGTTTCTTCTTCTTTGAACTCTTCTTCCTCTCCCGTCGAGGAGAACTGCTCTCTGACCTGCTAAAATGGGTTCAGAAGCATGTCATTCTACTTGGTTCTTTCTGGCTGTCACACCTACAATTCTCAAAAATGCTTCAAAAGCACCAGAAAAAAACCCAACACCATCAACACCCACACTTAATTCACTTCTACATTCAATCAATAAACATAAAATTCAAATCCAAAATATTGCTACTTTTTGGCTGGGCTACATAGTCAATCATTTCCCACTAAGTACACACATTTCTTCTCAGCTGAAACCTGAAAAGTAATTCTGTCTCTTTCAACTGTCACTGCAATTTGATTCTCTGCTACCTGAAAGTAAACTCAACTTCTAGAAGTCCAACAACAGGCAGTTCCCCCTGGATACTAGTATAACTTTCCAATCAACTTACCGTCCTCTATCTTTCTTCTTTTTCTTCTTCTTTTGCTTTGGAGTTGGTGAGCGAGAACTGCTGGTCTCTCGAACAAGGCTGAGGAAAGGCAAAGAGATTCTAGGTACCAAGCAAGACAAACTTCTTTATAACATTTCACCCTAGGGGCTGGAGAGATGGCTCCAGAGGTCCTGAGTTCAATTACCAGCACCCACAAGACGGCTCACAATAATGGAATCTGATGCCCTCTTCTGGCATACAAGCTCTATATGCATACAAAGCACTCATATACATTAAAACAAACAAACAAACAAACAAACAAAAAACACCCTAATGAATAAATATACTTACTACTCCAATGAATATGCTTGCAACAGTTCACTGATAATTTCCACCTTAGGACAACTGTTACATGCCAATTTTTTTTGTGCTTGAAAACTTCAGAATTAAAGAATTTAAATTTGCCAAGCAGTGGCAGTACACACCTTGGATCCCAGTGGGGGAACTGGGAGGAGGCAGGTGGATCTTTTGAGTTTAAGGCCAGCCTGGTCTACAAAGTGAGTTCCAGGACAGCCAGGGTCACACAGAGAAATCCTGTCGGGCGGGGTGTGTGTGTGTATGGGGGGGATGTAAATACTCTGTGTGTGTGCGCGCGCGTGTTTTAAGGTAGGTCTCACTATATAGCCCTGACTGTCCTGAACTACCTATTGCAGAGCAAGGTGGCTTCAAATCAGAGATCCTCTTGCCCCTGCAATGTTGAAATTAAAGCAATGTGTCACCTAGTTTTATTAATTATTTTGAAAAAGGGTCTTACTACATAACCCTGGCTGTACTGGAACTGAGATCTGCCTGCATCTGCCTAGAGTACTGGGATCAAAGGCATACACCACAATACCCAGCTTAAATAATTCTTTTTTAAAAAAATAAAAATAGGAGCTGGAGAGATGGATAAGCAGTTAAGGGCACCGGCTGCTTTTTCTAAGGATCCATTCCCAGCACTAAGGTGACTCTGAACCATCTGCTACTCTATCATCAAGGGATCCAATGCCCTCTTCTGGCTTCCAAGAGCATCAAGGACATGGCACAAAAGCATACACGTAAGCAACGGATTCATACATTTAAAAAAAAAAAAAAAAAAAAGAATGGGGGCTGGAGAGATGGCTCAGCAGTTAAGAGCACTGACTGCTCTTCCAGAGGTTCTGAGCTCAAGTCCAGCAACCACATGGTGGCTCACAACCATCTGTAATGGGATCGATCTGATGCCCTCTTCAGGTATGTCTGAAGACAGCTACGGTGTAGTCATATACACAAATAATTTTTAAAAAATGACCCAAAAATAACACAATCTAAAAGTTTGGAAATATGCCAGGAGTCATGACGAACACCATTAATCTCAACAGTTAGGAGGCAGAGGCAGATAGATCTCTGTGATTTAGAGGCCACCCTGTTCTACATAGTTCCAGGGACAGCCAGAGCTACATAGTGAGACTGTCTCAAAAAAACCAAAGTTTGGAAATAGTCTTCTAGTAATAATATATCAAAGTATTTTTAACGAGGAGGCAGATTCAGGCTTCTCTCCTGAGTACCTGTATGGTTTGGGAGGCTCAGGAGCCGTTTGCTTAGCCTCTCGAGCACGTCGCTGAGGATCAAAAGAACTGCCATCCACATAGGAATCACTGATGCCAAAGGCAGCACGAAGTCGTTCATTCTTCTTCTCATTCAGTTCTGCCAACTGATGGGTCTCAGTTACCCTGGAGAGAGCAAAGGTCAGAGCCCTAATTCAGAACTTAGTTATGCAAACAGCTAGGCTTGAGACTAAGGAAGATGAAGGCAAAACTGAGTCCCACCCAGATAGAGAAAAGGCAGCAGTAACTCTAACTGCATAGATCCCAAAGAAGGAACAAAGAGAACAACACTCACACTGGCCTCTGCCCTGGGGTTTCTTCCTTGCCCCCAGGGTTCACATCCTTTTCCAGCAACATGAGTCGAAAGGTCGCCACTTTTTCCTGAATTTGCTGTTCTTCGTACCTGAAGGATAAATCCCTTCAAGGTTAGAGCATGACAGTTTTCCCAAGTCCCAATTTGTAGTTGCTTCCTTTTCCAACAGGGTCCTTTTTCCTTCTCCATGCACACAGTATTTTGTACTCACTGTCACTCAAATAGGTCCTTAAGTTTTCCTTATCTTTCTCCACAACACTCCTTCCTTCTATACACTATGCTCTCTAGAACAGTGGATTTTAAACATGCTACAATTCAGGTGCCAAGAGAGGACGGCTTGCTGGTGGAGTTCCCAGTGCTCCTTCCCAACTTCAACAAGAATAGATCTTTTATTTCCTGGGACTTCAAGGAAGACAAAATGTATAAAAGGATACCACTGCTCAAGTTTGAAAACCACTGCTCTAAACAGTTTTCTGCCTGAATGTGCTCCTTTTCCAAAATTTCACTTCTGACAACTCATGATATCCTCTATTCAAATTCTCTTTCAATTCCGATCTTCTGCCTTTGCCACCTTCCACAGCCGCAATCCTTCAATCCACCTACCTTTCCCTTCCTACCAATAACAACATCTATCAGGTTACCTAGCTCTACTTTATGCTCCTTTCCTACACAGCACATTTTTGTTCATTCATGTTCCCCTTCCCCTTCATAAATTCAGCTAAATAATTCAGACCCCCTTACGCTACTAATATTCCAGACAGTTTCCTTGACAGCCCACTATGCACTGACCTATGCCTCTTCTCAATTCTTCAAGTTCATTTTCTTTCTCCCTTACAACTTCTCTTTAAGACTCTTTCAACCAGCTCTAGTTTCTTTCCACACATCCCACCTAACACCCAAACTAAGCACTCAGTCAGTGCTTGGCTTCTCCCCACCCATTCCCTCACCCCTGCTCTTCCATCATCTCCTCCAGCTCGAGGCATCGCAGCTCCACGCGCCGCTTGCGCTCGTGGTCCAGGATGTCAGGATTAGGTCGCTTCACCAGGGCAGCCTCCAGGCGCCGCAGTTCCTCCTCTCCCTTGTAGTCAGGCCGCTCACCACGGCGACCCCGCACCAGGGACAGGTTGCGCTGAACGTAGCCGTTGGTGCCGCTGCCCCGGGGCGTCGGCAGCCCGATCCCGTTGTACATGGCCCTGTGCCCAGGGGGCACCACCGCTCCTGAGGGGGAGCGGGGAGACACCAGTCAGGCTCCTGGCTCCAATCTAACTACTTACCACATCTCCCACATCCCTGGCTCTCTTACTTAGCCCTTAGTTCACACTTAGTCTCACACTGAATCTCCATTAGCAAAATGTTTCCTCATTCCACTAGTCTACAAACAAATGCCCCCCCACACTTTATCCTCCCCACACTTCATCCTTTCCACTCGCCATCTACTACTTAGCCCTTTCTCACAATGTACTTTCAAATTCTAAGCCATTCTTCTTTGTACTTATATTTCCCTTTCTCTAAGAAAACAAGAATCCAGTTTCTCTCAAATCTCTCCACACTATCCCTTTATTCTCTGGCAACAAAACACACAAGTAGTACCTTCACCAAGCACTCTGAATGTAACTACTGGTAACCAAGAACTCCAAATAGCACAACAAACACCATGGATCAGAATCACCTAATAAAAGTCTAAGTCCATTTTCAAAGCCTCCTCCAAGAAAATAAATATTTAAGCTAACTTGAACAAAAAATGAATTAAACAGCCCTAGATATCTACATAAACTGGCTAGTTAACATAAACCAAGTGTCCTATGCAGTTTCATATCCAAACTACAGGCAAGCAAGCACATCAGAAACACAGAAATCATGGACATGTAAGCTTATACTTCACACGAGGAAGGTGAGCCATCTCTTTGATTCCAAATTTCATAGCTCCTACCCACTACAGTGATTTTATTATTTTAGTTTCCTTCCTGGTAAGGTTTATCATGTGGCTTGTAGCTCCTCCAAGTCTGGCTAGCCTGTTTTTAACTCTGTCTAAACACAAATTCTTTCTCTGTTCCAACTGTTTTCATACTTTCTCTACAAGTACCTAGAAATGTTCAAATTCCATACCTTTAATGTAAAAGCGTTGACTTTCAATCAATGAATCCCTGTTCTGGCACTCCATTTTTTTCTAAGTTCTGCTTTATTCTTCAATTTAACATTTTTTCCTGTAAGGTTCCTTTTCATGCTGTTCCAAGCTCAGCATTACTAAGAACTCCCAAGCTCCAGTTTTTTGGACTGTATTACTCATTCTCTATTCACTTCACTATATGTTTTACTTTTTTCCTCCAACACATTTTCTCCAAAATAGGTTCTCAAACATGGGAAAGAAAACTAGCATCAAAACACAACCACACACACACCAGGGGAAAGCAGAGGTTAGTAAAAGCAGATAGAAGAGATGGAGCTGGATGAAATTCCATAGTGCCATATCAATGCCCAGATGAAAAACAAACAAACAAAACAAAAAAAAAAACCCAACTACTGAAGTGTGTTGCCAGCCTCTGGTGGCACTGCTTTTAGTCCCAACATTTGGGAGGCCAAGGCAGGTGGACCTCATGAGTTCTAGGCCAATCTGGTCTATATAGTAAGTTCCAGAACAGCCAAAGTGTGAAAAAAATAAAATAAAATAAAGGAAGCAAACACCCAGATGTACTTTTTCCCCATGCCATCCTCAAGCCTACCCTAAGTCCTACTCAATCTCAACAGCTAACACAAGAGAAAACTAAAAAACTAAAAAAAGAAAGGTAAATCTAGAAGGCTAAATCTAAGAAATGCAAAACCTTTTTTACAGCCAAAAAAATCTAATGTTTCTGTAGTACCTTCCAACAACCACTCTTAATAGTCTTGAAAAAAGAAAAACCAATCCTTCTTTCCTCACTCTAAATTTAGGGTTTATACTGCTTTCTCATCTTGAGTCCTTTGCAAAAAGCTAACAGTCCTAACCATTCACTCATACTTCCACCATTTCACACAAAAATCCTCCCACAACCTAACTGAAGAATGAAAGCTAAGCAAAAGGTAGTAAAATCACAGTTTTGGAGAATTTTCAGGGAAGAGCTAAAGGGGATGGGGGAGGGGGGTTTACATCCCAGCATCCAAAAACAGTGCTCAAAACACTAAAAGAAAAACCACAACTACCAAAACCAGGAAGCACTTAAAACAGGAGCCCAAAGTATGCAAGCCTCTCAAAGAACAGATGGCAAGGGAGAAAAATTTATTAGAATGCCAAAATACAAAGAGGTAGACATTTAGTGAACTACGATATTCAAGAAACAACTACCGAGAGAACAGCAATGATCAAGGAAAAGGAGTTGAGTAAAAAATACAGAGAACTCAGAGCCAAGACACTATTAACTGCGTAGGCACCATAAAACACACAAGCTACAGTGTTAATCCAGGAAGAGACCTAACCTAAACCCACTCCCAAGAGAAAAGGCAATAGTTTCTCCTTTTGAATCCTGAATTCAGAGACATCTTTAAAGAACTGTAAAATGGCAACAGCAAGGAAAAATTTCACCGCCAAGTAATGGCTGACACAAGCCAGGCTGTTAAGTCAAGAAATTTTTTCCCCATCGAAAAAGCTCCCAAAGTCTCCCTAGTTTTAATATTTGAGGAGACTTTTTAAAAATCAGGGTAGGAGCCAGACATGGTGTCTCACGCCTTTAATCCCAGAGACATGCAGATCTCTAGAGTTCAATGCCAGCCTGATCTTCCCAGTAAGTGCCAGGACAACCAAGACTATTTAGAGGTCCTAGCTCAAAAACCCAAATAGTAAAAAATAAAATAGCAGGGTTGGAAGGCGCGCATTGGTCCTCCTTATACACGCAGACTGAATACTTTCGCGGTTTTATTTTCCTTACTTTTTAAAAAGGCCTGGGGATTCCTCCCCCACCCCCACCCCGCCACCTCGCACACACTCACAGCCTGATACTAAGGAGAACGGTTTAAATCCGGGCCTCCTAAAGTTCAAGGCCTCCTCCCAGCGCTCACTGGGCCGACCAGCCTATTTTCGGCCTTGAGGATGGGGGAGGGGGCCGCGCGGCGCCCCGCAGTCTGTGCGGCTCTGGCCGTTTCTCAGGCCCCTAATAGGGCCGGGGACCCACGCCAGAGTCGACCGAGTAGAGATACCGGCAGGTCCGAAGCTCAGGCGAGGGACAAGTGCCCCGGCTGCTGCCCCCTCCCCGCCACCTGAAAGACGGAAGAGGGCGACCGCGAAATGATGGCCTCCTCAGCCTCAGGTAGAGCAAAGGCGAGACTCGGAGCCTCGCGCAATGCTGTCTCATCGGGGGCGCGCGAACGAGAACAGGCGGCGGCGCGCGCCGTTGTCATGTGTGGGGGAGGGGCGGAGGAGTTGAAGGCCGCGCGCGACGGGAACCGCGGAAGGGGGAGAGGGGGAAGGTAAGAGAGGGCGTCCGCGCCGGCTGAGGCGCCGAGCACGCGTGCACGCGGAGGCCTGGGCCGTTCTCCCCGCGCTTTGGCCTCCAGCCGAGCCCGCCGCCCCTCCCCCACCTAGCTAGCGCGCTCCCTTTCTCTCACCCGCCGCCGCCGCCTCCGGCCGCCGCCTGCGAAACGGAGAGGTCCTGCCGCAGCTGCTGCTTGAGTTTTCGAATCCCTCGGAACCTGAAGCCGCCGCCTCGCCAGTCCGCTCGCCTAAGCCGCCGCCGCCGCCTCCTCGCTTCCTCAGGGGCCGCAGCGGGCTTCGACTGCGCCACTCGCACCCCGCCTGAACAGCGTTGCGCGTCAGCACGACCTAGTGCGTCAGCACGCAATCACGAGAGCCGCTGGGCCCGCTGGGAACCGTAGTGCGTTGTGCGCAGGCGTCGAAGCCACACAGGGAAGTATAGTTTTCTTAGGCGGCAAGGGATGTTCGACTGAGAAGTCGAAAAAACCCGAGTCCCGTCGGGCACTGCGGGGAAAGGCGTGGCTCCGTACCGAAGCTGAAACGTCTGCTGAAGAATCCTCTTCTGTAGGAGGGGGGAGGGGCATGGAGGCCGCAACCCACAACGCTGGGGAGTAGCTCGGACGCACGCCTTTCACGCACAGAGTTCTGGGAGTTGTAGTTCGGTTTTTAAAGAGAAAAATCGTACAACGCCTCCACCAAGCAGGGTCGCCATTTTGTGTGCCTGTGTTGGGCGGCAGTGGCTTAGCAGCTTTATCTCTTCACTGTGACAGCGGGTTTCTTTAACGAGTCTGAAGCCCCATAGCACCAAGTCTTCCTTTTAGGAAGAGGTGCTTCTGAGTCAAGCCACCTGACAGCTCTGGAACCACTTGAACCGAGCTTTTGACCCAGATTCTAAAGCAAAAGCCAAACCATTCTCCGGTGGTGTCCACAGTTTTCACCTCTATAGACCTAGCTGAAGTGGGACTGGCTGACCACTAAAACTACTTTCTCTTACCTTTGGGGAAATTTCCTTTCGCCCATAGAATGACTGATAGGTGGTTTCTTTTCTCCTATAGAATCAGTGCCATGTATGTGAAGGAATGTGTCCGGAGTACAATTCCATTTCCTGGGCCCTATAATATTGGTTCTAGGAGTTATCCCATTGCCTCACACTTGGTATCAAAGGTTCCACTACTGAGCTACACTCCCTGCTCATTTTTCTTCTTCGTCTTCCTTTTCGTCTTCGTTTTCTTCTCCTTTTAACTTAATGTGTTAAAAAATGTATGCATGTTTGTTCAAGGTGCACATAAGTGCAGTTCCTACAGAGGTCAGAGGCATTGGATCCCCAGGAGATAGTTATGGGGCTTGTGAGCCAGCTTAGGTTGGTGCTGGAAGCAAACTTAGCTCCTCTGAATGAACAATGCTAAGGTCTTACTGAGCCGTCCCTCCAGCCTTCTCCCATTAATTTTTAAAAAATTTTTTCTAGAACTGATTAAAAGGTGATCTCCAAGGAAGCAGAGTTGTAGGAAGCTGGCCGTGTAGCCTTCAAGTTAATGTCAAGTGGCCTTGACAGATGTAGTACCAAGCTCTCTGCAGTCTTGAGTATGAGAAATTAGATCCGCTATTGTTTCTTTTCAATTTACCAACCAAAGGACATACTCAGGTACTAGAATTCCAAGATTGTGAAAGCCACCATCTGTGTAGGAATCTGAGTTACATTTCTGTGCTCTAGAGTTGTGCTAACCCCGTTACCTTCAAGTCTCCATAAACTGGGCACACCTTTGGAGTTAAGGTATTTTAGGTTGAAAGTAAAGGGTGGTTGGTTGTTTCTTTAAAGATTGTATCACTTCTATATAGAACATTCCTGTGAGGAAAATTCCCATCTAAATTTCTCCTATTTGTGCCAAATTTTGTGTCTGAATCAGTATATTAAATGTTTGTAACAACCCCATGGGGAAAATGCCCTTCTTCCCTGACAACAGTGAGTTCCTTTACATGTCCACAGTACGACTTTCAAACTCAAATTAATATTGAAAGCTGGGCATGCTGGCACATGTCTGTAATCCCAGGACTCAAGAGACTGAGACAGAAAGATCCCTGTGAGTTCAAGGCCAGCCTGAGCTCTGGGTTGACCCTTTCTCAACAATAATAGCAGCAGGAATGTAGGGCTAACAAGATTGGCTCAGCTAGGAAAGGAGCTAAACCTAACCTGTAAGGGGGGAGAGCAGAGCCAACTTCTGCAAAGTTGTCCTCTGACTTCCTAATGTGTGGCGTGACATCAACCCCAAACCCCCAAACACGTACATGAAATAAGTAGGTGAATGTAACATAGAAGCATTGTTGTAACCTACAGAAGTCGTGAGAGTTCTGGAATCTTGGTTTCTTTAAAAAACACAGAAATATATGCATATATTTTTGTTTTAATCTTAGCTATGGAGATGTGGGGCTGCTTTGGACTGCCCGCAGCAGCTGATTGTGATTTGCCTCAGGTACTGGCAGAAGCATGTTTCGCCAGCTGCATGCAGATAATTTCTGGGATTGTGTAACATTTGTAATTCTGCGAACTTTTCAGAGGGTCTATAAAAATACTAGAGCCCCAAAAGGTGATCAATGGTCTTGGGGGGGGGGGGGGCTGGTTACAGTTTGTTATTAGCCGTGATCAATGAAGAAACAAAAGGAAAGTCAATCTCTCTCTCCCTCTCTCCAATACCTATCTATTTCTCTCCTCCTCTCTCCCTCCCTGCCTCCCTCCCCTTCCCCCTCCTTTCTATCCTATCTAGTGATAGTGGGTGACACCAGGGTGAAGGGGATAAAGGGTAGGAAAAAGAAGACACACAGTAGCAAAGACCAGCTACAAGTGGCTCCTCAGTGTAGGACTTCAAAGTTAAGAATAAACATGGGAAATTTGATTTCAGCTGCCACAGAGGAAATGTCAGGGGACAAAGGAATGGATTTTTTTTTTTTTTTTTTTTTTATCAAGAGGCCAGCAAAAAAGGTATTGCAGTTACTACCACTGGGGTGTCCCCCAGTTTGCTCCCAGGGGGAATTTTCTGGGGTTTTTTTTTCTTCATATATTTTGTTTCAAAAAAAGGTTGAAAGATTGGCTGGAGAGATGCCTCAGCTGTTAAGAGCGCCCGCTGCTCTTCCAAAGGTCGTGAGTTCAAATCCCAGCAACCACATGGTGGCTCAGACCATCCATAAAGAAATCTGATGCCCTCTTCTGGGGTGTCTGAAGACAGCTAGAGGGAGTGAGTGGAGCTGAGTGAGCAAGCGGGGCTGGAGCAAGAAGAAAAAAAAAAGTGTCTGAAAACAGCTACAGTGTACTTGCATATAATAAATAAATAAATCTTTAAAAAAAAAAAAAGAAAGACTGGCTGAGCAGTTGGAAAAACTACAGGTGGAAATGGAGGAGCCTGAGAAAACACGGCTGAAAGGGGAGAATAAAAGAGGTCACTCTACGCTCTCTTTTCTGAAAAGATTGCAGAGTTGGCTGTGCAACTGGAGAAGCTGTGGTGGAGACTGAAGCAAGTTTCCTGCAGGGGAAAAATGGAAAGAAACTTGGCTGGAGGGTGCTCAGGTCAGAAAAGGAAGCAGGAGGACAATCTGATGAAACCGCTCATTTCAAAAGAAGGGTCAATCCCAAACCAACTGCATGGCTGGAAGTTGAGGAGAGGTGGCCTTGGGTTCTGACGTCACCATCGGCTTTCCCAGTGACAGCCGTACAGCACATGCCTGCTGGTGCTGTGGAACGAGGTTAAGATGAGACAGGATGGAGTCCTATAGAAATGAGAGATCTAAGCAGGTTTAAAGAGGCTGTGATTTCATATGGGATGCAGATGAAATCACTTATGTGAAACAAATTCTAAATAACTGGGCTTACTCGAAACAGCTTATTCCCCCAGATGGGAAGAGATTGGTGACAGCTGTACTAGAGGCTGGTCTGCAGTTGCAGTGGTCAACATGGTGGATGGAAGAAGCCGTGGATATTGAACAGTGAAATAGAGCAAGAGGAACAAATATAGTCAAAGATCTGTTGCTGGTGAAGGGCGGTGCTCTGACAGACAGGAACAGATCCAATTTGATGATGTTGCTATAGAACAATGCTGCTTAGTGGCTTTAGGAGCTCGGAAAAAAGTTGAGGAACCCCAGGGAAAAGTCCACCTCGTTTACAAAGATTGTATAGATTACTCTTCTCTGGAGAAACCTTCACTGATATATATTTTTTTGTTTGCATACAAACCTTATTGAGACTTTATTTGTTCTGATAACATCATTCATATATATATGTATATATATACATACATATACATATATATATACATATATATATATATACATACATATACATACATATATATATATATATATATATTTTAGAAGCATGCTTTGAACCACTTGGGCTGTTTAATTATTTCTTCTGAGTTAAAACATCCTCTCCTGGTAGAAGGTGCTTAAAACTCAAGACCTAACAAAATGTACAAAGCTTATAACATAAGGCCATCTCCAAGGTACATAGGAGGAAATGATTGCTAAGCAAGAGGAACGTCTCTGGTGGATTTGCCTGCAAATGAGGCAGGGGACCTAGCAATGCAGCTGTCATGTGTCCTCATCCACACTGGAATGGGCTTGCTGGGACACAGTTGGCCAGGCTACCAGCATTCTGGGAGTCCTCGCCCATCTTCCTGGATAACCAATTACTTGGTTACCAAACTAGATTTGGGTGGAATCATTTATTTGGCCCATCATTGGTGCCCTAATTAGAATAGATAGATATTTGTTCTTCTCAGAAAAAGTCATAGATGCATGCATTACACTCAGTTATGTCTTTATTTAGTGTGTGTGCACACTCATGTGTTCGCAGGTATGTTCTAGTGCATGTGTACACCACGTGTGTATGGAGCCCAGGATACACACACACACAGACACACACACATACACACACGGTTGAGTGTGATGGCTGATGCCTTTAATCCCTGCGTGAGGAAGGCCAAGACAGGCAAATCTCATGAGTTCAAGGCCAGCCTGATCTACATAGGGAGTTCCAGGCCAGCAAAAGCTATAAGGAGACCTTGACTCAAAAAAAAAAAAAAAAAAAAAAAAAAGCTTAAAAATAATTATCATGTTTATTTTGTTCATACACATACATTTGCCGCAGTGTATATATGGAGGTCAGAGAACTTAGAGGAGTGAGTTCTCTTCTTCTACCATGTAGGTTCCAGGGATCAATCCAGCACTAGCTTACCACAGAACCAAAACAAAACAGGACAAGAGCTACCCTTTTTGAGACAGGTCTTTTGCTGACCTGAATGCCCAGTATTCCAGGCTGGCTAGTCAGTGAACTCTAAAGATATGCCTGTCTCTGCCTCCCCAGTTCTGGGATTCAAATATGCACCACTATCCCCTAAGTTTGTTACACAGGTTCTGGGGTTGGAACTTCGGTTCTCCTGTTTGCAAGGCAAACACTTTATCAACTGAGCTTTGTTTTTGAGACAAGGTCTCACTATGTATCCCTGACTGGCCTGGAACTCACAGAGATCTACCTGCCTCTGCCTCCTGGGTACTGGAATTAAAAGTATGTGCCACCATGCCTGGCTCTTTTGAGACATAATCTCACTTTGTAGTTTTTTGACTGACTTAGAATCTAATATGTAGACCACGATAGCACAGATATGCTAGGATTATACCTCCTGTCTCTTGTGTCTCCCCAATAAGTGTGTGTCACCATGTCCAGTACTGTAATGTTCTTTCTGTTGTTCTTTTGTTTTGGGGGACAAAGTCCTTCTCTGCAGCCAAGAGCTGCCTGAAACTGCTAGTCCTACTGCTACCTTCCAATGCTGGGGTTACTCACACACACAGTTATACCCAGCTCTGTTGTCGCGCCTTATAAATTAATTTAAAGTGCGAGAATTCCACTGTTCAGCTCATGGTATTGACATGAATACATTTTGTAAGGAATGAAAGCTGAGGATGGTGTCCCACGTCTATAATCTCAGCACTTCACAGCCAGAGGCAGGAAGAGCACCCAACCTGGAAGTTGTCTGGTCTATGCAACAAGTTTCAAACCAGCCAGGGCTATATAGCAAGACCTTATTTCAAGTGGAAAAAAAGAGAAAAAGAATATTGACCATTTATTAGTAGAATTTCTTTCAGCTGGTTTGTCTGGTACACGTATGGTCAGTTATGCTCACACTACACACTTTAGGCAAGAAGATAACGGGAAGGATGCTACCACATCGGTTTAATCCCATGCTTCCCGTCAGCCTCATTATGGCTAACCTGAACTCTAAATCACTTAGTGACAAGTATCAACCAGGTGTCCTTCTTTCCCCCTTTGGCCTTTGTTTTTGGGCAGGGTTTCATTCTATAGTCTAGGCTTGTCTGGAACTTACTATATGGCCAGTGATCCTCTTGCCTCAGCCTCCCAAGTACTGAGACAAGGCCTGAGCACTCACCACGTACATCTCAACCACGTGTCTTTGCCGGAAGGTCTCTAGTTTGCCCCCTGGGCTTTGGTGTGGATGTAGTTTAAATGAGTTCTCCCAAAGACCCCAAAGATCGGAGGCTCAAGCGCAGAGCGGAGGTATTCAAATGTGACAGACCTTCAAACGTTGAGGCGTAGACATACGTGTGATCACTCCAGTAATCTCCTCATCCAGGAGGCAGGGCACGGGATGGTTGTCGTGCCAGGAGTTCAAAGCCAGGTGTGTCTGCATAGTAAGTTCCAGATAGGCTTGGACTACAGAATAAGATGTTGTTTTAAATAATTTATTTCTTTATTATATGTAAGTACACTGTAGCTGTCTTCAGACACCCCAGAAGAGGGCATCAGATCTCATTAGGGATGGTTGTGAGCCACCATGTGGTTGCTGGGATTTGAACTCACGACCTTCAGAAGAGCGGCCAGCATTTTAACCGCTGAGCCATCTCTCCAGCCCAAGATGTTGTTTTAAAAAGAAAGGAAGAAAAGTAAAAGACAGCCGGGCAGTGGTGTCGCATGCCTTTAATCCCAGCACTTGGGAGGCAGAGGCAGGTGGATTTCTGAGTCAAGGCCAGCCTGGTCTACAGAATGAGTTCCAGGACAGCCAGGGCTATACAGAGAAACCCTGTCTTGAAACTCCCCATCCACCCCCCCAAAAGTAAAAGGCATAGCCCAGGGTGGCACACATAACCCCAGCACTCAGGACCCTGAGGCAGGAGGGCTCTAAGTCCAGCATAGCCTGGGTCACACAGAAGGTTTGAATCTAGGCTGTGCTACATAGGGAGCCCCTGTCTCAGGAAAAAAACAAAAGCAGCTTAGGAATGTTTTTTTCCACTTTTCTTTAGTGTGTGTGTATTTACGTGTGAAGGCACAGAAGTGGCAGATAGTTCTCTTCTTCACCATATGGGTCTGAGAGATCAGACTCAGGTGTCAGGCTCAGTATCAGTTTCCTATTTTGTTTTGGTTTTTTCACACCTACTTATTTAGAGTGTGTGATTATGCATGCATGTGGAGGTCAGAGGGCAACTGTAACCTGTGCGTCCTGGGTCAGTGGGGTTAATGGCAAATGTTTTTAAACACTGGTTTCATCTCACCTGCCCTAGAAGGAGGTTTGTAAGTTAACGGAGGGTGGATCCTCAGAAGGGATCGTGGGAGCCCAGCCTCTCTCTAACCTCCATTTTTTTTAGAGGTCATTTCTCCCTCTCACAGATGTTCTTAGTATACTGCCTACCATGATAGGGCTCAGCCAATGACAGGGCTCTCTCATCAGAATCAGCACCCGGCTGCCTGGAGGTTCTGCCTCCAAGGAACGAATGGAAGACGTGGGAAGACAATAGTCTGTTTGAATAGCTGTGTACAGTTTGGCATGCGGGTCCACACCTCTATTCCTATGGAGCAAATTTCAAATACTGTGTTTTGAGTGTATGTCCTCAGCCTGAAGAAAGAAAACAACAAAAACAAATACGGAACTTCTAATTCATAAGTATTTCCTCCTGCCCCTGCCAAACTGAGTACAATCCTGAAGCCACTTTTTATATTTCTAGCAAAGTAGAAGTATACTGGGGAGATGGAAACCAGGTTTCTCACACTTGGGGAAGAGAGTTACAAACGCAGGGGTGGAAGGATGGAGCAAACCTGGCGATATTAGTTAGAACTGGAGGGGTTGCCGCGAGCTCGTGATCGTGGGTATGCTTACCCATTTCCCGTCTCCACCTCTCAGAGGGCAAGAGGTAGAACCTTAGTACCGATGAATAAACTATTGTTCAGCTTGCCTTCTGAATACATTTTACACTGGGCACTTCACATAAACAAACAAGCAAAAGACACGTCATGGAGGTCTGTTAGTTCCCATTTCCTTAGGATTGCGAAACGCTCGAGACAACCTCACTTTACGATTGTTCCGATCACAGCTTTAGAGGCTGAGCCTGCAGGCAGCCGCGTGCTGATTCTGATGAGGGCCCCGTCCTCGGCTGCACCGCATCGCGGTAGGCAGTATACTAAGAGCAGGTGTGAAGAAGAAATGACTGCACCCGTTTCCAAGCAACGCCGCCTGGCTGGAGGCTCGGCTCGAGCTCGCACAAGGCCATGGGTTTGGTCTCCAGCACAGAGGAAAAACGTAAGAATGAAAGCCAACACTGGAATGACCATCTTGAAGGAAACAGATCATCAAGGAAGCAGCCACAAGCGTTTACTAGTGACACAAGGTTCCTTTCAGTCCCCACGATCAGAATATGAATGGACCTGCTTGTCTACAGCCTCTCCAACAGAGGGGTTGTGATACTTTTGAATTTTTGTTAGTGTGCTAAATAAGTGGTATTTTGGTATAAGGTTTTGATGGTAAAAATATACAGAACACAGAATTTATCTACTTGGTTGGTTGGTTGGTTGGTTTTGGGTTGGGTTTTTTGTTTGTTTGTGTGTTCTTGTTATTGTTTTTGTGATAGGGTCTTACTATCTAGTCCAGACTGGCCTCAAACACACAGCAATCCTCCTGCCTCAGCCTACCAAGTACTGGGATTACAGTGTGTGATACTACATTTTGCTCTCTTTTTCATTTCTTAAATCTAAGAGGAGAACTATTGGCTCATATGATAATTTTTTTTTTGTTTGTTTGTTTGTTTGTTTTTTGAGACAGGGTTTCTCTGTGTAGCCCTGGCTGTCCTGGAACTCTCTGTAGACCAGGCTGGCCTCGAACTCAGAAATCCACCTGCCTCTGCCTCCCAAGTGCTGGGATTAAAGGCGTGTGCCACCACTGCCCGGCTCATATGACAATTTTTATATTTTTGTGTTTTTATAATAACCATTCTAGTAGGTGTAAATGATAGAATGATATAATACCCCCCCCCCCAGGCTGAACTCAAGAGCCATGTGACACTGGGCACTTGAGCGCTCTCCTGAGCTACCTCCCCAGCCTATGATCTACTACACTGTTTTATTTTGATTTTAAGATGTACTTATTTTATATTATGAGTGTTTTGCCTACATGTATGTCTATTTACCATGAATGTGCCTGGTGCCCTTGGAGGCCAGAAAGAAGAAGGCACTGAATCCTAAAGTCTGAGAACCAAATGTGGATGATAAAGGAAACCTGGGTCCCTGCAGAAGAGCAGCAAGTACTCTAAGCTGCTGAGCCATCTCCACACTACCGTAGTTTGTAGCCAACGACCCTGATAGTCTTGATCGGCAGTCCCTCAGAACTAATGAAATCAGACAAGCTGTATGTGGTAACTGGAGGTTTTCTTATCTTTGAAGAAAATCTATTCAAGTCCTTTGTCCTTACTTGTGAGAAGTGTGCTGGATACTGAGCCCAGGCCTTGTGTATTCCTGTGCTCTACTGACCTACATCCCAGAACCTCTTAGCCACTTTTCTTTTTTCTTTCTAAAAAGAAAAAGGAGGGACTGGTGCAATGGCCTGCTTTGTTTCTAAGCCTGACCATCTGAGTTTGATCCTTAGGACCCCATGGTGGATGGAAGAAGGCCAACTCATAGGTTGTCCTCTGGCCGCCATACATGCATTGTAGCACCCCCCCCCGTCATGCAAAACACAATAATAACAATAAATACAGTCAGTTTAAAATGTGATACATAACCTTCTCCCCAAATATGCTCCTGTCGGCCCTGCTTGGATGGGTCATAACATTACAGAGACCAGAAGATTGGCAGCTGTCCCTCACCCTGACTCTCTGTGGCTCTCAGCTGCTACCACCCACACACCCACCCTGGCCCCGAGTGATGGGTTTCCCTTCAGCCTGCCTACAGCCTCCAAAATGTGTTTTCAATTTTCATTTGAAAAATTGCGTCATGAAGTACATCAGTTTGAGCAGTCTTGTTCAAAATGTCATGTCCACCCAGACATGTAGTCTGGCCTGAGATAACAGGCTTTGCAGATATAATTAAGAAAAAATATATACGTATATAAACGTATATAATTAAGGGTCTTGAGAAGACATCATGAATTTAGGTCAGACCTTAAATCCGTGACTAACGCCTTTACTAAAAGTAGAAGGGGAGACTGGAGAAACAGCTCAGTAAAGTGCTTGCTGTGCAAAGAGAAGACTTGAGTTCAAGCTTCAAAACCAGGAAAAAGCAAAATGCCAGACATGACGGTGCCCGCTTGTAACTTCAGCCACTGGGGTCAAGCCGGTGGACCTCTGGGGCTTAGTAACCAGCCAGCCAAGCCTAATCAGCAAGTTCAGATCCCAGTGAGAGATCTGCCTCAAAAGACAAGGAGGCCAGGCAATATGGCTCAGTGGGTTGGACATTTACTAACAAGCCTGGTGGCCTGAGTTCAATTTCAGGGACCCTCATAGGAAGGGAAGAACTGACTCCCACAAATGGTCCTCTGACCTCCACATGCTTATACATACAAAATAAATAAATGTACATTTAAAAAGAAAACAGGGAGCGGGTGGTACCTGAGGAATGATACCCAAGTTTGACCTCCGGCTGTCTCCACATGTGCTCGCACGCTTGAGTGCACACACATACCATGTCTCTCAGGGATGCCTAAGATCAAAGCAAGCAATGGGAAGAAGACATAAAAGGACATACCTGTCTACTGTCTGCCTGGTGGCTTCTGTCCTCCCCTCCTCTTCCTTGATTATAGACCCAAGCCACACTACAGCATGTTGGAAGGACAATGATCAGAGACAGGAAGCGTTTCGAGAACTTTCCTGGGGAGACAAAAACAAAATTTACTTGCCCCAAATAGGCACCAATGACAGGCTAAAGTAACAGTTCTACCAAAGTCTAGTGATTTGAACCAGTTTGTTTATTGAGCTTATCTACAAGGTATGAAAAGGGGGGTTACTTATGGGAGCATGGGTGACCCTAAAACAGCTTTTACTACAGAACTATCTCACCCCAACCTTGATGATGACTTTCCAGTGGCATAGATGAGGTTCTCCACCTCGGTTAACCTTCCATCTACACATCCTGCCTCCTGAGACATGGAGACCACATGCAACTGGTGCAGAATTATAAACAACTGACAGATCCCTGGTGATGTTGGTACAAGCCCTTAATCCCAGCAATCGAGACACAGAGGCAGGCAGAACTCTGTGAGTTCAAGGGTAGCCTGGTCTACAGAGTGAGTTCCAGGACAGCCGGAGATACACAAAGAAACCCTGTCTCAAAAAGCAATAACAACTAGCCGGGCCGTGGTGGCGCATGCCTTTAATCCCAGCACTTGGGAGGCAGAGGCAGGTGGATTTCTGAGACCAAAACAAGCAAGCAAGCAAGCAAACAAACAAACAACAATCAAAAAAACAGCTGACAGGAAAGTTCAGGAGGGAAAGGCTCTTACCTTGAGCATTTCTAGGGAACTATCATAGCCCCTCTGATCAAGATGACAATGGTGCCAGGCAGTGGTGGCGCACGCCTTTAGTCCCAGCACTTGGAAAGCCGAGGCAGGTGGATCTCTATGAGTTCAAGGCCAGCCTGGGCTGCATGGTGATGCTACATAGTGAGACCTGGTCTCAAAAACCAAACATCTAGGGGCTGGAGGGAAGCATGCACTGCTCTTTCAGAGGACCAGTTTGATTCCCTGTAGCAACTTCCTATAATACCAGCCCCTGGATCCAGATCCTCTGGCCTCTGTGGGCATCTGAACTTGTGCACACAGACAAACCGATAAAAAGTAAATCTTAAAAAAAGATGACAATGGCCATGATGCTCAGAGAAGTGTCCTGCACTGCAGGAACTTGTAACCTCAGGCTTTGTTCTCGCTCTTCCCAAAGGATGTCACCTGATTAGTGCAGGTCAGGCTGGGCTCTCCACTGGGGGCAGGCTGTTTTTCAGAGCACAGGTCTATAGGTCCTGTGGACCCTGAGGTTTAAAACTCAACGTGGCTGCCATGGGGGGGGGGGGGGGGAGGTGTCTCTCAGCAGTATAAGTGAAGGACACGCAGTGCAGACTCCATCCACTCTGACACTTTCTTGAGCCTTGGGGACTAACTCTGTCATCCCTTTCTGCCCACCATGAATAAACCCATTCCGAGTACCTCGTGTGTGAGCCTGCTCTTCCTCAGTGGACTCACACTGCTGACATTGCAACAACAGGAGGTGAAAATGCCGGATTCCAGTTCCAGGTAGCAGGCTGACACAATGACAACCGAGATGCACACCTGGGATTAGTAATGGGAGACCCTGCCCAGGGCTATCTCCAGGAAGTATCCTCCCGTCCTTCCGAGGATATCCAAGCCACTTCTCGAAAATCCTCCAGGCCTAATGGATTCCAGCTGAGAACAGTGTGGCGCGCCACTGCTGCTGCTGCTCCTCCTCCAACGCTTAGCGGAAGCCCAGGCCCCCTGCAGCCGCCTCAGGGACTAGGGCGCTGGCTGGAGCAGAGTGGCCCCAGGCTCTCAAACAGCGGACCTGGGCGCTCAGAACAAAGGCACAGCTGCTCCAGCTGCCTGTGCGCCGCCATGCGAGCGGGAGCACCAAGCTGCGGTCCCGCAGTCCCTCACAGTCGCTTGTTTTGTTTTTTGAGACTGTATCCAGGCTGCCCTGGTGCTTACTAGAAATCCAGACTGGCTTCACACTCCTTTCTTTGCCTCCCAAGTGCTAGGATTACAGGAGTGAGCCACCATACTAGAAAAACACTGCGACAGGCCATGCGGCAAAGGAGGAAATAGAAATAAAAATGGGGCGGGGTGGAGGTGGGGGGTAAATACTGTCTGTTACCCTGATTTTTCCATTCAAACATACTGTGAATATTACTTTGTTATTTTTACTTTTTGGATTTTGTTTTTAGACAGTCTCATGAAGCTAAGGGTGCTAATGCTTTACCACCGTGCTGTGTTGGCCTTTTGTTTGGTTGGTTTTGAACACAGAATTTCACACAGTCCAGGCCGACCTCCAACTTGCTAAGTGGAAGCTGACCTTATCATCCTTCTTAACCTGCTAAACGCTGGGATTACAGGACAAATGGCCAGCCTACTAACATCAAAGCGGATGCTGTTTGTCAAACTTAAGAGTCCTGGCTTCTCTGAGCACCCCTCACCACTCTCTACCCTACCCACCTCCAGCCATGAGACCCCCTTACCTCCCCCCATCTTCTCATTCCAATACAACCCAGCCATTTTGCCCACAAACTCTCTTGGTCTTCATCTTTTTGTCTTCTTGGTCTCCCTCTCTCGGTCTCCTCTCCTGTCTCTCTGTCTCTCCTCTCATGGCCAGGTTCAGTCTGATCTTTCCAGATGCCTCTGGCCGTTCTCTCCCTCATATCTACAATAAAAACCTTCTCCTCAACCATACCTAGGAGTGACCCTGTACTTATTTTCATTCACACCACCATGTCCAGCTTTTTTTTTTTTTTTTTAACTTTTTATTTTGACACTTTATCACTAGAGGTCTGCTGTTTGACCATGAATTTGTAATTCTCTTGCCCTAGCCTCCTGACAGACTGGGAATACAGTCTTGTGCGATTCAATTCAGATAAAAATGTGAGAGTTTTTAATTCACTGCTTTTATTTATTTATTTTGCAATTATTACTTCTTTTTCCATAAAGTTTTTTTTAAAGATTTATTTATTTATTTATTTCATATATGTGAGCACACTGTTGCTGTCTTCAGACACACCAGAAGAGGGCATCAGATCCCATTACAGATGGTTGTGAGCCACCATGTGGTTGCTGGGAATTGAACTCAGAACCTCTGGAAGAGCTGTCAGTGCTCTTAACCTCTGAGCCATCTCTCCAGCCCTACTTCTTCTCTTTGTGCAAGTTAGCTTCTTTTTTTTTTTTTTTTTAACACAAATCAATTAGTGCTGACAAGTGTGGCATGCGTTCTTTTAAAAATGCAGTGCTTAGCTGGGCAGTGGTGGCGCCCGCCTTTAATCCCAGTACTCGGGAGGCAGATGGATTTCTGAGTTCGAGGCCAGCCTGGTCTTCAGAGTGAGTTTCAGGACAGCCAGGGCTACACTACAGAGAAACCCTGTCTCAAAAAAAAAAAAAAAAAAAAGACGACAAACAAAAACTAAAGGAATATGTGTGTGTCTGTGTCTGTGTCTGTGTCTGTGTGTGTTATGTGTAGGCTTTTCTTGTTTTTGAGGAACTCCTGTGCCAGGCAGGCTTCTTTGGCATGGGGGCCCATGTTACCATGGCATTTGGTCCAGACAGGCTCAGTTGACTCATGGCTTCAACCTGATCTCCATGGCAGATCCCCACCTCCCCTGAGCCCAGCTTGAAGGCTATTGAAACTTTCTATGGCCTTAGCTCCTGGGTAAGGTTAGAATCCTCTTCTGCTGGACACTGACAACAAGTGGTAATGTTTTGTCCAGAAGACTCCATACTCCTGTGACTGTCAGGGTTGGGAGGGTTTTTCCTTGTTCTGTCTCCAGAAGGCCCCAAATCCTTTCCTGTGTGTGTGTCAATAAGGACTCAGGGGTGTATAACCCTAGCAACTTTAGAGGTAGAGCAGGAAGACCACAAGTTCAAGGCCAGTATGGGTGGTTCAGAGGGATCTATTAAAACAAGCAAAGAAAAAAATGTAAAGATATCAAAACCACTGAGAATGTAGCTCAGTGGTAGAATGCTTGCCTGATGTGCATATCTCACCTTCTGGCCCTGGGAGTCCTGACTCACCCAGCTGCCTGTGTTGCTCTAGGCAGCTGGGGCCCAAGGCAGGCATAGCCAGAGAGAGAAAGAGCCAAGAGCAATATGGTCCTGCACAGCGTGCCTTGCAGTGGACACAGAAGTGAATGTAATTGAATCCTGGACTCTGAGAGGGAATCTTCTAGAGTAAACAGTGTTGTTGATAATAATTACTCTCAATTGGGGGTTTCTACCCAGCCTTAGGTCATTTCGTTCCCAGATAAAAGATACACAACCTTTATATTTATAATAAACCTTTAAAGCACTAGAGCAGGGCAGGTCAACCCTCTATGCTATTATGTCTACTTCCCTGTCAATACCCCTGAGATATGACTTGCCATGGTCTGCCTGGGCCACTCTTTTTTTTTTTTTAGATTTATTTATTTATTTTATGTATGTAAGTACAGTGTCATTCTCTTCAGACACACCAGAAGAGGGCATGAGATCCCATTACAGATGGTTGTGAGCTACCATGTGGTTGCTGGGAACTGAACTCAGAGCCTCTGGAAGAGCAGCCACTGCACAGTTTTTATTCCCCTAAAATGTTAGTAGTGATGAGTAGACATCACTGGCTTATTCCTGAACTTATTTGAGTCTTATTAGCCAGATGCTGTCATGGTGTGATGTGTATGTGTAGACAGTTGACAATCCTTTTATTTGTAACCAATTATAACTTTTTACAATTTTATTTTAAGTATATGAGTACACTATCACTGTCTTCAGACACACCAGTGGAGGGCATCAGATCCCATTACAGATATTTGTGAGCTACCATGTGGTTGCTGGGAATTGAACTCAGGACCTCTGAGTGCTCTTAACCACTGAGCCATCTCTCCAGCCCCCAGCCCTACTATTTTTAATGAATAAGTTTTTAATGTCTCCATTTAAGATTATATATGACAAATTTTAACATCACATAACCAGATCTCCTTGAATTCCTCAATAATTAAGAGTTTGTCAGGTGTGGTGCCATAGGCCTTTAATACCAGTGCTTGGGAAGCAGAAGCAGGCAGATCTCTGTGAATCTGAGGTGTACACAGAGAGTTCCAGGACAGCTAGGGCCACATAATAGAGAGACCCTGTCTCAAAAAAAAAAAAAAAAAAAAGTAATAGTACAAAGGGACCGAGGGGAAAAGGATTCAACTTGTCTGTGTGATATATGCCTGTAATCTCACAGTTGTGAAGTACGAACGAATGAGGACTAGCTTAGCAATCTGAGATTCCACATGCTTATTATTTTAAATAATTTATTACGTATTTTTATTTTATGTACATCGGTGTTCTGCCTGTATGAACGTCTGTATGAGGTTATCAGATTCCCTGGAACTGGAATTACAAGCAGTTGTGTGCTGCTCTGTAGTGGTGGGAATTGAACCCCGGTCCTTCTGAGCCATCCCTCCAGCCCCTATACACATGCTTCTAAAAGTGCACATGGCAGTCTGAAATCTTTGCCTATCTGTACTCTGAATGCATGGCCTTTCTAAATAATAAAATGTTTCTACGTATTTAATGACTACCAAACGTGTATGGTTTGTTGTTTGTTTGTTTGTTTGTTGTTTTTTGAGACACAGTCGGTCTCTCTATGTATATGTAGTTCAGGCTATCCTGAAACTGTTTCACAGTGATCCATCTGCCTTTGCTTCTCACGTGCTGGAAAGGCATGCACTGCTCTGCCTGGCTAAATTTGTACAGTTTCTATTCAACAGCATTACATACATACATACATACATACATACATACATACATACATACATATTTACATCTGGTAGGAGGGCTGGTCCAGCCTGTGGTGTTTTGAATATGCTTGGACCGTAGATGACCTTTAGGTGTGGCCTCGACTGAGGAAATGTGAAGTCCTACACTCAAGCTCTACCCAGTGTGGAAGATACAGTCTCTCCTGGCTGCAGCTGGATCAAGATGTAGAACGCTCAGCTCCTTCTCCAGGACCATGTCTGCCTGCACGCTGCCATGCTTCCTGCCATGATGATAATGGACTGAACCTCTGAAACTGTAAGCCAGCCCCAATTAAATATTGTCCCTTATAAGAGTTGCCTTGGTCATGGTGTCTCTTCACAGCAATAAAACCCGAACTAAGACACAGCCTAAACTAGCTTCAGGTGCATGTGTGTATTGGTTACTTTTCTACTGCTGTGATAAAATACCATGACCAAGACCAAGGCAGCTTATAGACGAAAGTTGATTTGGGCTTAAGTTTCCAGAAGATTAAGAGTTCATCGCAGCAGGGAATAATGGCAGCAGGCATACCATCAGGAACGGAAAGTGAGAGCTTGCATCTCAGCCCTGAGTACCAAACAGAGACTGTTGCTGGAATTTCCAACCCCAATAAGCCCATATAAAAAACACACAGTTCGCCGGGCAGTGGTGGTGCATGCCTTTAATCCCAGCACTTGGGAGGCAGAGGCAGGTGGTTTTCTGAGTTCGAGACCAGCTTGGTCTACAGAGTGACACAGAGGACAGCCAGGGCTACACAGAGAAACCCCGTCTCGAAAAACCAAAAACCAAACCAAACCAAACCACACACACACACACACACACACACACAATTCAGTTATTAGAATTATAAGCTACATGCAGATCTAACACTATACTAACTTATTCCCCAGCTATAAGACTCTTTGCTACTCGAGGTTTCTGCTGGTCACATGGTTCTGGTCCATCATGGCTTCCTCCTCCTCTTCCTCTTCTTCCTCGGTCCTCTTTCCTTCCCCTCTCAGTCCTCTTCTTCCTCTCTACCTGCTCCCATTCTCAAACCTCCCGTCCCGCCTTTCCCCTCCACTGCCCAATCACAGGCTCTAGCTTTTATCGACCAGTTAAAATGGGGAGAAGGTTCACATGAGGTCACCTGAGTGACTGCTCATGGGGCAACCTCTTTTGAAGAAGCAGATTAACATCAAATACAAACAGCACCAGGATAACCCTCAACAAGAGGCAGCAAATGGCAATGTCAAAAGTTTTTAAACTCTCGAAGCCTGCCCCAATATTGAAAAAGTGTGACATACATTCTCTAATATTGCCACACTTTCTGACTCCCCCCAAGCAGCACCAGCAACTGGGAACCAAGTGTTCAAACACAGGAGCTTACGGAGGACATTCTCATTGAACCCACTACAACGTATAATAAGCCAAGGTGTAACTTCCAAGTGAACATTTTGGGAAAATCCCCTATTTGCCATCTTATACCTATATGTAAACGGGCATACATATGATTAAAATCAGTTGCATTATGGGAAAGGACATGCACAGTGAGCAAAAGCTACCAATCAAAATAGAGGAGCACCCAAAGTAAGAATTCTGGTAACTACTGAACCCCATAAAAGAAAGCTCCACTACCAGGACCTGCAGTCAGAGTTTACAGTGCATCTGACCTGGATGCTGGGGCAGGGGACTGTTATGAGTTCAAGAGCTACATAATGAGATACTATTGAAAAAATATAAAATATACATAATTTTTTTTCCTCTAATAGCTTCCTATGTAGTCAGAACTGGCTTTGAACTCTTAGTCCTGCTATCTCTGGGAGTACAGTCATGTGCTACTATGTGTGTTTGTGTTAATTAGTTTTTTAAATACAAGATCTTTATTGGTTCTATGTTTTGAAAATAGCTTCCACAATATTTATTCATATTTGTGTTGGAGTGTTTTACTAGGATGTACAGAGGCCAGAAGAGGGCGTCAGATCCCCAGGAACTGGAGTTATGTTTCTGGGGCTCTGGATCATTGTAAGCAGCCATATAGGTGCTGGAAGAGCAGCCAGTGCTCTTAACCAGTGAGCCATCTCTCGAGCCCTTAATTAATTATTTTTATGTGTGGTCATGGGTTTGTGTGTGGAGATCAGAAGACAACTTTGTGAAGTCATTTCTCTCCTTCCACCTTTATGTGGGTCCTAGGAATTAAACGTGGGTAAGCCAGGCTTCGCAGCAAGAACTGTATAGACTGAGCCTTCTGGTTGAGCCCAGCTATCTAAAGGGGAACCACCTTATTGGACCCCTTGTTGTGTTCTTTTGAAACAGAGGCTTGACATCAGTGATTTATATATGAAGATTATATATAATATACAATTATATTATAACATATACGTGATAATATATATTATTATAGCATAATAATTTCAGAAACAACCAAGACTATGATTGATTGCAAATGATGTAATTCATGAAGGCCCTTGAATTACTAGAGAATGCCCAGGAAATGACGTTGATTGGGCCATGGAAGTAAAGGAACCAGAAAGGAAGGTGGGACCCAAGGATCTGCGGAGGCAGGGCCATGTGGGAGTAAAGCGGGAGAGCCTTTTTGCAGGTCGGCGAGGGCCAGCAACCCTAGGATGATAGGATGCGCGAGCACACAAAATACAGAAAGAAAGCAGCGCGGTGAGCCATCCCGGCTTCCACCTTCACAGTACAAGGTTGCTGGGACAAAGTCTTTGAGCCAGGGCTATTTCAGCAGGCAGCGACTACAACAATGGGCGAAGGCTGAATAAATGATAAATGCTGGACCAATGGGTGAGGGCTGGACCAATGGGCAAGGGCTGGGCTAATGACAAAGGACGCTACGCAATTAGGAGTGTTTGTCTGAATAATCCGGTTAGCTTCAAAGAAGAACATATTTCCCTTCCCTCTAAGGGACTGACAAAAACCTTTAAATAAATATCCCAGCTTCCTCCGCAGGGAGTCAGAGTCAAATACTGGGGGAAGTAGAAAGACGTCAGTAAACCATACCGGGGATCCTAAACTCAGGTTGCGCCATTCCTACTGGCTCCGCCCCCTTCGCGGGTTAAGGACCCGCCCCTCACGCCTATTCATCAGGCGTTCAACTCGTTGCTGCGACGGTAATATCCGGATAGGCGGAATTCGACAAAGGAATGGGTCCCCCTCACGGCCTTACTGCGCATGCTCGCCCCGTGACCCTAGCTTGAGGTGACGGCGGGAGCCAAGGCGGGGGCCCAAAGCACTGAGGCTGAGGGACTCGCCACGGCTCCGTCGTCCGAGAGGCAGGCCTGCTGCCGTCGGTGAGGACGGGCCCCCAGCGGGCGGGAGGGTCCTGGCTCGAGAAGCGACTCCCAGCCTAGCGGATGCGGGACCCGGTGCTAGGAAGGGTCCCTGGCTCTGCATCCCCTCCCCAGATTCAGGCCGCTTTCTTGTTGGCCATCCGCGAGGCTCTTCCTTTCTCCATGCTTCCCTTTCATAAACCCACACTACCCCTGGACACCCCCAATCTGGGACACACCCCCAGCCAACGCACCCCTACCCAGTCCACTCAGCCTGTTACATGCCCATCCTTATCCTCTGCAGGTTTGTTGCATATGTCCTGGGGGGGGGGGGGGGTTCTTGTCCCAGTGGCAGAGTTTGAGGGCTGGGGATATGCTCCAGGGACTGAGACCCTGGTTGGAGGGAGCAGGGAGCTGGGGCAAGGATGTTGGAAGGTACCGTTCTGAGTCATGGTACCTAGGGAAGGGAGGTGCCCTTATTTGGGACCCCCACATTGGAGAGCCTTTGCTATGTTCTGCATATAGTATAGTTCTTGACCTTTGGGTTACTGCCATTTTCTTGTGTCTCCCTGTGGGATGTGTCCCGCACTCCCCAGTGCCATACCGTTCCTTAGGAAGTCCGATTACAGTTCTCTGCCATACAGTGACTATGGCAGCTGCTGTCAGTAACCTGAGTTCAAAGACCTTACCCTTTATCCGATGCTAACATCTCCTATTACACAGATCAAACCAGCCCAGAGAGGGTAAGGGGTCGTCTGCTCTTCCAGTTAGGACATGTTTCACTCTCATCTTTAGAAAGGTAGTTCTGTCGCTCACCCCGAGATAATAGCTGAAGTTCCAAGCCTGCAGAGCCTCATCAGTAAGAGTTTGACTTTAACCGTTCTATGGCCACCAAAACAACAATCACCACCAATCTAGTGACTTAAAATGACATATTGTTGTCGTATATGTTAGGAGCTAGAAGACAGATGTGGGTGTTATACAGCAGGC
>CM052710.1:86044692-86150715 GCA_028551405.1 Uromys caudimaculatus
TCCTTCCTTCCTTCCTTCCTTCCTTCCTTTCTTACAAATAGTTTTTATGTGTCTGTGTGCCACATTTGTGAAGGCCAAACAGGGCATTGTGTCCTCTGAGGTAGACAGGTGGTTGTGTGAGCTACCTGATGTGGGTGCTGGGAACCAAACTCTTGTTCTCTGGAAAAGAAGCAAGCAGCTGACCACTGAGCCATCTATCCAGCCCTGTTTCTTTTATTTGATTTTTTTTTTTTTTTTTTTTTGAATGAGGGCATGAACGTGCCCTGTGGCAGTCAGAGGGCCACTTGTGGGATTTGGCTCTCTCCTACGATGTGGATCCGGGGATGGAACTCAGGTCTCGATAACCCTTGTTTTGGAGACAGGTTCTTAATAAGTAGGTTTGACTTGAACCCCCAATCCTCCTACTTCTGGGATTATAGGTGTATGCCACTGCACCAGCTTCTAGGTACTGGGACCTGGACATCTCAGGATTCATTATTCTGCCGGTCACAGACCTGGAGATGTGAGAAGGACACCTGCTCATTGTATGCTCTTGGGCCTTGAGCTATTTTGCTTTTCTGGGTATCCATAGTCATGACCAAGATCACAAGAGCTGCTTCAGTTTGCAAGGCTGGGGAGTGAATGTGGGCAAGCTCTATCCTGGGCTACACCAACTCTTCCTTCACTATTTTTGCTGGAGGAAGGGGATTTGTGTGTGTGTGTGTGTGTGTGTGTGTGTGTGTGTGTGTGTGTGACGATGTGCAATGCCTCTCTGCACACGCAGAGGTCAGAGGAGGATAGTGAATATGTCTCTCCCCCATTCCCCTCTCCACCTTACTCCCTTGAGACAGAGTGGCTCACTTGAACCAGAAGCTCACCATTTTGGCTAAGCAGATTGGTCAGCCAGCAAGCTCCAGGGATCTGAATGTCTCTTCTTCCCATTGATGGGTTTCAGACATGTTCAGCCAGGCCTGGCTTTTACATAGGTGGTGGGAGCTTGGATTCATGGCCTTAGGCCTGTGCAACACATGGTGTTACAGAACTGTCTTGTTTGTTTGTTTTTCGAGATGGTTTCTCTGTGTAGCCCTGGCTGTCCTGGAACTCACTCTGTAGACCAGGCTGGCCTCGAACTCAGAAATCCACCTGCCTCTGCCTCCCAAGTGCTGGGATTAAAGACATGTGCCACCACTGCCTGGCTCACAGAACTGTCTTATCCACAGACAGAAAATGTCTTCTCAGCCACCTTTTTTTTGGAAGTTGAAATGCATGACAACTGTCCTGCTTCACTCTTCTGAGTGATGGGATTTTGGGTGTGAGCCACCAAACCTGGCTTCATGTATGTATGTATATATGTATGTATGTACTTATTTATAGACAGGGTCTCATGTAGCCCAGACTGGTCTTGAACTCCTGATATCCTGCCTCAGCCTCATAGTGAGAATCTGGTCTTCAACCCTTTTTCTTTGAGTAGTAGACTAATAAAAAAAAAATTACCTTGTAGAGTAAATGTATCTTATCCTTTAAAATGTTAAATATGTGGCTACTGCTAAAAGTGGAGATTGCAGTTTGAGAAGATGAGTCTGGATTGATGGCGCAGCAGTGTCACTTGCTGCTCTTTCAGAAGCCCCAAGTTGGGTTCCCAGCACCCGTGTTGGGAAGCTCACAGCTGCCTGTAACTTCAGCTCCAAGGGATCTGACACCCTCTTCTAGCTTCAGAGGGTGCCTGTCCACGTGGCATTCACTCACACAGACACACACAATAGACATAAGAATTATAGAGATAAATCTTTCAAAAGCAATCAGGGTGAGAGTGAAAGATGAGCGCTCTCATTCCGACCATCACCCCAAACTCACCCCAGACCACAGGCACCATTTGCAATCTTGGCAGATCTGAGAGCTCTAGCCAGGCATTTTGCAGAACAACCCGTAGTGTGGGGTTGAGCTTTCCTAGGGTTCCAGCACAGCACAGGCACGACCCATCACACAGATAACATTGACTTTGATCTCTGGCAGAGGCGCTGTATGCCAGTTAGCTCCACTGCACTGTTCTTATCATTCCTGTTTCCTTGGGAATGAGTCACTAGGTGACAAGGGAGAGGACCTAAGGTCCATCTTAGGGAGGAGCATACTCTTCAGAATTCTGTTCACTTGAATTCTTTTAGCCTAGCCTGGTCTCTTTTAGCCCAGCCTGGCCTTGAGCTCTGTAAGTGGCCAAGGGTGACCTTGAACTCCTAAACCTCTTGCCTCTACTGAGATTATAGGCATGTGCTACCATTAAAGGTTTATGTGGTGTTGGAACTCGAATCCCATGCTAGACAGGCACTCTCCCAATAGATCCCCAGCCCTGGAATTCATGAGGAAGACTTGGGCCTTCTCCAATATTTATTCAGCTATTTGTATTATATCAGGTTCTTAGGGTTGTAATCCTGACTGTTTAAGGTAGGACCCCACTCTGGAGCAGTTTTCTTCATAGCTGGCTTTTCTTACTGGAATTTGGCTTTTGGCCAGTGAGCCTGGTTCCAGTCCTGATTCTCACCAGCTGTGTGGTAACTGAGCCACTAGGTGCCCAAGATCACCTTCCTGCTGGCAGAGCAGGATGATGGTAATTTTCTTTTTAAAGATTTATTTGTTTATTTTATGTATATGAGTGCACTGTCTTCAGACACCAGAAAAGGGTATTGGATCTCATTACAGATGGTTGTGAGCCACCATGTGGTTGCTGGGAATTGAACTCAGGACCTCTGGAAGAACAGTCAGTGCTCTTAACCGCTGAGCCGATGACGATCATTTTGGGGAGGGAGGTCATTGGGTTCCAGTAATGAAGGTCAGAATTGAATTCAGATCTTGTTCCTGGCTCAGGTTGCTTTGTGCTGGACTTGGGCAGGAAGGCCAGTGGGAGCAGGGTGCCTGACCACCTCAATACCACTTCATCCCGGGGGTTTCTGGGCTGCTCCGCTGTGTGTGTGCATGTGTGGTGTAGTGTGTGTATACACGTGAAGAGCAGTGTGTCTGTGTGCCCTCCTGGCCATGTGTGAGTATCTTCCTCTACCTCCACTTGGTCTTCTCTTCCTGAACCTAGAGCTCACAGTTTTGGGTAGACTGGCAGGCAAACTATCTCCCAACTCTGTTCCCCTCCCCCAACTGCTTGGGCTCCAAGAGCTGCCACACTGGGCTTTCTATGGGAATGCTGGGTATCCAAACTCGGGTCCTTATGTTTGCACATCAAGACTTTGCTCTGCCGGGCAGTGGTGGCACATGTCTTTAATCCCAGCACTTGGGAGGCAGAGGCAGGTGGATTTCTGAGTTCGAGGCCAGCCTGGTCTACAGAGTGAGTTTCAGGACAGCCAGGGCTACACAGAGAAACCCTATCTCGAAAAACCAAAAAAAAAAAAAAAAAGAGAGAGAGACTTTGCTCACTGAGCTATACCCCCAGCTCTCTGGGTCACTTCTTTCTTTGTCAACTTGTGTTCATAAGTCTGAAACAAGATCACCCTCCCCCAACCCCCCCCCCCCGTCTGTGGATTGACCACTAGACTGCTAGACAAGTGCTATGAACTATAACTCAGCCTAAAAGTAGGATTTAAAAAAAAAACAAAAAAACAAAACCAATGTCTTGTTAAATAGTCCCGGCCGTCCTGGAACTCCCTATATAGACCAGCCTGGCCTCGAACTCAGACATCTGCCTGCCCCTTTTTCCTAAATGCTGGGATTGAAAGCAGGTACCACCATACCTGCTCCTAAATTTTAATATGCTTAGTTTTATCCTAATGATTTGTATTAATCTTATTTACGTGTTGCTTAGCTTCTTTTGAAGTTCTGGAGATCTAACAGGACCTTGTCACATACTATGCTTGAGCACTGCCATGGAGCTGCCCCCAAGCCCAGCTCATGTGTATTTTGTTTTCTGACATTTACAGTGTGCAGGACATCCTTTTCTTTTGAGTAATGGGCTAATGGGAAAATTACCTTGTGAATAAGTATATCTTATATGTTTTTAGATGTTAAATATATTGCCACGGGGGCAGGGGAATGAGTTCATGAACATTCAAGACAGTAAACTGGTAAGGAGTGAAATCAGTCATTGCAACTGTCACCCTAAGCTCCATCCCAGATCCATTTGGTAGCACCCCATCCTCCTCTACTGACTGCTTTGCCTCCTCCCTTAGGACGGAGCTCTGGACTCCCAGGTTCCTGGCCAGGGAGGAGGAGGAAAAGACGACCCCTATCTGCCAGGGCTGAGTGTGGCCTGAGGGCCAGGCTGTTGGTCCTGGGATGCCCCAGCCCAATCCCAGTGAGCAGGAGGGTGAGAGCATGAAGGCCAGCCAGGAGCCAACTCCCCAGCCTGGCACAGATGTGGTCCCAGCAGCCCCCAGGAAGCCCAGAAAATTCTCCAAACTGGTCCTGCTGACAGCCTCCAAAGACAGCGCCAAAGTGGCTGGGGCCAAGCGCAAAGGAGTGCACTGCATCATGTCCCTGGGAGTGCCAGGCCCAGCCACCTTGGCTAAGGCTCTCCTCAAGACTCATCCTGAGGCTCAACGGGCCATTGAAGCAACTCCCCCGGAGCCCGAGCAGAAGCGCAGCAAGCTGAACCTGGGTGAGGCTCTTGTAGCTGGCCCTGCCCCCTGAAAGATACCTGGTCCCTTCCAGAGCTGCCACAGCCATCTGGCTCTAGTTCTGAGTCCCTGCTGATCTCTTTGCCTTCATGTTCCCTGCTCCTCTACTTCTCTGAGCATAGGTGGGAAGTGGAGGGCAGGTGTACATGTGCTGGCTGGACATTCCTTGGCGAGCCTGCGGTCCTGGCTCAGCCCCTTCAAGGCTTGCCAAGTGTCCTTGCCCTTTGAGTTCATAAAGAGTCCCCTCTGCATGGTGTGCTTGCCTTGCTTCATCATAGGAGTGTCAGAGGTTGAGGAGGGCCTGCTGCTGTGCACTGCATACAGCAGGCTGTGATCATTCTCAAGGTCTTGGCTACATATGGGTGTTTCCAAAGGCCCGAGGTCCACTATGTTCCACAAGCATTTCATAGCCAGTGACAAAAAGTGCCTTCATTTCTTCAGTCAGTTTAGTCACGTTTGTAGACTTGCATCTGGGTGCTCACAGGGCATGGGGACTCAGGCCAACAGGAGCTGTAGGGACTCCCCTCTCTGTCTCTTCTGCCCTAGCCTCACCTATGCTAAAGCCTCCACAACGATCTCCAGGGAACTGTCAGAAGGCAGCAGGGGAGTAGCCTTCAAAGTTGCAGGTTGACATGGGGCTCACTGGGAAAGCTCAGCGTTCTCTCCTTTTGCTTTACATAGGTAGGTGAGGGAAGGTGACAGAAGCTTTAGCCCACTCCTTACTGGCCACTCCACCGTGGCTGTGCCCCTTCCTCCAGTGTGACTGGGTGGGCAGTGGGTGGTGAAAACAAACTGTCCCTTTCTCTACACCCGGCTCAGGCTAGCCCCAGGCCAAGTTCCTGGGACCTGTGGTCTCCATAGGTCTCCCTGGAGGGAGTGAGGTGGCAGGAAGCAGAGGGATTGGCTGGGGTCAAGCAAAAGAGGCTGGCTGGCATCTTCTGAGCATTCAAGGAAATGGGGGAAAACAGCAGTGGCCAAGCGTGGAGTGTTGAGTGTCAGGACATTTGTGGGTGGGGCTGAGGTGGGGGGAAGAAATTGGAGGTAATGGTCACAGGACGGACTTATACACAGAAGTGCCAGTGCACACAGTCCCCAAAGTCACTAGAGCTAGAAGGAGAGCCCACAACACCTTGGAGGCCCAGGGAGGGTACAAGACACCTCCCTCGATGAAGCCGGAGGTTCCCTAACCTGTGTGTCATATTGTTTGCCCGTTCCTGTGCCTGTCCTCTGTGTGCCTGTTGTCCATGTGAGCATCTCTGTCATTGCCTCTCTTGTCCATCTGTATGCCTTTTACCTATGAGGGTGGCTGGGGGTCGGTCAGTCTTTAGCAGTTCCCCCTCCCCCTAGGCTTGAGGCAGGAGTTACCATAACTCAACACACCTTTAGGGTAACTCAGCTGCAGATAAATGAACCGATCTCTTTCCAACAGAAGCAGCACCTGTTAGGCCCTGAGATGCTGGGGATGAGAAAGGCTGTAGTCCTGGGCTTCCATGTTCTGCCTTTGCACAGGAGGCCTCTGGGGATGAGCCATGAACTCAACCAGCAAGAGGAAGGAGGGGAACCCGTGTGCTACCTTCTGTTAGTCAGCTGGGCTGCAGGGGTTCCTACTGCACTGAGAGAAACTTAATGGGATGGCCTAAGGTCAGAAAGTTTCATAGTCACACTGCCCAACCCCACCATTAGGGGCTAAAATCTCAGGCAAGCCAAGATGGAGTGCCCTTAGCTACAAGCCTGGAGTTCTTTGGGGACCATAACGATCCTCAGCCTCCTACCCACAGCATGAGTACTATGGGGGGAGTCAAGAAAGACCTTGGTAAGCTAGCTCTTTGTGAGTGCTTCCACTAGTCAATCCTGCCCTGAATGCACCCCTGTCTCTGCACCTGGTTCTCACCAGCACAGGGGTAGAGAAAGGGGTCTCCAAGCCCCATGGGAGGCTGATCTTAGCGTCACTACCCTGAGGCCACCTTCTCAGGAGAGGGATGAACGCTGTCTGGGAAGCTGGTCTTCCCACAAGAATTGGGTATAGCGACATCATGCAGGGTCCTTCCAACCACAGGAGACCTTGTCATGCTTCTTGTGTAAGTTCCAGCTCTGCAGTACCATAGCTTCTGTGAGAACTGGAACAAAATTCACTTCTCCAGATGACTTACAAAGGAAGGGTGGCATCCTTCAGGGCTGTGCTGGGCAGGTAGGTGTTCTTGATCAGTAGACAACCCTGTCCTGTTCCTACAAGCAGACCTCCCTGTCTCTGCCCCACCCATGGCCAGGTGGTGGCCAGTCATTTCCTGCTCAGCTGTTCCCTAGAAATGACTTAAGAAATGTTTGGGACTCTGAACTTGTGGCTTTTTAGGAACGGTGTCCTCATTGTGTCAGTTCTCTAAGTCAGTTAACAAACCCATCTGGCCTTTACTGGCCCCTAGGAAGCTAGGTGAGAGTGGCCCTCAGCTTACCGTAGAGGAGTGGAAGCCCAGGGCCAGCCTTTGCCAGCCCTCCTTTGTTCTGTTACCAAGCTGACCTATCTGTCTTTCTTCCAGATACAGATGGTCCGGAAGACAATGGAGGGTCAGGGGTGTCATCTTCAAGTCCAGAGGAGACCACTGTGCTCCCTAAGGCCCCCAGCGTGTCCCCATAACCTTGGCAACTGCTGCTGCATAAGTTACTTTTATAAGTAAAAAACAAAAAAAGAGAGAGAAAATAAAAGAAGCTGTGTGCTATTTCCCACCATCCATGGGTAGTTTTTGTTGTTGTTGTTGTTGTTGTTTGTTTGTTTTTTCCCAGAAAGGATTTCTCTGAACGAGAGAAAAATTCCTCTGTGGACCAGGCTGGCCTCGAACTCAGATCTGCCTGCCTCTGCCTTCCAAGTTTAAGGACTATCAGCATATGCCACCACTGCTAGACTGACGGGTGTAAAACAGAACTTTGGGTCCTTTCTGACTTCCCTTCCTATCCCAGAGTTGCCTGGCTTGGGCCTTTAGACCTGGTGCAGTCTCTCTTGAGGCTAGCCTCATGGTTGGGCTCCCTTGGCCTGGAAAATGAGCTCTTGGCATAACTCAGAGTGGTTCCCTAGTCTTTGTCTTTGTGCTGCTGGTAGCCTGAAATAGGGCACTGAGAGCTGCTTCCCTGGACCCAGGACAATCGCTCTCCTGCCTGACCCTTCCCTCCACAAGGGGCCTCAGATTCCCTCTGGCTCAATCCTCCACGGTTGCCATGAGCCACTGTCCTTCCTTGCCTAAGGGTGCCCTCTAGAAGATCCACAGGTTGCTGCCTCCCAGGCACAGAGCCCCAGCCTCTTCCCTACAGGCACCACTGAGGAAGGATGAGCTGCACCTGACTTTAGTCAAGGATCTGCACAGAATCCTCACAAGAGTGTGAGGTAACCCAGGAGATATCTCTCTCTCTCTCTCTCTCTCTCTCTCTCTCTCTCTCTCTCTCTCTCTCTCTCACACACACACACACACACACACACACACACACACACACACACACCGGGGGGGGGGGGTAGAAGAGTGTTACCTTCCAATCCCCAAGTTGGGAACTCCCAGAGACTCAAAGGCCAAGGCTCTGGCCTTCAGCTCTTTCACTTACAGTCCTTATTCTTTGAAAACCACTCTGAGTATGAAAAACATAATCTTTTTCAATGTAGGATGTAGAGCCCCTATCTTTCAAACATGTCTTCAGAACTGCCTGCCTCAGAAACAGATATTTGGCACATTTCTCTGCTGCCACTCGGCTGTATTGTTTTTACAGGACTGTGTTGTTGTTGTTGTTGTTGTTGTTTTAATTTTAATTTTTTTTTTATTTTTTTGGTTTTTCGAGACAGGGTTTCTCTGTGTAGCCCTGGCTGTCCTGGAACTCACTCTGTAGACCAGGCTGGCCTGGAACTCAGAAATCGGCCTGCCTCTGCCTCCCAAGTGCTGGGATTAAAGGCGTGCACCACCACTGCCCGGTGTTGTTTTAATTTTTAAAACCCTTTATTAACTTTGCCTGCATGTATGTCTGTGTAGTATGTGCATGCAGAATCTTTGGAGGTGAGAAGGTGTTCAGGTTCCCAGAAAGCAGTCACAGGCAGTTGTGAGTCTCCATGTGGTTGCTGGGAATTGAACCTGGGTCCTCTGGAAGAGCAGTTGGTGCTGTTAACCATGGAATGGTTGCTCTACCCCATGAGGGCTATTGTTTGTAATATTGCTATTCTGTTCCAATCCTGGAAGCTAATGCTCTTTTAAAATAGAATCCACTGATTTCTGAGTTCGAGGCCAGCCTGGTCTTCAGAGTGAGTTCCAGGTCAGCCAGGGCTATACAGAGAAACCCCGTCTGGAAAAAAAAAAAAAAAAAAAGGAATCCACGGTGGTTTCTTTTTTGCCGTGTTTTTGGTTGTCTAGTTTTGTCAGATGATAAGAGGACCTGGGCCAGGGTAGTTGTTCCTTTATCCCAGTATTTAGGAGACTGAGGTGGTGATGTTGGGGGAACAGGGTCTGAGGTTAGAGAGCTGGCTCAATTGGTAAATGCTTCTGCTGATCAATTATGAGAGCCAATTTCTAGCATCCACACTTAAATTAAAAAAAAAAAAAAAAAAAAAAAAAAGGCATGATGCTGTGGTGTTGTGGTGTGGCCCTATAACCCCAGGGCTCCATAGACAGAGAGAAGGATCCCTGAGGCATGTTGGCCAGCCTGTCTAGCCAAACCAACAAGCTTCAGGTTCAGTGAGAGACCAGGGTTCAAAAAATGAGAGGGGCCAGGCCGTGGTGGCCCACGCCTTTAATCCCAGCATTTGGGAGGCAGAAGCAGGTGGATTTCTGAGTTCGAGGCCAGCCTGGTCTACAGAGTGAGTTCCAGGACAGCCAGGGCTACACAGAAAAACCCTGTCTCGAAAAACAAAAACAAAAACAAAAAAAGAGAGGGACTGCAATTGAGGAAGGCACCCAGTGTTGACTTCCGGTCTCCACACACAGGGACACACACACACACACAAATACACACACACACACACACACACACACACACACACACACACACACACACACACACACACACAGAGCCTGAGAGCAGAGAGCTGAGAGAATAACTAGAGGGAAGCAAGGGAGAAGAGGAGCCAGAAGGGAACAAGGCTACCCTAACCTTTGTGTACAAACTTCTATGTTTTCCTCCAGCCTATGTATCTAGCCTATGGGCCAGAGTGGATGGCTCTATCCAATACTCCTAGATCTCCACCGCAGAGACTCTGCCTCACAGTTGTTCTGGCGACTAAATAGATGGGGGCGCGCACTCGCGCCGTTCCAGCACCTCTAAGGTGCGTGGGTTGTGAGCGCCTCCTGGAGTGCGGTCCTGGATTAGCACTCTCAGTCAGTTCTGCACTGCAGACTGCCAGAGCAAGGGCTCCTTAAGCGCACGTGGCTTCTTGCGCCGCATGGCGTATTATGTCGCCTTCACTTCCTGCCCCATTCCCACACTACATAAACTAAGACTACAAGGGAAGGGATCTCTGTCTACTTGGGCTACTGAAACAGTGTATGGGATGGAGAGCTGAGAGCCCAGATTTGAGATTACTATATGGCAGAGGGCTTATAGCTTCTGCCCAGAAGTGGAATAGATGCGTGGATAACAGTAGACCTGTGGGTGGGGGTGTTGCATGAAGCTGGCGGTTCATCAATTCTGAGGCAAGGCAAATGTGGAAGCAGGCGAATCCCAGGACTTTTTAGCTGTGTTAAAAGCTAGAAAGAGCCGGGCAGTGGTGGCACATGCCTCTAATCCCAGCACTTGGGAGGCAGAGGCAGGCCGATTTCTGAGTTCGAGGCCAGCCTGGTCTACACAGAGAGACCCAGTCTCGGGGGGAAAAAAAAAAAAGGCAAGAAAGAGGTACCAGGCAGAGCAAGCATCCTCGCTGTGGGAGCAATCCTCCTGCTTCTGCCTCCTGAATAGTGGGATTACTGATGAGCAATCACCATCCCTGTTCTTTATTATTATTATTATTATTATTATTATTATTATTATTATTATTATTTTCGAGACAAGTGTGGGTCATCATACCTGGCCAAACTGGCATTGTTCTGTTTTTGAGGTTGTCTCAAAATCCTCGAGGGCTGGGATTGCAGATGTGGCCACCACACTCAGTCTTGTTTGTTTTCAAAGATCTGTCTGTCTGTCTATCTGTCTATTTATTTACGTATTTATTTATTAGTTAGTTATCTGAGACCAGTTATTTCATGTGTTTGAGCATTTGCCTGCATGTATGTGTCTATAACATGTACATGCCTGATTCTAGAGGAGACCAAGAGAGGAAGTCAGATACCCTAACTGAATTTTGCCCTCTGTAAGAGCAGTCTAAGTGCATTGAGAATCTTTAAGGCAGTGGTTCTCAACCTGTGGGTCACAATCCCCTCAACAAACCTCTATCTCCAAAAATATTTACATTGTAGTTCATAACTAGCAATATTACAGTTATGAAGTAGCAACGAAAATAATTTTATGGTTGGGGGTTACTACAGTATGAGGAACTGTATTAAGGGGTCACAGCTTTGGGAAGGTTGAGAACCACTGCCTAAGCCATCTTTCCAACACTGTTTGGTTCTGGAGACATTCTATGTCGAATCAGCTTCCCAGGACTCACTGTGTAACCCAGGATGGTCTCATTCTCCTGCCTCTGTCTCCACAATTCTGAGATTACGGGCTTGCCCCTCCACACCAGGCTTTGTATTTTCTTTTTGTTTTTTAGCTTTTATATTTCTGGAAACAAAACAAAACAAAACAACCCTTTACTTTCTCTCCCACTTACTTATTCACCTATAGTGTTATTTTTAAGACCCAGGGTCTCGTGTAGCCCGGGCTTGCCTTGTATTTACTATGTAGCTGAGGATGGATTTAAATTCCTGATTCTCCTGCTTCCATTTCATTTGTACCACACACATCCAACTCCTGGGTTCTTATTTAAACTTGTGCCCTGTTATTGTCACTATTTCAGATCTCGGATTGTCCTGGATTGGGAGTGGGGGATATTTAAGGGCTTCAATGTACTGCATAAGAACGTTCTTGAGAACTGGAGAGATGGCTCATTTATGGAGACCATGGGGTTGCTCTTCCAAAGGACCCAGGTTTGATGTCCAGCACCCACATGGTGGTTCACAACTCTGGGCAACTCCAGTTCCAGGGGATCCTATGCCTTCTTTTGGCCTCTGCAAGGCACCAGACATACACATGGTACACAGATACACATGCAGACAGAACACCTAAATACATTTAAAAAAAATACATTTAAAGTATGTAAGAAGTATATTAAAAAAAAAAAAAAAAAAAAAAGAGCTGGGCAGTGGTGGCGCATGCCTTTAATCCCAGCACTTGGGAGGCAGAGACAGGCGGATTTCTGAGTTTGAGGTCAGCCTGGTCTACAGAGTGAGGTCCAGGACAGCCAGGGCTATACAGAGAAACCCTGTTTCAAAAAAACAAAAAAAACAAACAAAAAGAAAAAAAAAAAAAGAAAAAAGAAAGAAAAAAGAAAAAAAAAAGAAAGAAAGAAAAAAGAAAGACTGGGTGGCAGTGGCACACGCCTTTGATCCCAGTACTCCCCAGTGCTGGGAGGCAGAGGCAGGCTGATCTCTGAGTTCGAGGACAGCCTGGTCTATAGAAAGCATTCCAGGAGAGCCAGGCTATGCAGAGAAACCCTGTCTCAAAGAAACAAAATAAATAAAATAAAAATTTAAAAATGTAAAAAAGTTCTGAAGTTCACAGGCCTAAAGACACACTTAAGCCAACACTACAACTTCGTAAGAATGCAGTCAAATCCTATAAAAGGTCCTGTTCTCTCTATCAATACCGCCGGCATCCTTTTAGTGATGACGCCCAGTCTGCATCCCTGCTACAAATTCACCTGTCGCCCCGCCCCCCGATGCAGTAGCGGGACCTTGGGTTGTCCCGCCTTCTTTATATTAGTAGACCCGCCCCTGATTGGCTAGAGTGTCGGGTTAACACTGCGCAGAGAAGACCCGGAGAAGTTGTATCTGCCTCGGGAATGGCTCCGTGACTCTGCTGCGCATGCTCGCTAGTAGTGTCTAGGCTTTTCAAGCCGGTGTCTCGCGGGGGCGCGCGCGGGCACGGGCTCGCTCCCCAGGGGGCAGTTGGCGGCGGGAGCGGGCGGCGGGAGCGGGCAGCGGGGTCGTGGTTCCTAGAGCAGCCCCGGCTGCTAGGCCGGCGCCTCCGTTGGCGGACAGGAAGGACCGGGTGGCTCAGCCGCCAGAGAGGCAGGGCCTGCTGTAGTCGGTGAGGACGGGCCCCTGTGGGCGGGAGGGTCGGGCCAGCGGAGCGATGCCTGGTGCGGCTACCCTGGGGTCGCTCCCGGTGCTGGGGAGAGGCCCCAGCTCTGCAGCTCGGGCTTGGGGCGCTTTCTTGTCGGACATCCACGGTGCGCCTTCTACCTGATCTCTCCATCAACCCACCCGACCCCTGTACCGATCTTAACACCCCTAAATCCGGTACCACGCATTCGCCCATCTTCCTTGGATCGTGTCCACCCAGTGCATGTCCATCCGGCTCTGTCCGTCGCGGCCCATCCTTGGCGGCCGCAGGTCCCAGTGACCTTGCACTTTTTGCCGGTTGTTACCCCTCCTAGTTTAGACTATAGATTTCCCATTATGGCTTTCAAACTTTGTGACGCATTCTAAACTGAGAAATAGGTTTTATGTGTATATTCTGTGCCTGAAGATAGATTCGTGAATCACAAGTTTAAAGAGAGCCGCTTACCAATCTCACATGACGCAGATCTATTCAGGCTCTGTTCTAATTCATTCCTTTCTGTCCCGGTTCGTTCCATTCCATTCCAAATGACTGACTTGCTAACCCATTGATTCAAGACCTAGTTTATCTGAAGCCCTCCTTTACTCCTTACTCTACAATCAGATAACCATTCCAAAGAAAGATCTTTTTGTTATGGTGGTGGTTTTTTGTTTTTAACATCTTTGCTTTCTAGGGTCCTTACCATCGCTGCGGCTTGGTTTAGATTTCTGGTATGATTCTCGTATGTTTATCTCATTGTTCTTCCAAGTGCCACTAGTCTGACTTGTGGGGAAAAAAACAGCATATGAAGTAGGGAAGAGCTGATAATATATGCTCACCTATGCAGATGAAGACGACTTTTGCTGGGGGAGGAATATGAAACTGAATTGTTACGGAGAGTAACTTGTTAGCTTGTCAGTACTCTGGAAGAATTGGAGTGGTCAAAGGTCAGAGGTCATCAGCATCGCCTAGATCTAGCTGGGCTGAAGAGGAGGCAGTGAGGAAGGAAGCCCTCCATGACAGGAAAGCAGATGGGATATGGTTGTGATTGCATACACAGCACATCGGGCTAGGTAAAGGTGTCCATCTTGCCAAGAATCTGATCTAGGAGAATTGGGGAAATATATCAATTGGCTTCCCCTATCTCATGTGGGTTTTCCTTGTCGTTCTGAGTGTGTGTATGTATGTTTGTGTGTGTGCCTCTGTGTGTGCATACAGAAGGCTGTTTGTCACTCTCTGCCTTATTCCTGTTTGTTTGTTTGTTTGCTTGTAGATAGGGTTTTTCTATGTAGCCCTGATCTGTGGGCCTCAGGTGGGACTCACATTCACAGAGATCCTCCAACCCCTGCCTCCTGAGTGCTGGGATTAAAGGTGTGTACCACCATATCCTGCTGCAGTGTCTGCATTGCTGATTTGCTTTGGAACAGTATCCTCAGTTCACCGTCCTATCCCTCCCCACCACCAGGAGTACTGGTTCCACAGTGACTTGGGAAAAGAGGTGATAGTGGATTTTATTTAGTACATAAAGGCCAAAGGTACCAGTAAACATGGTACCCTGCCCTGCCCATCACAGTGAAATGGAATCAGGTCTAGAATGTCACTAGTGCAGAGCTTGTGAAACTCCACATTTAGAGGTCTAGAGATTGTTACCACCTTCTCCTGTCCCCAGAGTGATGCTTGCACAAACTCCCAGGATGTAACGGAAGGAAGCTGAATAGTGCTGTGTCTGTCTAGTCTGTGTTGCAACCACAGGGTTTATTAACCAGGTAAAGTGCTCTGCCTACTCATGATTCATGGGAGAGACTGTTAGGGGAGGAGCCATGGAAATCATGTAGAACATTTCTTTTTTTTTTTTTTTTTTTTTTTTGGTTTTTCAAGACAGGGTTTCTCTGTGTAGCCCTGGCTGTCCTGGAACTCACTCTGTAGACCAGGCTGGCCTCGAACTCAGAAATCCGCCTGCCTCTGCCTCCCAAGTGCTGGGATTAAAGGCGTGCGCCACCACTGCCCGGCTGAACATTTCTTACTTCTTAAAAATTTTAATTAAAAAAATGTTTTGAGGCCAAGATCTTGCTATGTTGTTTAAAATGGTCTTGAAATCCTGGACTCAAGTGACCTTCTACTTCAGGCTCTCTGTCGCAGAGATTATAGGTATGAATCACTATGGCCAGCTCTGGAGGGTTTTGTTGTTTTGGGAGTTTGCACTCAGGAAGGTTTTGTTGTTGTTATTATTTATTGGTTGGTTGGTTGTGGTAGGGTCCCACTGTGCTGCCCTGACAGGATGGAACTCCCTGTATAAACCAGGCTAGCCTCTAACAGAGATCCTCCTGCCTCTCTTCCACATTGCTGGGATTAAAGGAATATGCTACCATACCTGTCCTCAAGACTTTTTTTTAATAAACAACAGAGCCTCCGTCTTCCTTTGCCCAGGACCCCGCTGCGCTTGGGTGAAGAAGTGGACTTGTGAAATGGTTTATGTTTATGGATGAATCTCACTTGCTGTATCTCAGTCACTATTGGGAGGAGGGGGTCAGAGGAAGAAGCCAGGAATGGATCTCCCATCTTATTTGTTTGAGAAAGAATCTTACACTGAACCAAAGCTCACAATTTCAGTAAGATTGGGTGGCAGCAAGCTCCTGAGATCTGACTGGCCCTGCAACCCAAGTCTGGGGTTACAGAAGGGCATGTGACCCTATTTTCCATAGGTGCTGGGGAGTTGAACTTGGGTCCTCACACCTAATACAGTGAGTACTCTTACCCACTGAGCCATCTCCCATGTACCACTTTTCCTACTCTGCAAGTGAGATTAACCAGAGAAGGTTTGGAGCTTGGCCCAGGTCTCCTGTCCAGCAAGGAGCATGGTAAGATAGTTTATCTCCATGTAAAAGTAACTGTTAGTCTGCTGTTAGCTGACAAGAGAAGCATCCGACTCTCAGGATTTTAGTCATTAGGGATTGGACCTAGTTATGTCTGAAAGGCACTGGATAATTTCTAATATTGCAGGGCTTCTTGCCGTGCCCTGAGCAACTGTGACTACCGGCAGGGCCACATGTCAGTCAAGCAAGGGGAGTGCCTTAGTCACCCTGCTCTGTGACCTCAGTACTGAGGGAGGAGAGGTTGAAAGAATAACTGCAAACTTTAGACTCTTGATGTCCTGTTCACATCGGTCTAACCTGGAAACACTCTGTTTTCTTCACAGGCTTGTATTGAGTGAGAGGTCAGTATTACAAAATGAGCACATGAAAGCCTAAGTCAGGTGGCGCACGCCTTTAATCCCAGCACTTGGGAGGCAGAGGCAGGCGGATTTCTGAGTTCGAGGCCAGCCTGGTCTACAGAGTGAGTTCCAGGATAGCCAGGGCTACACAGAGAAACCCTGTCTCAAAAAACCAAAACAACAACAACAAACAAAAACAACAACAACAAAAAAACCCCCAAGAAAACAAGAAAGCCTAAGTCATTGGACGAAGGAAATGATACAAGGCTGGGCATGGTGGCACATCTATAGTCTTAGCACTTGGAGGTAGAGAAAGGAGGATCAGGCATTCAGGACCAGCCACAGCTAATTAATGCATTTGATGCCAGCCTGGGCAAATCTCCTTGAGTTCCAGGCCAGCCTGATCTACATAATGAGACCTGGTCTCAAAACAAGTAAAAAAAAAAAAAACAATAACCCTAAACAGGTAAATGCTGATGTCTCAGCAGATAAAGGCTTGCTGCCTAGCTGAGGGCCTGGTTAGATAACCAGGATCCGCCTAGCCATAAAGAATTGGCTGTGGCATAGCCTTTGACCTCCGTGCACTGTGCGTGTAAGCACATGTATGCACACATGCACATAGACAATGCATACAAGGTAATTTAGCTAGTTTTGTTTTTTAAACTGAAGTAGGGTTGGACACATGGCTCAGATGGTAAAGCTCCCGCTGAACAAGCTGAGGACCAGGGCTTGTATCTTAGCGCTCACAGAAGACCCGATGTGGTAGCCAGTGTCTGTAATCCCAGCACTGTGGTGAGAGGGAGGCAGGAGAAGCTCGGGACGCTTCACAAGCCAGCCTGGCACTCCTTACAGTAGCAAGAGATCCTGCCTCAAACGAGCAGAAGGCAAACACTGACACCAAGGCTGTTAGACCTCCACATGCACGCCATGATGCCCTTGCCCACGCTTACATCCACGCATACGTGTATACACTCACGTACATACACAGACACAAAGGTAAAGAAAACCCAAATGTGGGAGGATAGAGAGAGCACCCACATCCCCATCAGCGTGAATGTCAACATCTTCACTGTTTATCTGATTTTTATTTTGTATTGCGATTGTGTGATGGGAGAGGCTCTCATCCCATGACACCTGTGTGGAGGTTGGAAGACAACTCTGGGGTCAGTTCTACTTTTATGTGGCTTCCGGGTCAGGCTTGCAGTTAGAGCTTTCACCTGCTGAGCTATCTCACTGGCCCTGATTTTTGTTTGACAAGATCTGATTATGTAGCCCAGGCTGGCCTCAAACCTAAAATAATCCTTCCTCAGCCTCCCGAGTGAACTCTGTCATCATGCCTGGTTTGGTTTGAGTCTGGGGCTTGAGAGTGGCCTCACTGTCATCTAGCATTCTAGCAACTGAGCTCCATACCCAAAACCATTGCTGAGTTTATTTTTATTTTTTAAGGTTTATTTATTTTATGTATGTGAGTATACTGTTGCTGTCTTCAGACACCAGAAGAGGGCATCGGATCTCATTACAGATGGTTGTGAGCCACCATGTGGTTGCTGGAAATTGAACTCAGGACCTCTGGAAGAGCAGTCAGTGCCCTTAAGCGCTGAGCCATCTCTCCAGCCCCTCTATGGGTACAGTTACAGTCTGCAGTCATCACCATGGCCAATTTTGGAACACTTTCATGACTACAAATAAAAACCTACACCTTTTAGCAATTCCCAGTCTCCAGATCCCACCAGGCAACTGTTTCAGTCTTTATGGACTGGCCTGTTCTATTTGTTTATATGAACAAAGCCCAAAAGGCTGATTTTTCTTTTTCTCCCCCACCCTCCGGAGAGAGTTTCTCTGTGTGGCACCCCTGGCTCTCCTTGAACTTGCTTTGTAGATCAGGTTGGCCTCAAACTCTTTTTTTTTTTTTTTTTGGATTTTCGAGACAGAGTTTTTCTGTGTAGCCCTGGTTGTCCTGGAACTCACTCTGTAGACCAGGCTGGCCTCGAACTCAGAAATCCTCCTGCCTCTGCCTCCCGAGTGCTGGGATTAAAGGCATGCGCCACCACCTAGCCCTTTGCTCTCTCTTAACCTTTTTTTGATTTTTTGTTGTTGTTTTTTGTCCTTTACATATGAAGGTAGGGTTTATTGTTCACTCTGGAGTTTTAGTGTTTACTAGGGTTAGTCACCATATTTAGTTGCCTGTATACCTGAGTGGGGGACTTGGGATCATAACACGGCTGGTACCCCAAACCCTTTAGTAGGTGAAAGTGGACATAGTCCCTCAAATCCAGATCTAGTCAATTGCAGAGACCAGCCTTTTCATGGGATCTTTCTATTTTATGGGAGCTTATTCGTACCTTTTGGGATGATAACTCTTGGAAGCATGATAAACAGAAGCTTTGGTTGAGAGGTTCATACAGCCTGCTGTCTGACTCAGGGTACAGCCCTTAGAGAGTATGAGGGTTTCTCCTGGCATGCCAGCCTTGACTGAGGAGAAAGCCACTAGCCTGGAGGAGGCAGAGGGACCCATAGGATCTGGCTCCCAGGGAGCCATGCTGGCACAACCGTCTGAAAGGCCTCTGTGGAGGTGGAGGTCAGGGAGCCTGGCCCTAGGTGGGTGGGCTTTCTTGAGTTTAGAGGCAAGGACACCAGGCAGAATGCAAGTGAGTCTTGGATCCTCACCTCCCAAGGGAAGGGTGAAGTCAGTTGATTCCTGGACCTAAGCAACATGGGAACTGAAGGGAGGTACATCTGGTTGGCAAAGCCTCCAGCTTTCCTGCCACAAAGATACCTAAGGGGTCTTTGCAGAGGTCCCAGGTCCCTAGCACCCTGTGGGAGGAGCAAGCATAAGCGTCTCTGGGACTGGACTGCGCTCCTGGCTCCTGATCGGCAGCTGTTATGCTGGGAATGGCCTACAGGCAAAACCAGCTGGAAAAGGCTATTAGGGACTCAGTGCTCTTCCAGCCTTAGGCCACAGCTGTCCTGCCGGACACCAGAGATGACGTCATCTTTGGGAAGCTAATGTGGGCTCCTAGACCAAGGGATCCATGGGGCAGAAATAGGTAACCAGGAGGCACTGGACCCAGAGAACTTGAGGGTCCCAGTAAAGAAGCTAAAAATGGGTCTGGAGTGACACTCAGCGGGGTTAGGAGAAGCCACTGCTCTTGCAGAGGGTCCAGGATCTGACGGGTCCTTCCGCCTCTGCATGGATAAGGTCCACATGCACACACATAAATATAAAATGAGTAAATAGTGGCTAGAGATGACCTGGTGGTTAAGAGTGTTGCAATGCTCTTTCAGAATACAGAAGTTTGATTCCCTACACCTATATCAGTGGGTCACAACTACCTGTAACTGGAGTTCCAGGGAATCAGATCACACACGCATGCACACTCACACGCACACATATTAAATCTGCTGAGCATAGTGGCATAGCCTTTAATTCCAATACTAGGGAGGCAGAGGCAGATTGATCTTGAGTTCAAGGCCAGCCTGATCTGCATAGTTCCATGACAGCCAGAAATACATAGTGAGACCTGTCTCAAAAACAGAAACAAACAAAAATCCCTCAATAAGTAATAAAAATAAATCTTAAATGTTTCTTTTAAACAGAGTATCATGATGTAGTCTTGGCTAGCCTGGAACTCAGAGATCCGCCTGCCTCTGCCTCCTGAGTGCTGGAATTAAAGGTGTGTTCCACTAAGCTTTAAAAGAAATTTTTTTTTTTTTTTAGAGAATCTAAAAATGTCTGGAGTACCACAGTCTTGTTTAATGGCTCTTACCGAAAGGTGAGACACCTTGCCAACTCCACATCACTCAGTTGTTTCAGAGATACAGGAAGGTCAGCTCACCTGGGTTGCTACTCAGGATCTGACCATCTTTGTCCAGACTGGAGGCCTGGAACACTGCCCTGGCCAGCCAGCGGCTATGGAGAACTGGGTACCTAAAGAGGGGGCTGGAAATGAAAAATGAAAAAGGGACGGGTGTGAGAGAAGGATGAAGCCAAGACAAAAGTGTCTGATCAAGGCTCAAAGTTTAGTATTCAGCACTGCGGTTATATAGGGAGAGCCCACAGACCCCATCCTTTGTTTCAGATGGATTCTGTTGCAAAGCAAGCTCAGCGGGCAGTCCTTTCTTCTAAGTTCCAGCAGGAAGCTGCAAGTGTAGCCAGGTAGAGGACTCCACTCCTGGGTTAAGGTCCAACTGTGGCAAACAAGGTCTATTTAGCCTGCTCAAGGCTGGGGGAAGGGCACCAAGAACTGCAATTTCAAGGTCACTCAGGCTGAGCTGAGGCCTCCAGCGGGTAAGCTGTGTGAGCCCAGAGGGTCACATTTCCCTGGGGCTAGGCTTCAGCCTTCTAACATGCAAAGTACCAGTACTCACTGGCCTGGGTTCTTTGAGACAGGTGCCCAACCCTGAGGCAAAGGGCACAAGGCCAAAGACAGCTCAGGCATCTGAGCAGGCACAGTGGGGTTTCAGCCTCATCATTCTCAGGCATGTCCGGTGTCAGTACCTCTCTCCTTACTTATCCTCTTAGATGGTCATCTTGCAATACTGATGCTGGAAGAGTGTGCTTGGTATGTTAGTCAGCAACAGCCCTGAAGAGCACCTGAAGTGCAGGAAGCTTACTGACGCACAGGGAGCTTGGATGGGGCTGTCAGGAAAGGTACTGATAGTGCATTGGCCCAGGCTCCTGCTTATATTAGGTCCCTTCCCTCTGCAGCCTCTCAGTCCCACAGCACCAAGCAAATTCCATATCCCCCAAGCTCCATCCCGGTCCATTCGTCAGTCCCGGGCCCATGGGCCTCCTCCACTGACTGCCTTTGTTCTTGTCTTAGGACAGAGGCTCTGAGTTCCCACATTCTGGCCTAAGAGGAGGAAGAGAAAGAGAGACCCATCTGCCAGAGGACTGGAGGTGGCCTTGAGGGTCATGCTCTCTGTCCCAGGATGCCCCTGCCTGAGCCCAGTGAGCAGGAATGTGAGAGCATGAGAGCTGGCCAGGAGCCATCTGTTGGAGCTAGGAAGCCTCAAGAGTCCTCCAATCTGGTCCCGGCCAGGGATAAAGAGAGACCCAAGCCGACAGATGTCATGTCCCAGGAGACGTCTGGCACTGCCACCCTACCCAACAATAACCCCCAGGTTGTGCCGGCCAAGAAGCAGGGACGGATAATTCACCGCAAACGAAGTAGGGTCGATGCAGGTGAGATTGCCCAGCCCCGCCTTCCTGGCTCTGCCAGATCTGATGACCTGCATACCCATCTCCATCCACATCCAAGGGTGACTTTGGCTACCCCACTCTTCCTTCCAGTTGGGTCTCTTAGACTCTAAGCACATTCAGTGTCCTGGGCACCAGGCCCTTTCCCCCAGGTTCATGAGAACTCTTTAAATCCCTTCCCTTACCACAAAAGCATCTTTTAGAACCTGGGCTTGCCTGGCAGCCAGGAGCCCAGTAAAGCATTCTGCCCACAGGACCCTAATCTACTCCAAGACCCATTCCCCAGGGCCCGACCTTTGCTCTAGATAAGCTAATGTAGACTTTTCATGCTCCCAGTTCCTCCCCAGCCCCTGGAGTTCCTGAAGACCCCATTTGGGGGCCGCCTTCTGGTGCACAAGTCATTCCTGTACAAGCAAGAGAAGGCTGTGGGGGACAAGGTGTACTGGAAATGCCGCCAGCACTCGGAGCTAGGCTGCCGGGGACGGGCCATCACCCGCGGCTTTCGAGTCACAGAGATGCGGGACCACTGTCACCCACCTGAGAAGGAAGGCCCGGAAAGGAAAAAGGGCCAGAAGCAAAAGCGGTCCAGCTCAAAGCTGCCTGAGGGCTCTGAAAGCCAAGAAGATGGGGTGAGCCTATGGCTGTACCCTGTGGAGCCAGAGCCCACCCCTCAGCCAAGCACTGAAACCCCAGAGGAGGAGCAGGGATACCGATCCCTAGCACTGCAGAGCCTGCCCCCCAAGAAACGCCCCACACCAGGAGTGGGTGAGTGCATGTCCCCCCCTCACTTGGGGTAGGAAGGAACTCTCAGGTCCTTCATCCCCTCCCCATGGGGTTTCAAATGGGTTCTCAAAATGTGTTCAAAGTCAAAAATATAAATGCATCTATATCACCATTAGCCCATAGGTCAGACAGCTCTGTGGTTTTTCCTTTGTAGCAGAGCCTGTTATGGGGCCCAGAAATCTGCATACCAATGGGGCAGGCTTTTGTGACTCTGGAATAAAGTTTGGTCAGGGTTCCCAGGAGCAAGGTTTAGCTTTGAGTCCCAGGTTCAAATTCCAGCCCCACAGATAAAGGGCTGTAGCTTCAGAATTCACATGAAGTCTGGGGTCCCTGGAGCTTGTGCCTGAAGTAGGCTGTGGCAACTTGAACTCTGAAGAGCTTGTGAGTTGATAATAATCATGTCATTCTGCACTGCCTAGCTAGGTGAGAGGTGGCATGCACATGGTTGTAGAGTAGATGGGCGTGGCTTCCAGGAGGCTCAGTGTCTCCTGGCCCACCAGGATCTGAGGGTCTGAGCGGCTGCACCGGAGGGAGGGGAGCGTCTTTCAGTAAGCTTCTGCTGAGATTATTTGAAGGTGTGCCGACATTATTCAAAAGGAGGGGCTAGGGCTGTTGCCTGCCCAGCATGCTGGAAGCCTTGGGCCTAATTCTATACACTGTAAAACACAAAACTAGGCAAAAATTTTTAGACAAACCCTAGAAAAATATGGACGAGAGTGACCCAGAACATAATCTGCTGAAGCAGAGCCCTGCCTGGCCCCTCCCATTGTGGTGTGAACTGTGAACTGAGTCTCATTGACTTGGAGGAGGAACCCTTGTTCCTCGGGTGGCTTGGTGGGAATGGATGGGGCTTCACACATGCACAGCTCAGGGAAATGCCAACATTTGGGAGGACGTACATGGCGGTTCCTCCTGGGACCCCTGGACTCTTGCCCTCGGTGTGGTGACTTCAGGGTTCTTCCTCCAGTACGGTACCGGCCTCTTGAGTTCCTGAAGACATGCTATGGGGGAACCTTCCTAGTGCACCAGTCCTTCCTCTACAAGCGGGAGAAGACAGTAGGAAGCAAGGTGTACTGGACCTGCCGGGAACATGCAGTCCATGGCTGCCGTAGCCGAGCCATCACCCAGGGCCAGCGCGTGACCGTGATGCGCAGCCACTGCCACTCGCCTGACATGGAAGGCTTGCAGGCCCGGCGGCAGCAGGAGAAGACCATAAAGAAGATACAGGCAAGGCGAATTGGGGCTGGGGACTTGGAGGATTGCGATGACATCGAGGACACACTGTTGCAAGGGGTGGACAGCCTGTTCTACCGCAGAGGGCAGGGCACACTGACTCTCAGTAGGTCCAGGTCCAGGTCCAGAAAACGAGCAAAGAAGCAGCAGGAATCCTTCCAGGAATCCCCCGAGGACGACCAGGACGTGGACCCCAGTGAGTCTTATGCTTAGGCGCTTGCTGGCCAGACTTGGTTGCCTCAGTTTGGGGGGGGGGGGCAGCCTTCTCACCTACCTCCTCCCCACCCCCATGCTTTCTTAATGTACAGCCTCTGCTCCCACCCCTAACTGCCTGTCCTCTTCCTTGCAGGAGGCCCAGAGTTCCTAAAGACGCCTCTGGGGGGCAACTTCCTGGTGTACGAGTCCTTCCTTTACAGGCGGGAGAAAGTAGCCGGTGAGAAGGTGTACTGGACTTGCCGGGACCAGGCTCGCATGGGCTGCCGTAGCCGCGCCATCACTCAGGGCAGGCAGGTGACCGTGATGCGAGGCCACTGTCATCCACCTGACCTGTTAGGATTGGAGACTCTGAGGCAGCGGGAGAAACGCCCAGGCCCCTCTCAGTGGGATGGCCCAGGTACCTGGGGAGACCCTATAGCTTTTTCTCTGGTTACACATGACCTGTCCTCCTTCCTTCTGTAAATATTCTGGAAGTCACGGTCCTCTCTTCTGTACTCCTCACACCCCTTGTGCCCAAACTCAGTTCATCTGGGTGTGGCTCTTCCAGGTCCCTCCCTCCTTACCTGCCTACTTAGTCTTCCAGACTGAAACCTGATAAACCTAATCTCCCATCCTCTTAGTTATCAGTAGGGGCCGCCTCGTGTGGAAAGCCAGGTCCTCTTTCCTACAGTGCACAGGGGGCCACAGGTCAGTGTCAAGGTCTGGGAGCTGAGAGAACTGAGCCTCTCTCCAGCGTGGTCTGTTGGACACCTGCGTGCCAGAGTCCTAGCTCTGCCCACTCAGCTGTCCAGCGGAGCCTGGTGTCTGCCTACGGAAATCGGCTGTAGCCTTCACGGCAGGCCAGCACACAGCTCCTCAGCCAGTGCTCGACAGGCTTCCAAGTCTGTAGTGCTTAGAGTCCTGAGTTACTTCCTAAACTGATTGCAAATATCAGAGGAGTTTCATCGTCCTTATTTCCTTTTTGTTCCATTTCTATGATACAGGACATGGAGATGCCTGGCCTGGCGCTCACCCCCAGCCCACACACTCTACTCTAAGCATTTCTACCATTATTAATCCATTTAATCCATCTTTTCAACTTCCTTGTTACCTGCTGACTTACAACCAGAGGAAGTGATTTAGCCTTGCTGTATTTTTTGAGTAGGTTTTGGACTTTTTATTTATTTTTTTGGTTGTTGTTTTGTATTTGTTGTTGTTGTTTTTAGATTTATTTATTATGTATATAGTGTTCTGCCTGCATGTATGCCTGCAGGCCAGAAGAGGGCACCAGATCTCATTACAGATGGCTATGAGCCACTATGGGGTTGCTGGGAATTGAACTCAGGACCTCTAGAGAAGCAGTCAGTGCTCTTAACCTCTCCAGCCCTTTGTTTTGTATTTTGAAGTAGGGTCTCAACTACGTAGCCCTGGATGGCCTCCAATTCACAGAGATCTGCTTGTCCGCGTATGTTATTTTCTGAACTATTCCAGTATCATAGCTGCTTGTTCTTCCCGAGCTCAGCCCTTGCTGAGCTGGAACTTGTTGCGTGTCTCCTCTGCCTGCGTGCTCCCTCCACGGCCCAGCAGCTGCTGTGTGTGCCTCTTCTGGGGCCATCGCCGCCTCCATCCCTCCCTGCTGTCTGCTGCGTGCATCACATCAGCAGGCAGCTCCAAAGCTTGTTGGGCCCTGCTGCAGCCTGGCCTGGGGATGACACCAGGCCTGGCTGTCACCTGGGTTCCCTTGGCCAGACACCCTGTCTCTGGGGTGTTATTTATTTGTTTTGGTCCCTCCTCTCTTTTGGTTTGGGAGTCCTTGAGCCACTCATCTTAGAGAAGCCATTGAGACCCTGCTCCTTTGAAGCTGTTGGCAGTGCCCCTGCACCCTTGCGAGGCAGTGTGGCTGTGTGAGAGTACCAGGCTCACCTCGCTACACCCTAACAGCTTGCAGCTCGCTGCCTCTGCCTGTTTTGCTGGTGTACTGTACCATTTTTATTTCCTGAAAACCATTGTTTTGTTTTGTTTTTTTTCTTTTACTGTTCATGTGTGTAGCTGTTTTGCCTGCCTGTCTGTATGCGTACCATCTGTGTGCTTGGTGTCCAGAGTCTGTGCCTGGTACCTGTGGAGGCCAGAAGAGGGCATGAGATCCCCTTGAACTGGAGTTACAGACAGTTGTGAGTGTGGGTGCTGGGAATTGAACCCAGGTCCTCCAGAAGAGCAGCTTGTGCTCTAACTGCTTAATTTCCATCTCTCCAGCCCTTTCCTAACAAACATTCTAATCTCAAATGGCTTCTCCACTGTGGGAGGAGGTGGACATTCCCCACAGCTGCAAGGCTTAAGTCTCCTCAGTGTGATGTCTGCTTTCCTCTTGGCCTCTGGGATGCTTTGCTCTGCAGGTGGCCCTAACCTCCTAGCCTCCTTCCCCACCTTTCCAGGAGCTCCACGTCAGATGCCTCTTCTCAAGCCCTCAGCCTCTCAGGCTGTTCTCCAGCTTCTGTCATCCAGTGACTCCCCAGTCTGTCACTGTCCCCCATGTTTCCATGCTTAATGCCTTCAGCTGCTCTCCTAATGTAAGCCCCAAAGTCAACATTCTGCCGGCAAGCGACACGGTCAGAAATGTCGGTGCAATACCCAAGTCCACGGTACCAGCTTCTGCCTTGGTCAGTGGTCTGTTGCCGTGAACAGATGCTATGACCACGGCAACTCTTATAAAAGAAAGCATTTAATTGAGGGTTGCTTACAGTTTTGGAGATTTAGTTCATTTTTGTCCTGACTAGGAGCATGGAGACACACAGACAGACATGGTGCTGGAGAAGTAGTTGGAAGTTCTACATTTAGATCTACAGCCAACAGGAAGAAAAAGAGCCACTGGGCCTAGCTTGGGCTTCTGAAACTTCAAAACCCACCCCAACAAGGCCATGCCCCCATCCTTTCAAGTAGTGCCACTCTCTGCTGACCAAACATTCAAATCTATGAGCCCATGGGAGCCATTTTTATTAAAACCACCACAGCAGCCCCTTGTGCCTGGTCAAAGTCAGGACAAGCGAGGCAGGGGTGAGAGGTTCGTGGGCAAGGACAGGCTGTCCTTCAGGTTCCTCTGCCTCCACAGCTCAAGCCTAGCCCAGCCTAAACACACATACACAATCCTTGAGTCATGAGACTCAAGACTCCCCTCTAAATTCTGAGCTGCTTTGACCCCAACTCCCTCCTGAGGCTATGGAGACCTTCTCACTGGTCTGGAGGGCACCTGGTATAAAAGAGCAAACACCCCACCTCCTTCCTCAGTTGTCATCATAGAAAACTTCCCCTGCGGGGTCTGGCCGGTCTCCAGCCTTCGGACAAGCAGACCCTGGCCCCTGAGGGCACTGTGGGGTTTGAAGACCGGACTGTCTTACTGCGCGCAGGGGAAAGGCGTGGGTGGTAGGGACTTTCCAAGGTATTTTTGAAAATATGCTCCCCACCCAAGGCCAGATTCAGCTCCCATGCCCCTTCCACGATTCTTCTTTTGTTTCTTTACAGAAGGGCCAGAGTTCCTAAAGACCCCTCTGGGGGGCAGCTTCCTGGTGTACGAGTCCTTCCTCTACAGACGGGAGAAAGCGACTGGTGATAAGGTGTACTGGACTTGCCGGGACCAGGCACGCATGGGCTGTCGAAGCCGTGCTATCACACAGGGCCAGCGGGTGATGGTCATGCGCAGGCACTGCCACCCACCAGACATGGGTGGCCTGGAAGCCCTTCGGCAGAGGGAGAACTTCCCTAACCTGACCCACTGGGAAGGCCCAGGTATGTGGAGGGAGTGTGGTTTCTCATTGCCCCGCAGCGCCCCAGCCCTCTCCAGGATCTGTGCTTAAGGCACCGATTTTACCATGTGATTGATTGTTATTGCTCTAGAAAACAACTAGCTCTAGAAAAAGTGGGAGTGGTGGGCCAGGGGATCTATGGCTGTCAGTCACCAGAAGTGCACATACACATGACTGAGCAGTGTGCCTGAAACCTGGAGACCTCCCTCACCCCCTCTGCACCTCTCTTCTTTTTCCTGTCTTCTCTCTGGGCCTGTTCGGCTCTAGCTTATGTTTTCACATGCTCTCTCTGGCCACACCCCCAACATCACATGGCCTTGGACTTTAGCTTCATGAAAACTTTGAGAATGGCTTTATGGCCAGCTAGTGGACAGCGGAATGACAGGCCCCAGTACAAATACCAGATGAGCCTCTGGTCATCCAGTGAGGCCGCCTCTGTCAGGGAGACTCCCAGCAATCCTAGAGTTTATAGTCTGGTGAGGTGAGATCCGGGGATAACCCAGGCAACGCTACAGCCCTGGAAGGGAAAGCAAGTACACACTAGAGAGTGTCAGGACCATGTCTGAGCATTCGTCCCCAGAGCCCTGAGAAGTAGGCAAAGGGATGGGAGCAGGGACCAAAGTGGATCCTCCTGGGATTACAGTGGTCAGAGAGAGAGGCCCAGGCCCCTGTTGCTGAGGGCTGGGGCTCCAGTGGTCCCTTACAGTATAACTCTGCCTTCCAGAGCCCCTGCAGCCACTGGAGTTCCTGCGGACTTCCCTTGGAGGCCGCTTCCTGGTGTACGAGTCCTTCCTATACAGGAAGGAGAAGGCTGCCGGTGAGAAGGTGTACTGGATGTGTCGAGACCAGGCTCGGCTGGGCTGCCGCAGCCGCGCCATCACCCAGGGCCGGCGGGTCATGGTGATGCGGAGCCACTGCCATCCACCTGACCTGGCTGGCCTGGAGGCCCTGCGGCAGCGGGAGAGGGCCCCCAGTGCAGCCAAGAAGAAAAAGAAGAAGAAGAAGAAGAAAGGTATGCAGTGAGTGGCCCCGGCTTTTACCTAACCTCGGCAGCATTTCTAGAGCCGTTGCCTCTCATTTCTCCTGGTCCCTTCCTGTGGACATGAGACTATACCTACTTCTTTCTGGAATTTCACCCGTCTCTCTCCTAACCGACCTTCCTCTTTTATTCTGAGACAGCTCAATATTTTAGAGGTTGTTCTCTGTTGAAAAATCTGATGAAAAATATAGACTACTGTAGAAGAATGCAAATAATGTGTGTTCGAATGTAGGTACCACACACATAAAGTCTGTAAATAACTGTTTCATTGAAAATTAGCTTGTACCAAGTGGTGGTGGCGCACGCCATTAATCACAGCACTTGAGAGGCAAAGGCAGGCAGATTTCTGAGTTCAAAGCCAGCCTGGTCTACAGAGCAAGTTCTAGGAAAGCGAAGACCCAGAGAAAACTTTCTCTTGAAAAAAACTAAAAAGAAAGAAAAACAAATTAGTATACTTTATAAACAAATATGTTGTTATTTTGAAATAATATTTCTCTATATATAGCCCAGGCTGGCATTAAACTCACAATATATCTTAGAACAATATTTTTTTTTTTTCTTTTTTTCCCCCTTGGGACAGGTTTCTCTGTGTAGTCCTAGCTATCCTGAAACTCAATCTCTAGACCTCTGCCTCCTGAGTGCTGGGATTAAAGGTGTACATCACCACCGCCTGGCTATATACGTATCTATCTATCTATCTATCTGTCTATCTATCTATGTGTGTGTGTGTTTTAAAGATCTACTTTTATTCTATGAGTGTTTGCCTACATATATGTGTGTGCACCATACATGTACCTGGTACCTATGGAGTCCAGAAGAGGGAGCTGGAATTTAAGTTACAGAAAGTTGTTAGCTGCCACGTGGGCACTGAAAATTAAACCCAGGTCCTTTGCAAGAGAAGCTAGTGCTCTTAACCACGGAGCCATCTCTCTTGTCCCCTTAGGACAGTCTTGAATTCTGATTCACAAGCACTAGGATTACAGAAGTGTGTGCTCTTACCAATGTGGCCTGGATTCGATTCCTGATCAGGGAAGCATTTATTGGGGCTGGAGAGGTGGCTCGGGGTTAAGAGCACTTGCTGCTCTTGCAGGGGACCCAGATTTGGTTCCCAGCATCCACACGATGATAGCTTACAACCCTCAGGGGCTTCGACACCCTCTTCTGGGAGGCAAACATGTGGTATGCACACAAAATACCCAAACACACAAAATAAAAATAAACATTTAAAAAGTGAGAGGGAAGGAAGACGTGGTATCACCATGTAGAATAAAAAAAGAATCATGGGGCTGGAGAGACGGCGCCGTGGCTCAGAGAACTGCTGCTCTAAGAGAGGACTCAGGTTTGGATCCCAGCACCTGTGTCATGGCACCCACAAGCATCTGTAACTCCACTTGCAGGGATCTCTTGCCCTCTTCAGACCTCGGAGGGCACGCGTGGCAGATAGATACACACATATTACACATAAATAAAAATTTAAACTAAAATAATAAACTAGATGCAGTGGCAAATGCTTTTAATCCCATCACCATGGGGGGAGAGGCAGGCAGATTTCTATGAGTTCAAGGCCAGCCTCGTCTACATAGAAAGACCTTGTCTCAGTGAATAAATACAGTGATGAATAAAACAGCCATAGGCTATTACAGATAACATTTATTGGTATGAAAACAACTTCAATGATTTATTTAATGAATTACTAGGGGAGGAACCAGAAGTACGGCTCGGTGGTAGAACACCTGCCTAGGATGTCTGAGACCCTGCATTTGATACCCAGAACCACAAGGCTATTCCAAGAGTGATTAAAAATTGCAAAGACTGATTGAAGGGGTTAGAGCAGGAACCATCTTGGGAGTGGTTCCTCCCTTAAATTGACTGTGGGCCTGATGGTGTTGTTCCTCAGCTTCACGGTGACTCAGAATTACCCAGCCCAGCCACTCGCTGTTTAGGGGTGACTTGTGACCATATTTTAGATAACTAAGACAGTCACCTTCAAGTGTGCTGGCTCTCAGCACAGCCTTCAGCACAGTAAATTGATTTTACCTTTGCTGAGGAAAAACACGAGAGCATGCCTGCAGACCTAGCCCCACAGAAGCCGAGACGTGCTGAAGGCCTCCCTGGGCCAGCCACATGGTCAGTTCCAATCCTGCCTCAACTGTATAGTGAGATACAGTCAGCAAACAAACAAAAAGCCCAAAATAACTCACACTCAGACCATAAATATACCTTTAGTGTTTTGTTTGTTTTTTGAGACACGGTTTCTCTGTAACTGTCCTAGAACTCACAAGGTAGACTAGGCTGGCCATAAACTCATGGAGATCCACTTGCCTCTGCCTCCTGAGTGCTGGGATTAAACCATGCCTGGCTTAAATAAACCTTTGTAATGATGCACGTTTCTTTGTCATCAGGAAAGTCAAAGAGCTAAGACTGTCAAAGAGCCAGTCCTGCTGAAGTGAGTCTTCTCTGGAGCAACAGAGGAGCAGCTGGCACCCCAGACGCTTCCCATCCACGCAGGCATTTCCCATCCATTCAGATGCGCTTGTGACAACTCTCTTCACTCTTCCAAAGCACCCAGGACCGTCACATTTCCTCGGAGGTCTCCCAGGGGGAGCGCTTGGACTTTGGGTGGTGACCAAGCCGGATGGGTGGCCTGCAGGCCTGTCCCATGCTGCTCTCACCGTTATGATCTTAGACAGCTGTGGAGAAGTGTGTGTGGACTGACATACCTGGAGAAGTGTGTGTGGACTGACATACCTCTGCCCGCTCTGCTGTCCAGGCCTCAGCATCATCTGCTTTCAGAGCATGCTGCCTTGCAGGGAGCTCCCAGTGGGGCGTGACCCTGTGCGAGCCCCATGAAGTTCAGCAAATTGAAGTCATCCTAAGCCAGGATATGTATGGGAACTTCTTGCCACCCTCTGAAGACTGTGCAAGTCACAGCAGGGTTTTGTTTTGTTGCATCTTTTAGGGACAGGTGTGAGGTCTTTAGTCACTTGCTGCTTGCTAAGGCACATCCAGCCCTGACCATGACAGAGCAGGCCAGGCTAAAGGCTTTGCTGTACCTTCCTGGCAGAGTTTGCACCCTGCATTCTTTTCTAACTTAAACCTATGTCCACAGTCCTTGGAAACCAGCCCAGATGTCAGGAGGAGGTGACACCAGGTAGGCGTGTTCTAGTGGCAGCGGCACCACTGAGAGTTGCCCACCTGGTGTCGCATGATGCACAAGGTCAGTTAGATGGCATCAAAGCCCGCCTCCTGTAGAAGAGTTTAGCAGAACTAAGGAGCCATGCCAGCAGTGGCACTCTAATGTCCCTGGGAATTGCAGAATTTCCTGCGTGCTGCACCCTGGCCAGAGCTGTCCTCACCTTGTCATAGAGCTGCATGCTCCTCTCCCTTAGCAAACAATCCATGGAGCAGCCACCCCTGTGGGATAGTAGTGGCCTGGTGCCTACCACTGACTTCTGCTCATCTGCTTCCCTTAATAAACCCTATGTAGTCTCATGGTACAGAGCTGTTGCGTGTCAGTAATAGTCTGCGCTGCCACAAACCACACACCGTCCCTGCCACATGCTGGGGACATCATGGGTTTGGTTAGTAACTCCTGGGCAGTGGTGTTGGCTTGGAGGGGACCTGCTGAGGCTCTATTCCCAGCCACAGGGAAGGCTTGAAGAGTGGGCCATGTGCTACCCCTCAGCTTGAGTTCTTTTGAGCTCATGTGAATGAGTTACTCTGAGCCCCAAATGGAAGTGGTACCCCAAGCAACAGCCAGGTTTGCCTCTTGAGACCCTGGATACTTCCTGGGCAGGTAACTCCCCACTTTTCATCTTAGCCATTACCTGGTCCTGATTACCAGCCATCCTGGGCCTCCACCTAAGATTTGTCTCCAGTCAAAACAGATGGTCTGAGGGCTGGGGAAATGGCCCAGTTAGTAAAGTGCCTGAGTCAGAATCCCAGCACCCCTGTGAAAAACTGGGTCTGGTGCACATGTCTGTAATCTCAGCACTGGATAGGTAGAGAGAAGAGGATTCCAAGCAAAAACTCAACAGTGGGGTTTGGTTTGGTTTTTCGAGACATAGTTTCTCTGTGTAGTCCTACCTCTAGGTAGCTGTCCTGAAACTCACTCTGTAGACCAACCTGGCCTAAAACTGAGATCCAAGCCAGGCAGTGGTGGCACACGCCACCCACTTAATCCCAGCACTTGGGAAGCAGAGGCAGGCGGATTTCTGAGTTCAAGGCCAGCCTGGTCTACAGAGTGAGTTCCAGGACAGCCAGGGCTATACAGAGAAACCCTGTTTCGAAAAACCAAAAAAAATTAAAAAATAAATTAAAAAAAAAAACCAAAAAACCAGATCCACCTGCCTCTGCCTCCTGAGTGCTGGGGTTAAAGTTGTGTGCCGCCACCACCCAGCAACAGTGGGATTTAATATACATCCCTATCCCTCTGCTTCCAACTCACCTGGGGACCAGCTACTCACCTGTGACAGGGGCAGCTTCCACACCCACTATGCCTCCAGGCACCTCCTCAATCTGCCAATGCAGACTCCACGGTGCCTGCCATGGAGTCCTCTCCCTGGCTGTGTGTGTCAGGTATGATTACCCGATTTAGGGACCAGACACTAAAGGTGTACTTAAGGATGCCTCAGGGCCTGCTTGCCTCCACTTGCCTCAGCCTACAGCCTCTTGCTCTGGAAGGCCAAAAGATATCCAGTACTCTGGGGAGACCAATCTTCTGTTCTTATTCTGCAGGATTCTAATAGACTCATGTGACCTACCTGACCATAGCAGGGGCCCCTGCCAAAAAGGAGGGTATTAGAGGCTCAGAAGGCTCTCCTGCAGCCCTAGACACTTGTGCCCTGCCCACACTGGTCTCACCTCACAGTCCTCGAGCCCACCAGCCTGTCCTGTCCAGCACATGCTACAACTTGGAACAAATTACCAAGATCAGCTGCCAAGCCTCCCATGTGAGCTCATGCTTTTGGTGAACCAGGACTCGGGAGAGTTGAACAGTGTCCTCTGCCTGGGGTCACACATAGCTGCAATCAAGGCAGCAGCCCCTAAGGCTAATAGCTCATCCTCTCCTGTGCAGCTATGGGCAGAATCAGATTCCAGATAGTTCTCTGACCAAATCAGGCCATCCAGGTTCATCACCACCACCACCTTTGAGAATCAAGGTCTCAAACTATATGTGCCTGTAGTCCCAATACTCAGGGAGTCAAGGTATGAGGATCTCAAATGAGGCCATCTGGGGCTACATAAGTTCCAGGCCAGCCTGAGCTACATAGCAGACCCCACTGAGAGTTAAGGCAGGGCTGTACTTTGTTACCCAGGCTGACCTAGATGTCTTGGACTCAAGTCATCCTGCTGCCTCAACCTGCCATATTTAGCTTAGACTACAGGCATGCGCCAGTGTTCCTGGCCCCATCTCTTAATTCAGAGACAATTTAATTAATTAGAGACTATAATTAATCTGTATCAATCCCTCCACTGTCTCCACATTGTGCAACCTAGTCAGAAGAGTGTTGGTGTGTGCGGGGTTGCATCTACACTCCAGAGAACTGGCTCGTGAGCCTGTGCATCTCCAGGGGCAAGAATCACTTTGAGATTCTACCTGCCATAGTCTAACTAACCTGCTATTACTAATTCACCCTCCCTGACCCAGGGAAGCCCAGAAAAAACTAGCCAAGTGGTCCTGGGTGATCTTAGGAGTCCAGGTTATAGTGGGCACAGAGAATAAGCCTGCAGCAATGTCCTGACCCAGAAAGTTCCACAGGCTTAGTACCCCTGATATGCTTCAGTAGGCCCTGACCTCTCTGGTGCCTGAGCTGAGCCAGGAGAGCTCAGGCTACAAAGGGTGAGAGTGCAGTGGCCCTTGCTATGGTCCCAGAAAGGAGCCAGCCTAGACAATAGGCCCCAGAACACTGCCTGGGCAGTGACAGAGCTTTTGGGAGTGGAGGTCAGACATAGCTTCCCTCTGCCTGCTGAGCATTCATTGGCTACTCTGGAGGGCCTTGGGCTTTTGCTTCCAGCCCATGACCCCCACTTTGGGTCATGGTATCACCCCCAGGGGAATAGGCTACTGCTAAGATGGAGTAACCAGAACCTTGACTTCTTGAGGGTGACTTTGGGGAAAGAAAGTTTCAATGCCATAAACCAGAGAAGACAGACACTTCTGCTAGTGTCTCCCCTCCCTCATGCCTGACACCAACCAGTGGGATGGGGACCCCCCCTTTCCCCACATTGCCCTCCTCCCATGGATTAGTCCTCCATCCACATTAACAGTTGTTACAGGTGCAGGATGCTTGGCAGATATTACAGCCTCTTCTGAAACATGGGGGACTCTTCAGACCCAAAGCTGAGGAGCTGTCCTGGTGCCTTCAAAGGGACAGTGGGGAAGGCAGAGGGGGCCATGGGGCTCTGAAGAGAAGGTCCCCAGCTGGCCCTGATCCGGGCTGTGGGTGAAGACAAGCTGTAGGCTCTTTGCAGTTTGAGGACACCTCGAGGCCTCATGGCAAAGCCTCCATCTGGACTTCCAGGCCTGGGCACAGAGAGAGTCATGAGAAAGGGGAGCGTGTTCTAAGTAGGTGGCTGTGGGCAGAGGCATAGTCAGGGGAAGGAATGTACCTCTCTGAGACAGTGATAAGCCAGTGCCAGGAGGGCCAGGAGGGCCAGGATGCCAGCAGCAACTGGGACTCCCAAGGGCATTTGTAGCTCCCAGCTGGTGCCATAACTTTCCTGAGGAAAGAGGAGACAGAGTCAGGGGTTTGGGAAGCAGGAAGGGAGGGTGGGCAGGGGGCAGTGCCTACCTTTCTGCTCCAAACCAGGGGACTCTGAAACCAAGCCATGGCTGATTCTTCACCAACCACTGTTGGGCCTCCAGGCTCTCAGTCTTCTTCCCAGGGGTCCCCACACCCCTAAGACCCCCTCAAGTCAGTCACCATAGCTACCACCAGGCCTAGTCTGATTGCAAGTGACCAAACAGGGCTTTTCTGTTTAGCTTTCTCATCCTTCGAAAGTGAAACCTTTCCTTGCCAGGCCTCCTGTGAGGGAGGGGTAATGAAGAACCAGCTATGGGTTATCACAGCCCCAGGTCAATAGCTGCCCTTCCTGAGACGCCCCTCCAGAAGAATTTCATGGGCGGAGCAGACAAATTGACTCCACCTCTCAGAATCACCAACCTAGTCTACAATGACAAATTCCAATAAATCACAAGTGTTCTCTGGAAGCAGAGTTCTCTGGCACCCCCTGGAGGCTGGAGGCAGATGTAACTAGCAAAGGTTGCTACCCTCTGTGCTTCCCAAGACTGCTGGACACACTTTTCCCCAACTGTGGCATCCCAGTAGGGAAACTGAGGCAGAGGAAGCTCAAGAAATATGTTGATCTCACAGTAGATGGACAAAGTCAAGTGGGTGTCCATGGCTGAGTGTCTCCCAGCCCCGCACAGGCTGTGAGTGCTTATGACAAGCCAGCAGCAGCTTATGTTATGATGAAGGTGAATGTGGTTTTGGGCCTCTGAAATGATCACACATGCTTCCAGTACACTGAGGCAAGTGCTAAGCCCTGCCCTCTCACAGTTGGCCAGTAGTGATGCAGACAGAGGAATGAGACTCAGGAAACTGTAACGTGGGGTAACAGTAGGCTTTTGAGATCCAAAGCCTCAAACGGCACCCACACAAGGTCTTACTTATGACCTATGGCCAAGGAAGAAAGATTCAGAGAAAGTGTGATTCAGAGAGGAAGGAGCAGTTACCGGGAAGTGAGAAAGACAGGAGCAGACTCTGCAGTGAGGGGGAGTGTGAAGGCAGGCGTGCACATAGAACACCACGTGCCAACACAGAGAACTTGGAGTGGGGCTTTTACAGGCAGTACTACTGCTGAGAGACCCAGGTGTCAGACTGGGAATTGTGGGGCTCCTTTTGCTCTGGGATCTACCCTCACTCTGATGGACTCCTAAGAAGAAATGAGATGGGCTCAAATGCACCCTGAGAAATGTCCTGGGATAATGCCACCCAATGTCTCCACCCTTACACACACACACACACACACACACACACACACACACACACACACACACACACCCCGGGTGGGGCAAACCTGATATCTTGTGCTTCCAAGGAAAGACAAGCAAAGGCCACCCACCCTCATGTCCAAGTTTTCTGTTCTTTTCTCTCTGCTGTCCCCACACGACAAGTCTGTGCATGCAAATCTATTCAGGATGTAGCAGGTCAAGAGACGTCTGTGTCCACCAGGGTCAGGGTCTTAGGCACTGTGACCCTACACTAACTTTCAGGATTTTGGTTTCCCCAACTGTGAAAAGGCTCTACCGGGGAGCCTGCAGTGGGGTCGCAGCTCTCATTGGAGGTATGGGGAAAGTACTCGGACTTCTGGTCCAGGACAAAGAGAAAAGGAAGGTGGGCATGGTGGCCCACGCTTTTAATTCCAGCACTCAGGGGTCAGAGGCAGGGGAATTTCTATGAGTTCTAGCCTAACTTGGTCTATTATGGCAAGCTCTAGTCCAGCCAGGGCTACAAGTGAGACCTGTCCAAAAATATAATTTTTTTTTCTAAAGAGAGAGCTACCTGGTATCCTTCCACAGCCACATGGTTCTGTGGAGTAAAAGAACCCCAAAGATGTGACAAGGAACAGCGGTGTCAGTGCCCAGCACCTCAATCAGACTCTGCTTGAGTCCAGGCTCCAACACTGACTATAGCTAGTGAGCCCACAGTTGCCAAGGGCCTCTGCGCCCCAGTTGGTGGATCTGCAGAATGGGGAGGTGTACATGTTCCCCTAGGGCCTTGGGAATGCTGACAGGCTGCTGCCTGCACGGGGCTGAGCGTGGAATGCTGGGGAAGTGTGTGTGCTGAGGGGTGCAGGGCATGAGGCCTGTCTTACTTTTCAAAGGTTCCACGAGCCACCTCAGACTGGAGCTTGTGGCAGGGACACTCTTCCTCTTTCCACTCAGTGTCCCCAGCCTGGTAACTGAGCACCATCTCTCTCCCTTGTCCCTTTGCAGCAGACAGGACAGGGCAGATTCATCCTAAACTGTGGAGGGCTGTTTTAAAGCCCGGTGTTCCTCGGCCAACTCTGCCACACATGAGGTCCTAGACACTCATTTGTGTTCGAGTCTTCCTCCACTGGACTGACCCTCACATAAAAATGTGAGGGGACAGAACTACAGAGCCTCGACCTTCTGTTTTGCCCTCAGGTGGAAAGGGAGGGAAAACCCAAGACAGATCTTCTTGGGGCGTCGTTGTTAGATGTCTGGAGGGCTCTGGTAGGGTCGGTACAAGCTTGGCTGCTGATCGAGCTGCCAGAGGAGGCGCCCCTCACTAGCATACAATCTAAGCAGGTCCGTCTCCTTGGAATCCCCCACCCCTCTCGTACTCCCTCCACCCCCTGGAGACTTGTGGCCCCAAGAACCTTTGCATGGGGCGCCGACTTCACAACTGTAGGGCTCCCCCAGCTAAGCATTGATCTCTGCCATGTACACTTTGGCCCCTCAGAATCCTCCCTATGAATCTTGTTTCTCCATCTACCTCAGGACATGTTAGGTGGCAAAAGCTCAGGACTGTCAGAGCTGGGCCATGTCAGCCTGGGCCCAAGGTATCCAGAGGTTAGTAAAGGGTGGGCAGGCTGGTCTGATGGGCAAAGGGTCTGGACCGGGTAGAGCTTCATAGAGGTCCTCCCCCCCATCTCCCTCCTCGGGTCCCCGCCTCCGCCCTCCCACGCACCTGCGCTGGCCTCCCCCCAAGCCCCGGGGCAGCACTGGGAGATCAGAGGACTCGGAGGAGTCGGGCTCAGGGGGAGGGGGCGGGGAATTTCCCCCCACGCCTGCCTGGGCCTGCTCCCCTCCCCCTCCCCTGCCAGGTGGGGGGCACCCCTTGGGGAATTCCGCCAAGGCAAGGCTCCGGAGAGCCTGGGCTGGGGTCCTAGGGAGTGGAAGAAATGGAAGCCGGAGAGGGGGCGGGCTGGAACCAGGGGCGCAGCTGCCTTCCTCCCCAGACACCAGCTGCCCCTGCCTGTCGTGGACTGAACGTCCACGATTCCTGTCTGTCTCCCGCGATCAGGGTGAGGGAGTGGCGCTTTCTTATTCAAGCCAGCCGCGGCGGGACCTGGGGAGACAGAAGCGTGAGGATTCCGGGAAGATGTGCGTGTGAGCGTCTTACAATGAATGAGTGGTTTGAATGGGAGTGCGCGCGCGCACTTAAATCAGGGTGCCTGTGACCTTTTGACTGGGTGCAGCCGCGGGAGGGAGTCCTGTAACTCTCCCTTTAGGGTCCTCTAGAGGTCTGCTAACCTGATCTGTGTCCCTCCATACCCTCCCAATAGAACCCACACCGACCATGGAAAAGAAAGAAGAAAGGGTGGGGAGGCATGTGTTGGGACGGTGGGGGTCCCCGGGGGACAGGCGTGGGAGGCGTCTGGACCTGCTGCCTGCGCTCCAGTCGCGGGCGGGGCTTCCAGTCTTCCCCAGGGGTGTGGGACAGGAGGGGAGGGACCTGTAGGGACACAAGGGGGGCAGGAGGCAGTGCTTTAGAGACCTGGGTGAGGGAGTCTCAAGGCGCAAGGCACAGTTCGATGGGGTGAGTGTGGGGGCCCAGGCACGACCCAGAGCTAGAAAGCCGAGCCTGAGATCCATCCCCCGGTCAGATACCTTCCCTAGAGACCCCCGAAGAGCGACAGCCGGGTAGAAATCCCGGGAAGATATTTCCTGGTCCCAGACGGGCAGCGCCGGCAAAAGTAAGATCAAGATAGAAGATCAAAGGACAACGCTCCCCGCTCCTCAGGTCACCTAGGAGACCCTAGACCCCGTGGGCGTCCCAGGCCGTGTTCTGTCCAAGGCACCATCTCTTTGGTTAGGAAAGATGGGGACACCAGATCTGCAGGGCCTCCTCCTCCTCTTCCCGTTGCTGCTGCCACCTCACGGGGCCTCAGCAGGGAGCCTGCACAGTCCAGGTGAGTTAGGCAAGGCGGCCAGGCCAAAGTCACTGCTCGCTCCCGGGCCCCAGGGAAGGGGTCCCAAAGCTGGTGAGGGCGGGACAGCAGGTGGGTGGAGCAGTTGAGCCGCCCTAAGGCCCTCTCGGGGATGGGAACTGGGGAGTACTGGCTGGGACCAGGCAGGAGTTGGGTGAGGAGTGAGGAGGCCCAGTGGGTGTCCAGACTGCTTCAGATCCCGCGGTTGCGGGGCAGGCCTGTCCGAATGCTTCCAGGTGAACGGCGCTGACTACCGCGGCCACCAGAACTACACCGGGCCGCGCGGAGCTGGACGCCCTTGTCTTTTCTGGGACCAGACGCAACAGCACAGCTACAGCAGCGCCAGCGATCCCCAAGGCCGCTGGGGGCTGGGTGCGCACAACTTCTGTAGGTGAGGAGCAGGGGTGGGGTGGGGTGGGGCGGTGCGCTTCAGCAAGGCTGGACCAGTGGTGGCAGGAGTCGGGACAGAGAGGAGGTCTGCTCTGGCCTGGTACAGCACTCTAAGAAAGACTTAGGGGCGAGCCCTATCATGCGAGGTTCGCAAGGTTTGCAAAAACCCGGCTTTAAAGATATGTGGGGGCCAGGCAGTGGTGGCCCACGCCTTTAATTCCAGCACTTGGGAGGCAGAGGCAGGTGGATTTCTGAGTTCGAGGCCAGCCTGGTCTATAGAGTGAGCCAGGGCTACACAGAGAAACCCTGTCTCCAAAAACCAAAACCAAAACCAAAACCAAAAACAAAACAAAACAAAAAAAGATATGTGGGGCTTAGGTGATAGTTTTCTGCAAAACCTCTAGTCAGGGCCAGGACAAAAGGCTTACACCCTCAAGAGGCCCTGGGATGGCAGATTTGATTGGACCCGCCCCCCTGGAATGATTTGACTGGCTCTGTCCTACTTGCTTGAGCAGCATCTACAATCGGTCACATGAGGAGTTCAACGCCAGCTTTCTTCTGGAACATCATCAGCCAGGGGCTGAAAAGAGGGCCACTTTTCTGTCAGGCCACAAGCATAGGGCTTAGCATTTACAGCAGTTTTATGCAAGAGAGGAGGAGTGAGCACCCATTGAAGTCAGGGGAGGTTCTCACATGAGGTCAAGTCTAACAACCAGAAACAAACAAACAAAAACCTCCAGGCTCTTATAGAGACTTCTTTGGGAGGTCAACGTCCAGGAGCCAGTGGAGAATGTGTACTGACAGAGAGGAGCACGGCCTTTAAAACACACAGACCCTTGGTGGCCACACTGCATAGACCATAGGCCGGATTGTGGGGCTTCTCACAACCTCCCACCCAACCACAGGAACCCAGACGGTGATGTGCAGCCCTGGTGCTACGTGTCGGAGACAGAAGAGGGCATCTACTGGCGCTACTGTGATATCCCCACGTGTCACAGTGAGTAAACTCAAGAGCCCACCCAGCCAGAGGGTCACTTTCAGAGGTGAGACTCTAACTCTGCTTCCTCCACAGTGCCTGGGTACCTGGGCTGCTTCGTGGACTCTGGGGCACCCCCTGCTCTCAGTGGCCCCAGTGGCACCTCCACAAAGCTCACAGTCCAGGTGTGCCTTCGATTCTGCCGCATGAAGGGCTACCAGGTACTGTCCTAGAGCCCAGACCAGTGACCCCTGACCTCAGGACCCTACCCAGTTCCCAACACAGATGCCAGGCTTGACACTAACTTCTGAGCCACACCAATTCCCTACTTCCCGCCCCACTACTTCACCTGTATCCACCATCCCTGCCTTTGGGGTCACCCAGTCTGTGCTCCCAGCTGGCTGGCGTGGAGGCTGGTTATGCCTGCTTCTGTGGCTCTGAAAGTGACCTGGCCCGGGGACGTCCAGCCCCTGCCACCGACTGTGACCAGATCTGTTTTGGCCACCCAGGCCAGCTGTGTGGAGGTGATGGACGACTGGGAATCTATGAAGGTGAGATGTAGGCTGGAATGAAGGGTGGAGTCTAATGCGCCATTCCCCCAAATAGGAGGGGAATCGGGAAAGCCTTCTGTTGGAGTGGGGCATGACAGGGAGATAAGACTGAAGGCAGGATCTGTAATGGGCACGAGGCTGAACCTCATGGTGAAGCCAGCACTTGATTAGGAATTGGTCTGAAGGAGCGGCCTATTTAAAGAAACTGGGCGGTGCCAGTACTGGAGAGGGAATGAGGCTTAGCTCGAAAAGGGGAGTCTTTCCACCCAGATCTCTGCTCTGGAAAGAAAGCCAGGCTGGCCTCTTTCTTGACCGCCTGCTCTGCCCGCAGTGTCTGTGGGCTCCTGCCAGGGAAACTGGACGGCTCCTCAAGGTGTCATCTACTCCCCGGATTTTCCGGATGAGTATGGGCCAGACAGGAACTGCAGCTGGGTACTGGGCCAACTGGGAGCAGTGCTAGAGCTCACCTTCCGCCTCTTCGAGTTGGCTGATTCTCGAGACCGGCTGGAGCTACGCGACGCCTCGTCGGGCAAACTGCTCCGTGCCTTCGACGGCGCCCATCCGCCTCCGCCGGGGCCGCTGCACCTGCGCACTGCTGCATTGCTGCTCACCTTCCGCAGCGACGCCCGAGGTCATGCCCAAGGCTTCGCGCTCACCTACCGCGGTGAGCCGGGGGCCGGCCCTCCTGCCGCCGCCTACACAACCGCACTCCTGGCCACCTAGCCTCACACCTCTCTCCGCAGGGCTGCAGGATACAGTGGAGGACAGAGCATCTCCAGAGGGTTCGGCTGAGACTCCCGCAGGGGACCCCGATGGGGCTAACGTGAGCTGCAGCCCCAAGCCCGGAGCGGCACAGGCTTCGATAGGTGGTGAGGCTGACTTACAAGGTGGGAGTTAAACAAGGAGTGGCCTCTCGGAGGCCTGTCCTCATCGCACTCCTGTGCCCGCAGCCCGAGTCTTCTCCACCGTGACGGCCATCTCTGTGCTGCTGCTGTTGCTCCTGTCGCTACTGCGTTTGCTGCGTCGACGGTGCGGGCGCTGGGGCAGGGCCTGAGGGCAGAGCCCGCACTGGGCGCCTGATGCCTCGTGCCTCGGGTGTGGGGTCTCTGGTGGGAAGCTTGGGCGAGGGAACAAAGCTAGGAAGGTCCTGGGTTCTTGAGTGGGCGAGGCCTTGGGAGAATTGGTTCGCAGGCAGAGCAGGATGTTAGAGGCAGGGCTGGGTATGGGTCCAGCTGACGTCTGCCCCCTCTCTAGGAGCTGTCTGCTGGCCCCAGGAAAAGGGTCTCTGGCCATGGGACCTTCCCGGGGCCCCGGGAGAAGCTGGGCTGTGTGGTACCGCCGGCCCCGAGGGGTGGCCCTGCCCTGTCCCCCAGGGGACTCTCAGGCTGAGGGTCCTGCTGCGGGCTACCGGCCCCTGAGTGCCTCCAGCCAGAGCTCCTTGCGCTCGCTCGTCTCTGCTCTCTGACCCCAGACTACGTGAGTCCATCACGACTTCTGCCAGCGAAATGGACACCTGAGATACTATGCAGTACCCTACCTCGACCTTGTTTCCCTTTAAAGGAAGCTCGGTCTCTAGTCATCTCGAGGAGACCAGAAAACCGGACAGGAAGCATCCAGTGCTACTTGGGAACTTGGTCTGACCCTTGGGGTCCTAATGACTGAAACCAAAGGGCAAAGGGAATCCAACACCCTAATTCATGGACCTTGATGTGATGGGTGGTGTTTGGTTTCAGGGTTCTTTGCGCCTCTTTTGGGGATGGTCCTGGACTGCTGCCCTCGATGAAAGGTTAGAGGCCAGCAAAAATGATCCAAAGACTCACTATAGACTTAAAAATAAAAGGCCTATTTTAGTAGAGGCTTCAGCAAGTTCTTCGCGTGAGGAAGGACCTTTGTTAATAAGGGTGTGGTAGGAGGCTGCAGGTGAGATGCTGGGTGTTTACACGGATGTGGAAGTTGGTCGTGGGTAGTTTAATGAGGAAGAAGCGCCTTCCTTGTCCCTGCCATAATAGAAGGGAACCGACCTTGCTTCCTTGGTCTCCTGCCTTTGCCTGTTCCTTGCCTGTACTGGGCAGGGCTGAGGGTGTGCTTTGTGGGCGATAAAGGGGAGTGAATTGGGTGGAACCCAAGCTCGAAGCAGCCTGGCCGGAAGGGCTGGGCCTCGCCGAGGGTTCCAGGTGCACCACACATCTTAGACTCTTGGGTTCCCCACCAATGGAAATATACCCCCAAAGTGGGTGTGCGCCGGCGCTGCTCCGGACTCATCCGAAGGGGGCCTTAACCAGCAGCACCTTGGACAGAGTCTGACTGTGGGTTTAGACCTTGGTAGCCGGGTTGTGTTCTTGAGGTGGGTGCCTAAAGGTGCGACAACCTGAAGGTCATTAAGAAGGCCGGGGTGTGAAATGTTGGTAGACCAAAGGCGCTAGGCCACTCCAGTGGAGCAGCCCGACACAGAACATCGGGTCCCAAGACAACAGCCACTCCATGCAAAGAAGCTGGAACCGCATATGTTAAAAAGAGAAGGCCTGGGCGGTCTCGGGGCGGAGCATCCTCTCCCGCAGCGCTCATTGGTGCCTGCAACGTGAACGTCAGGAATCCAGCGCGCGAAACACAGGCAGGGTGGCGGGGGCGAGGAGCCGGGGTGGAGCCTGCTGTCCCCTCCGGCGTCCGGCCGCGCCCGTCCTCCGGGCTGCGGCGAGACGCCCGGCTGCCGTTGCGGCCAACCAGGAGCTCTCCCTCCGCCGCTCTGCCACGGTGGAGCCGAATTCACTGAGCTCCGACAGTGGGCTTGCCAGCTTCCTCTCCCTTGTGGGGGCGTCGAGCTCACGCGTGCGCAGCGCGTGAGGGAAGGGGGCCGGGACCCCCCGGCTGACCCTGGCAGGGCGACCGGACCGCCGGAGGTGAATCGAGATGAGCTTCCCAGCGCTGCAGCTCCACTGAGAAGGAAGCCCAGGGGCAGAGGGTCGCCGGTCGGCCGCAGTGCGTGAGGCCATGGCGTTTCTGACCGGGCCGCGTCTTCTGGACTGGGCTAGCTCGCCGCCACACCTGCAGTTCAATAAGTTCGTATTGACCGGCTACCGGCCGGCCAGCAGCGGCTCGGGCTGCTTGCGCAGCCTTTTCTACCTACACAACGAGCTGGGCAACATCTACACACACGGTAGGTGAGCCGCACCCCGATTCATGCTTCTTGCACTTGCGGCCGCCTTGCCTGTGAGCACAGCAGCCCCCTAAGTCCAAGTCCTGGGCTGTCCCTGTCCTGGCTGGGTCAGGCGCTGCGGTGACAAAGCTGCCATTGTCCCATGCTTCGTTGCCAGCTTCTGCTTTCCCAGTAGTGCCCCAAGGCAGGAGAGGGGAGCAGAGTGGGAGCCAGCTTAATCCGGCTGAGCTCTAGGGGTAAGAATCCTGGTATCCTCTTGGTAATCCTGCGCCTTGGGCACCCTCCCCCTCCAGCGCTCATCCTGGAGATGGGCGTTCACTGGCTAGGAGGAGTCAGAGAGAAGAAGACGCCCCTGCCGGTCCCGAGCCCCTCCTCGTGGTAGCCTAGAGTCCCCGCGACCATAGCAGTACCGTGGGGCTCCGCCTGGTGGCTCATTTCCTCCCCCTCCCGCTCCCCAAAACACTTCTTGCGGGCCCCTAGAGCTCTGCTGACACAGCCCTGGCCTGTCCTTGAGCCGCCCCAGTTGGGAGAAGGAACTAGAGCCAGCTAGGTTTAGACTTGGGCTTTTCTCAGAGTAAGAGCGCTATTGTTTAGTCAGACCCCCACCAAGAGTGGGGCTGATGCCTGCATTTGTCCTCTATTAAGGCAATGCCAACTGCCTGTGGGGAAGGGAGGAATGTCCAAGAAAGGCCAGCACCGGAAGGACAGAGTTCCTGAAAGCACCCCAGTGGGGATAGGATAGGCTTCTTCCAGCCCTTTCCCGTCGTTCTGGCTTTTCCTGGCTTGCTTTCTTTATGGAAAACAAAAAGACCCAGAGCCTCCATCTGCCTGGATATTTGACAATGTTAAGTAACCCCGAGACTGGTATGGTCCTTCTGTCCTAATCAGAACTCAGACTGAGGTCATGCTCCAGGTTTCTGCAGATACTCCAGGACAGGCAGACCTGGCCTGGCCTCCTGTGTGGCAGGGAGGAGCTGTGGCTTTAGCCAGACTTAGTCTGCCCTGGTTCATCCTCCTCTATCCTTTGCCTGCTTGCTGGGCTCAGCTGGGACAGGTTACTCCAAGCTTGTATCTGCACCTGCAAAGTAGGGCTTATTGTCTCTACTTACTAGATCTGCATTGATCCCGACAGTAACCCTTCTGAAAGTTTGTAGCACACACGACCTGCCTCTGTGTGGGCAGGCAGCAGCACTGAACTCTGCCTTGCTGTCTTTTGTTTTCATTTGTCAGGGCACTTTGGTTTTTTATTTTTATGCTTTAACATATATTAGTATAGGAGTGGGTGGGTGGGTGGGCATACTTCTGCCCAGGAATGTGGAGGTTAGAAGACAATTTGTGGGGACTGGTTCTATCCTACCGTGTGGAGACCAGGATCAAGCTAAGGTTGTCAGGCTTAACAACTTTTACTGTCTAAGCTATTTCCTGGCTCCTTTTATGCTGACTGTGTCTGATGTATAACTCTTCCTCCCTTCTAGGGCTAGCCCTGCTGGGCTTCCTGGTGCTGGTGCCAATGACCATGCCCTGGAGTCAGTTGGGCAAGGATGGCTGGCTAGGAGGTACTCACTGTGTGGCCTGCCTGGTCCCCCCTGCAGCCTCTGTGTTGTATCACCTCTTCATGTGCCACCGAGGAGGCAGTCCTGTGTACGCCCGGCTCCTTGCCCTGGATATGTGTGGAGTCTGCCTTGTCAACACCCTTGGTGAGCCAGGGCCCCAGGAAGATGGAGGCAAGGGCCCCTACTGGGAGCCCTGGGTTGGGAAGATCAGCTAGTTTGGACTTACATCCTTTCTCTGTTCTCTTTCTGCAGGGGCCCTGCCCATCATCCACTGCACCCTGGCTTGCAGACCCTGGCTTCGCCCAGCTGCCCTGATGGGTTATACTGCACTGTCAGGTGTAGCTGGCTGGAGAGCCCTCACTGCCCCCTCCACCAGTGCCCGGCTTCGAGCCTTTGGTTGGCAAGCTGGGGCCCGCCTGCTAGTGTTTGGGGCCCGTGGAGTGGGTCTGGGCTCGGGGGCTCCAGGCTCCCTGCCCTGCTACCTGCGCATGGATGCACTGGCTCTGCTCGGAGGGCTGGTGAATGTGGCACGGCTGCCAGAGCGCTGGGGTCCTGGTCGCTTCGACTACTGGGGCAACTCCCACCAGATCATGCACTTGCTGAGTGTGGGTTCCATCCTCCAGCTCCATGCTGGGGTTGTGCCTGACCTGCTCTGGGCTGCACACCACGCCTGTCCCCCAGACTGAACTGCCTCCTAGCTGCCAAACCAGCCTGCCCACAGCTTTCTGGGACAAATTACACCACCTTTCCTCCTGCTGGTCTGCAAGGGGCTGGTTCCCTGGGAGAACCAGCACATGGGACTTCCTAGCCGGGAGACCACTCTTCATTCTTTCCCATGGATTAACGTCTTCCTGCATCCAGACCTTCAAATCCCAGCTGCCCTTTTCCTTGCCATCTTTCTGCCAGGGTACTGTTTTGCTGTCATTAGAAAGAAACCATTTTTTTTCCCCCAATCTACCCTATTTGTCCTGTGAGAGTCTCTGACAGTTGAGTCCTGCCAACTTACCAAGCCTCCAGCCCAGAACTATCTCTATGTTGCTGCTCCCGTACCACACCTCCTGGATTCTTGAACTAGCCTCTCTGGCCCTGTTTCCTGACCTCCATCTTCCTGCTCTGCATGCCAAACCTCTCAGCAGCCAGGATTTTGCTGTTCCTGTCATTCCTGCGTTGAGGATGCAGAGTGGGACCAGGCTTCTCTCAGAACCAAGTGGGCATTGGTCCTGCTTGTGTCACTGGCCAAGACACATGAGGGGAGCTGCTGCTTTCCCTCGGCAACAGGCAGATGCGGAGTGGAGGCTTTGGACTCGGGCTTCACTGGACCAAGGACTCAGCTCTTCAGTGCCATGTCTGACTGATTGACTTGCCTACCAGAGACTTGTCTGCTCAGGAAATCTCTGTACAGTGGGTGGCTCCAGCCTGCTGGCCCAAGGGCACTCTGTAGCAGGGCACCAATTCACAGCCAGATCATCCCAAAGGCCCAAGACCCTAGGCAACATCAATAAAGGGACAAGAAGCGCTATGTTGCCACATGAGCAACCTTGGGTGTTCCCAAGACTCCTTACTTTTTATTAGATACAGAAGTTTCAGGGGGAGAGGTGGGAGAGAAGATCAGAGGTTTAAAAGCACCAAGGCTGGCTGGGCCTGAGGCTCAGGCTGGGTCTAGGGAGTCCTCAAACAGGCTGAGGAGGTTCCTTGGTTCAAAGGTGGGGCAGGGACCTCTTGGAGGCTCTGAGTCCATATCAGTTAGGTCCAGGACATCCCTTGGGGGAGGAAAAAAAATGGAATAAAACATTGGATACTAAAGACAACTGTGCCCAACCCTAGACCCTGGGCTTGCTCACCTCCTCACCTTGGTATGTACCTGCCCCGAGGGGTAGAGGTTCTCCTAGTGATCCGGGACAGGAGGGTCTCTGGGGAGAGGGAGGGACTACAGGAAAGAGGACAAGCAGGGTTGAGGGTTGGGCAAAATAAGATAAAAACAGCTCTGCTCCCTCTTGGTTCCAGGCCCCTGCTTGGGGAAGGTTCAAAGGCCACAACTGAAATAAACACTGGTAGCTGTCAAGTCCTCTCCCCTGACCACATTCATGGGTTATCTCTGTCCCTCTCTGGGTTCAACCGAGCTGGGGGTCGAGTTTTGGTAAATGAAGCATTTGCTATGTTAGAGCCTTCGGAGTGAGGGGAAGGGTTCTATAAAGGAGGGGATCCTGAGAGTGTGTGGTTCCTCCTTGCGCTGTTTCTTAACTACACACTTTCCCCCTTGGCTCACAGATACCTGGGAGCAGGGGATCCTCTCAGGCCAGTGGCTTACCACGTGCTAGGAGGCATCCGATCGGGAAGACAGCACTTTATCTCTGAACAGGGGCAGCCTCTACAGAGATGGGGACTGCAACTCTGCGCTGAATGTCACAGCTGCCCACACAGACCACAAACTACCTCTACACTGGCAGTCTTTGTTCCAAGTGTGACAGAGGCCCATTCACCCACCTTCTGCATGGGGCCTGAGACCCCTTGCATTGACCACAGTGATGTACACACATACGACCCCATGTCCTGGATTTTCTCACCCACCCTATGCTGTCATCATCCCAGTTGCTGGAGAGGGTGCTGTCCAGGAGGGGGCTGCAAGGTGGAGAGCCAGGTGGTGTGGCTGGTGGGCCTGGAGGTTGCAGCCAACTGGCAGGATGAACCAGGCCATGCCAGAGCCAGCAGAGCAGAGTGACCAGGGCCTAAGGAAAAACTGAGCCTCAGAAACCATGCCTTGTGACAAATCACAGCACTTGGGAGGCTAAGGTAGGAAGATGCTGAGTTCAAGGACAGCCTAATCTATACAGTAAGTTCAGAAGTAAGTCTCAGGAGACCAGGAAGGTCCCCTGGGCAAGGAACAGGTAGCATAGCCCAGCACTGTAAAGGCTTACCTGCCACAGGGCCCAACCTCGACTCAGAGCTTCTGCAGCCATATACCACAGAACATTCCAGGGACGTGGCTGTCTTAGCATAGGCAAGGCCAGCAGGGCCTCAGCTGTGGCTCGAAGCTGGGGGTCAGGCTCCAGCATCATGGCGAGGACAGAACGCAGCTCAGAAGACAGACCTGCCCGCGAAGCAGGGCCATGTCAGGGGCCAGGGAACTGACTAGACCCTTAGTCCAATGGTGCCCCTACTACTTGCCATCCCTTGCCAGAAGCTGGTGATAGCTGGCTCTTCTTCTGAACCCTCACTCACCGGCAGTGAACTCAGGGGGCAAGTATCCCTGGCGCAGCTGCTGCCAGCCCTCCCCACCATGGGGCAGTTCCATGTTGCAGGCCACTTCCAAGATGGTGAGACCCAGACTAGGAAGGACAGGGCGGGAAGACAAAAAGAGGTAGAGTCAGCTTTGTGATAGAGATCCCAAGTCCTATCCAGCATCTTGGTGGGAAAGGGCTGTTCTTCTACCATAAGCCATCAAGTTAGTGAGAGTGGGGTAAGGAGCATTGAGGAGAGCCCTGGAGGGCCAGTGAGCACCAGTCAAGATGGACACCTTGTTGTGAAGTATGGACCCCACACTCAAACAGTTAACCCGGTGCAGTGGAGGTCCATCAGCACCACACTGACATGCAAATTGGTTTTCATGGTTATTAGGGTTGGCATCATCATTCTGTAGAGATAACCAGAATACACTGAACTCAAAATCCTGGGCCTGGCTATAGTCCCAGATGTTAATTGTGGACTTGACAAGTCCCTCCGCCTCATTACTCTTGATGTCCTGGAGCACAGCCACAGAGCTGTGAGGAGATGGCTAGCCTACAAAGTAAAGGGGCCTCTGGCAGGCTTGCTGCTTACTCTGGAAACCTCTCAGCTAGCAGGGAGGGGCAGCACCTCCCAGGCCTGAATGCCCTCCTACCCTAGTGCCAGGAAAGAGCTCCTCTATTGGGCAGTCCCTTCCTTTCTGCTGATCACCCACCAATAACGGGCTCTTGCAGTCCCCACCTCAGCCTCACCTGAACACATCTGCTGCTGTCCCACAGGAGCCCTGCAGAAGTTCTGGGGCCATGTAGCGAGGATCTCCCTCCTGGGCCTCACCAGCACTGGTTGAACCCAGCTCCACCAGTAGTCCAAAGTCGCCCAGTTTACAGCGGCCCCGGGGGCCCAAGAAGATGTTGGCAGGCTTGACATCAAGGTGAACTAGGCCTTGACTATGTAGATGGTCCAGAGCCAGAAGAGTGTCCCGCAAGTAGCCCCAGACCTGGGCCTCTGGCAGGCTGGCCCCCCAGGCTTCACAGTGTTGCTGCAGGCTGGGCCCACACAGCTCTGTCTGTAGGTATAGGATGCCACCCTCCTCCCAGGCCCGCTCCAGTCTCACGCAGTGTGGGTGCTGCCCCACCTTCTCGTGGCCGCCTACCTCAGCCAGCTTACGAGTGCGGTCTTTGGGGCCTCGGAATGGTGACATGGAGCGCTTAACAGCATAGAGCCGCCCATCTTCCTTGGAGCGCACCTGGAAGGGAGGTGTTGCCCAGAAGCAGGATTGGTGGGGGGTGACAATCAAAGAATGCTGTTCTGATTTCACAGTGTAGGGGAATACAAGTCAGCCTTAGACCTCTGCATGCAACAGTAACAAACTGGACACACATGTCCACTGCAGAATGGTGCACTGCAGACCCAGGAACAGAGGAGATGGGGCAGAGCTGTGGCCTCTGACCAGGGTCCAGTGCTGAGAGAAAAGAGTAGTCCCCAAAAACATGGGTGGTGTGTCTGCTGTGTCCATGCTTCCCCTGTTGAGGAAAGCTGATCCAAGGGCCTATGTTGCTTGCATTTTAAATACAATTGCTTTTAAATAATGCTTGCATAAAGGAAAGCTACTATTTTAGAAGAAATATAATTGGAAAATTAAAACCATATTAAGAAAATGATGGGCTGGAGAGATGGCTCAGTGGTTAAGAGCACTGACTGCTCTTCCAGAGGTCCTGAGTTCAATTCCCAGCAACCACATGATGGCTCACAACCATCTGTAATGGGATCCGATGCCCTCTTCTGGTGTGTCTGAAGAGAACAACAGTGTGTGTGTGTGTGTGTGTGTGTGTGTGTGTGTGTAAAATAAATCTTAAAAAAATAGAAAAGAAAATGATGGTAGGCCAGGGAGAGGAACAGCTTTAGAGGCTGCTAGCTTAGGGAATATGGTGAGCACTGGGATCAGCTCAGGTCAGACAGAACCAGTCATGGACCCTAGCACAGCCATCTTCAAGCAGAGAGCAGAGAACTGCAGTGGGCTGTGCTAGACCTGGACATGAAGCCAGTGTGCATGAGGCAGCTCTTGGAAGTACTTGATCTTGGGATGGAGAGGTAGCTGTAAGCCCTAGAGAGGCGGACTGTCAGAGAAAAGAGAGCAGCAGGATGCCTAGGACACAATTCCACTGAAGGAGGGGGACCCAAGGCAAAGAGACTCCCTAGAGAAGCCTGGGAAAACACCCTCCATTTACCTTGAAGACTTCTCCATAGGAGCCATGACCCAGGCGGCTGAGCCTCTGGAAGTTCTGCTGAAAGAAGGACTCTGGCCGGCTCGGGTCATACCCAGGACTCTGCAGAGTCTCTGAGGTCTCACACAGGAAAGATACCCTTCGGGGCTGGGGCTGGTGCCAGCCCGGGGTCCGAGGGGGGAATAGACGGCTGACAGGGATGCTGCCCTTGGCAGGGGGCCGAGGTGGAAGGCTCCGGCTGAGACCTCCAGGCCTTTTGAGGGAGAAGCCAGGCTCTGCATGTCGAAAGTAAGCTGGAACTGGGATGGGGGTACCACTCAGGGGTGGTGGGGTGCCCTCAGTGGGCATGGCCATGGCCAATGCTAGAGGATCAGAACACAAAGCAATGTGGCCACTCAGACAGGGCTTGATCCTATGGGCTGCGAGAGAGCCACGTTCACTGTCCACATGAAGGTTACATGGGCCACAAGGACCTGCAGAAAAGGAAAAGAACAGGCCATCACACGCCTGCACACCGTGCCCTCTGAGGCTTGGAGGTGGCGAGCACGCAGTCAGGACCATTTCCTGGGTCCCTGTGTCCCCCAGGGCCTCACACCCAGCTGGTAAACTCTAAGCCCAGCAGCCCACAGGTGTCATTCAGTCTTCCTCCCTGCGACCTCTCCAAAGGTCCCTTATCACCTGTTTAACAGTAAGAACAGCTTCTGAGTTCCAAAACTTCCTTCTTCATTTTCTGAGTTATTGTACTAGAATGGATTCTCTTCTAGAATATCTCTATAAAATATGAGACCTGGGGACTTCTCCTTAGAAATAGGCAGAATAGAGGGGAACTATTCACAACCATCTTAAGTCTCTGGACGTAGTACTAAAGACAGAGAAATGAAGTGTTTACAGGAGAAAATCTAGCCAATCTTGGTAAGAATATGGAGAAACGGTAGGATCTGCAAGTCCCCGGCTGTGGGCAGGCATCCGGAGGTGAGGCTCTGCTGCCTCGCTCCCTGTCAAAGCTGGTGTTTGCCTAGAAGAGCAGGCTCTCAGTATTGCTCAGTCTCTCCCCAACTCTACAGGGCAGAGGCTGGTTTTCAGTTGGGTGGTAGACTCACCAAGACCTTCTCTCTCCTACCCCACTGAAAGACACAACAGAAGTCCTACATCGGGCCTAGCAGGCTGAGAAGCCCATGGTTTAAGTGCCGGCTCATTCATCGGAAGAGAGTTCCATATTGGAAGAGGCAAGCAAGGAGTGCCAGAGGCCTCTGTGCTACACCCTGCTTCTAAGGCAACAGGGCCAGCCAGGAAACAGTGCACCCCTGTCCCATAGCACAGCTTAGATACATTGCCCAGGGGCAGAGGCAATCTGTAAAACAGAACCCTGAGGCTGTCCCTCGGAAAACTTGACTTTGAAATACTGAGATGTTCATATCTGACAATACTGTCAAAAAAAGTAAGGAGGAGGGGTGAATGGAGCTGGGCACAGTGACTGTCACCTATAATCTCAGCACTTGGGAGGCAGAGGCAAAAGGATGAGTTCAAGGCTATCCTTGGCTACATATAGAATTCAAGGCCAACATGAGTTATAAGAGACAAAAGGACCTGAAAGATGACTGAGCAGGTAAGAATGCTTGTCTTGCAAGACTGACAACCAGTCGCATCCATGTGATAGCACACCCCATCCTGATAAGAATAAATCTTTTTTAGTGAGCAAAAGCTTTAGGTCTTAGTTGTGGGGCATGGTGTGTATACCTGTAATTCCAGTAGGGAGACTGAAACACGAAGTTCACAGATTTGAGGTCAGCCTGGACCACATATGCAGATTTTGTCTCAAAAAGAAAGAAGGGGCCAGAGAGGTGGCTCCGCAGTTAGGAGTGACTGCCCTTCCAGGATTTTCAGCACCCACATGGCTGCTAGGGGATCTGACGCCGACGCCCTCTTTTGGCTTCCACCCGCACTACTCATAAAGCATAGGCATACATTCAGGCAAAACACCATATACATCAAATAAAACAAACCAGCAACTGGGAAGGAACGCTGGGCATGATGGCGTGCGCCTTTAGTCCCAGCATTCAGGAGGCATAGGATCCTTATGACCAACAGTCTACACAGAGAGATCCAGGCTAGCCAGGGCTGCATGAGAGAGAGGGAGGGAGGGAGGGAGGGAGGGAGAGAGAGAGAGAGAGAGAGAGGGAGGGAGGGAGGGGGAGAGGAGGAGGAGGAAGAGGAAGAGGAAATGTAGCTCTCCAGCTCAGTGGCAGAGCACACCCCTGGCATGTGACAGGTCCTGGTTTGACCCCTATTACCAAAACCAAAACGAATGGATATATGTGGGGGCACAGATGTCCTTGCACTCACAGTTAGCACTAGGGAAACCAGGAATGTTAAACACACACAGTTGTCTTTCAAACAAAAAGACCTCTTTTACCCAGAAGGCTGGGAATAGAGGTGGCTAATAACCTAACCCCTGTGCTAGGGAGTCAGGCCATACCTAGCTCTCCCAGGCTGCCCCAAGCAGAACCGGAGGTGGCTAATAGCCCTGATGACTGCTGACCAGAATCGCCCCAGGCCTTAGGGTAACACGTGCAGCCTATTCATAGAACTGAGACAAGTTTTGATCTAATTATGCTTCCTTGTACAGAGGGGATTCTGTTATACCAGAAAACCCTTTTCAAACTGTACTGTACTTAAATACACCTATAACAAACTACCTAGTGTTGAATTCTAGAAGTTTGAACCAACACCAGCTACTGAGTCGTGTTGAACTGGATTTTCTTCCTGCCTCACAGAGATCAACCCTTTTGCAGGCCTGAGTGGATGCAGAGACGTCCCTCGCCCCCACATGCACACACAAAGAACTAAAGGCCTAAATAAAAGGGAGAGCTGTTCGAGGCAATGGTTTGGAGCTGTGGACTGGTGTGTAGTTGTGGTACAGTGGTACCAGACTTCTCTCAAAACAAAGTAAGGCCTCAGCTCAAATTATACACTCCCTGTTAGATTCCAGCTGGCTTCCTTATTGAAAACAATGAGCACCCTGGGCAGTGGCGGCCATGCCTTTAATCCAGCAGAGGAGGCAGAGGCAGGTGGCTGTCTGTGAGTTTGAGGCCAGCCTGGTGTACAGAGCAAGTTCCAGGACTTCCAGGGTTACAAAGAGGAAACCTTGTTTCAGAAAAAAGAAAAGTAGGGGAAAAAAATAACGAGCTGCTTCTATAATTCATATGAATGTTCAGGAGACCGAGCGCCCCACTTCCAGTCAAATTCATAAAGGACTAAATTTAGAAGATTCATAATTCCAAAATTTCAAACTTTTTACAAATCCATAGTAATCAAAAAAGTTTATTCACATAAAGATGAAGGGGATACAGCTAAGGGTTCTAAAAGTTATGATTAAATCAATTTTTCTTTAAAGCTGGGCACAGTGGCACACACCTTTAACCCCAGCACTTGGGAGGCTGAAGCAGGCTGATCTCTGTGAGATCTAGGCCAGCCTAGTCTATTGGGCAAGTTACAGGACAGACAGGGTTACATGGAGTGACCCTGTCTCAAAAAAAATTTTGTTTTGTGGGTTTTTTCCCCCTCAAGACAAGATTCATTACGTAGGTCAAGGGAGCTTTGAACGGCCTCCTGCCTCAACCTCCAGAGAGCTGAAATCATTTATTTTCAAAAGGGTGCCAAACAACCCAACAGGAAAGAAGAATCTTTTCAACAAATGACAGAGGCAACTGGATAGCTACATAAAAAAAAATTACTGCAGGGGGAAAAAAATCAACTTTATTTTTCTTACTCAGTATATTTATAGTTTTACTTTGTTTTGAGAAAAGTCTATGTAGCCTGGACTGATCTTGAACTTGAAGCAATCCTCCTGCCTCAGCCTGATAAGTGCTAGGATTACAGGTATGAGCTGACATCCATTGACAGAAATATTAGTGTTTGGTCTTGGAATGGAAGCCCCAGAGTCACTAGTGGTCTTATACATGTACACTTTCTTAGAATGCCTTTTCAAAAGCTACTTAGTCATTTATGGATCAAACCATTATTTAAAAGCTATTAGTCATTATGTGTCAAACCAAGGGGCTAACACATGTTAGAAGAGCATTCTACCAGAGCTACCTCCTCAGCCCTATATCTGTGCTTTCTAAATACGAGACCATAATAGCTTTCTAAATCTGAGATTTATGTTTGTTTGTTTGAGACAGGGTCTCTAGTTTAGGCTGTCTTCAAGCTCCCTCACTGTGCAGCCAAGGAAAACTGTGAGGTTTTGATCCTCCTGACACCATCTCCAGGGAGCTAGGATCACAGACATGCCCCACTACATCTAGTTTATGCGGTGCTATGTATCAAACTCAGGGCACGATCCATGTTAGGCAAATGCTAAACCAACTGATATAACTAACTTCAGGCCCTAAATCTGGGATATTTTGAATTATGAAGAGCACCTGGCATCCGGAGTTTGTGGAGCGGCAACTTTGCACTGACATACAGAAAGCTGAAGGACTGGTCTTCTAACATGGATGCTAACTGCTGTCTTAATCAGTGCTTTAGATAGTAGTTGAAATGACTCAAGTATAGTAGTATCATGGTGTCAGTAACTGTGTGCCCCTTGGGGAAAAAGGCGGCAAAAGGTTGCTACAATGTTGTAATTGAAACAAAGGCAAAACAGCAATAGAAAGAGTCCATTTTAGAGGAAGCCACAATGTATCAAAAGATGCCACACCTAGCCTCTTAGGTTAGGTACTTAAGAGGCTTGGCTGGAAGGCTCTCTTGTTATGGCTTTATTTACTTCAAGAATCCCATCCCAGAGGTGGCCTTTAGCTTAGTGATAGAGTACCTGCCTAGCACCATCAGGGCCTGCATTTGCTCTCCACCCTAGAAAAAAAAGAAAAAAACAAATCCAATCCTAGGTCTTGATGGAACCAGACTGTCAGGATCCATGATCATACTGGTTAATTAAACCTACAGTTTTAAGGCCGAGCAGTGGTGGCGCACACCTTTAATCCCAGCACTTGGGAGGCAGAGGCAGGCGGATTTCTGAGTTCGAGGCCAGCCTGGTCTACAGCGTGAGTTCCAGGACAGCCAGGGCTACACAGAGAAACCCTGTCGCGGAAAACCAAAAACAACAACAAAAACCTACAGCTTTAAAGGGGGATTTGGGGGGAAGGTAAGAGTACTTGCTGCCCTTCCAAAGGACCAGGTTTGATTACCGGACACACTGACACACAGGCGTCTGTAATTCCAATTCCAAGAGGATCTGACACCCTTTTCTGACCTATGTGGGCACTAGGCACAAACGTGGTGAACAAACACACATACAGACAAAAATTACCCACACATTTAAAAGAAATACTCTTTTTTTTTTTTTTTAAGGAAGAAAGAATACAGTCTCCATGCCTAGCACCTGGGAGTCCACCACCTTCTGTCTTCAGCCAGAAAGATTGTTCCCTCTTCTTTTTATTTGTTTGTTTTTTCGAGACAGGGTTTCTCTGTGTAGCCCTGGCTGTCCTGGAACTCGCTCTGTAGACCAGGCTGGCCTCGAACTCAGAAATCCACCTGCCTCTGCCTCCCAAGTGCTGGGATTAAAGGCGTGCGCCACCACTGCCCGGCTAGACTGGTCCCTCTTAATGTCTTTTTCGGTTCAACATCACTGGTCATTTACATTCTAATACCTCTGGCCTGGTCAAATACCCTTTATGGGGTGAGAAGGGTGGTAGTGCAGTCCCGGCTGAGTCCAGAGTGGCCCTGAGCCACCGGTCAGCCAGGGGACCGCCGGGGTTTCCAGGGGCCTCACCCTCTTACTGATCTGGACACATCTGTTGAACACCATCTAGCGTTAGACTGTGAGTTCCTCCCGTGCAGGGTCGCTGCTGAATTCACTCGGAGGGCGAGGGGGAACTCTGACAAACAATTGCGTAGACAGGCTGTTACCCGGAGGTGGGGGCTCTTCCCAGAGAGCAGCGGGGGAAAGAGAGGCAATGCTGGGAAAGGGGCTTCCAGTGGGAAGGGACAGAGGGCCCGCGGGAGTAGGCGGGGCGTGGGCGACAGCGCTGACCTGGAGTCATCCGAGGGCTAGCCGGGCCCGTGACAGACAGGGAGGGGTGGGGCTGCTGCAGGGGGGCGACCGGACACTGAGGGGAGGCCGGAGGACCGTCACGGGGCACAGCACAGCAAGAGCGCGGGCCAGGGCGCCGGGCGGAAGAGCGGCGCGGCCGGGAGAGCTCACCCGGGTGTGGGCTCACCTGGGGAGGCTGGGCGGGGCGCAGCGCGGCGCAGCAGCGAGATCCCAGGTTCCGGATCGGCGGAGGCCGCTGGGGACCTCGCAGAGGCCAGGCAGGCCGAGGTCGGGCAGCGGGGCCTCTGAACCCCAGGACGAAGCACCCTCCAAGAAGGGGAACGGCCCGTGAACGCGCGCGGAGCCAGCTCGCGCCAAAAATTCCAAACCGGCCTCGAGGCCCCGCCCAGGCTGGCCCGTGGCCCCGCCCCCGCCTGGTGCAGGCGGTCAGGCGCCGGGGGCATTGGCTCCGCCTCGCGTCCTGCGTGCGCACCGAGGTCTCCCCGCCCCAGAAGTTTGTCCGAGCGCTCTCACTGCGCAGGCGCACCTCTGGGGCAGCACAAGCAAAGGTCCCCTGCTACCTATAATCTTATGCATGTTCAGACACCGGTCTTCACCGCTCCAGAATAGCGATTGGGAGCGCCTCTTCTAAGAAGGTGGAGTCTCCTTGTGAATAGGCTTCAGTTACTTCTGAGGCAGGTGTTTACATCCTTTAGTTCTGAACCTTGACAACTCAGACCCCTCTCAGTCTCTTCTGGCCTCCCAACCTCCGGTACAGGCTGGGCTTTCCCAAGCTTCAGATTGTCACCTCTTTTCTAAACATGGAGCCAAGGAATCTAAGACTATTTCTTTCAAGTGGTTAGCAGAAGGCCTGCACAGAACAAACATGGGATGGAGCTTGCTTCTTCGAGAAAGGGACCTTTATCGATTTCATCAAGAAGGGAGAAATCATGCTTTATAGCCAGTCTCCCTAAAATGCTCCTGCAATCTCTTGGAACAACAGTGGGAAGGAAGGCCAGGCCCTACTTAGGCCCGAGATCAAGAGCTAGGGTACAGCCCACCTCCAAGCCCTTCCCTTTGCATTAGCATCTCTGAGAGCCAGAACACTTGTGACTGGCGAGTCCTTGCTGAGGACCCCAGACAGGTCCCTCTCCAACGATTGAGAACTACTTTCTGCCAGCCCCGTTTTCTGAACAGGCCCTCCCCCCCTTCCAACTGTTCATTCCTCAAAGACTAATTCATAATGGTAAAAACAAACACAGAAACACAGACAGTAACAACAACAACAACAATACTGTAATGGTACATGCCTATGCCCCAAATATGGAAGCAGAAAGATCACATGAGCCCAGGAATTGGAGGCCAGTTGGGCACTATAACAAGACCCCTGTCTTAAAAATCAATCAAGTAAACAATAAGGAAAAGTTGGGTAAAGTGTTATATAGAGCTGTAATCCCAGCACTAGGGAATTGGGGAGTCTATGGCAGGGGGAATCTCTTGAGTTTGAGGCCACTCTGATATATCAGCAGTTCTAGCCAGTCTGGGCTACATAGTGAGACCCTGTCTCAAAACTCTGGGCAGTTTTAGCAGGGTTCCTTTATGAACCCTGTCTCATAAAGGAAATGGGAAAGGGAGTAAAAAGGCTAGGCTGTCCGTTCAGTGGTAGCTAGCAGGTGTGAAGCCCTCGGCGCAATCCCCAGCATTACAGGGAGAAATAAAAACATTTAACTTCAGTGCCATACGTTGATAAACATCTCACTCTGCAAAGAAAGACTATATTATACACACAATAAATATAAATTAGTAGCAGTTTCAAGTAAGTGTACAGATGTTGTGTCAGGCTGTAGTGCTGCTCTGCCAGTCTCCATGTGTGGAAAATGCATAATATATCCTCCCTACTTGAAGAAATGAGCTTTAACTGAGAAAATACATGTGAACTGCTTTTGTTGGACCAGAAAGGTCTGCCCAGGTTCCTGGTCTCCTCGGTTTAAAAAAAAAAAAAAACATCATGAATAGAAACAGAAGGCCAGCAAGCAAAAGTTTGATTTAGAAAGTGAAAGCTGACATGGAGTAGCAGCAGAGGACCCCCTGGGAACCATTGGTTTAGTGCTTTTTAATCAGTAAGAGCCTCTAGAGTTCTGAACCTGTGGGTCAAGACCCATTTGAAGCGCTCTAATGACTTTTTCACAGAGGTGCCTAAGACCGTCAGAAAACGCAGATATTTACATTATGGTTCATAACAGTAGAAAAATTACAGTTATGAAGTGGCAACAAAAATAGTTTTATGGGGTTGGAGGGACGGCTCAGCAGTTAAGTCAACACTGACTGCTCTTCCAGAGGTCCTGAGTTTAACTCCCAGCAACCACATGGCGGCTCACAACCATCTGCAATGGGATCTGATGCCCTCTTCTCGTGGGTCTGAAGACAGCTACAGTGGACTCACATATATAAAATAAATAAAAGAAATCTTTAAAAGCTAATAATTTTATGGTTAGTGTCACCACAACATGAGGATCTGTATTAAAGGATTGCAGCATTAGGAAGGTTGAGGACCACTGCTCTAGTGTATTCTAGAAGATTCTTAGTGTAATCTCTCCCTCTGATGCAAAATGGGCCCACAGGTTGTGTCAGTCGAGGCAAGAGCAGCTGCTGGTTAAGTCAGGAGTCATCTCTACCCATGCTGGTACAGACAGAGGCAAGTTCCCAAAGGGATCAAAACCAGGGCTCTTAGCTGAGCATGGCAGTGCATGCCTTTAATCCCAGCATTCAGAGTCAGAAGCAGGAAGATCTCTCAGAGTTTGGGGCCAGCCTGGTTTCCATTGCAAGTCTCAGGCCAGCCACGACTACATGTAGAGACTTTGTCTCAACAACAAAAACAAAAAAACCAAAACACTAGGACTCTTACACTGGACATCTCAAACCTCTCCCAGGTGCTCCATTTCACAAGCCCCACCCCTTGTCCAGGGGAGCACCCCAAACACTCCCAGTGTAACACTTTACCACAACAGTATCACAGAGCTATACACACTTCCCAGATCCTTAGGAAGATTCTCTCGCTCAGATAGGATTACAAAAGGAGTGGCGTGACGAGAAAGGGAGGCAAAGATGATACTCAAATGGAACCATGGAGAATGTAAGGAAGCCATTTTGGGAGCGTCTGAGGACTGGCTGCTTTCTATCTCTGTTGCATAGTGTTTATGAGCATTTGTTCAATTGTATATTTCTGTCTAGTGTATGCTTGCTTCCCTCTGTATATCACATTTCATGGTTGCAACAATTCTAATAATTGACAGGGGGTGGGAGAGGAGGTTAATGGAGGTCAGCTTTGCCCATTTGTGGGTGCCTGGGTAATGTCTGGGAAGGTGTCCCAAAGGCAGCCAGGGGAAATCGGAAGCTCAGAGCTGCCGACACAGGGTGGAGGGGGCAGCTGAGGGGCAGCAGCACAGCTGCTGGTACAGGAGGTGTCTGCCCACAGGCGCCTGGCTGTGCCTCCAGCTGTCCTCCCAAATTCCCACCCTCACAGGTGCTGCTGGAGGTTAAGCAACTGACAGGGAATCCTTTGACACAGACTGCCATTTTAGTTAACATGTGTCCTAGGCATCAGTCCTGTTAGTCCAACAGCTACTATCTCCTTGCCCTTGATCCCTGCCAGACACCTCTTCTGTTTAGATATTTGGATACTGGGCCATGTCCCCTGTCCTCTTCAGCTCAGGGTGCTCAGCAGCCCAGACTAGTGCTCCAGCAGGGGTTGTTTAAGCTCCTGATTCTGTGTTCTTAGACTACCTGGATGGAGCCAGTGTGGTGATTCTGCAGGGCTCGAGCAGACATCAAACTGGCCCAAGGACCCAGGCTGGCTGGTATTTTCCACAGGTCTGTGCCAGCTCCCAGGCAGCCTGGCACTAGCCAAGCAGGCAGTCAGAGTATACCTCCTGTGTAGCCCCTTGGAATTTCTCCCTCTCCCTCCCTGGCGCCCTGCAATGAGTACTGTGTGTCTGTATGTCTGGCTCTGCTTAGGGGGCCTTCATCTGTCCTAGCTTTGAAGCTCACTGGCATAACTGGGCCTGGGCCTGCTCAGAGGAATGGGGAAGGTTAAGAGCAGGAGAGAAAACCCCTTGGAGTGCTTGGGATCAGACTCTAGCCCAACTTAGGAGTTGTACTATTTGGACCAAGTGCCTTTTCTTCTCTGCCTCTGTTTCCCTACCTACAAAACAAGAAAACCCAGTAGCCCTGGCCCCTGACTTTCACTAACATCACTTTTGGAGGAAAGTACTCCGCCTCAGATAGGCCAGATGACTGCCCAAGGTCCAAGGTCCTAGGACCTACTCAGCTGGCCTTTCAGGGAAACCAATCAGGGAAACCAGGAAACCAATGCCCATGGCTTTGCGGCAAAGGAGGCGGTGTAGCACGAACTTTCTTTCTGTCCAGTTATCCTGGACTCAAAGGGAGTGGTTGGGGCCAGAGTACCCTTGCATCCTTCTCAGTGACTAGTGGAAGATCCAGTCCACTTGACTCCAAGCAGGATGGAAATGGGCAAACAGGCTGCTGCTGTAGTGAGGTTCTGGGCTAAGGAACCCTGCAGTCAACCGAATCTTTGGGGAAAGACAGATATCATGGGACTGGTCATACGCATGCATGCCTGTAGTAGTCCAGAGTGGGGGAGAGATTGGGGTGTAGCCCTGAATTCAGGGGGTCCAAGAATGGAGTGATCTATAGAGCTAGCTTGGCGCTGGGGTTGGCCTATGAGTGAAGGGTACTGGACACTAGTCTGTCGGCTGCTGGCTGCTGGCTGCAAAACTGGGCCTCAAGGTGTGGTGGGCTCAGAGGCCCCCCATTGTCTCATCCTTACTGGTCTCCAGACCTCCACCCTGTCTGGAAGCCAGCATTAGCAAAGTGGCCTCCTCAGCTAGCAGCTCCAGGAGGGCCTGAGGTTTGAGAAGAGCCAACAAACAGACAGGATGTGGGGCTTTCTGGACTTGAGTCCAAGGTCCATGTTTATGAGTCAATGCTGTTCTCAGCCAGCTCAGTGGGGTCCACAGATTCACTTTGCTATGAGTGGGGGCATTTCCTGGCCAGACCCCACCCTAGTGTGTCCCAGGCTTGCCTCTTCTAAGCACAACCTGCCAGGCCCCCTGCAGCAAGCCCAGCTCCCGGTTCAACTGCCCAGGCCCCAAGAATGAAAGGTGCTCCCAGTCCTTAAGCGCACTGCACAGCCTGCCCCATCCATCCTAAACAAGAGATCTTGAGTTTACCCTAAAGTCAATTTGGACCAAGAAGAGAAGACAACAGAAAACGGAGTAATCTGTCCCTATGTGCCACTGTCCCCCATGAGGAATGAGGAAGAGCACAGGATGAGTATTGGAAGTTGGGGTACCCCTCTAGCAAGCCAGACCTCAGTTGGGGGCAAAAAGATGCATTTCTAGTAATCCACGGAGGAATCAGACAGGACCAGAGCAAGTCTCTTGTGACTACAAGCTGAGAGTTTGATAGCTTCTGATACACTGTTGCATTTCCCGCTGGCCTTTCTAGTAACACAGTTAACTTTTCCTAGGGCTCTGGACCAGCTATGCCCAGATCTCTGGCCCTGCTCCCACCCTTTCCACAGCTGTGTTTAGGCTGGGCCTACAGTGCCAGCCTGCTCCTCCCCAGCTGCTGGGGGAACATCTGAACCCTTCCAGTCTGGTGCCAGGGCCAGAGTCACTGACAGGGTGGAGGAGCCCCAAGGAGGCCTATCCCAGCTGTCAGCACCAATGATGGATGAGGGGGTACTTTGTAGGGAGTTCCAGAGGACCAGGCGCCTGCTCTGCTCCAGGGGGGAGCCCCTGGACTGGCCTCCTGGGGTCTACAAGCACAGCCTCTGCCCCTCACAGCTGGGGACCCAAGGAAAGGAATATCCCCGTTAGGCTGCTTAAAGGCCCAAAGGGTGCTGAGCCTTCCCACTCCCTGGACATCATGGGCATCTGGGTCTTTCCCGTTGCCCTCTTCCTGCTCTGCCTGACTTCTGAGAGCTTGCAAGGCGGTGAGGGTGGGTTTCTCGGGAGGATCCGGGCTGTGACTGGGGCTGAGATTTGACTAGAACAAGAGTTAGACAGCTAGGTTCTGGGGGTGGAGATGGAATTAATGCAGTTGGTAGTGTTTCCAGTACAACCAGAAGTTCACAATCATTCTTGGCTTCATGGCTATATGACTACACAGCAAGCTTGAGGCTAGACTGGGGTACATAAGTTTGAGTTCCAGAATGATCAGGGTTGGGTGGGCTTTGGGGCTAGGGAAGCCTGGGTAAGCAGAGAATTCAGATCAGGAGGATTTTAGGGGCATTGCACTGGAGGCAGATGTCTGTCTGGGTCTTGCCTCCTTTCAGTTTCTGAGATCGCAGCCCTAAATAGTAAGCACCCTTTGCTTCTCTAGGACTGCCCCGACTCCCTCTCAACCTGGGGAAAGGTAAGTGGCCCTCTGGATACTTTTGACCCTAGGAACCTTTGGAGCTTTCTAAATATTCCCTAGATATTCCCCAGCTCTGAGATTGCAGATATGAAGGACAGGAGAGCAAGGAGTCTCTTCCCAGCAGGCAGCATTAGCAATGTCTGCTGGAGGATACGAAGCTCAGAAACTCATCTTCTTGGAAGAGTTGGGAGGTTTGTCCCTGAGAACATAGGGCCCCTGGAGAAGGGGCCTGGAGAGAGGGCTGTGACAACAGGGAGGAGGGAGGCTCTGGCAGCATCCACGGGCACAGTGCTACAGTGGGTCAGGAGGGCGACCAGTGAGCTGACAGGCGTCAAGGCTTTGGAACTGAGCATCATGAATGGGAGCTCTAAGGGTAGGAGGTATGATCCCTGAGACCGGATGAAAAGGAGGAGAAGAGGGAACAGGAAGGGACCAAAGATGAGGCTGGGGGGGCTATAACACAGTGAATAGAGCAAGGTGTGCTATGCCCCTCAAATATCCAGGGGTATAGCTTGGACACCCCCATCCATGCCAGGAACCAATCTTCAGTTCCTGAATCCCAGACTATCCACTGGTTCTGTCCTTATACCTCCTATGACCAGAGGGGAAACTGAGGTTCAGAAGCAGAGATTTGATATCCTGGTTCCCTTCTCAATTCTCCCCAACTCAACAGGCTTTGGCAGGCCAGATGGCTATGTATGAAGCTAAGTCTTCAGAGGTGTAAGCAGAGTGGCCCGGAGGCTCCTGCCCTGCTGTGCCTCCCTGAACTAAACCCCTTGTTTCTCCTCCAGGCTACAGCTCCACCAGTGGACTGGGGACAGGTGAGGTGAAGGGAGAACTTGGGGGCTGGGGCCAGGACACTCTAGTCTCTCTCCCCAACAAAGGAGGGCAAGACAGCACAGGGAAAGAGGATACAGGCAAACAGACATCTCAGAATTGTGGGAAGCTGGGTGTGGTGGTTCACAGCAGTAAACCCCAAACTCAGAACTTGAGGCAGGAAGATTTCTGAGAGCTCAAGTCAGCCTGGACTTCACAGTAAGTTCCAGGCCCGCTTGGATTGCAGAGTGAGATTGTGTTCTACCCCCTAAGGGCAGGTAGGGATGTGGGCATGGATACTGGGTAGATGCCCATTCTTCTTTGCATGGTCTGATCTGAGCATAGTCCCAGAAGGTGGGGAGACATGCTGATGAGAATGACTATGTAAGTAATGGGCAGTTCTGGGGAGACCCTCAGCTTGGTGCCCCTAGGTACTCACCTGCTTTTTTTGTCCCTCAGCCTTTGGAGGAGATACTAAACCTCAAAAGTCAGGTGAGCTCTACTGCCTAGCTTGCCATCTTTCTGTCTCTCTTTCTAGCTCTCCATCTTTCTGTCTCTTTCTATCTCTCCATCTTTCTGTCTCTCTTTCTAGCTCTTGGTCTTTCTGTCTCTCTTTCTCACACCCTCCCCTCTCCAACCAGGACTCAGGAACCCCCAGCAAGGCAAGCATCACCTGGTGGGAGGATGTCAGCATCTGGGGCTTTTTGTCTTGCCTCTGAGGCAAATTGGTGAATGACAGTGGTTGAGGAGACATTTAGGATATTTTGTTTCTAGCCTGATCTCAGGGAAGGCTTTCAAGGCTCCCATACCCCCACTTCAGCTAGGACCCCACACTTCCTCAACTCAGCTCTTTCTCTCCTCACAGGCTCTCCACCTCAAAATGGCTATGGAACAGGTAGAGGTGGGGCTGCCATGGGGAGAAAGGAATCAAGGGCTAGGAAGGCCTAGGAAGGGGGAGTCCTGTGACCATCAGTTGATCTTCACCTCTTTCTTAGGCTCCAAAGCCAGCTAAGCCCTCCTCAGATGCTACCTGTTCCCCCCTCGTCTGCACCCCCCCATGTGCCTCCCTGACAACCCTACCCTGTCTCCGTGGTGTTTGATAATGGCATTGATTTAGAAGCATGGCCTTTCCAAGTATAGCATCCTATTTCTGAGGTGTAGGAAAATGGGGGTGTTCTTGTTTGGGGGTATGGTGCCATTAGGTTAATTCCTCTGAGCCTCAAGGAGATAGACCTGCTGGCTTAGGAAAGGCAGGCAGGAGGTGGGGCAGCCTCTGGTGTCAGGTATGGGGAGGGAAGAACAGGGCACCCTGTCTCACCACTACTTTAGCCGGGTCCCAGACACCACCTTAGGCCCCTTAGTTCACAATGGATATGGAACAGAGAACCCAGAAGGAGGCTTGGTCCCAGGGGTCCCATCATCTGCCTCTTCTCTCTCCTCAGACTTTGGAGGGGTCGTAAAGCCTCAGAAATCAGGTGAGAGCTCTCTCCATGCCTGCTCCTCTTCAGCCTGATGCCCCCAGCCCCTCTTTATTCTTCTTTCTGACTCTTTCATCCCAGGATATGGACCTGGGCTGGGAGCTGGAGCTTTTCTAGGAGGGGGAGCTCAGCCGGGTAAGGACCACTGGGTATAAAAGGAGAGAGGTTGGTTCTGGATGAAGGTAGGGCTCAGCTTTCCATCTGACCCAAGCCTGGGAGGAGAGAAACTCTCCAAGCTAGGGGTTTGAAGATCCTGCCCTGCCCATGTCTTAGCTCCATCTCTTCCCATGGCTCCCTTCGCCCCTCAGATATGCCCACCCATGCCCTACCACTTTCTCCCCAGGATTTAATGGCAGAAATGGCTTGGGCATCAGAACACCCCTTAAGGCAGGAAGCCTGCCAGGTGAGAGGAACTGGGCAGGGACTGTGGGTCCAGGTGGTGAAGAGGGCTCGGCACAGTTTTAGTCTGAGGACAGGGATGCCAATCTTGTTATGTCTCTCTTTGGCCAGGAGGTGGCATGAAGCCTCAGAAACCAGGTACCTTTCTTCTGCACTAGTTTTGTTTGCTTGTTTGCTTGTTTTCTCCCTGTGATGCTGTATCCCCAGCTCAGCTCTGTCATCTCTAGGTTCCAGCTCTCCTTGTCCCCAGCTCTGTCTCTGCATTACCTCCCAAGAACAGGTCCCTTCACTGGCCTGCCAGGCCTATTCCTTGAGAAGTAGTGTCCAATCTGGGGATTGTTTCCTGGGCTGATCTTTGGGCATATTCCCTCAGAGAACTGCTGGAGGCTTGGGACACAAATGTCTCGGGTAGGAATACCGTAAGAGTGGTCCAGACCACCTCAGTCTAGCCTCATACTAGTCAGGCTGTAGCCTCTGCCTCTCTACCCACAGCCCCTGCACCTCAGAATGGCCATGGACCAGGTAAAGGAAGGGAGGGAAGGAGCTGGGGTGTGTGTTAAGGTTGGGGTTCTGGGGAGCTTTTCCTCATCTGGTCCCTATGCCTTTCTCAGGTACCGCAGAGGGCATGAAACCTCCAAAGCCAGGTGCGGTCTGCCCTGTGCCAGTGTCCCTGGGCAGCCCACTCACCCCCCACATAGCCTGGCATCCCTTACTCCTTTCTGCTGTCTTGCAGGGTTTGTCAACGGGAATGGTATAGGAGCTGGGGCCTTCCCAGGAGCTGGAGCCCAGCCAGGTGAGGGCACCGGGGACCTGGGGATCTGGAGATGAGGGTAAGGGATACCCTAGGGGAAGTCATGACTGGGAGAGCAGAACCTCATTTCCGGGGCGCTGGTGTGGTACACGCCTTTAATCCCAGGGCCTAGGAGGCAGAGGCAGGTGGATTTCTATGAGTTCTGGGTCAGCCTAATATATGTATGTAGAGAGAGTTTCAGGCCAGGTAGGACTGCATAGTGAGAGTGTCTCGGTAAATAAATACATACAAGTAAATTGGTGGTGCACTCCTTTAATCCCAGCCCTCGAGAGGCAGAGGCAGTCAGATCTCTGAGTCCAGGGCCAGACTGGTCTGCAGAGTTTCAGGACAGCCAGGGCTACAGAAAAACCCTGTCAAAAAAATAGTGAGAAGAGAATGGGAAAGGGATAAGAGAAGGTTCTCTCTCTCTCTCTCTCTCTCTCTCTCTCTCTCTCTCTCTCTCTCTCTCTCTGTGTGTGTAAAAATAACCAAATCCATTAAATACATGAACAAAATTGTCAAAGAATTTTACATAGATTAAAATAAATAAAATCACGGGATGTAGTTTAGTGGAAGGGCGCTTCCCCAGTGTGCACAGAGCCTCAAATTTAACTTCTAGTACTGAAAAAAAAGAAACAAGTAAGTCGATTTCTTAAACAATAGGAGTAGCAATAGGGTCTGGTCATGGCTCAGTTTCCTGGGGTCTTCCTCCAGGCTTGGGAGCTGGCATAAAGCCTCAGAAGCCAAGTGAGCAGAAACCTGTTCGTCCTATTGTCCTTTTGGCTCTGTCCCCACCCACCTGAGACTTTTTCTCCTGAGCCCTCCTCAAATCTTCTGCTTACCCACTTTTCTCCTTAGGATTTGGCAATGGAAACACCCTGGGGTCCCAACCAGGTAAGCCCATGGATGGTGGCAGGTCCAGGGCCCCTCCTGGGGACCTGAAGCCAGGGTTTCCAGGAGCTCACTCACTTGACCACCCTCTCAAGTTCATCCCTCAGCCAGGCCTGGTGTTGAACCCTAGGGGCACCATGGGGCTCCAGTTCAACTCACACATAGGCTGGTGAGCTCACTCTACGGGTCAAGAACCAAAGCTCCTGCAGGGCATGGTGGCTTACACTTGTAATCTCTGTGCTCAGGGGCCAAGGTCAGTTTGGGAGACATGGTGGATTCCAGATTAGTCTGAGTAACAGAGCAGAGCCTGGCAGTGGTGGCGCACGCCTTTAATCCCAGCACTTGGGAGGCAGACACAGGTGGATTTCTGAGTTCGAGGCCAGCCTGGTCTACAGAGTGAGTTCCAGGACAGCCAGGGCTACACAGAGAAACCCTGTCTCGAAAAACCAAAACTAACAACAACAACAACAAAAAAAAAACCCAAAAAACAAAGCAGAGCCTGGTGGTACAAGTCTTCAATCCTAGCACTTGGGAGACCTTCTATCAAGGTCACCCTAGGCTAATAATGAGTTAGAAGCCCAGCCTCCGCTACAAGAAACATTGTCTCAAAAACAAAACAAAGCTAAACATTGTGATGAAGGTCTTTAATCCCAGCACTCAGAAGGTAGAAACAGGCATAAGTCTGTGAGTTCAAGGCCAGCCTGTTCTATATAGAGGGTTCCAGACCAGTTAGGGCTACATATAGTGAGACCCTGTCTCAAAACAAACAAACAAACAAACAAAACAAACAAACAAACAAACATTCAACTGGGAAAGAATTTCAAGAGGGAGGAACAGGTCCACAGGCAAGGCAGACTGAGCTGAGCAGCAGCTTCACACCCTTAAGGGGCATCCATAGTTCCTATATCAATTCCCTCTTCTCCCAATCAGGTCCTGCAGTTCAGAATGGCTTTGGAGTAGATAAAAGGGGGGGTCCCAGCACTTGGGAGACAGAGGCATGTAGATTTCTGAGTTCAAGGCCAGCCTGGTCTACAGAGTGAGTTCCAGGACAGCCAGGGCTACACAGAGAAACCCTGTCTCGAAAAACCAAAAAAAAAAAAAGGGGGGGGGGGCAGGGACAGGGACAGATGCAGGGTGTCCTGTGCTGAGTTTCTGGAAAGAAGCTGGCCCAGAGATGGGGGCACCCACCTGTACATCTGTATCTTCCAGGCCTTGGAAGAGTTGGAAAAGCCCAGAAGCCAGGTGAGACGCTTGCTGCGCCCATCCCTGTCCCTACGCAGCCGCATTTCTCCCAGACTCCAGTCTCATTCCTTTTCACTGTCTCCCCAGGACTAGGGGATGGAAATGGGCAGGGAGCTGGGACCTTCCCAGGAACTGGATCCCAGCCAGGTGAAGCACTGTGACTTTTCAAGCACCCCTGGATGGGAGTGCTAATGAGAAGACCTAAAAGTCTCTCTTCTTACCCAGGCCTTGGAGGAGGACTAAGATCCCAGAAGCCAGGTGAGGCACAGCTGCTTACTTTCCATTGTAACCCCACACAGCAAACACTCCTGTCAATAAACCACACCCATTCTGGGCTAGCCAGGTGTAGAAGCCCAAGGTATGCTGGGAAGGCAGATAGGACAGCAGCATGGTACTAAGGCTGTCACAAGAGCCACCCTGAGCATTCTAGAACAGAAGTAGAAGCTGGGGAGAGGGCTGTGGTCCACTAAAAATTGGTGAAGGCTCGAAGAGCATTGAAGAGAGGTTCACAGAAAGAGGTTGTGGGCCCGAGAAATGGCTGAGGGACCAACAAGGCAGGAGACAGTATTGATGGAGGGGGAGGAAGTTTTTGGCTGGTTGTGATACCCAAAGAAGGCCCAGGCAACTGAATATGGCCTCCAGAGCTTTAGAGAGGCAAGACCTGAGAAGATGGTTAAAAGCCCATCCCAACAGACGATAGAACCGTCACCTTCTAGAACATGAACAGAAGAAAGGAACCCAGAAAGAGACCAAGAAACAGCAGAGGACAGAAGAGGGACAGGAAGTGAGGGACTGCCAGAGCCAGACCTGGGGGAAACAGAAGCTCAGACAGGGCCACCTTATGCAACGAAGGTCTGAATACCCAGAGACCACTAGGGGCATAGTGAGAAGATGCTAGGTCTCAGTGCTTCAGGAGAGGACAAGGAAAGCAAGGAAGGTATAAGAGCAAGCACACAGTATGACTGCCTCTAAGACCCATGCACAGCTGTCTGAGGGTGGCTGGCGGTGGAGCTCCAGGGCTTGGGCAGAGAGAGGCCCGACATTCAGAGTCTTGCTTTTCCCCTACTCGACCTTGCACCTCAGAATGACTGCGGACCAGGCAGGAGCAGGGCTGGGCTCCTTGGGAGACCTCTAAATAGGAACCCAGGTCCCTCACCTTGATCTGTCTTTCCTCCAGGCTACGGAGGTGTGAAGCCCCAGAAACCAGGTAAACCCTGTTCTGACCTTTTCTCTGTCTATCGCTCCTGGAGCTCTGAGCTTCTCTCCGTTCAGTTACATCCTTCTGTGCCCTCAGGATTCAGGAACGGGAACGGGAATGGCTTTGGCCTGGGAGCCCAGCCAGGTGATGGTGGTGGGCTCTGGGGTGGAGTCCATGTATCTGTAACCTGCTTTCCCCTCCTGGGCTTTGAAGGACTGGGCCAGTGAGGGGGAGGGTTAGGGAAGTGCTCAGGCTCCCTAGATTTTTCCTGGCCATAAAGTAGGGACTTACTGTGGGCCTTGTGTCCCTCCTTGTTCATCCTTCTCTACCCACAGGTCCCCCAGCTCAGAATGGCCACGGACCAGGTAAAGGAAGGGAGGGAAGGAGCTGGGGTGTGTGTTAAGGTTGGGGTTCTGGGGAGCTCTTCCTCATCTGGTCTCTATGCCTTTCTCAGGTACCGCAGAGGGCATGAAACCTCCAAAGCCAGGTGCGGTCTGCCCTGTGCCAGTGTCCCTGGGCAGCCCACTCACCCCCACACAGCCTGGCATCCCTTACTCCTTTCTGCTGTCTTGCAGGGTTTGTCAATGGGAATGGTATAGGAGCTGGGGCCTTCCCAGGAGCTGGAGCCCAGCCAGGTGAGGGCACCGGGGACCTGGGGAGGCCAGAGCCAGGGTACTAGGGTTCTGAGGAGGCATTCCCGAGTCCTCACCTGCTCCCCATTTCTCTCTCTTGCTTTGGAGTGCAAACAAAGCCCCAGAAGGCAGGTGAGAGTCACTCCTGGCAATGACTCTGTCTTCTCCCAAGTTTAGTGCTGGCTTCTTGTTCTTCCCTGGAGTTTGGGACTGGACTGGGAGTCTAGCCTGTCGAGATAGGGACCTGAGGGACCCACACCTGGGGTGTGGACCCTTCTGTGCTCCCCTTCCAGGCCGCAGAAGGGAAGATTTGGTACAAAATTGAGAGGTTGCTGAGAGCAGATCTCCAGGATTCTAGGTTCCTAGACCTCCCCTTCCCCTCTGCTGAACCCCAAATCTTACTTTCCCCTTCACACAGGCCTGGCAGCCCAGAACAGAATGGGAGCAGGTAGCGGCAGGGGCCAGGGAGGACTGGGAGACTTTTATATGTGTATGCGGGTGGGGTGGGGTGAGCAAGCAGGGTTCACCAGCTGTGCATGTCTCCTACAGGTTTTGGAGAGGGCAGGAAACCCCAGAAGCTGGGTGAGTCTTGTCTACTTTGGGTCTGTCCCTGCCTTAGTTTGGGTTTCTATTACTGTGATAAAACACCACAACCAAAGCAACATAGGGAGGGAAGGCTTTATTTAGCCTTAAATGTCCTGATCACAGTCTTTCATCAAGGGAAGACAGGGCGAGAAAGGGGCAAGCACTGAGGCAGAGCCCATGGAGGAGTGCTGCTTACTGGCTTGCTCCTCACGGCTTCCTCAGCCTGCTGTCTTATAGACAGCACCACAGCCCTGTCCACAGTGAGCTGGACCCTTCCACATCAATCACCAATCAAGAAAGTGTCCCACAGGCCAATTTGATGCAGGCATTTTCTCAATCCAGAGTCCCTCTTCCCAGAAACTCTAGGCTTATGTCAAGTTGACAAAAACCAACCAGCCCTGTGCCCTGACCAAGCACTCCTGAATCCATAAACACCACACACACCTCCACTCCCATCTCTCTTTCTGGAAATGGGCTGGCAGCTAGGGCCTTTCCTAGAACAAGCTCCTAGCCAGGTGAAGACCTTAAGGCAAAGACAAGCCTCTTAGAGGTCTGGAGCTGGAACCATGAAGGCCTGATTGAGTGGTGGACAGATGGGTGGTCTATCCTGAGGCTTGGGTTCTGTGTCTTCCTTCACAGACCTGGAAGGGTATGAAGCCTCCTAGCTGGAACCTAGGAGTCCAGGGGAGGGGAAAGTCCTCTCATGCCCCTGCCCATCTTGGAGATTGCCTCCTCTTGAGGCCCCCTCTCACCGCACTCCCTTTTCTTCCCAGGATACGGAAATGGACTGGATGCCCTGCCAGGTGTGGTCTTCTGGGCGTGGGTGTTGGCAACCAGGCAGATGGGGAGAAGGGCTAGGGGCAGGTATCAGGAGGACAGACGGTTGAGGGGGTTTCCTGACACAACTGTCTCTTGACAGATGTGGGAGTAGGTGGGAGGCTTCCGAAGCCAGGTGAGGAGGGCCTATGTCCTTTCTATCTGTCTCTACTCTCACCCTCCTTGGTCCTTAAGCTCACAGTGGGAGAGGTTTTCCTGTGCTTGACTCCAAGGAGAAGCCAGCCTTAGTTCCTAGATGGAAGGAAGTGTGTGAATCAGTAGGACTAGTGGGGACCCTGAGCTGGGGAGGGAGGTGTGGGACACTAAGGGACCCCTCATCCTGATCTCAGTTTCTTTGGTCCACTGATATCATTTCCTCTCTCCTCCCACAGCCCCTGCTGCTCAAAATGGCTATGCACAAGGTAGGAGCAGGGCCAGGCTTATGAGGCCAAGAGGCAGGGAACCCCGCAGTTCTCACCAGTACCCTATATTTCTTTCAGGTTACGGACCGGACTCAAAGGCTCAGAAACCAGGTGAGCCCCGCTCTAGCCTGTCTTTCTGCCTGGCCACCAGCCCTACACTCTTCTCCCCTTTTTAATGGCCCCTCCATCTGTATTCCCAGGGTTGTGGAATGGCCACGGTCTTGGAGTCCAGCTGGGTAAGGGAGCTTGTGTCTGACTCCTCTGTCGCTGTCCCCTTTCGGGTCTGACGGGCAGGTCCAGAGAAGACTCTAGTTATGGCCTGAGTCTTCAGGGAGGCTTTTTCTCCCTAGCTTTAGCTCCACCCCGTTGCTCCCAGTTCTGAATGGTAGTGAGCTGGTGCTAGGGGCTGGGGGCTGAGGGTGGAGGTGGGCGGTGACTGGGAAAGTGGAGGAAAGGAAACATGGATACTCACGCTAGGCCTGTCTGAGGGACTCCATGGCTTCTGCAAAACCAGAAGAGGAATCCTCTTCCCTTTATCTCTCTCTGCCCAATAGACATTGCAGTTCCCATCAGCTATGAACCAGGAAGGGGAGCAGAGGTGCTGTAGGCCAGAAAGTAGATAGAGACGAGAAGAAAGGTCTTTAGAGGAGGGGTAACCCCACTTTTCTCCATAGGGTACAGAAACGGGCTGGGACCTAGAGCCTTCCAAGGCCAGGGACCATGGCCAGGTAAGGGGAACAAGCCATCTTGGGCACTGATGGTCCCGGGAAGGGGCAGGGGCAAGGTGGGGTCCCCATACCCTGTTCATCTCACCTCAGAACTGGGAGAGGCTGGGAAACTTCTGAAGCCAGGTGAAGCCCTTCCTGTCTCTCTTCCTGCCTTCCTTGATATTCCCACCCCTAATGTCAGCCCAGCTTCATGGTCTTCCTTCCTCCCAGGATACCTGCCAGGGAACAGGCTAGGGATCTCACCAGGTAAGTGCTGAGGGGGTTGGGGGGGGGGCAGAAGTTTCACTCCTAGGGAAGGGTGTATCTGTGATCAATTCTCTGTCTCCCCCAGGCCCGGGAATGGGTATGAAACCTCCAAAGACAGGCAAGTGAGAGACCCCTGTACCTCTGCCTCCTTTGGTCTCCCCGGCCTTTCCCACAGACCAACCCCATCCTGCCCCCCCCTTACCCCCTTCTTCCCCAGGATACAACAATGGAAATGTCATGGCAGCCCAGCCAGGTGAGTGCTCCAGCCAGGTGAGTGCTCCAGCTAGGTGAGTGCTCCAGCCAAGTTGAGAAAGGGGTCAGATGGCATGGCCGGGAGGTAGAGGGGTTGGCTGGCTGACAGCAAGAGCCTTTTGCTTATGTGGGCTCCCTTATCCCCCTGAGCAGTATGGCCACAGAAGCTGGGCTGTCTCTCACCTAGTAGATGTCTCCTGAGGGTGCTGGGAATGTCCTGGGAGCCACTGCAAACCGTGGCTTATCCTGGCACAGGTGTCCTGAGAGGCACAGGGTGAGCAGCTACCTGCAGCCAGTTCTTCACTGTCTCCTCCCTAGGTCCCTGCAACGGTGGGATTGCTCCAGCACAGCTCCTCCCCAGGCCTCCCACGCCACTCCCTTCAGATAAAGGAGGTGGCTGGAGCCTGAAATCCCAGCTCCCACCCCCAGTGCAGAACGGTAAATTCCCAGGTCAGTGTGGAGCTTGGGGGTGGGGCAGCACCAGGAGGCATGTGGCTCTGGGACGATCTGGGCCTGGCTACATGTTCTGGTGTCATAGCATCTGAACTGAAGCTCAGAGAGGCCCCATGCTGGGCTCATTTTTGTGTCCCTCCTTGTAGCACCAACACCTGCAATCCAGTGGGGACTGAAGCCTCAGAAAGCAGGTATGTGTCTCTCTAAGTTCTATATCTCAGAGGGACAAACTCTCTCTACCTGTCTCTGGGTATCAGGGCATCTACCACCCTGTTCTCAAGCGCCTCAGGTACCCTAAGGCCAGGAAGGCCCACCCACAGTCTACCCTCAAAGTCTCTTGTTGCTAAGGTCTTCCTGTGTTTCTATTCCATGTGAACAGGATCAGTCCCTGCCTCTTCCTCAAGGTTCCCTAGGTCATTATGTGGCCCCTAAGGAGAGCACAAGATCTCTACCCTCCATCTCTGCTCTACCCTCCATCTGACCTCTGCTTTTCATAGGTTACCAGCCCTTCAATGGCTATGGAGCTGGAGCTGAACTCGGTGAGAAGACTGCTTCCTCTCCCCTCCCGTCTCTACATCTTTCTCTTCTTCCCACCTCCAGAAGAGGTGAGAGAAAGGCCAGGGTCATGTCTGACTCACAGTCTTCTCTCCCTCAGGCTTCCATGGTGGTCTCAAGCTGCAGAAAGTTGGTGAGCCCTCCAAAATGGCCACCCGGGCTCAAGCAAATCTATCTTATGGGCAGATCCTCTGTATTTATTCCGGCCTCTCTCTCCTATCGCTGTCTTCTCTTTTGTTTGTTTGGACAGAATCTCACAATGTAGCTTTGGCTGGCCTAGGACTCTCTGTGTAGACAAGGCTGGCCTGAAATTCATAGAGCTCTGCCTGCCTCTGCCCCTCTGCCTCCAGAGCGCTGCTGGTTCAGGCATGCACCACCATTGTTCTGTTCCTTATTGACCCAACACCCACTCCTCCTCGATGGTGGCCAGTGCCAGTGTGACCCTGCCTGAGGTGAAGGTGCAGTAGCACTCAGAAGGAAGTTGGGAAGAAGGCAGCTTTAGAAGTTGCCCAGAAGAAAAGCCAGGAGGTGACAGGGAAAGTTGATCTGGAGTTAGTTAGATGAGGAGGTACAAGAGTGGTCCGGGTGGATATAGCCAACACCACCCCAGCCTTCTCTTTACTTTCTGTTTTTATATCATCATCATCATCATCATCATCATCATCATCATCATCATCATCAGGTTTTGGTTTTGGTTTTTCGAGACAGGGTTTCTCTGTGTAGCCCTGGTTGTCCTGGATCTCACTCTGTAGATCAGGCTGGCCCAGAACTCATAGAGAACTGACTGCCTCTGCTTACTGAGTTCCGGGATTAAAGACGGTCACCACCATGCCAGGCCTTTTTACTATTTTCTTTTCTTTTCTTTCTTTCTTTCTTTCTTTCTTTCTTTCTTTCTTTCTTTCTTTCTTTCTTTCTTTCTTTCTTTCTTTCTTTCTTTCTTTCTTTCTTTCTTCCTTCCTTCCTTCCTTCCTTCCTTCCTTCCTTTCTTTCTTTCTTTCTTTCTTTCTTTCTTTCTTTCTTTCTGTTTTTTTGAAGCAGGGTTTCTCTGTGTAGCTCTGACTGTCCTGGAACTCCCTCTGTAGACCAGGCTGGCCTCGAACTCAGAAATCCACCTGCCTCTGCCTCCCCAGTGCTGGGATTAAAGGCATGCGCCACCACTCCTGGCCCTTTTTACTATTTTCAAAAATGTATTGTTATGAGCAAGTGGTGAATGTACCATGACATACATATGGGGCTCAGAGGACAACTTTATGGGGTCATCTCTCTCCACTTTATGTGGCTTCTAGAAATCACACTCAGTACAGCCGGCTTATCCATCTCACCATCAGCCTCCCAAGTATTATGTGCCTGTACCACCAGGGGGCGCTCTGCCTCTGCAATCTGAGTTGGTCTTTCTGTGTTGCCTTGCTGAGAGCCGACTACTACCTGGCTGCCCTGCCCTGCCCTGGCCCTCCCTGCTTCAGTCTCTCTCATGCAGGTTTCCACTATGGGAATGGAGCTCTGGAAGCTGGAATTTTGCCAGAGACCCAGCAGTCAGGTGCCTGGGGAGGGAACGGGACTGGGGACGGAGATAGGGGACAGGAAGGTAGATTGAGCATCACTCCCTCTAAACCTTCTCTTTCATCCTCCAGTGTTCCCCATAGCCAATGGCTTTAGGAATGGTGAGTTGGACGCAGGGTACCAGAAACGATGAGGAAGAGGATGGGCCACAGTCAGCAGCTGGATAGGAATAACAGACTGATCCTTTGCAGGACTCAGGGAGGGGACTCTTCTCTACCCTAAAGCAACAGGCCCAACCCTTGAGAGACATGGTATAATAATAATAATAATAACAACAACAACAACCACCACCACCCAGCAAGAGAGGTCGAGAGGGTTCCAAAGTCCAGAGGACTGGGGCCTCCTGAGTGTCCAGTTCTGGGAGATACTGTACCTACTCTAGTTCTCTTCTTGCAGGTCAGGCTGGGGCCTCCCAGCCCTGGGGGGGTAGAATGAAGTCAGAATATGAATATGCAGGTCTCGGGATCCAGGCAGGTAAATGGGGCATGTGAACGAGGGTGAGTAGGCAGTATCAGGCCCTGAGTCCAGGCCTAATGCACAGCTATGGGGGACAGGGGAGAGGACACACACCTATGGCTGAGAGAATGGCATGAGGGTACAGGAGAGACTGAAAAGGAAACCATAGGGTGAGGGGGTGGGGAGCGGGCACTGAGCCCAGCCTGAACGCTGCAGTACTGAAATTCAGAAGAAAAGAGGGGGACCTGGGGCTATGTGGTTTATCAACCCTAAGTCCTCCCTCCAGGGCCCTATGGGCAGCTGAGGCCAGAGCTGCGTCTGGAGCACTTGGGTGAGTGAGTATCTTTATGAACCTGGGGTGAAGGAGCTGGGAAGACAGAAGTCCCCTGGTGTCCCACATGTCCCTGTTTTGTCCTCCATGTTGTAGAGGATCCTGAAGTGGAGACATATACCAACAGCCAGCTGGGAAATGGTTACAAAGGTAAGAGGAGTCATGGTGGCCCATATGCTCCTCTCAGGTGTCCCCAGACCTTGGCAGGGATAGCAGGCTCCAAGGCCTTAGACTGTGGAGTGGTGATCCCAAGAGACATCACCGGTGCTGACCCTGTTCTGCCTCTCCCCAGGACACTGCCCTTCTGGGAAATGCTGAATGGAACCTCTCCCCCACCTACCCTGAGGGTCTCTGCCTTAGAGCCTGGTGGAGGAAGAGCAGTGCAGCAGGAGGATCTCAAGACTTGCCCAGGGCACTGTCCTGCCCCGCCTCCTCTCTGGGCTGCAGTATTAATAAAAGTCATATGATTCCCCGTTTGCCTCTGTGTGAGGTGGAGAGTGCTGACTTCGGGGAGGGCAGCATGTGGCGTCTGTTTCATCATTCATCCGCTCGTCAGGTGACAGTGGGCTCTGTGCCGGGGCAGACTCCAAATGGAAGACAACCAGACTTAAAACCTGTCCCTGGGGGGAGGGTGTCATTTGGTCACAGTCTGGTGGAGAAAAAAAACCACATGTCTAATTTCGGGGTCTTTCGACTGGGCATGTACTTCAGGACCGCCTGGAATGCTCCAGACCCTGGGTTTGAGCTCCAACACTGACAGACAGACAGAGCTACAAAGACAGACCTACAACCTCTAGGGTCACATTCTGAGGACCTGGGGGTCTTGGATGTAGGGATTTTTTTTTTTACCACCCAAAAGAATGTTTTACAACTTGTTTCCATTTGTAATCCATTTGCTAAAGCTGTTTTTGAGGCTGGGTGTGATGGCTCCATTCTAACCTTGAAAGGGGGAGGCAGGAAGGCTGAAAAGCTGAGGCATGAGGATTCAGAGTTCAAGGCCAAGCACAGGCTACACAGTCAGTGTGACCCTATCTCAAAAAAAAGTTGGGGTCTGGAGAGATGGCTCAGTGGTTAAGAGCACTAGCTGCTTTTCTAGAGGACCTGAGTTCAATTCCCAGCACTCACATGATGACACTCAACTGTCTGTAACCTCAAGGGGCACTGCATGCACTTAGCATACAGACAGACATGCAAGGAAAACACCTATGCACATAAAATAATAATTAAAATAAAAATAGGTTTTCTAGTTTAATTGACTTATTATTTTGTGTGTGTGGCTTGTGTGTGACAGTGGGTGCATGAATGTCACTGCTCACAAGCAAAGATCAGAGGACAACTTTGGGGGTCAGTTCTCCCCTTTTACTGTGGGTTCCAGGCCTCAAAGTCAGGTTCAGTCAGGCTCCTGTGCTGGTTCACCAGCCTCTCTCTAGTTTGTTGTTGTTGTTGTTTTGAACAGGGTCTTACAGTTACATAAGTTAAGGCTGGCTCTAACTTGCTATAGAGCCGAGGCTTGTTTTGAACTCCTGATCGGCAGTGATATTTAGTTAGCCACTTTGCTCCTACAGGTCGCTCATTCTTGTTGCACCCACTCAGGAGCTATCTGGATTCACAAAAGAAAGACACACACACACACACACACACACCCCAGTTAATTTTAATATGCCTTTAGTAGCTCAAAGGCTGGACAGTTGTAATCCTTCTCACGGTACTCCTGCCTTAATGGCCTCAAATTCTATATTTTATCTTTGTTGCCCTGGCTCCTTCTGGGTAGCCCCTAGTCTTTGCTGCCCAAGATGCTTCTGGGCAGCCCTTCCGGGGACCACATTCCTTCTCACCTACAGTTTGGATGGTTTCCCTCCTGCAGCTCTAAATCTGATTGGTCTCCTCCTGAACCACGGTGTTCTCTGCTTCTCCCAGTCCCTAGCCCTTGCAAATCTAAAGGTCCTGCCTCAGTCTACCTGCTTAACCATTGGCTGTTGGTTCTTTATTGATTGATCAAAATCCAACTGGGGACAAAGACCTTCAGCATTTGGACATGCAGATTCCTGATTTTGGGGGTTAACTCAAAGCATTAGAACTAGTCTCCAACACTGATCTTTCAACACTGTGGTGGGATTACAGGCACGAGCCACCACACCAGGCTCAAAAAAATATTTTTTAAAGATTTATAGTTATGGTCAAATATCACTGAGTTAAAAATTTTGATATAGAATTTACTTTAACATTTTTTGGTTAATGCTTAGCTAGATTACAGATTAGAATTTTAGAATGGCCTACAAACTTGATGAACTAAATTAGCTACCTCAAACAGTTACAAACGCCAAGGATGGGGAGGTGACTCGCTCAAGAAGAACAAGTCTGTGGATTCAGGCTCCAAAACAAAAAAACCAATTAAATAAAAAAATCCCCCCAATTACAAATACCCTCTACTGATCTCTAAATGGTGAGGGGCACAGATCTTACAAACAGAACCTACAGAAGCAGCTAAGATTTCTTGGAAATTTGCTCTATGAGATCATAGAATACTTCAAATTACACACACACACACACACACACACCGCGTGCACACACGCACACGGGTGCACACGAGTGGGTGCCAGTTACTAATCCTTATTCCATGTTAGCTTATGCTACTGGATGTCTTCATTACTTCTTCTTGGAGCTGCAAATGTGGACACACAGGCCTCCAGGGAAGGGTTCAAAATGGAGGTTATGAAATTAAACTCTGACCTCAAATAAGTATCTCCCTGTTCCTCCTTGTTGTCTCACTATGGGTTCTACTTCACCAGGCTTTCTCCTTGCTGGAGCATAGAACTGTGAGCCCAAACCGCCTACTCCCAGGGAGGCCGGTGGACAGTAGCTCCATATCCCCATGCTGGAGATCGAGTCCAGGGCTTCCCACATGCTAAGAAGTCTGTCACAGACACATTCCCAGGCCCTTCTGTATCACTAGCTCTAGAACCATTCTGTTATGACTAATTATTATTATTGGTTTTTTCTCTTATAGCCCCGGCTGTCCTGTAACTATCTCTGTAAACCAGGCTGGCCTTGAACCCTGCCTCTGCCACCCAAGTGCTGGGACTAAAAGTGTGAACCCCCACCCTACCCCATGCTATTGTTTATTCTAATAAAAGTTCTTATATTCCAAATTTTTCTTCATTTTTAAAACCTTGTTTTATATGTGCTGAATGTTTGCCTGAATGCATGTATGTACATCATGTGAATGTCTGGTGCCCAAGGAAGCTGGAAGAGGGTACTTGACCCCCTAGAACTGAAGTTACAGATGAGACACTGAGACACAGTGGGTGTTGGGAATCGAACCTTGGTCCTCTGCAGGAGCAACAAGTGCTCTTAACCATGGAGCTGTCTATCCAGTCTCCTCCAATTCCAGCTTTGAAGAGATCGACCCCTTTTCTTTTTTCTCCTTCTTATGTTGTTTCATGTCATTTTGAGGCAGATTCTTGGGGCAGTTCAAGGTAGCCACAAACTTGCTGTGTAGCTGAGGCTGGCCTTGGTTTCCTGATCCACCTGTCTCCACCTCCCAAGTGCTAGGATGACAGGCTTGAGTCTCATTTATTTATTTTCTTTCTTTCTTTACCAGAATCTCACCTATTTGTCATTCACAGTTTAACATATATACTGCATATTGCCACCAATCTCTCCCACTCCCTTCCCGGGATCTCATTCAGCTCAGACTAGCTTTGAATTTGGCTATGTGGTTGAGGATAACCTTGGGCTTCTTCTGGTCTTCCTGACTCCATCTGCTTTGAGTTCTGGTATTATAGACATTACATCTGATTTGTGTGGGGCTGAGGACTCACCCAGAGCCTCATACAGCTAGGGAAGCACTTCATCAGCAGAGCTGGATACTCAACCCAAAACATTGCATTTAAGTACTTTTATCTTGTGTACGTGTATGTGTGTTCGTGCCACGGGTTTGGGGGTCAGAGGACAACTAATAGGAATTGGTTCTCTCCTTCCATTATGTGGGTCTCCGGATTGAACTCAGTTCTTAGGCTTGGAGGTAAGCAACTTTACCCATCTGGTGGTCTGTAATCCCAGGCTCCAGAAGTGGAAGTAGGAGGACCTTCAGTGGGACAGCATCCTGAACTTTGTATTGATGCCAGCTTGGGACACCTTGTCTCAAAACAGAAAATATATGAAAATATGCATCACTTCAGAATCACTATTGATAAACAGCAACCACTGCAGAGTTGTGACACATTCTATATTGGTAGGGCATGGCTTGGAGAGTGCAGCCTCTCAGAGTACCGTTGGACCAGGAGAGGGCGCCCCAGGCGCGTATTCACTAGCCGGAGCATGGCGGGACACGGTGATTGGTTGGGATGCCCAGGCAGCAAGCGCACCAGCTTGTGTTTGGCTGGAACCCGTTGCAGGAGACTCCAATTGGCCGGGCGGACCTAGCGGACTCGTGGCCCTGGCTCCCATGCTGCTGTGGGCAGCGCGTACTAGGCCCTGGAGTGGCAGCGGCAGCCAAGCTGGCGGCGCGGTGGCCCCGCTCCCGCTCGCACCCGCGGCGCGACCGCGGCCGCTTGCACTCTCGTCTGAGCCGAGCTCGCGCGTCCCTGCCGCCCACCCCGCCGCCCGCAGCGTCCCTGCCACACCCGCCGCTGCCGGGGTTGCCGCCTGGCTTGAGATCCGGACCACCGCCGCCCTCGGCGCTCGCCCTAGCTGAGCTGCCGCCGCTGCCCGCACTCCCGCTGCGCCCGGAGCTGCTGGCGCCCTGGGGCCCCGGGGTCCACCAGGCGCTACCAGAGCTGCCGCCCGAGGTCTGCGCGCCCGCGCCACCCGCTGCCGCGCTCGCCTTGCAGGACCTGCCGCGTCTGCCGGCGCTCGCGCCGCCGCCCGCGCACTTGCCACTGCCGCCGCTGCCCGAGGCCGCTGTCGCCGCCACCCCCGGGCCGGTGGGTGCTCGCGGCCGGTCCCCGCTGCTCGCCGAGCCTCCCCCGCAGCCGCTGCCGCCGCTGCCCGCGCGACCCTCATCCTTCACCCTGCTGGCACCGCCGCTCCCCCACGAGCCCTGGCCGCTCCCCGCCTTTCCCCCGCCGCTGCCGCTGCCGCTGCCGCCGCCCCCGCCGCCCTACTTCTTTCTGTCGCCGCCCTGCTGACCGCCTGGCCCCGCCGGGGCTACAAGCGGGTGAGTCCGTGCCTGGACACCGGCAGGCTCCGAAGGGCCGGGCCAGAGCTCGCCTGGGACTATAACAAGAGTGCCAGGACTGCAGCCAAGGCTCCGGGAGAAAAAAGTAACCTGGCATTAAGATGAGGGATGTCAGCTGGGACTGGCGACACACGCGGTAATCCCAACATTAGGGATACTTAGTAGAGGGATCACAAGTTAAAAGGTCAGCCTTTGTTACTTAGTGAGACCCTAGCTCAAAGCAATTTAAAAGAAAGTTAAGGAACTTTGCCCCTCCCCCACCTCTCTGTCCTGTACCTAGGTTATTTGAGAAGTAACTCATCAAAGTACTGATAAAACTAGCTGTTCCTTTGAGACTACCCACAGCACAGCACCTGCTCATGTGAAAGAAACCCAGTGGATGAAAACAGAAGCTTGATTCTTTTGTTTGTCTTGGGTTTTGTTTTGTTTTTGTTTTTTTTTTGGTTTTTGGGTTTTTTTTTTTTTTTTTTTTTTTTTTTTTTTTTTTTTTTTTTTTTTTTTTTGGTCGTCGTTGTTGTTTAATAGCCCTGGCTGCCCTGGACTCGCTTTGTAGACCACGCTGGCCCCAAAGTCACAGAGATTCACCAGCCTTTGCTTCCTGGAGATCAGACCTTTTTGCTATGTGGTATCAGCTGTACCTTGAACTCAGCAGTTCCATTATCCAGTTAGCCTTCTGAGTGCTGGGTTAAATATTTGGGATACCAAACTGGGCTTTGAGAACAAAAGCTTCAGACGCTGCAGTCAGGGTCTGGAATGACGCATTGTCCTTTATCCAGGGTGTACCTGTACTGCTAAGGCCTTCTTCACTTACCTTTGGAAACTCCCAAGTCTTAGGGGTGAAACTTCCGACTGAAACAGATCCAGGAGTCCTCCCCACAAATGGTGTTGATGGACAGTTGATACTGGGCTGGAGAATCACATGGAAGGACTATGAGGTCATCTCCAGGAGAGAAGAGACTCCTCTCTCCACCTTACAGGCCCCTCACCCCCACAGCTGGTTTCTCTGCAGTCAGGACACCTTAATATAAAGTTCTCTTTGTTCCACAGGTAGCCTGGGCTCAGGTAACCAAGTGGATGGCAGACCTCTTCAGCACTCGGGAGTGGTATCAGGAAGCAGCCTTGACCTTGGGGGACCTCTGAGAACCCAGGTCCCATCAGCAAGATCAATTAGCTTATTAGGTTCCTGTAACTGAAATAACAAATTATGCAAACTGAGCAGCCCAGGACAATAGGAATGTGTTCTCTCAATAGCGCTGGTGGCCAGAGGTCTAAAAAAGGACCTTCAGTGTCCACGGCAGCCTGAGACATGGCCTCTCCTTTCGCCTTTCTTCAGCAGGTCCTTGGTCTTCCTCTAGTGCTAGGAAAGTACTTCCTTTGCCTCAGCTTCTAAAGACATTGCCTTCTTAAATCTGAGGTAACTTCACATTGGGATCCTCCATGGATGTGTTTGCAAAGATACTTTTATCAGCTAGATGTGGTGGCGCACGCCTTTAACCCCAGCACTTGGGAGGCAGAGGCAGGTGGATCTGTGAGTTCAAGGCCAGCTGATTCTACACAGAGTTCCAGGCTAGCCAGAACTATATAGTGAGACCTTTGAAAAAGCAAACCAAAGACGCTCATCCCACGAGTCTCACACCCAAGCTCCATCCCCATCCAGTTCATACAGGCTAGGCCTTCTCTATAGTCCAGGCTGCCTTTGAACTCGGAGTCAGAATGGCTCTGCTACCCAAGTTACTGGATTGCAAGATTGTGCTACCAACCCTGGCTTAGGCTTGTCTTTCCCCACCGTCTCACCTTCTATCTGCCTTCTCAGAGCTTAACTGTTTTCTAGGTCATGCCTTTCACTGACCTGGGGCCTTGAGTGGTCTGACAGCCCGTGGGCAGTAGCTGACACACCAACCCTGGTATAGGGAAAAAGGAATATGCCTGCTTTTCCTAGTGCCTGACTTTCTGCTCCCCTGTCTTCCTAGGGCTTCGTTTCTGCCCTGGTCCCCACCCTATTGTCTTTCTGCCTTCCCACTCTCTTTCCTCTTGTGTAGCTCTTCTCTCCTCGCTAAGAAGTGGAGACTATCAGGAGAGATGCTGAATGTATCTTTTAAAGACAACTCTTAAGGGAGCCCAGCTCTCCACTGATTGAGTTGGATAATAAATTGTTACCCAGCCCTCCGTTGTGACCTACCCAGGTGAAACTACCTTCACGTTCTTGACAGAATGCCTTTGTCTGAGCCCTCAATGGGGGGCGGGAGAGGTGTTGCTTTGGAAACTGCTCGTCATGGCCCCATGTGGGGTAGCTCCTTTTCCTTTACAATCCAGAACTGCACTGGACATGGGACATCTGTGACATGCCTAGAGAGGCTCAGTGGTGGGAGACTGGGCTGCGGCTTGTGAAGGCTTTCCACACTAGGGGTCCAGGCACTGAGAGTGAACCCAGGATGGAGAGGGGCTTCCCAACAAAGTCAATTACATATACACATGCACGAATGTGAGAGAGGTTCTGTCTGGGGGAACCTCCCCAGGTAGTGTAACAGATAGTCAGCGGGGGAAAGATGCCTTACCCTGCTGCTGATGGATGGGCTCTCAGAGGCCTGCCTTCCTGAACTGTTGAGAGAGCAAGAAATCAGGGTCTTTGCTTCATGTTCCTCCTGTTGCCTGTATGTATACACAGCCTAGGTGTTTTAGTGCTCTGGGCCCATTTCCTATCTATAGTAGGTGGCTAGTGAGCTGCTGAGAATTGCGGGGTCTTCAGTCTTCAAAGTCGCTGAAGGTTCAGGAGCTAGGAACAGGCTCCTCTACGGGTGGGCTCTCAGGTTCTTAGAGGATGTAGCCTGAGGGTTCTTACCTTCCTAGAGGGTCATTAAGCCACTTTGCACTTTGAGGAAACCCATTCCTGTAAACTGAACTCTAGTTTGATCTGCCCTGCAGAGCCTTCTGGCCCCTGATGGGCCTATTCAACCAGGACAAAGAATGTTGTTTAGTTACTCTAGATGGGGCTGGGGGTGGGGCACACCTCCGTTTCCTCTAGCAATTAGGACACTGGGAAAAATTTCTCACATCCTTCCTAGCCTAGGGAGAGGGGAGGGGTGGGGATTCTGAAGGACCTGTTAAAGTCTCATTGAGATGGGAACTGCTCAGGGGGGCCCTGCCTCTTCATATCAATGGAACTGCTTTCCAGTCAGTAAATCCAAACTTGGTTAACCTTTGATTTCCCTGGACCCAACTGAGGTGAGATAGACTGGGAGATAACCTAATTGAAATCTAGGGCCACCCAGGTAGTCCCAAGGAAAACAAAGGGCCCAACAAGTGTAGTGAGCAGGCTTTTGCAGCCTGACATAGAGTCCTCTAAGGAGCAGTGCCCATCAGTTTTCTGGCACATAGGGGCTGTTCCCTAGGTTTGCTCTCCCCAGACCTGAAAGCTAGAAATAGTGAAACATGGCGGTGTGGTGCACACTTTTAATTCCAGCACTTGGGAGGCAGAGGCAGGAGGATCTCTGTGAGTTCAAGACCAGCCTGGTCTCCAGAGGGAGTTCCAGGACAGCCAGGGCCACACGGAGAAACCTTGTCTTGACAAACCAAAAAAAAAAAAAAAAAAAAAAAAAAAAAAAAAAAAAAAAAAAAGGCCAGCGAGAGACCTGCTACCTGAGCCACTTGAAGGCCCGTCCAACCAAAACTGCTCACTGGTGATGTGTCCTGTCTGCAACACAAACTTTCCTGTGGTTGGTGAGTCCCTGGCATTGTGAATGCTTTCTAGATAAAGGACAGGAAGCACCCCACACATTGGGGTTACAGAGGAATCAGGGCCTCTTGGCTCCTGCTTCCTGAGAATGCTTACTCTTGCTGGGTTGTATATTACCACATTCAGTCAGCCAACGGGTCTAGAACTATCTGTAGAATTGATGAACTACCTGGTAAAGCCTTCTGTAGATTAACCAACTCTCCCAATCTTGGATGCAGATCGGTCCTCAAACTCAAAATATCCAGGGTCTACCAGGGCGAGCTGGCCTCCAATGCCCAAAGCCAGAGGACTTTCTCTGTGCATGGTGAAGTCGCTCCAGGCTTGGGGTTTGGTGGAGTCCTTGGCCCTTAGACCCAGGCTAGCCTCAGTTTCAGACACCTAACCAAACCTTCATGACCAGATTCCAGGAGGCCCCTGGAAGGCTTTAGAAGAAGCCTCTAGGGGGACTGGACTCTATTGGTCCCATTTTACAGCCACTCCCTCATAGCATTCTGTGGAGTCCATACCCCAGGAGGCAGATGAGTTGGACAAATCTGACCTATCACCAGAGGGCTGGAAACTGGCCACTGATCTGAAACACCTCCTAGTCCTGACTCAGACACTACAGAAAAGAGATTCCCCACTGGCCATCAAAATGGTTCAGTGTGTAAAAATATACTTGCCAACAAGCCTGACAAACTGAGTTTAACTCCTGCACCCCGTGTGGAGGAAGAAGAGCACCACCAACTACTTATTGAAAGTTGTCCTCTGACCTCATACATGCACTGATGCCAGGTGTCGCAAACACACACCACACACAGATACGTAGAATGTTGTAAGACCTTGTCAGCTGGAAGGCTGGAAAGATGGCTCAGCAGTTCTGAGTGTGCCCTGCTCCTCCAGAGAATCAGAGGAGTGTTCCCAGCACAGACGTCGATCGGCTCCTAGCCACCTATAACCGCAGCTCCAGGGGGATCGATGCCTCTGGCCTCTGCAGGCACCCAGGCTCATGTGCATATACCCACCCATGTACTTCTGCCAAAATTAAGGGGAGAAAAAGTAGATGTGTGTGCAGGTGCCCAGAGGCTAAAGGCAGTGGTAAGAGCTACTAATGTGGGTGACAGGAACTGTCCCCAAGGATAGCAATCACTCTTAACTGCTGAGCTGTTCCTCTTCCTTTTTTAAAGACAAGAATTTCACTTTTAAAGACAAGAATTTCACAAGTCCTACCCTTTTGTACACCACACACACACACGTAACACATGCTCACTTGCGCTCAGGTGCACTTGCCTGTGGATGCTTTCATAAGTGACATTGGATGTGTATTAATTTTTTTTTAAATCAGGGTTTTTCTGTGTAGACCTGGCTATCCTTGAACTCCGCAATCTGCCTGCCCCTGCCTCCCGAATGCTGGGGTTAGAGATCTGTGCCCTGCTACTTTTTTTTCTCTCTCTCTCTTTATTTATGTATTTGACATTGTAAGTGCCCTGTCTGTCTTGGAATCCTGGAGCTCACTATGTAGATGAGTCTAACCTTGAACTCACAGATATCCACTCTGCCTCCTGAGTGGTAGGATTGAAGGTAAGTATGTGTCACCATGCCTGCATGGCAGTTTTTGTCTTTTAAATAATAGTCCTTGGGTCTGGAGAGATGGCTCAGTGGTTAAGAGCACTGACTGCTCTTCCAGAGGTCCTGAGTTCAATTCTCAGCAACCACATGGTGGCTTACAACCATCTGTAATGGGATCCAATTCCCTCTTCCTGTGACAGTGTACTCATATACATAAATAAAGTCTTTAAAAATATATTTTAAAAAATAGTCCTCAAAGCTGGGCATGGTGGCAAGACATCTTTAATCTTAGCATGCAGGAGGCAGAGGAAGACAGATTTCTATGAGTCCAAGACCAGCCAGGTCTACATAATAAGTTTCAGGCTAGCCAGGGCTATGAAGAGACCCTGCCAAAAATGCCTCTGGAAGGAATTTTTCATGACTTAATGAAATATGCACATATTGGTTGAGAGTTCATTTGCCAAGTTCTCTGTTCCAAGCATCCCACGAAAACTCTTTAAATTTTCTAAATGGAGTCTCTGATCCAAATAGTTAAGACACCTGGCCTTCCCTCATCACCCTCGGTAGGATCAGAATTTGAGCTGCAAGCAGGCAGTATTCTGTGCGTTGGGGACTCTAAGGGGTCTTTTCTGTGAACTGGAAATAAGGGCTCAGGGACATTTTAATCCTCTGGGCCTTGCTCCCTTGCCCACCTCTGTGGTATCTGGGCCTGGCTGGCTATTCATGTGACTGTGGAAAGAGCACTTTTGCTCAGGGTCCCCCTTGTCCCTTCTTGCTCCAGGCCTCTTTCTGCTTCTCCCCATCTCCACAAAAGGCTCTTTATCACCAGGCCACTAGGGACCTTCAGCAGCTCAGCTCAGCCCCCTAGTTTCGGCAGTGGGGGTGGAGTGGGAACACCTGAGCTGAGGTAGAAGTGTGTGCAAGTGTATGTGTGAGGGGAGAGGGGATAGTTTTCTAGGCCGTTGCCTTGGTAATGCCACCTGAGCTGGGCGCCAGGCACCTGTTGTCTGGGAGACTGTAGGCGGAGCCTCTCTCCTAGGAACTGCCAGGGTTATTGAGCTGAGACTGGAGATATAGATCAGATTCCAGAGTCCTGAAAGGATGGGGGAGGGGATGGGATATAATGATGGATAAGGGGGGCAATATTTACCCCACCAACACAGAGTGAGTTGGAGGGGTGGCAAAGAGGGCACAGTCTCAGGCTGAGAGCTCATCTGCCCATTCCAAGTCAATTAAAGGACTCCTCTCTCCCCTTTTCTGTTTGTCCCATCTTCCCGGAATTTCTTTGTTCTTGAGTTTCCAGTTGGTCTTGGCATCAGATCCTAACCCTGATGGCCCCTATCCATCCCCTTTTCACCATCGCTCTGCTTCTGCTACCCAATAGCAGCCTCCAGGTCTCTTGCTGGGCTCCTCCCCTGCCTAGGCCTTAAAACCCCGCCTGCAGCCAGCGCCCTCACACGCCCCAAGTGGCACCTCACAGTTCCCTGTTTTGAGACAAGCTGTATACCAGCTGAGAGAAGACTTCAACCAAGAAAGTATGTGCGCAGCTCGCAGAGAAGAACGCGGCTGTTCCTAGTCCATGGCAGATCTGGAGGGGCTGTAATGGGCGAAGGCTTTCAGGAAGACACAAGCAATACAGCTGAGCCGGACCTAAGGACTTCTTCGTATTCAGTGAGTATCAGATGTGTGAGAGGCCCGCTGATGTGAGGTCAGGCCTGGCCTGAGATCAACGGATCCCCCTCCTGAGCAGTGAGACCCACCCGAACTCCAACACGGTGCTCTCAATCCTGTTGCGTGATTCAGGCTGAGAGCAGAGAAGACCCGAGGAGCAGATGGCTTCCACTGGCCTTGAACTCCTCGGCATGACCCTGGCTGTGCTAGGCTGGCTAGGAACCCTGGTGTCCTGTGCCCTGCCACTGTGGAAGGTGACCGCCTTCATCGGCAACAGCATCGTTGTGGCCCAAGTGGTATGGGAGGGGCTGTGGATGTCCTGTGTGGTCCAGAGCACTGGCCAGATGCAGTGCAAAGTATACGACTCACTGCTGGCGCTACCCCAGGACCTGCAGGCTGCCAGAGCCCTCTGTGTCGTGGCCCTCTTGCTGGCTTTGCTGGGCCTGCTGGTGGCTATCACGGGCGCCCAGTGCACCACATGTGTGGAGGATGAAGGTGCCAAGGCGCGTATCGTACTCACCGCAGGGGTCCTCCTCCTCCTCTCGGGCATCCTGGTGCTCATCCCTGTCTGCTGGACAGCCCATGCCATCATCCAGGATTTTTATAACCCACTGGTTGCTGAAGCCCTCAAAAGAGAGCTGGGGGCTTCCCTCTACCTGGGCTGGGCCGCCGCCGCGCTGCTTATGCTAGGAGGAGGGCTTCTCTGCTGTACATGTCCTCCGGCCCACTTCGAGAGGCCCCGCGGCCCCAGGCTGGGCTACTCCATCCCTTCCCGTTCAGGTGCTTCGGGACTGGATAAGAGGGACTATGTGTGAGGCTGAGGCTTCTTCCAGAAGCTCACACCTGCAGCCTTACACCCGGCACTGGCTACATTCTTACATCTCATCGAATTTATGTGCCTGGGAAGCTTACTTCTTTATTTGGCCAGGGCTTGGCTCTAGGGGATCTCTGCTGGTCTGGCTTGAGCTAACCCTCTGCAGTGGTTGCAACCTTGAGAAAGCTCCAGATACTGGGTACCCTGCCCGTCGCTGCCTCCCAGGATATTGCTGTGGTTTGCTCTCCTGGACTGACTTACTCTGGAACCTGGGCCTCAGCCTCCTTGCCTTCAAAGTTAAGATGCGGACTGTGACCTAACAGGCCTTTAGCTGGTCAGGTCTAGCCCAAGCACCACCTGGATCCAAGTCACTCAGCCCCCTACCCAACCTGGGAATAAAAGCACATTGTAACTGAGCTTTCTCTGGTCTGTGAAAGGAGGGTGTGCATATTGGGGGGGGGGGGTTTGGGTGGGGGAGGAGGGGGGGGGGAAAGGAGTCTCCAACCAGTGAGCAGCTTGCTTAGACCATGCACTGCCACCTAACTCTATCGAGGCTTGTACTGAACACCAAGAGACATCAGAGGCACGTTATAAAAAAAAAAAATTATGTTTTATTTAGTAAAACATCATGTGGGCAGGGAAATGTGCAAGGTTAGAGGTGTGCAGGAGGGTCTACAGCACAGCTGGGACCTTATGCAGGGAGAGTACACAGTAACCTTGGTGATGGGATTGAGGGGCCAAAGGTTGGAAGTGCAGGGTAGAAAATTCTTTGGTAACTTATCACCTGGCCTTCCAGGACTGGGAAGAAAAGTCTGACCAGGAGGGCGTATCTGTCTTGTGAGTTACCTCCAGTCATAGCAGGAACTCTTGGGACAGGCCATTTTGAGAACCACAAAGACCAGATTCACAGGCAACTTTAAAACGCTTTGCACAGAAGATGCCCAGAATGAATAAAGACACAGGACCTCAAGTGTCACATCCTGCCAGCAGCAGAGACAGGTGGAGTTTGGACTCAGGTTGAGGCAGGAAAACTAGAGCTGGAGGTCAGTCAGAGCTCCCTAAGAGAGCCTGTCTCAAAAACAGATGGAACCAACCCTAGGGGCAGGGTACCACATGACTCACTAGTGGAGTGCTTGCCTACCAAATGCGTGGGGACCCAGGTTCAATACCCAGTATTGCTAAAGAAAAACAAACAAGAGAACCCCCAAACTACTCAGCAACTTTTCTTGATGGCTCAGCTCAGGTTCCCTAGTAGAGCCTCACTCCCCAGCGAGCATCAGACATAATTCTTGGTGGGGTATTCGGAGGGTCCCCGAGAATGTGGGATAGATGTGGAATAGCGGGCCATGTAATGGCCAGGTCCTCGGGGCCCTCCAGAAGAGCAGGAGCAGCACAGCAGCCCTCCACCTAGCAGCAAAAGGCCCGAGGCTGCCCAGCCCAGGTAGAGGGAGGCCCCCAGCTCCCGCTTTTGAGCATCAGCCACCAAGGGGTTGTAGAAGTCCTGGATGATGGAGTGGGCAGTCCAGCAGACAGGAATGAGGGTCAGGACCCCAGAGATGACAAAGATGATGCCAGAAATGAGCACCAGACGAGCTTTGGAATTCTTGTCTTCCACACAGGTAGTGCACTTGGCTCCTGCCAGGTACACGAGCAGGCTGAGCAGGACAATGAGGAGGGTGATAACACAGAGGGCTCTGGCAGCCTGCAGGTCCTGAGGCAGCGCCAGCAGTGAGTCATACACCTTGCACTGCATCTGGCCAGTGCTCTGGACCACACAGGACATCCACAGCCCCTCCCACACCATCTGGGCCACAACGATGCTGTTGCCGATGAAGGCGGTCACCTTCCACATGGGCAGGGCACAGGACACCAGGGCATTGACCCAGCCAAGCAGGGTCAGGACGATCCCCAAGATTTGCAGACCAGTAGAGGCCATGATGAGGTTGAGGGGGCTGGATAGTGTGGAGGAGATAAAGGGAGAATAGTGTTAGATTGGCAGGCAGGTCTGGACATCCCATCTCACCAGCTGAGACACCAGCACCAAGCACCTTGACAGTGGGCTACTGCGTCCTGCAGTGCGGATTAGATACACTCCCTGGGTCAATCAAGAGCAAAATAAGCATTAAATCTTCCCTAGACTGTGACAGGTGGAGAATGAAATCCTGTTGGTTTTCATGCAGGGGAAAGGAACTAGGACATACCTGAAGCACCGGCTAGCCCACAGCGACAGCTGCGTCCTATTTTTAAACCTTAGCTGAGATGGGGGTCTTATGTAGCCCAGGCTGGCTGGCCTTAAATTCCCTGCATAGCAGATGCTGGCCTTGAACTCCTGATCCTTCTGTGTCCACCTCCCTGAATGCTGGGACTGCAGGTGTTTACCATCAGAGGTGTAACACCTCAACCAGTTAATGCTGTGGTGGGGACTGAAGGCAGGGCTTTGTGCATGCCAGGCAAGTGTTCTAGGAGCTGAGCCACCTCTTCAGGTACATTTTATTAAAACAAAGGCAGTGGAATGTCAGGAGTGTGATTTTGGAATGGTCGGGCAAGCTTCAGGCACAACCTTATCGCTTCGGCACTCAGATGAGACCTCAAACTTCCTCCCACCACACAAGCAAGGTTCAAATGGAACCCCCCAGCTCTGCTTGGGTGGATCTAATTCCTTGAAATCCCACCCTTGCCCTTCCTATGTTCTACAGACATCTCCTCCCAGGCCAGGCCAGGCCCAACCCACCCTGTAGGGCAATAGAGACCAGGAAAGACAAGCCCTTTTACCCCAAAGCAGATTTTTCTAGGCTACCAGCTCGTTCTTGGTCCACCCCCACCTCTAAGGGTCAAAGTGCATGCCTCAAGGCTAGGAGCATTCTTTTGAATTTTAGACCAATGGCTGTGCTACCTTAGCCCCTCACCACATAGCTTTAAGAAGTTCAAGATACCATTGTCTTCTGGGACAGACTGCACCTGTGTCCTTCATTTCTCACTTCACATTGTAGATAAGAAGGGAATCAGTTCTGCTAGTCGGCCTGCTGTGGCTCTCCATTACCCTCGGTTCTAAATGTCCACCTTGCTCCTAAGAATGGCATAGTCCCCTTTCGACTCCTCTCACTTGTAGGTTCAACCTGGAGACCATCATCTCCCTCTCATCTCTGTCCCTCTCTACTTACCGAGTGCTCACTCAGCTTTGTCCGAGGGCGTCCTGTCCGGCTCGGCCACCCCTGATATCCAAGCCTAGGGGTGCGAGACCAGGAGGGGCTTAATGGCGGCGCCCGCAGCTGGGTCCACGCCTGCAGGTGAGGGGGAAGGGAGTCCCGCCCCGAAGTGGCCAAGCAGGTGGAGGAGGGGCGTCCCACGTTTCGGTGCCTTTGTCCCAGGGGAGGGGGAGGGGCGTTTAACTTTTCTGGAGCCGCGGGGACCCGATCGCCTCGCGGGGCTCGACGCAACTCTCTCCTGCCTAGGGACATGCCTCCCCAGGTGGCCGCCACCAGGATCAAAGCTCTAGCACTTTACTCACGCCCGCTCGCACTATGCCACATCCCCTGTCTGCGTATTTTCACACCCGCATTTTACACACTTACCCCAGGCTCACCTGCAAAAGAGACTGCCAAGATTCCCAGGTCGAAAGTAGGAATGAGGGCGGAGGCAAGGGGCCTTAAAGTCTCAGTGACGTCACTGGACCACCTCTCTCTGGGAGGAGCAGAGACCCCTGCCGCGATAACCACCTGAGTGCGTTTCCCAACGTTCCCTTAGTTGTTGGCCACTCCGAGGGCGGCACCTGCTGAGTTCCGCAACCTGGGCTGTGACTTGAGACTTTACTCAACTTTCCCCAGTCCCAGTTTCTCACTTTGCGAATGAAGACAGGTCTGTATGTTACCTAAGGATACATTACTTTTGTGGTTTTGGGGAGAGTGGGGGCAGGGGGAAACCTGTCACACTGCATACCTATAGTCAGAGTTTGTTCTCTTCTAACACTCTGAGAGATCCAGGGATCAAACTCAGATTACCAGGTTTGGCAGCAGGCACTCTTACCCACCGAGTCTTCTCGAGCCCTTAACGTTGTTTTTGTTGTATTCCCGAGGCCCTTAAGAAAGCAACATATATGCCCGGGCATGGTGACACATGCCTTTAATCCCAGGGCTGGGAAGGCAGAGGCAGGCGGATCTCCGTGAGTTCGAGGCCAGCCTGGTCTACAGCGTGAATTCCAGGACAGCCAGGGCACAGAGAAACCTTGTCACAAAAAAACCAACCAACCAACCAACCAACCAACCAACCAACCAACCAACCAACCAACCGTCTTAGTCAGGGTTTCTATTCCTGCACAAACATCATGACCAAGAAACAAGTTGGGGAGGAAAGGGTTTATTCAGCTTACACTTCCACACTGCTGTTCATCACCAAAGGAAGTCAGGACTGGAACTCAAGCAGGTCAGGAAGCAGGAGCTGATGCAGGGGCCATGGAGGGATGTAACTTACTGGCTTGCTTGCTTCTCCTGGCTTGCTCAGCCTGCTTTCTTAAAGAACCCAAGACTACCAGCCCAGGGATGGTACCACTCACTAGGGGCCCTCCCCCCTTGCTCACTAATTGAGAAAATGCCTTACAGCTGGATCTCAAGGAGGCATTTTCTCAACTGAAACTCCTTTCTCTGTGATAACTTCAGCTTGTGTCAAGTTGACACACAAAACTAGCCAGTACACCAACCAATCAACCAAAAAAAAAAAAAAAAAGAAAAGCAGCACGTGGGGTCTGGAAAGATGGTTCATGGGTTATGAGCCTTTCTGCTCTTCCAGGTGATGGGTTTTTTTGCACCCAGCTTATAACCACCTGAAATTCCATTTCCAGGAGATCTGTTGTCCTCCTCTGGACTCCAGAGACACTCATACATATGTGGCACATACACACAAATAAAAGATATCTTTCAAAAAAAATATCATTTAGCCGGGCAGTGGTGGCACACACCTTTAATCCCAGCACTTGGGAGGCAGAGGCAGGTGGATTTCTGAGTTCGAGGCCAGCCTGGTCTACAGAGTGAGTTCCAGGACAGCCAGGGCTATACAGAGAAACCCTGTTTCGAAAAACCAAAAAAAAAAAAAAAAAAAAAAAAAAAAAAAAAAAAAAAAAAAAAAAAAAAAAAAAAAAAAAAAAAAAAAAAAAAAAAAAAAAAAAAAAAAAAAAAAAGTATCATTTATATATATGTTTGCGGTACTGTTTATTGATACTGGAGAATGCCAAGCTTGAGACCAGCTTAAGCTATGCAGCAAGATTCTGTCTCAAAAAAACCAAACTGAACCAAGCCAAAGAAAACCTGGGTGTGGTGGCACCTGTCTGAAATCCTAGCCCTTGAGAGGCTGAGACAGAGTGTTTCAAATTCAAGGCTACCCTGGGATGGAGTATGAGATCTTGTCTCAAAAAACCCACATCCTAACAAAGCAAGCAAACATAAAAAGATGTGTGGATATAACTCAGTGCTCGCCCGGTATGTTCGAGCCTCTGGTCTCCACCCCAGAATTACAAAATAATAGACAAACAAACCTAATTTATTTGGATTTTTTTTTTTTTTTTGGTTTTTTTTTTGGGTTTTTTTTGTTTTTTTGAGACAGGGTTTCTCTGTGTAGCCCTGGCTGTCCTGGAACTCACTCTGTAGACCAGGCTGGCCTCGAACTCAGAAATCCGCCTGCCTCTGCCTCCCAAGTTCTGGGATTAAAGGCATGCGCCACCACTGCCCGGCTTTATTTGGATTTCAAAAGAGGAAAAACCCAACTATGCAGTTGTCTTATAACTGATTTCCTCCTATCCACACCGTGGGGACTCAAGTTCGCAGAGGGCGGAGCAGGGTAGACACGTGGAAGGACTGTGTTGAATGAATGGTTTAATTTAACTGACTGGGTTTAACCTAACTGCTTACTCTCGGGGTAGCAAAGCGGAGTAACTGATGGGGCGGGCCGAGGCAAGGGCTCGGCCCCGGAAGGCGGGGGCGGGGGCGGAGCCGCAGCCCGGAGTCTTGGCTCGCGGGTGGTGGGAGCAGACCGCTCTAGCCTCTGGACCGGCAATCATGGCTCCCGGTTGGCCGCGGCCTCTGCCGCAGATCCTCGTGTTGGGATTCGGGTTGGTGTTGATGCGCGCCGCGGCCGGGGAGCAAGCACCAGGTATGAACAGCTCAGAGGACGGTAAACCAAGGACTTAGGGGTGGTCAGAAAGGGAATTTGAGTGCCTGGAGAACGGAGAGAAACCGGGGAACGGGGAAGACACGAGGATCTGCGATCTGTGCTTTTCAGGCAGCGAGTTCCAAGTGGGAAAGGTCTTAATTCCAAGTTTTATCCGCAATTCGAGCTTCAGTTCCGCTACCTGTCCAATTGAAGTGTGGGGGTCTTCTGTCCCAATAGTGAGAGTCAGAGTAGAGAAAGTAAACTTGAGGGCAGGAGGCTTGTTTTGGAAAGGGGGCACGCCCTCACACTGGTCTGTAATGGGGTCTGTCCAGTCCTGGTATCTAAGAATCGCCAAGGGGCAATGGGGACTTTGCCCTCTATACCATGTGGGGGTGCCCCTTCCATCCGGTGACTTCAATGCCCAGTTATGCGGGGGGGAGGGACTGGGGTCGGGCCTGGTGCCCAGGAGTGAGTCACACTGTGGCGCGGGGGGGGGACTGTCCCCCCTCCCAAGTCCCGCGCTACCCGACCCCCTCCCGCACTGCCTCGTCTGGGTCAGGCAGTGTGGTCACCTGTGAGGAATGCGGGGGTGGGGGGGCGATGGTGACTCACGTTATTCGAGCCGACTGACCCTGACCTCAGCCCCCAGAATAGCCGCACCCAGCCGCCAGCTTCTGACCTGCAGCCCCCTCCCCAGGCACCGCCCCATGCTCTAGCGGCAGCTCCTGGAGTGCGGACCTCGACAAGTGCATGGACTGCGCTTCTTGTCCAGCGCGACCGCACAGCGACTTCTGCCTGGGATGTGAGTGGGGGCGGGGGCGGGGCCGGGGCCGGTGGCAAGGGGAATCCTCGACCTGGGTAGATGGTTGTTGGGGCAGAGAGGAGGGTTGTAGACTTAGGATATAGGAAATCAGGGAAGACTAACTGAGAAAGGGGCTTCTATCAGGGTGTGTGTGTGTGTGTGTGTGTGTGTGTGTGTGTGTGTGTGTGTGTGTGTGTGTGTGTGTGTGTGTGTGTAAGCTTGAGGCCCACTTGAGGGCAAGGGCTTCAAGGTCTGATTTGAACCCTGATCACCAGGCGCTGCAGCACCTCCTGCCCCCTTCAGGCTGCTATGGCCCATTCTGGGAGGTGCTCTTAGTCTGGCCCTGGTTTTGGCGCTGGTTTCTGGTTTCCTGGTCTGGAGACGATGCCGCCGGAGAGAAAAGTTTACTAGTAAGTGAACTCTCCACCCTCGCTCCTCCCACCTCCCTCATCACTTCCCTAATTGTCCCCTAATCACGACAACCCCACTTCTTCTCTTCCAGCCCCCATAGAGGAGACTGGTGGAGAGGGCTGCCCAGGTGTGGCACTGATCCAGTGAGGAGCACCCGTGCTGGTGCCCACTCATCGTCCATTCATTCATTCATTCTGGAGCCAGCCTGGCCTTCCAGATACAAGCCGAGCCAGACTCTTCCAACCACAAGGGGGTGGGGCGAGGTGGTGACTCACCTCCAAGGACTGGGCTTAGGATTCAGGGAGCCTTCCAAGGTGTCTAATTGCCCTGTCTCTGGTTCCGGGGCAGACAGCGAGCCTCTAGCTGGGTCACAAAGCGCCTCCTATTAAGGATCTGCAGCATTTGCACAAGGGAATTTCTTGCTCCCCACAAGTCCTGGCAGCCTGGCTGACTTGAGGGGCAGACACAACACTGGGTTCCACTCACTGGGATGGACTATAATGTCACTACCCTGAGTTTTAGCCCTGGGAATGGGTTAGATTGAGGGACCTGTTCTTAACACTAAGGGGGCTGGCCCTCTGGGAGGGCTGGCCCCAATACACAAACACAACCCATCCCCCAAGGGGGGTGATATTTATTTTGGGGATAAAGTTTGGAGGGGAGGGAGGCTTATTAATAAAAGAATCTTTAACTTTAAATGGTTTGGAGTATGGCCTGATCCCTAGCTTGACTCCCCAGAACTGGAGGGAGGGAGTCAGTCGGCCACTGCGGGGGCGGGGGTGAGGCTCTGACTCACACATTCTCAATGCCTGGAGCCCAGCCTGCCAGGACCTGGCTTGTCCTCACCGTTTTCCAGGGAAGATTTTGAGGAGAAAACTCCAGCATCCAGTACTCCACCCTCCCCAAAGGCTGCTGAGACATCTTCAACTGCTCACAGATCTTTATTCACTAATGGAGTGACACTTTCCCTTTCCCAGGCTGCCTCTCATTGAGGGTTCCACCGAGCTCAGTGTCCTCCTGTCAGGGGAAGGTCCTGGTGGCCAGGCACCTGGTTCGGAGAAGGACTTCATCCCTTTCTGGATGTTGCTGGTCTTTGCTGTCAGGAAGAAGGTGGGGCGGGACACAGGCCATTAACACTCAGAGCTCCATGATATCCCCAGCTGGGGATGCAGGGTAGTAGGGACTGGGGGTATCCCCCAGTCTCAGCAGCCTGAGGGCCTCAGGAATCAGGCTCCCAGGATAGCGCCAGAGAAGCAGCTCTGGGCAAGGGCTCCTGAAAGAAGAAAAAGAGATTGAAAGAACAGGGCACAAACTGGCCTGGCAGAGCCACCTCCTACCAGGTTCAGGTCCCCGGGAGCCAAAGATGGAAAACAGCAGAGAAGTTGGCTAGAAGCTAAAAATAGCAGGATGAGGCAGAGCGTGAGGAGGGGCTCTGAGGACCCAATGTGATCCTCTAGAAGGCCCTCAAGGGGAGGTGCCTACCTGAGTGGTGGCAGAGCTTCGGGAAAAGTCACAGGGGGACTGCAGTAGGGGTGGTCATTATGGAGGCTGAGTCGGGAGAAATGGGTGGCCATGTTCTCCTCATACAGGAACTGCTTGTGCAAAGGTTCTCTGGGGGAAAGACCGGAGAAGAATAGAGGCAGGGATGTTGAGAGTGAAGGCAAGCTGATGAGGACCAAAGGTGATATCTTGGGAGCCCCATTTGCCCCTACACTTATAAGTTCCTTCTCCAGGGCTCTGCATATTCATAGGCACAGCTCCTCGGAGAGGGGAACTGGGAAGTAGCGCCAGCCAGGTGTAGTCCACCCTCTTTGCCCCTTCCCAAAGATCTGTCCACCTGAGTCTCCAGGGTAAACCAGGATCCCAGAATCAGCCTTGTCTTGTGTGGCCTAAGCCACCTTCCCAGGCCATACACCAGCCTACCTCGGAAATCTTGACATTGGCTTCCCACCTTCAACATAAGCTGAAGCAACACGGTTTCCTGCACCGCCTCACCACTTTCCAAGATCCCCCTACTGACCAACCCTGGAGCCCCCAGGCAAAACTGCCCTCCGCTAGTCCGGCCCGCTCAGGAACCGCTTACGCACCTGGCGTCCAGGCCGCGAGTCAGCCCAGTGGTGGCCCGTGGGTCCCGACTTGGGGGGCCTCGCTCCAGGGGCTGTTGTAGGATCATTACGGCTCGGGGTCCTGCAGATAGAGGGGTGGGATTCAAGCAGCAGAGGCGGAGCCTTTGAGGGCGTGGTACAACGCGAGGGGCGGGGCCAGCGGCGTGCGCACTGGAGCCGTTCTACGCAGGCGCGGAAGACGAGCCGTACGAGGTTAGAAGGCGGGACAGGTTGGCGCGGTGGGGGAGGGGATCCGGCGTGGCTGGACAGCTCTGGGCGCTGCTTAGCATAAGGGTGCTTCGTGGAGCTCTCCTAGGTTTCTGTGGTTCGAGACAGCACGGACCTGCCGCCTTAGTTGTTGGGCGAAAGGCAGTACCAGGTCTTGGGGCGCAACGAGAAGAGCCACTCTCAGGCACGTCCGGAGTCGAGAGGCTGTGTCGCGCGTCTAGAGTGTCACACATAGAGCCCTCTGGGACTTGTAGTTCTCAAGATGGAGCATGCCGCACCGCTCGCGGTGCCTCTGGGTCAGGTGAGTCGAGTGTGTGCATAGTGCCTTCTGGGGTTTGTAGTCTTGCTCTGACATCTGACCCTGGTGTGTGGTTTGTGGGACTCGTCCCCTGAGCCCCTGAAAAGTGACCCCGAACTTTGGGATCTAATAGTGATAGAAGGATTAGATGTCAGTACATTTTACTGTGCGGGATAATAGAGCCACTTAAAAACTTTAGCACCGTTGGATGTGGTGCCGCACTTAAAATCCTAGCACTGGGAAGGCAGAGGGAGACATAGCTCTTGTGAATTGGAAACCAGCCTGCTGACATTCCAGGTCATCCAGTGTCTACACTGACTCAAAAAAAAAATGTTCATCATAATTGTATATGAGGTGCCCCTCTCCCTTTAAACTCAGGGTCTTGGGCATCATAAGAATGTGCTCTATCATTTAGTTACACCTCAGCCCACTGCTTACTGTTGTGAGACAGTCTTGTAAGTCTTGAACCTTGTTAAATATTGGAGAATGACCTTGAACTTCTGTTCCTCCTTCGTTTACCTCCCACTGAGTGTTTCAGGCTATTGGGTGTGCCACAAAGCTCGATGTGTTCAATGCTGGTGCTCAAACACTGGGCTTTGGGTAAGAATAGGCTTTCCGGCTGGAGAGAGAGTGGAGGATCTTAGCTGGGTGCCAGCACTCAAGTTCCAAAGCTAGTAATTGCCTGTTAACTTCAGCTACAGGGATCTAATCCTCGGCCACTGTGGATTCGCTTGTATACACTTCCCTCACACACTTATACAGATAATTAAAAGCAATAAGAAAGGAAGAAAGAAAGAAAGAAAGAAAGAAAGAAAGAAAGAAAGAAAGAAAGAAAGGAGCATGGTCTACCAATTGAGCAGTTACCCTCAGCCCCAAGAATAACTACACACACAGACACAGACACACACACACATACACACACACACACACATGTATTTTGAAACAGGGTTTCTCTGTGTAGTCTTGGCTGTCCTGGAACTTGCTCTGTAGACCAGGTTGGCCTCAAATTTACAGAGATCCACCTGCCTCTGCCTCCCAAGTGCTGGGATTAAAGGCGTGCGCCATCATTGCATACATATATATATATATATATATGTATATATATATATATATATATATATATGTATGTATGTGTGTGTGTGTGTAAACAATGACTCAGAATGTACATCAAGTTGTTGGAATGGATTAAAGGTATGTCGTCACACTTGGCTTACTTATTTTCTTGTACAATTTTCTCATTGTTTTATGTATGTAAGTGTTTTGCTTACATGTTGTGTGTGTGTTTATGGTATCCTCAGAGGCCAGAAGTGGTATCACAGGGGAGTGGAGAAATGGCCCAGTGGTTAAAAGCACTTGCTACTCTTCCAAAGGAACTAAGTTCAGCTCCTAATACCCATATAGGGGTGGGCTTATAGTTAGCTGCTTGTAATCCAGTTCCAGGAGATCCAATATTCTCTTTTAATCTTCATAGACATTTGTACAAACACACACACACCTTAAACAAAAGCAAAAACCAAAGCCAAGGCCTGATAACTTAATGCCTTTAATCCCAGCACTTGCAAGGCAGAAGCAAGATCTCTCTGGGGCCAACCTGATCTACATAGTTCTGGGCCAGAGAGGGCTTCTTGTGAGACCCTTTTCTGAGGGAGGGGGGAAGGAGAGGGAGAAGAGGGAGAGGCGTGCAGTGGAGGGAGGTGGCATTGGCTCTTTTGGACCTGGAGTTGCAGGTGGCTGTGATCTGCCGTGTGGGCGCTGTGAGGGCTCCCTGTAAGAGTAGTTAGTGCATACTTACCTGCTAAGCCATCTCCAGACCTCCTGTTTTTTAAGATTGATTTATTATTTAGAACCACTTAGTTGTTTTGAGATATTTCCGGCTGTCACGTAGGTTTGTCACGTAGTGGAATGTGTCCTTCTGCTTGAACCTTCTGAGTGCTGGGATCGCAGGCTACACGTGTGTGCTTGTTTCATGCAATGTGCTGTGTTAAGCAAGCACTCTACCAATTCAGTTACATCCTTAGTGTGTATTTGAGACTGTCTCTTGTAGCCCAGGCTACCTTTGAACTAACTGTATAGCTGAGGATAACCTTGAATTACCACTGATTTTCCTGCCTCCAACTGTCCAGTGCTGGGATTACATTCTGTGCTCTCCCCTCTGGCTGCAATGCTCTTACGATTTATTAGTTTACCTAATCATGACAGGGTTTCCTGTGAGTGCCATCTGTCTGTTCAGCCAGTGGGAGAGGCTTGGTCTTGCTCAAAGTTTTGGGCATGGCTCCTCAGTTCTTTTCTTACTCTCTTCCTGGAGCCACTCCTGTCCAGGCCAATGCTTGTTGACCTGGGTGAGATGGACTGAGAAGCCTGGGCAGGGGAAGTAAGCAGGAGTCTGTAGGAAGAGGCCCAGACTTCTCAGACTCTCTTGATCCACCCTTTTCCACAGGTTGAGGTATTTCAGGCCCTGCAGCGACTGCACATGACCATCTTTTCCCAGAGTGTCTCGCCCTGCGGGAAGTTTCTGGCAGCTGGCAACAATTATGGGCAGATTGCCATCTTCAGGTACCCTCAACTCTGACTCCCACCACACATGAGCCCTAGCACTCATGCCTCCTTGGGATTAGTGCTCCCTTCTTCTGACTTGGCTCCCTACCTCTCTTTCAGTTTGTCTGCTGCCTTAAGTTCAGAGGCCAAAGAAGAAAGCAAAAAACCCATGGTGACCTTCCATGGTGGGTATAGCTGTTGAGTGTGGTTCAGGTGACCTCAGGAGAGAGAAGGGCACACAGGGGCTCATTTGTTTTCTGTGTCTCTTTAGCCCATGACGGGCCTGTCTACAGCATGGTCTCCACAGATCGACATCTACTCAGTGCTGGAGACGGAGAGGTCAAGGGCTGGCTTTGGGCAGAAATCCTCAAGAAGGTAAGACGTCTGGAGCCTGGGGAAGACCCAGGCTCCCCCACCCCGAGACGCTCAGGGATCAGTGTTTCCTCCTGTGTTTCTCTCTGAAGGGTTGTAAGGAGCTGTGGCGTCGCCAGCCTCCATACAGGTGAGCCGGGGCCATGGCGGAGGAGGCATGTGAGGTCACAGACACGCTCTGTGATTTTGACCCTTCTCTTCCTCCACCTAGGACCAGCCTGGAAGTGCCTGAAATCAATGCCTTGCTGCTTGTCCCCAAGGTCTGAGCATTCTAGACCAAACATTCTTTACCCCTTCCCTACCCCGATGGACACGGACTTTGAGCTCTCTCCTGCCTCCCTCCATAGGAGAATTCACTCATCCTGGCAGGGGGGGATTGTCAGCTCCACACCATGGATCTGGAAACCGGGACCTTCACAGTGAGTAGGGGTCTGGAGCCAGGGCAAGTGCTGTGCTCCCTGAATCTCCTGAGCCTTCCCTCTTCCCTGCAGCGGGCCCTCCGGGGCCACACAGACTACATTCATTGCCTGGCACTGAGGGAACGTAGCCCTGAGGTATTGTCCGGTGGCGAGGATGGAGCTGTACGGCTTTGGGGTAAGGAAAAGTCCAATTAGAAGGTAAGAAAGTAAGCCAGGCCTAGTGGTGCACGCCTTTAATCCCAGCACTTGGGAGGCAGAGGCAGGCGGATTTCTGTGACTGAGGCAAGCTGGTGTGCATAGTGAGTTCCAGGACAGCCTGAGCTATGTAGAGACCTTGCCTAGAAAAAAAAACCAAAAAAAAAGCAAAACGAAACTAAGAAAGTGGTGGTGGGGTGGGGGTCTCAGGCTCTGTGGCTCACCAGGAGCCCTGCTGGTTTTACTTCCCCACAGATCTCCGTATAGCCAAAGAGGTCCAGAGCATTGAAGTCTACAAGCACGAGGTGAGGAGAGACTGCACCCGCGTCCCCTTCCTTATCCGTCCTCAGACGACCTCATGTCTTTTCTCCTTTACAGGAGTGCTCAAGGCCCCACAATGGGCGCTGGATTGGATGCTTGGCAACTGACTCAGATTGGATGGTGAGCTGGGCAGAGTGTGGGGAGGCATGGCCACTGAAAGTCCATGGCTCACAGTGACCAGAGCCTGCTGCCACCTTTCTGCGCAGGTCTGTGGAGGGGGCCCAGCCCTCACCCTCTGGCACCTCAGGTCTTCCACACCCACTACTGTCTTTCCCATTCGAGCACCACAGAAGCATGTCACCTTCTACCAGGACCTGGTGAGGCCCTCTGTCTTAATTCTGCTCCACTGTCCAGTGCCCCCACCTAGACCTGACCCCTGCACCTCCTCTTTGTCCCCCACAGATCCTGTCCGCTGGCCAGGGCTGTTGTGTCAATCACTGGCAACTGAGCGGGGAGCTTAAGGCCCAGGTGCCTGGCTCCTCCCCAGGGCTGCTCAGCCTGAGCCTCAACCAGCAGCCAGCAGCCCCAGAGTGCAAGGTGGGTCTTGGAATGGACGTGGGATCTCATGGAGCCTGTGGGAGAGTCAGCCATGTATGTCTGCTTTGCCTTCAGGTCCTGACTGCATCGGGCAACAGCTGTCGAGTAGACGTCTTTACCAACCTGGGCTACCGAGCCTTCTCCTTGTCCTTCTGACATCATGATCCTCCATTTCAGGAGCTAGAGTGCTGTTTATGTTTTGGGATAGGGGTCTTATACTTTAGCTCAGGCTGGCCGGGAACTCTTGTGGCTTAGCTTGGTCTCAAACTCCTGTCTGAGATTTGATCTGTGGACCATTACTTTCAGCTTTTGTTTTCCTGTCAAAATAAAACTTTTAGGATTTTCTTGTTTGCATTTTCTTCCCAAAAATGGAGACCAATTAAGTATAGTGATTTATATATTGCTCTGACTTATCCTTACACATAAATACCCATCCCCACCCCTCTCGCACACATGGGGCAGGGCCTGGTGCTTAGAAAAGATAGATCTATATAGATTCAAAAAATAAACAGCTCTGCCCCCGCCACCCACCTGGGGCTCTTGCCCCAAAGCTGGCTCCTGCTCCCAAAGTGCCTCTGTCCACCTCTTGGGACATAGAAGACAATGATCTCCCTTGGAAGTTATTTTAGGCCCCGTGGTTCCACTGGCTGTTAGGAAATTGAGCTCCAGAGTGAGAAAAGGTAGCCCTGGCCCCCAACCCTCAGGTCCTTCGAAAGAGGTTGCTCAGAAAGCCTCCACTCTGCCCGGATCCCAGGCGCAGTGAAAAGCGGGTCTTCTGGTGTCTTCGGGCGGCTGCAGCCTCACTGAGCTCTTTCTGGCGCTGGGAGCGCAGCTGCTGTCCAATCACTACCTGCATGTCGTCCTGCAGGTAGGAGGCAAAGCAGGGTTGGTATGGGGGTGGGGTCGGGTCAGGATGCCTGTCCACCAGTCCTCAGGACCTGCCCTCTCACCTGCCAAGCCTCGAGCTCCTGCGTCAGCGCCACCTTCTGGCGGATGGCGCGCATCAGCTCCCGGGACAGAGAGTCTCGCTCTAGGGAGAGGCGACTGAGCTCC
>CM052710.1:86150815-86201045 GCA_028551405.1 Uromys caudimaculatus
CCCCCCCCCCCCCCCCCCCCCCCCCCCCCCCTCACTTGTTCACTGCTTCATCCCGGTCAGAGAGTGCACAGCTCAGGGCTTCCTCTGGATTGTCCTGTGCCCTCAGCTCCTTCTGTCTCTGCAGCTCATCCCGCAGCGTCTGTAGCTCTGTACGGTGCAACGTGATCTACAGGCCAGGGAAGAAGGCAGACTGGTACAAAGGACAACCTGCCCTCCGGCAACCTGTGCCTGCTCCATAAACACTGAAGGAAACTAGCCCGTGTTCAGACTGAGTGAATCCTTTGAATCAGACTGGTGGGGGTAGTGTAGTAAAGGAGAGGTAGGGTAAGCCTTCAAAAGGACGGATGCAGGGAGAAGTTTAGGGAGGACAGTAGAGCCCCAGAGGGCTTCCTGGAGGTACACACCAGCTCAGGAAGAGTCCAGGTTCATTGAGGAGAGAGCTTGACAGTGGAGATGGGAAAGAATTGGACCCTGGGGGCTTTGTGTGCAGTACTGTGCTCTCCCACCTCATCCTGCAGCCTGGCCACTTCTGCCTCCTTCTCCTCCAGTATCTCCACTGGGCTCGGGGATGCTCGCTTCTTGGGTGGCTCCAAGCTCTCTTCCTGGATTGAAGGCTGGGGACTGGATGCCTCTTGAGTCTCAGAGGACAATATTGTCTGCTTGTCAAAGGAATTGGTCAGTGATGTATGTTAGCTATGGGAAAAGGAGGAGTGGAGCCTGCATCCTTCATACATTATTCGAATGTGGGGCTGGTAGGCTGCAAGCTCACCTGAGAGCCTCCATATTCATTGACTTGCTGATCTTGGTCCTGATCACTGTCAAGGCTGTGGGCGAGCTCCGTCTGCAGGGAGGCGCCAGATATCTCAGCGTCCTGGAGTCGCGACTCCTCCTCCAACTCCGACACGCGCTGCTGCAGCCTCCTCAGCGTGCTCAGCGCTTCTCCAGCTTCGAAGCGAGCGCGTTCCAGCTGCAGGTCATACAGACCATTCCAGCTGTCAGCAGGAAGTCAGCCCTCTGCGGCGGGCCCACAGGGGGCGCCCGAGGACAATGCAAGGGTCTGCACCCGGGTGGACCAGGCCTGCTCTCCTGAATCACAGTTACCTAGGACACACACCTCCCTTTTGCAGGCACCAATTTCCCCAGCTATAAAGCAGGGCGTGCCTGGCATCATCCTCTGCCCCAGGCCTGGCCCCATCAGGTCTTCTCACAAAGTGGGTTCCCTCCCCTGTGTAGTCTTCCTTCTAATTCACTAATTGCTTTGATCTAGCATTTATTGATTCTTCTGAGTCCTAGAGTCTCACCACAGTTCTTTGAGGTGTATGATACCACCTCATTTCACAAAGGGGGAAACTGAGGCAGGGTGTGGCTAAGAAACCAAACCATCTGAATTCAGACTGTCCTCCTCTTTGATTCCTTTCCACCGTGTCCACAGCCCCAGACTGTCCAGGCCAGGTATTTCTGTCCTGAGTTATGGCCTTGGCCTTCTTCCTGGCCTGCCAGACTGTCTGATGCACCTTAAAAGTGTGTGTCCCTCACTGGATACACTTTCTTGGCTCCCACTTGCTCTTGGTGATTTAACTGGCTACATCTCCCAGGAAGTACCGAGGACATTGTCCTGCTGGCTGGCCCCTCTCTCAGCCCCTCTGATCACCTCCAGCTGGTGCTCTTTTCTCTCTCTACGAAGCAGCAGCAACTCCTCATGGGTGGTCTGTAGTCTGCCCTGCCCTTTGTCCACTTCTTCCCGAAGGCCTCGGATCTGGGCCTCCAGGTCCTGCCGGCGGTCTTGCAGCATCTGGTTCTGGGGCCAGATGTCAGAGATGAGGCAGAGGTTGGGGCACGGGGCTGCCTGGGCCAGTCTCAGGGAGCTCCAGCTGCTACTCACCTCTGCCTGCAGACTCTCCAGCCTCGCTCTCAGCTCTGCCCCTGCCAGGGCCTGAGTCTGACACTGCCCCCGAAGGGTGTTCAGCTCCTGCTGAAGTTCCTGCTCAGTCTTGGAGGCCTGGGGAGGGGAGTTGACAGTGGAGCCATCCAACGGTCTGGATTCGACACCAACCCAGCCTGTCCACTGACCTGCCCCCCAACTGAGGACCTGTGCAGCAGTCCCCATCTCTCCAGGGGCTAGGGCCATCCCACCTGGGCCAGCTGCTGGCTGAGCCTGAGGTTTTGCTCACTGAGTTCACCAAGGGCCCTCGCCCGCTCTCGACCACTGTCCTGCTGCTCCGACCGCTGTTCCCCAAGCTGGGCCCGCAGGGCTTCCACATCTCCCTCCAGCTCCACAGTTCTGGCCTCCCACTCAGCACCCCGGGCTGCCAGTCCTCGACGGAGCTCATGATTCTCCTGCTGCAGCCTCTGTGTGGAGGGGAAAAACAAAGCCACCTAAGACTGGAGCAGACTTGGAGACAGAGATGGAGGGAGGGACACCCAGATCATTGTGAAAGAGGCCAGTCTGTTTAAGGCAGACAAGAAAGCAAAAAAAAAAAAAAAAAGCAAGTCAGTAGGAGGCAGAAAGAGTGAAATGAAACCCAGAGAGAGCTAGGAAGAAGATTCCAGGCTAAATAGGTAGGCTCACACAGGCCGTGTTGGGAGTCATAACCCTGATGCCCACTCACCTCCTGCTGCCGTCTGGGCTTCTGGACCCGAAGTCGTAATCTACGTTTTTGGCGTCTGAGTCTGGTAGAATTTACGCCCCGACCCATAGCCTCTCACACGTTGAAGTCTCCTGGAACTTCTGTGGGCCAGCTTGGCCCAGCCCCTCTTCCCATCTCCCTCTAATTAATCCTGGGCTGTCCCACCCAGAGCCCCACCCCTCAATCTGCCCTCCCCCAAACCTGTTGGACCAGGGGGAAAGGGGGGGGGACGACAAACACTTGACATACTAAGCTGCCCAGCATGGGAAGACAGACAAGTCTGGGAGGCTCACTGTCTCTTGAGGCCTTAAAGCAAGAAGGGATGGGCCAAGTGACTCTGACCACAGTTGCTACAATTATTAACAGGTGTTCATGCCAGGAGCTTTGCTGGCTCTCTATCTGCATTACTTCATTTCAGCCACTAGAGGGAGAACATTAACATCCTCAAAAGAGGAAACCGGGTCAGAAGCTGGAACCCTGCAAGCTAGGTAGCCAAACTCTTACTCAATATTGCTAGGGCCATAAAAGACTGCTTGGTGCTTAGCTCTCCTGCTGCTGTATGGTTTTGACAAGTCCTTTTAATAGCTTGCAAGTCCCTTTAACACCTCCAAGCCCTTTGTCCTTCAACCCCACAGACATATATCATCCCTATTCAATATTTCCTGTGTCCTTCTATTCTAGGATCTGGCTATTAAGAGCTGAAGGAGACCTTCAATGTCAGAGGGTCACAAGCAAATAGGCACATGCCCGATTCAGGCAAATTCAGAGAGAGACAGACAGAGAGACAAAGGAGGGCTATGGAGGACTCAGGAAGGGGGAAGCAGAACAGGGGTTCACTTCAGGAGGGGCTGATGTTTGCATTGGCCCCTGCAGAGCGAGGGAGGCCAACCAGAAAGAGGGTGGCAGGCGGAACAGCCAGTACGAACCAGGAGCAAAGGAACACATCTGTAATCTCAACATCTGGAACACTAAAGATTGGAGGAGGATGAGTTTAAGGCCAGTCCTGAGCTGCATATCGAATCTGACTCAAAACTGGGGCAGGCAAGCATACGTGAAAACCCTAAGGAACAGGCCTGTGTCACTGGAGGAACTGAAAAAGACCCTGTCAAAAGAGGGATGGTGTCACTGACACTGGAGGCCACAAGTTCCCTAGACTTTTAGGCCACGGTGAGGAATTTCAGTTCTGTGATGACAGTTGTGGTTCAGGAATTAAGTCATAAGCAGTATGATTGCTTTTTTTTTCTTTCTTTTTCTTTTTAATTAAAAAAATTTTTTTTGAGACAGGTTTTTCTGTGTATTCCTGGCTGTCCTGGAACTTGCTTCATAGACCTGGCTGGTCTTGGATTCACAGCAACCCACCTGCCTCTGCCTCCCAAGTGCTGGAATTAAAGGCATATGCCACCATGCCCAGCCTGATTGCACTTTTGATGCTCATTGGCTACTAGAGTCACAGAGTCCAGGAAAGCTGTGGCCAGGGCCGGGATGCTGCAGAGCCTGTGGCAGAGCCATAGGTACTGCCGCCAGTGTTGAAGCTACAGAGAGTGAAATACGTGGTGGGGAATTCAGAACCAGGCTTACAGGTGTGCACAGAGACCTGCACATCACTTGTGTGCACATGCTGGTTGGTGGCCTGGTGGGAACGGTGCAGGGCAGTTTGCTGCCAAGGTCAGCTTAGAGCAGGGATCCAGGTCTACAAGGTGGGTACATGAGGGTTTTTACAAATGTAGATTTGAACCCCAGGGCGAGAGTGGGGCTGACAACAGAACAGGCAGAGAGAAGACCTGACCCTACAACCCAGAATTAGACAAGAACGAAGAGAGAGGTTCATGGGAACACTGAGCTGAGCGCAGGCAGGCAGTGGCTCCCAGTGGCAGGGTTTGCTGTTGATGAGCAAGTCTTTAGATTTAGAGAGGACCAAAATTGTACTCAGGGTCACAGAGCCAGAAAGGAATCTGAACACAGATCTTGTTTGTCCTTAAATTATTTATCTGTCATTTAGATGGGGTCTAACTATGTAGCCCTGGCAGGTCTGGAATTTATGGAGATCAGCTTGGCTTCATGTACGTGCCTGTCTCTGCCTCCTGGGATCCTGGAATTAAAGTGTGTTCTGACACATCCAGCCTGAGATGTTTATTAAGTATTGCTATTCTGGGAATTGAACCCAAGGCCTTGCATGTGTTACAAAAATGCCTTGCTACTGTAGAACTACACCTCCAGTTTAGAGTTCTTGCTGGCTAGCTTTTTTTTTTTTCTTTTCTGGTCTCGTGTAGCCCAAGATGGATTCAAACTCATAGCCAAGTATGGCCTAACCCTACTGAACTTCTTGTTTCCACTTTCCAAGGGCTGCACACAGGAGCGGTGGATTTGTGTTTACTTGGCAAGAATTCTACCATCATACCAAGTACACCTCATCCCTAGTCTACTCTTCTTCTTCTTCTTCTTCTTCTTCTTCTTCTTCTTCTTCTTCTTCTTTTTTTTTTTTTTTTTTTTTTTTGGTTTTTAGAGACAGGGTTTCTCTGTGAAGCCCTGACTGTCCTGGAACTCACTCTGTAGACCAGGCTGGCCTCGAACTCAGAAATCCACCTGCCTCTGTCTCCCAAGTGCTGGGATTAAAGGCATGCACCACCACTGCCTGGCTCCTACTCTTCTTTTTTTAGATTTTATTTTTTAAATTAATGTGTATGTGTGAGTCCTCTCTGTATGTGCGTGTTTCCACTTTCTTCTTTTCTTTCTTTTCTTTTCTTTTTTTCTTTTTTTTGAGACAGGGTCTCACTATGTAGACCAGGCTGGCCTTGAACCCACAGAGATCTTCCTGCCTCTGGCTCCCATGCCTGCCTCTGCCTCCCAAGTGTTGGGATTAAAGGCACGTGCTACCACTTTTTCTCTCGGGACAGGTCTTGTTATGTAGCCTTTCTCGGCTTCTGGAGTGCTGGGACCACAGGCTTGCGCTATTCCTGACTTCCCTGCCCAGATCTATTCGAGAGACATTACTCTGCCCACGTGTCCTCTCTCATGCTCCTCTCCTCTCCTTGCTTGGCTCTCATTCTTGTCCATCCCAGCCCTGCCCACCCCCCACCCGCCCCGAGGCCAGCTCACTTCTTCATGTTCCAAGTGCTGAGTGTTCAGGGTTTCCAGCTGCCTTCGAAGCTCCTCGTTGCGCTCCAGAAGCATCTTGCCAAGTTCAGCGGCTAGCAACAGGTCCTTTTCTTTCTGTTGCAGCTGCAGAGCCAGGTCCTCTGGTTCTTCTGGCCCTGGGCCTCCTCCCAGGAAGGAGTCTCGTCGCTCCAGTACAAAGGGAAAGAATCCTTCATCGCCACTAGGAGAAGCGCCCCCTGAGAGCAGCCCGGAAGCGAAGCTTGGCCCACCAGGGGAGTCCATGGTGCCTACGCATCTGTGAAGACGGGTTGTTGCTGAACATGGCCATTCTGCAGCAGCCCCCGGGCTCACCCCCTAGCGGCAAACACCTAAGCCTCTCAATCCTGCAGCCTGGGCCAGCAAGGGTTAATGATCTATGTTGGCCACCCAGCTCCGTTAATGACCTTAGGGTAGACTGAGGCTGGAAGCAGAATGAAACCAACCATCTTGCTTTCCACCTCCTGCCTCCTGCCTTTGTCACTCATTCTTTGCCTTAGGGAAGATTTGTCCCTGCACTCTGGTGCCACAATCAACCCACTGACCGACCCTGCTCCTCTTCCCAGTCCCTCACCACCTGGGCACTAATCCTGGACGTAGACTCAGTCTTAGGGATGTAACCAACTCTCTATCGGGAGAGTGCAGGCTCTGGCTAGTGGGAACAGCTGTGTCTTGATCCTTTAGCCACAGGCACCCAACTCCTTCCCCTTCCAGAAACTCGGATCTCTAGTTCTTTGCCTTCCCATATCCTGGTCTACTTTCTCAGGACCCAAGTGCTTTAGACTTGATTTAGCCTTGTCAGCCTTGATGGCAGTCGCGTCCCTCTCCTGGATTCCAAGTGGAATCTCCGGAATCCTTATTTTATGGAGACTCAGGCATTCCTGCTTCTACCCCTCCTGACTTAGAAGCCCTCGTCCGCAGACCCCCAATTTCCCTGGGCCCTGGCGCTGACCCAGCGCAGGGCGAGGTAACAGGTTGTGCCAGCCAGCGCGCCACAGCCTCCACCTCGGGTTTCTGTTTACTTCCCGGCCCGCCCCTGGGGATGGGAGCCCTGTGCTTTACAAGGGCCGCCCAGGGAGAGGGGTTCAGGGGCTCAGGAGGAAAACCCTGACACTCTGGTTTCTCCACGCCAACCCCGGGAGGGTCCCCGCCCCCTACTCACCCCGGAGCCCACGCGCACCTGTTCCCCTCCCCTCGACAGGTGCCAAGTACAGCGGGGCCGGAAAAATTCCAGGTGTTACACATGTCCTAGTCCAGCTGTCCTGGGGCTAGACCCAGTGGGTTCCGGACCCCTGTTTTGGATATCCAATGCTTAGCCACCACTCTCTTTGCTGCAGGTGTCCCAGCTTCCCGGAGTTACTTCCAGAGTCCCTAGAGGCTGTTCCCGATCACCTTCATCCTACCGTTCCGACCCGTCCTCTCCAACCATGCCCAAACCTGGGTGTCCCGCCCTCAGCACCCCCTAGGCTCTCACCTGTCGCCACCGGGATCCCTCCGAGGTTCCCCGATCCCCGAAGTCCTCTTCCGGAGGCGGCGCCAGGTGCAGGCTTGCACAGGTGAGGGGGCGGTGCGGCGGGAGGGGCTGGCACGCCTCCTGGTGGTGGGAATGGCTAGGCACTGTCAAAGGAATGTCACCGCCATCCTCTTAAAGAGCCATCTTGCTTCTACTGGAAACATCAATGAAACACCTACTATGTGCAGATCTACAGGCTGAGCAAAGAAGTCGGCTTCTTACTCTTCATGCTTGCCCTTGTGATAGGAAATTATTAGTAAGGATACCGTGGTATGCCCGCCACTAAGTAAGCCCTTTTATAGAAACTTTTTCCCCCTTTGTGACATCCTAAGGAAACAGCAGCTACTGACATTCCATTTTACAGAAGGGCAAGCTGAGGTTCGGGAAACCCACCGGCTTTGTTTGGGGTACAAGTTTGTTATTGTCTTAATCACTTTTCTATTGCCGTGACAAAGCATTATGACCATGGCAACTTATAAAAGAAAGCATTTCTTTTGGGGGCTCATGTCTCCAGAGGGTTAGAGACTTTGATCATGGCTGGGAGCATGGCGGCAGGCAGGCAGGCTTGGTACTGGAGCAGTAGCTGAGAGCTCACCTCTGACACATGGGTAGGAAGGGGAGCAAGAGCGAGAACCTGGCTTGGGCTTTTGCAATTTCAAAGCTTACCTCTAGTGGCACATGTCTTCAAGTAAAGTTTGACTTCCTAATCCTTCCCAAACAGTTCAACCAACTGGGGACAAAGCATTCAAATGTATGAGCCTACAGGGGACATTCTCATTCGAAACACCATAGTTACGAACAGTGAAAATGTGAGGTGCCATCTTTGGTGTGTGTGTGTGTGTGTGTGTGTGAGACAGGGTCTCATGTATCACAGGATGGTTTCAAACTCACCAAAGAACAGAGGACCGTGAGCTTCCAATGCTCCTGGCTCCACCTCCTGATGTCAGGTATGCACCACCCCACACTCAGCTTATGCTGTACTAAGGTTTAAATCCAGTACCTGATGTGTGCTAGGTAAGTACTCTACCGCCTGATTATATCGCCAGCCCTAGCATCTTATTCTTTAATAATCCCATGCTGCATACAAGACGCTGATTCCCAGGTACCTAAGATGGCTTGCCTCAAAGCACACCTGAGTCCATGTGGCTCCAGATGTGGGGTCTCAGTTCTTTCTTTCTGCAGAGTTGGGTCTCATGCTCCAGCAAGGCCAGCAGCCATTGAGGGATACGAGCCAAGGTAGGTGATGTCGGACCAGCTCACAAAGTGAAACCCCAGCCTTGGCCTTTAGACACCAGGGCTTCCTGAGGCACAGGACAGGAATTCCAGACTTGATAAAGAGGACAAATGTATCTCTGGGAAAGTGGTGTGCGGGCAAATGTTTAACCTTGGGGTTTCTGGGGAAAGTAAAAGCTGTAACTTGATACGTTTACTGATTTCTGTGCTTGAGTGTAAGTAGGAAGGGTATATACATAATCAGGAGAGAGAGAGAGAGAGAGAGAGAGAGAGAGAGAGAGAGAGAGAGAGAGAGAGAGAGAGAGGTGGAAGAGGAAGGGAGAGATGCTGGAATTGAACCCAGAGCTTCTACATTCTACCCAAGAGCTCTACCTCTGAACTACATTTCTCATCTTCAGCTTTCCCAGCTGGTCAGGAGTATCTGCTCTGTGTGTTTCTGGCCAGGGTTCAGGACTCCTGAGTCTTGGAAAGTTGGAGGCCTTGGATCTTAAAAAAAAAAAAAAAAAAAAAAAAAAAAAAAAAAGGAGGTAATCCAGGTGGTGGCAGTGCTCGCCTTTAATTCCAGCACTTGGAAGGCAGAGGAGGCCGGTGGATCTCTGAGTGAGTTCAAGTCCGGCCTGGGCTATAGCACAAGATGCAGGACAGCCAGGGCTACATAGAGAAACCCTGTCTTGAAAAACAAAACAAACAAACAAACAGAAACAAAAACATAAACAAGGCTGGGAAGTGGTGGCCTGGGAAGCAGAGGCAGGAGGACCTCTGTGTGTTCAAGGCCAGCCTGGTCTACAGAGTGAGTTCCAGAACAGCCTAGGCTACACAAAGAAACCCTATCTCAAACAAACAAACAAACAAACAAACAAACAAACAAAACAAAACAAAAAGGAATTAGAAATTGGGACTCGTAGCTTATGGGGAAGGGACACAAGGGCTGCTTGAAGAAGTAGTCCCGGGGCTGGGACTCCCAGGTCCTGGGGATGACACAAAGTTTCCTGCCAGCAGAGAGCACATGGAAGGCAATGGGAGTTACAGATTGAAAACCTCCTGGGCTTCTTACAAGGGTGTCATTTGCCTCTCACCCCCACCCAGAACTCATAAGAACAAATTCCTCCTAGGTACCACCTAACCCCTTTGAAAATTAAGCAAAGCGTCCCCTCCAATGGCCAGTCACTTGGACCCCACCCAGCACACCACACTCAGCCAACTTTGGCAAAGGCCTTCCAATTAGGCAGGTGCTGAGCTCATCTGGACGTGATGAGACTACAGCCTTCCCTCTGGGAGGCTCACAGCACACCCAGGATGTGGGAGGGAGCGTGGACCTATGAACTGGAAACAAACCAATAAAACAGTAGAACAAAGGACCTCAGTCTATGGGTGCTGACATCACGTGGCTTCAGTTCTAATTCCAGTTTGGCTGTTGGCCAGATGTGTGTGTCTGTGTCATTCAGCTGACTAACCCCTGTGGCCCTCAGTTTTCTTATCTGTAAGTAGGGGCAACAGCTGTTCTTGGCTTTCAGGAGAGTAAAGATTCAGTGACAATGAACTGTACTTGGTGACTCATCTGTGTATTCCATTGTCTCTCACCCTCAGGACAAACCTATGAGGTCACTGCAGTGATAGGTGAGGAGCCCAGATGTGAGAGGTAAAGTCAATTGCTTGTGGATACTTATAGACCTCATACCAGATAATACCAGATAGTCGAGCACTGGGTCCCAGATTTGCTTTTTTTCTTTTCTTTTTTTAAACATGGAGTCTTCCTATATCACTCAGACTGGCCTTGAATTCTCAATTCTCCTCTTTTAGTCTCTACGGCACCAGAGTTTTTGGACATCCGAATGTAGTTCCCACCTCTGCACCTAGCCGTGGGCCACCCTACATTTGGAGACTTCCAGGTCTACCTCCACTTTCCCTACTCATCTGGAAGAAGCCGGGCAGTAGGGATGAAGTGTCCCCAGGGCGATGCTGGAGTAGCTGGAGACGAGGAGCCATTCAAGAGTCCTCCCTGCTCTTCAGTGGTGCTCACAAGCAAGGCAGCTTCCTGGAGGTCCGGGTCCAGCTTCTACACCATTCTCCTCCTCTCTCCATCTGACTAGCTCCTACTGAGACATGGCGGGGAGTGGAGAGAGGGAGTCTTCTTCCTGGGGAAGCCTTCCTGGACCTTACAGTGCCTTGGTCAAGCTCTGCTGGGCACCTCGAGGCCAGGTGAGTCTTGAATCATCCCTTCAATTCCACGCAGGCAACTGGGTAGGAAGGGCGTTGGTTCCAAACCTTGGTCCAAAACCCTTCAGGGCTTTATGGCATGTACAGAGTCTGTGAGCAATGAGTATATTGTGGGGAGAACTTAAAACCTTTGTATGAAATATTTAACACTGCATGCACTGTTAAATTTTTTTTTTTTTTTGAGACAGGGTTTCTTTGTGTGTAGCCCTGGCTGTCCTGGAACTCACTCTGTAGACCAGGCTGGCCTCAAACTCAGAAATCCGCCTGCCTCTGCCTCCCGAGTGCTGGAATTAAGGGCGTGCACCACCACTGCCCGGCTGTTAATTTATTCTTAAAAATTACTTAGACACTTTCAGAGTGTAAAGAAAGTAGCTGCAATATATACATTTGCAATTGCAGAGTAGTATTTAGCTAACACGATGATGTCAGACATGTAACCAAAGGCAACGGGATGGAAGGAATGCTGTCCCTATATAGAGCTAATTTGCTTCATATATCCACCAGAACCTGTTTCAAAGCCTGCCCCTGAGAGGCTGACGTCACAGAATAGTGATCTCGAGTCCAGCCTGATCTACAAAGCAAGACCCTGGCTCAAACCCCAAGACATACAAGTTTTTTCAGCCTTGCGTTTCACCTTTTTTCTTAGAAAAGGTAAATTATTTTCAGGCAGAGTGGCTCATGCCTATAGTATGAGTACTCAGGCAGTTGAACTCAGTCTAGCTTGGCCTATGTAGGAAGTTCTAGGCTATCCTGGGCTACAACATGAGACTCAACCTCAAAACCCGGGGTGGGGGAGAAGAGCAAGTTGTGTTGTGATGGGAGAGATGCTTTATAGACAAGGGGGAAATCCTTCTAAACCCAAGGCATCCATCATCTTCATCATCATCCTCTTGCTCTTCCCAACTTGGACGCCTACTCCAAGTTTTTCTTTAACTCTGTGTACAATAGTATCCTTTTCCTGTATTTTCTTCAGTTGAACAGATTGTTTTCTTTAGTACCAGAGAATGAATTCAGGATCTCACAACTAGTAGGCAAGAGCTCTCAACTACTGAGTTAATATTGCCAGCATCCTTAAAAAAATATTTTAAGCCAGGCCTGATGGTGTGCACACCTTTCATTCGAGCACTTGGGAGGCAGGGGCCAGTGTGTCTCTGTAAGTTTGAGGTAGGCCTGGTCTACAGAGTGAGTTTCAGGACAGCCAGGGTTGTTCCACAGAGAAACCCTGTCCCAGCAGGGGAAAAATTTGAGGAATTCCAGCTCTCAGGGGGCAGAGGCAGGAGGATCTCTGGGAGTTTGAGACCAGCTTTTTTTCTACATAGCAAGTTTCAGGATAGCCAGAGTGACATAGTGAACCACTGTCTCAAAACAAGCAAGCAAGCAAACAAACAAAAAACAAACAATACAACAACAACAACAACAACAACAACAACAAAAGCATAAGTTTTTGCCTGCTTGTGCTCACTCTCACTGACAGCTTCATCCATCGCCTTGCTGAGTCAATCCTTCCCCAGTATTAGAGCCAGCTTCTGGGTTCCAACCGAAGGTCGGCGGCTGTGCAGAACCCCCCCAGGCCTCCGCACCAGGTTGGGACTGCTAAGATATCCTGGACTGAATGATTTCCAGACCTTCCAGGCCTTTCCTGTGTGAACAGCCATTGTTGGCCCACGCAGACCACACCTCACTTCCTCCTGCTTTGGATACCCAACACATATTCAGTTCCTTTCGACTTTGGATAAGTTCATCATAAAATGGGTCTAAAATCAAAGCACCAGATAGTTAGGGTCTTCTCCTGCAGTTAGCCCCTATTTCCCCCATCACTGTCTACCATGCCTCCGTGGGGACAGAACTGCCTACTCAGGAGGAGTATACAGATTGTAGCTCTGGAGTCTTTTGGAATCTCATGCCTGTGTCTGTCACCTGCTGTCAGAGGGATGCCACAGAGCAGCACCCCCTCTGTGCGAGGGAGGCCTGGGATTCTGAAGTCCAGAGCCTGTCATCCTGAGAGACCTACACCTAGGAGATTCAGGTCCCTGGCCACTTCCTTTGCACTCAGAGCTGGGCCACTTCTCTGAGGACAGTTGGGACTTGGGCAAGGAGCTACTGACTGTGCCCTGAGGTTTCTTAACTTGGGACACAATCCCAGAGAGCTTCCTGAAGAAGGAAGAACACCCTGGCTGGGCTCCTAACCCTGCAATGCAGAAGTTGCCACAGGCATCTCCAGGAAGGCTGAGCCCCTCCGGCCTGCCTGCCCAGAGCTGGTTGGCAGAGCTTTGCTCTTTCAGATCTCTGGGCTCTGGGTAATGACTGCTAGAGTCTGAGAAACACAGCATTGGTGATTTTAGAGTAATGCCCTTTGCCTGCTTCAGGTCAGCCACCACTCCAGTAACAGTGGATCCCCAGCTTCCTTCTTCACCTTCTTTAATCTGCACTCCCAGCACCTGGAGAGGTGGAAGTAGGACGATCAGTAGTTCAAAGCCATGCCGGGGCTACAGGAAACCCTGATTCAGGAGAAAAACCAACAAAGCCTCTCTCGTGCATTCAGATCCCTTTTTACTTCCCCTTTAGGAGAAATATAGGTTTCCGTTTCTCTTTCATAAGGGCCTTTTCCAGTTAGGCCATCAATCTTTTTTTTTCTCGTTTGCAGATACACTCTCCCACTTAGAATGCTTAGAGTCCTCCGAGAAAGCCACGTGTGTAGCCAGTAGCACAGCCTGCAGTTCTAGCACATGGGAGGTAAAGGCAGGAGTTTACGGGGATTCAAGAGCAGCCTCAGCTACACAAGTTCAAGGTCAGCCTGGGTAGAAAGAAGAGAGAAAAGGAAGGAGGGAGGGTAGAAGGCAGAGAGAGAGAGAGAGAGAGACAGAGAGACATGGGGAAGGACACATACACAGAGAGATAGAGAACCGTGATTTCTGTTCGCTTCCTGTGCTTCTCCAGGAAACGGGCGCCAACAATGCCTGTGACGACATCAGCCTCTGCCTGCCTCTGCTCTTTTGGAATGGTCCTTGTCTGTGTTCATCTCTTTACCTCAGAGCACCATCTAGTGCCTGCCTGGTTCTCAGGACCTTACCACTCTCTATAGAGCTAAATGTACTGTTTAGCACATTGCCCTTTTATTTCTTTAAATGCGTGTGTACCTGAGTATATGTACGCACAACACAAGTGTACAGGAGCCCATTGAAGTCAGAAGAGCAGAAGAGGGCAACACATCCTGTGGAACTGACGTATAGACAGTCATGAGCCATCATGTAGATGGTGGGAACTGAAACTGAGTTCTTTCGAGACTAGGAAGAGCTGTGCCCAACTTTTTTTTTTTTTTTTTTTAATTGTTTCCAAGGTCTGGTGAGATTAGCTCAACACATGCCATTAAGACTGCCTGACTTCAAGCCCCAGGACCTACATGGTGGAAGAAAAGGACCAACTTCTATAAGTTGTCTGCCCCATGCACCCAAACTGGATAAATAAAAAGATTTCCAAAATCCACCCCTAGATAAAACAAATGAGCCAAGAGTGAGGGTGCAGGTCTGTGACCCCCGGTGCTCCAGGAAGACAGCCTGAGTACATAGTAGTACTCAGTCCACACTTAGAGTAGCCTGAGTTACGTAGTAAATTTCAGGCCAGCTTGGCCTACCTATCAAGACAGTGTCTTAGCATCACAGTAAATGCCTGCAATCCCAGCATTCAACAGGTGCACAGACAAGAAGCTGAGCTGTGTGAGGTCATCCTAAGCTACGCAGCCAGTCTGCGGTGGCCAATTGGAGCAACGTGAGACTCTGTTTCAAAAACAGCAACAGCAACAAACCCTATGCTAAAAGTCAAGCAAGCAAGCAAAACAGTATTATTGATTTGGGATTAGTTTCTCGGGATTGATGGAGCAAATTGTCCCAGACAGCAGGACTTAATGACAACAATGTGCCTTTTCACAGTCCTGGAGGGAGGAGGTCTGCAACCAGAGCCACGTCCTCTGTTTCTCCAGACAGGGTTTCTCTGTGTAGCTCTGGCTGTCCTGGAACTCTCCCTGTAGACCAGACTGGACTCGAACTCAGAGATCTGTATGCCTCTGCCTCCTAAGTGCTAAGAGCAAAGATGTGTGGCACCGCCACTTGGCAAAATTTAAAATTCGAAAATTTTTTTTAAAATTTGTTTTTCCATTGCAGAGACTGAACTAAGGCCTCCAGAATGCTGGGATCTTCTCACGTTGAACCACACCACAGCTCTTAAGTGTTTTGTTTTATTTTTGAGACAAGATCTCTAGTCCAGGCTTTCCTGCTTGCCTGGGATTACCTATATAGTTAAAGCTGACTTTGAACTTCTGACTCGTGTTCACATCTACTAGGTGCTAAGGTACAGATCTGTGCCACTAATACTCATTTATGCAGTGCTGGGAATGGACCCAGAGCCTCAGGCATGCTAGGTAATTAAACTATATCCCTAGTTCATAACTGTTTTAAATATGATGAGTTTCGGCAGAAATGGAACACAGCATAATTACCCTAACCATGATTAACTCCCCCTCCCCCCAAAGTTCTCCACAACCTTTGCAGTCAGTGTCTAACCCCGTGTAACAACTGAACCATGTGTTCCTGGACTTCCACAGTGCCCCCTAAAGGAAGTAGCTTTGAGGCTGGAGGGATGGCTCAGTGGCTGCTCTTGTCAAGGATTCGATTCCCAGCACGTACAAGGTGACTCACAACTGTCTGTAATTCCAGTTCTAGGTGATCTGACTCCCTCTTCTGGTTTTCTTGGGAACCAGGCAGGTACATGGTCCACATAAATGAATGATCCAGGTGGATTTCTGAGTTCGAGGCCAGCCTGGTCTACAGAGTGAGTTCCAGGACAGCCAGGGCTATACAGAGAAACCCTGTCTCGAAAAACCAAAAATAAAATAAAATGAAATAAAATAAATAAATAAATAAATAAATAAATGATCCAACACACACTCTCTCTCTGTATGTGTGAACTGTGTATGCACGTCTTTTTGTGGGTGTGTGCTTACATGGCTTTCTTCAATCCTTTATCTTTTCTTAAAACCATTTCTATTATTTACTTACATGCATGTGTGTATATGTGTGTACACATGCATGTGAGTAGTACCTGAAGAGGCCAAAAGAGGGCACTGGGTTCTGTGGGGCTCAAATTACAGGTGGTTCTGAACAGATTAGCATGGGTGCTGGAAACTGAACTCTAATCCTAACCACTGAGCCATCATCTCTCCAGCCCTAACCACTGAGCCATCTCTCCAGCTCCCTCATCTTTTCTTTCATTTGCATTTTGTTTTTAGTGGGTATTTTGTTTTGCTTTGAGAGGTGCGGGGTTCTCACTGTGTAACCTTAACTGGACCGGGACTTGATTTGTAGATCAGGCTGACCTCTAGTTCACAGAGATCCACCTGCATCTGTCTCCCACGTGCTGTGATTAAGGTCTGCATCACCACACTAAGATTCATCTTTATTTTTGGTGACAATGTCGCTCGCTGAACCGGAAGTTCCCAGGTTCCACAAGGCTGGCAGGCCAGTGAGCTTCAGGGATATAACAAGGTCTCTCGCTGAACCGGAAGTTCCGGTTCTACGAGGCTGGCAAGCCAGTGAGCTTCAGGGATGTACTTATCCCTGCCCAGCATCCATCACTGCTGCCGCAGCTGTGGAACTCAAGGGTCGGCGTTTTCCACGAGTGTGCACTTTACCGAGTGAGCTATGTTCTCAGGCTGGCTTCCTGGACAGACTAGAGTACTCTGACACTCACGACCATTGCATGAGCCAATGGGATCAATCAAAATCCTCAAATTAAAGAGGTTGTGGAATAGTGCAATGGAGTCCACCACTTCCTTCAGACTAGGAACAGTGTGTAGACAAATGCGCTCACACCATTCTTGGGAGGTCATTGTCTACTTTAGCTCATCTCTCTGGAGGACAAAGATTTATTCCCTCCTCTCTCTCTCTCTCTCTCTCTCTCTCTCTCTCTCTCTCTCTCTCTCTCTCTCTCTCTCTCTCTCTCTCTCTCTCTCTGTTTTTTCGAGACAGGGTTTCTCTTTGTAGCCCTGGCTGTCCTGGAACTTCCTCTGTAGACCAGGCTGGCCTCAAACTCACGGAATGTGCCTGCCTCTGCCTTCCAGTGCTGGGATTGAAGATGTGAATCCCAGCTAAGAATTTCTTCTTAATCATGCTCTCAGCACACCTGACAAACTGATTCAATGAACACCGTATCTTACCTAACATGTAGTCAGTCTTCAGATGGTCCCAGGAATGTCTGGTCTGGTACTTACTGTCAAGCACAAAGGCGGGAGCCCGTAGTACTGTTCACATTTCTCAAAACCTTTCTCACCCCCTAGTCCCCCCTCTCGATCTAGAGTGATACGTTGGATTTACTCTGTGCCTATTAACAGCTGGGCAGAAGTCCACAGTGTTTAAGATTTGGTTTGTTTATCGGTTCTTCTACCACTGAAGTCAGCTTTCTTTAGGCTTCCTTTTCTTTCTTTTTTCAGGCGGTGTCTCAGTAGCCTGGAAATGACTATGCAGATCAGTTTGGCCTCAAATTCACAGGGACTGCCTCCCTCTGTCCCAAGGACTGGGTTCTTCATATTTTCTTTTCTTTTTTTCTGCCATTTTTTGTTGTTGCTGTTGTTGTTGTTTTGCTTTGTTTTTTCTTTTTCGAGACAGGGTTTCTCTGTGTAGCCCTGGCTGTCCTGGAACTCATTCTGTAGACCAGGCTGGCCTCGAACTCAGAAATCCACCTGCCTCTGCCTCCCAAGTGCTGGGAATAAAGACATGCGCCACCACTGCCAGGCTTTTCTTTTTTTCTTTTTTTTTCAAGATTTATTTAGTTAATATATTTAAGTACACTGTAACTGTTCTCAGACACACCAGAAGAGGGCATTAGATCCCATTACAGATGGTTGTGAGCCACCATGTAGTTGCTGGTAATTGAACTCAGGACCTCTGGAAGAGCAGCCGGTGCTCTTAACCATTGAGTCATCTCTCCAGATCTGGTTCTTCATATTTTCAATAATCTAAACATATATGCTTAACTATATACTAGGTCCTGGGTTCTGTTCCCAGCACTGCATAAAACCTGTCGTGGTAGCACAGGCCTTAATACCAGTACTTGAGAGGAGAGGCAGATGAATCAGGAGCCATCCTTGGCTACATGGTGAATCTGAACCCAGCCTGGTCTTCAAGAAACCTTGTGTCAAAAACAAAGACAATAGCTGGGTGCTGGTGACACACATCTTTTTTTTCTTTTTTTTGGTTTTTTCGAGACAGGGTTTCTCTGTGTAGCCCCGGCTGTCCTGGAACTCACTCTGTAGACCAGGCTGGCCTCGAACTCAGAAATCCACCTGCCTCTGCCTCCCAAGTGCCGGGATTAAAGGCGTGTGCCACCACTGCCTGGCGGTGGCACACATCTTTAGTCTCATTACAGGGGAGACAGGCAGAGAGTTTGAGGCCAGCCTGGTCTACAGAGCTAATGCCAGGACAGTCAAGGCTACACAGAGAAACCCTGTCTAGAAAAAAACAAAAACCAAAAACTCAAAAACAACACTTAGTGAACATCTCTATGGACACATGGGAGGGAGTTTCACTGCCTTATTTACAGGGTGGAGTTAACGGGGTGGGGGATGGGAGCGGGGGTGGGGGAGAGGGGGGTCCCAGGAGCCCTTGCTGCGCAGTAATTACCTCACAACCTAGATGCTTAACATTTTTTTTTTTTTTTGAGGGGCTGGACCAAGGCTTTTCATACGATAGGCAAGTCACACTTAGAGTCATAGAGTCTCATCTCTGGATCAATAGTTCTTAAATACCTCTCTCTCTCTCTCTCTCTCTCTCTCTCTCTCTCTCTCTCTCTCTCAGTTGTGAGGTTGGCAGATCTGCCTTGAGGAACTTACAGGCAGATCGTGCTGGGGGGTGTGTGGTGAAATCAATGGGAGTTTTCTCCACACCCACACCTGGTGACTGGGCTGGCTGGCTAGATCTGTACCGGGTGAAGATTAGCTGCCACCTCTGAAGTGGCAAGGAGTTGGCAGCCGTCTCTCATCTTCACGGTGGCTGACTCTTCAGAGTGTCTCATATCAACCACAAACTAACTCCTGAGCACAGGGTTCCATTCTCACCATGCAATAAGGATCGGGACGCTGTTGTGTTCTATTGTTTGTAGTTTGTTCTTGAGGCAGGTCTCACATAGCCCAGGCTGACCTCTGACTTGATCCTCCAGCCTCTATCTTCGGAGTTCTTGAATTATGGGGGAGCACCCTCATGGGGAACACCACCTTCCATTTTATTCAGTGCTGGGGATGGAATCCTAAACTTCTTGAATACCAAGCAAGCACTAGCCAGCTAAGCTGCAGTTCTTTTTACTTTTCCTTACTTGTCTTTCTTTCTTTCTGTTTGTTTATTTTATGACTAGGTCTCAGTTGTACAGTCCTGGACGGCTTGGAAGTTGCCATGTAGATCAGGCTGGCCTCAAAGTCACAGAGATCTACTCCATGAGCACTAGGATTAAAGGTGTGCCCCCACCGCTGTGTAAGCTATCTACTTGTTTGTGTTTTGAAACAGAGTCTCTCTGTGTAGCCCTGGATAGCTGGAAGGCACTATGTAGACAAGGCTGGCTTTGAACTTATGGCAATCCACCTCCTGAGTACTGGGATCAGAAGCACTGTGCCTTTTTTGTTTGTTTGTTGTTGCTTTTGGGTTTTTTGTTTGTTTGTTTTGAGACAGGATTTCATGTATCCCCTGCTGGCCTCTAACTTTTATGTTGACCTCTTAAAATTTATTAAAATTTATTTTTATGTGTATGATGCTGCATGTACATCTGTGCGCCATGTGCGTGCCTTGCACGAGGAGGCCAGGAGGTGTTAAATTCTCTTGAACTGGAGTTTCAGACAATTGTAAGCTACCACATAGTGCTGGGACTCGAACCCAGATCCTCTGGAAGAGCAGCAGGTGTTCTTAGCTGCTGAGTCATCTCTCCAGCCCTGACCTTGAACTTTTGATCCTCTGCCTCCAATTTTCAGGTATTGGGATTACAGGTATGCTGGACAATACCTACTTACTTCTTGCTCCTTTTAAAACATGTTTAGTTACGGACTGGAGAGATGGCTCAGCTCTTAAAGCCTAAGATCACAACCAAAAGTCAGCCGGGCGGTGGTGGTACACGCCTTTAATCCCAGCACTTGGGAGGCAGAGGCAGGTGGATTTCTGAGTTTGAGGCCAGTCTGGTCTACAGAGTGAGTTCCAGGACAGCCGGGCTATACAGAGAAACCCTGTCTTGAAAAACCAAAAAACCAAAACCAAACAAACAAAAAAAACCCCAAAACCAAAAAAACTTGTGCCTTCCTCACTGATTCTGTGGACTTTCCCACCCACTCTCCTGTTCCTGAAATAATGACTCTGAGACTTATTATAATAACTGCCTAGGTCACAAGCTTTGGCTCGTTCCCCACGAGCTTATAACTTAATAACCTGTTTATTCTATTCTGAGTGCCACGTGGCTGGTTACCTCTCCTCAAATTCAGAGGACTCCTGCCACAGTCTCACCACTTAGGCACAATAAAAGCCATTCCTTCTTTTAATCCCAGCACTTGGGAGGCAAAGGCAGGTGGATTTCTGAGTTCGAGGTCAGCTTGGTCTACAGAGTGAGTTCCAGGACAGCCAGGGCTACACAGAGAAACCCTGTCTCAAAAAACAAACCAAACCAAACCAACCAACCAAACAAACAAAGCCATTCCTTGATGGGTGTAGTGGTGCACACATGTAATCTTAATGGTCCAGAGGCTGAGGCAGGAGGACTGCCATGAGCTCAAGTTCTATTACAGAATAGGCTACAGAGTAAAATTCAGTCTTTTTTGCTTGGTTGGTTTTTCAAGACAGGGTTTCTCTGTGTAGCCCAGGCTGTTCTTGAATTCACTCTGTAGACCTGGTTGGTCTTGAACTCAGAGATCTGCCTGCAGTGTCTTGATTAAAAACTTTTGTCACGGGCTGGAGAGATGGCTCAGAGGTTAAGAGCACCAACTGCTCCTCCGAAGGTCGTGAGTTCAAATCCCAGCAACCACATGGTGGCTCACAGCCATCCAGAATGAGATCTGATACCCTCTTCTGGGGTGTCTGAAGACAGCTACAGTGTACTTACATATAAGAAGTAAATAAAAAAAATTACAGCCAGGCCTATACAGAGAAACCCTGTCTTGAAAAACCAAAAAAAAGCTTTTGTCACTACCACTGTTACCACTACCATCTCCAGGAAATCTGATGCCCTCTTGTCCTCAGTAGGCACCCCACTACAACACAGACACACACACACAAATAAAAATAAAAGTAATAAATAAAAATAAAGTAATGAAACTAAAGTAAATATTTAAAAGGTTAGGCCAAGCATGGTAGCATCTGTAATTCCAGCACTTGGGAGACTGAGACAGGCAGATCTCTGTGAGTTCAAGGCCAGCTTCACCTACATAGTTCATTCTAAACTAGTCAAGACTACACAGGGAGGCCCTGTCTCAAAAATAAAGACAGAAACCAGCCAGCCACCAGGAGGCATGGGCAGACTGTAGACACCCAGTGGCCTACCAGCCTCTACCCCTGAGATTCAGAAGAGTGGGAGTCTCCCAGAGGCCAGCCCACTGATATGCTACTAGGTGAGGGTGAGTGGAAGAGGCCCAGAGGCTAGCCTGCCACCATGCAGCAAGGGCGGGCTGTAGATACCCAGGGTCCCACCAGCTTCCTTGCCAAGTGGCATAGGTGAATGGAGGACACCCCGAGGCTCTTCAGCAGCCATGCCAAGTGGTGTGGGCAGACAGAGGACACCCAAAGGCCTGCCTTGCCGCGGGAGCCACTTTGTGCAAGTATGTGGTGGCCAGATGGGAGAGAAAGAGAAGTGGGGCAGCCTGAGCTTCATGAAGGGAGGCAGAGCTGCAGACACAGGGTGGAGAGAGGCAGCCTGATATGAGTAGCTTGCCCTTTCACCTGAGGCCCCGGTGACGTCATAGCTCATGCTGCTGCTGACGGCCATGTCTGCAACTGCTGCCATGTAGCAGCAGGAGTCTGTGTTGATGTCTGTGGCTCATATTACCACTAGAGACAATTTGGATGCCCCTGGTCTAGGGTGCCACCTGGGACTGTGTGGATGTTCAAGGCTGGGCAGAGCTGTCCCCACCTCTCTCCAGGTGAAGCGCTCTGAGAATGGGCCCTTCCTTTTGCCTAGGCAGCACAATAGAGCAGGCTCTGGTGGAGTCAGCCCCAGGGCATGAGAGCTGTCTCTGCTGCTTGCCCATATTCGGCGAGCTAGCCGGGGACAGTGCTGGAGAACTCACCCTGGAGGAGGTGTGGGTGAGGGAGAACTGGCTGGCTGACCAGCTCAGCTGCCACCCAGGCCCAGATCCAGGGCTTCGAGTTGGTCCACTCCAACATCGACCTCATCTATGAACTGCTGGAGTACTTGAAGGGGGCAGATCCAGAGCTGCATGACACAGGACAATAACAGGATGTCTGAGAAGAGTCCCAGTGAGGACCTGATATTGATGGTGTAGCAGAAGTCGGAGCCCTTGAATTAAAACAATCACTTACTGCAATGAATGTTTGCGATGTGTGGATAAAAGGATATATTATGCCACACACTGTGACACACTACAGCTTCCATGACGAGATTTTTTTTTATGTTCTGTTTTTTTGTTTTGTTTTTTGTTTTCTTTTGGGGCTAGGTTGCAAGGGTGGAGGGCAGATATGAAGGAACAGGGAGACGAGTGGGATTGGGTACATGATGTGAAACTCACAAAGAATCAATAAAAGGTAAAAAATAAAAAAATAAATAGAAAGACATTTAGAGGATGTCCTATATATTTTTATGTTGAATCTCTAATTCCCATTGCTTAGGAATGTTTACTTCAAGGTCTGGGGAAGACATACCAGGGGTGCCATGAACCAGATATGAAGAAACAGCAAAGGGGTGGCCCTCTCTATGCCTAGAGGTTTCCGGAGAAACCGATGTGCTGGCTCCCGGACCTTCTGGGACTGTGAGAAAACGAATTTCTGTATTAAGTTACCCAGACTGCGATATTTGTCCGCAGCTCTGCAGAATGCAGGTTACCAATGTTTTAGTTTACATCTGCAGCTTCTTCATCCCACCCACTATTTATTTTGTCTAAAATGCAGATGAAATTCGAAGCGGCTCCAGGTACCAAGCGGCCAACATATTCCATTGACCACTTTCCTTCCATTCTGACCCGCAGCCCGCACCCTGATTACTCCCGATTCCTCTCAGCCCTTCTTCACTTAAATCTGATCCCTAGCTCTGCATTTCTCTAGCTGGAGAGGAGGCTCTGCAGATCCTCAACTTTTCCTCAATGATTGCCTTTTTTAAGAAAAAACAAAAAAACAAAAACAAACAACAACAACAAAAAAAACCTTTTGATTTTCTCTTCGCTTGCAGGTTTTGGATTTAAAAGCTTAGTCTGGGGAGGGCTGGGGGAACCTGGAGATGGGAACAAGACCTGAGTTTAGAGTCTAGAGGTGCCAGCGCCCTGTGCTCAAAGCAGAGGCTTGTACATCTGGGTGGGTTGGAACAATGGTCCGGGGCAACCACACTGCGCACAGCTGGCCCCGGCTGGGATCCCGCGGCGAAAGGAAGCTACGGAGCTCAGACGGCCCACAGCCTGGGGGTCCCCCGGCAGGGCGGCAGGATGCGTGGGGGAGGGGAGCTCCGGCCACCCCACCCCCAGCCCAAGATCCTAAGGAAGCAGAAGAGAGCTCGGCGACAGAGCAGGGATCTGGAAACAGAAACTTTTAGACTGAGGCAGCGGAGTAGGGAACTTGTCAGCTGGCTTGCCCCACAGTAGCTAGCCCTTGAGCTCGTAGGAGAGTCCCTGCGGGCCGGTGGGGAACAGAGAGAGCCCCTGGCCCTCCTCTTGGACATAGGCATTGGAAGATTGGACTACTTCCCCTACCAAGCCCTTAACGCTTCTCCGGGTGAGCCCCGCCCCATCCAGGCTCCCACTAGCAGATAGGGCAGTTGGCGCCTCGCCCTGGCCGGACAAGCACCTTGAGGAGACAGGAGTAGGGGACCTCTTTGTCGGACCCCTGTCCCTTCCTGCTCCTTCTCTACGCTCCCAGGACTTCCTGCCCCTCAGCCCCACCTCGACCCTCGATTATCGTCGCTCAGCCCGTGATGTGTCTCCCAGGATCCCAGATCTCTCCTGCCCATCTCTATTATGTGTCGGCTCCCTGGATCCGCGCCGGGTCCCTGGCCTCCTTGAGATCTCCAAGGCGGCGGGAGTCAGGGCCCCTTCGAGTGCTCCTGCGGTTCGTCCAAGCTGAACGCATCCTGAGGCTGCGGGCTCTCCTGTTGCTGGCTCTTCTGTTGGTTCTGCTGCAGCCGGTGAGCTCTCAGAATCCCAGGGCGCAGGACGTGAGCATGGGCGTGGTAAGCTGGGGTCCGCCGGCTCCTGGGATCACACAGGAAAGGAAAAGAGAGGGCGGTCTTCTAGTCTGAAGGGAAGAGGGGGCTGGCTTCAAATGTCCTGAAGGTGGGCTCTTGGAGCCCTGGAATACTGGCTCTATCAGGAGGTTTGGTGACTGGGATTCAGAAGTTTGGAAAGGAGCTAAAATTGGAAGCTGGGGCCTCACCTGCTGGATCTGTAAAGATGGCAAACCCAGGGCTGGGGGTTGGGGGCTGGGGGTCGTGGTTGTATGTATAAGGGAGGTAGGTTCTATCATCCAGGGTTAGGAGCTGTGTGTGGCTCTGGCTTCCCTGGAGGGCGGGACTTTCAAATAGTAGTGAGAAGGGAAAGCCCCATCCTTTTAGGGTTTCATCGGTCCTCCCCTATGGCCTAGGACTGGCTGACTCGCTATGGCTATCTGCCACCGGCGGATCCTGTCCACGCCCAGATGCAGAGTCTTGGGAAGCTGGAGAATGCGATCAAAGTCATGCAGAGATTTGCCGGACTACCTGAGACTGGACAAATGGGTAGGTAGCTCACCACGCTGCGGGACAATCCTGTCTCTGTGATTGGACCCGAGTCTTTAAACCGCAGGGAATGGCTAAATCTCAAGAGGTTAAAGATGCTGGTCTCCAGTCCCAGCCCAGACCTTGGAATCTCACTGGCCAGGCTTTGTCAGGCTCCAAAGCAGCAGGGATAGAACAGATCCGGTCCCCCTTCGCAACAAAGAAAGAACATCAATATGCAAAATTATTTCAGATGAGGCCATTCTGATGCTAAGAGCTGCTAGTCAGATTAGGGTAAGCCACCATTTTGTTTTTTGTTGACAGCAGCACAGATTAGCTTAGCACGCTATACCCTCCTGCCTCAGGCTGAATGCTGAAATTCCAGGTCTGTACTACTGCACCCAGCTGAGGAGGCCACCCTGAAATATGTCCTATGAGCTTATGAACTGTGGTCACAAATAGGAGGACACAGCTACAGGAAAACATCCCAGTAACTGCAAAAGAACTTGGCAGGCACAAGCTCATCTGCCTGGAGTGAAAGGCAGGCTGAGGGGCTTAGGCAAGAGCCTGATCAGGTGACCTGGGAAGAGGTTTGTTCCAAAGAAACCAGGGGAGGGAGGGGCCCAAAGGAGAGAGCAACTTCATCGGAGTTGGGGGTTTGTTGTTAGTTTTATTGGGAGGGTGAGCATTCCATTCTGTTGCTTAGGCTGGCCTTCAACTTGTAGTCCTCCTGCTTTAGCCCCACTGAGTAGAAGAGATGTTACAGTTACCAGGCCTTAGTGCTCAGCTCTATTTGGTCTTAAGCTTCTTTCGTTTGCTGCAGGCGCTGCAGGGGAGAAGGGGTGGAGATGTGACAGAAGCTGAGTTCAGGGAGTATATTTTGGAGGTAGAGCCAGGCTCCCCTCTGGAGTTAAATAGAAAGGCAGAGGGAGCTTGGAGAATCTTCAGTTGCTACACGGAAAAGAATGCCCCCTTTCCGTTCATCCTCAAACAGCCTAGAACACAGTCTGAGGTCACTATATTCTTGGTTACTGTTTGCTATTGCTACTAGTGAGATGTGGTTTGACCTCCTTTGAAGGTGAAATGACTTCTGAAAATGGGTGGTGCTAGAAAAGGGCTTACAGATAAGCTGATTTGGATGATGGATGGTTTCTATTATCTACTGGGGACTAAGACTCCTGTGCGTCTTCAGACTTTGATCAGCATCCCATGAAGACTTAAACCAGCCCGGGTGGTGGTGCACACTCCTTTAATCCCAGCACTCAGAAGGCAGAGGCAGGCTGATCTTCAGAGTGAGTTCCAGGACACCATGGTCTACACAGAGAAACCCTGACTCAAGAAACCAGGAAGAAAAAAAAGTGATGGACAGTTTTAAGAGGGGAAGGCAGCTTAGTGGAGCTCTGGCCTTAAAAGGAAAGGGGAGATGGCCGAGTTGGTAGTGAAGTCCTAGCCTTGCAAGCGTGGGCTTGAGTATAATCTCTAGAATCCAGCCAAAGAGGGCCCTGATGGAGCGCCGCCCTTGTAATCCTAACTCTGAGGAGGCAGACATGCAGGTCCTCAGGACTCACTGCCCAATCTAACCTAGTTGGGGAGCTCTGGACCAAGTAAGAGATCCTGTCTCAACCCCAAACTAATGACAGCCCAAGCTGAGCTCTGGCTTCCACACTCACAGGTGCACACGTGTACCCCACACACATACATGTACAACCCATTTGCACAATCAATCCATTTGCACACATACATGTATAACCCCACTTCACCTTTCTCCAGCATCCACCCATTGGGCCTAGAGAAGTGGCAAGAGACCCAGCGTAAGCCTCTCCGTGCCTCGGATAGTGGCCAGTCCACTCATAGTCCAGTGGAGAGTTGTGTCCAGCTTGAGCTGCCTCTCACGGTGACTGTCTAGGTTCCAAGTCAGGCCATGAGGTCTTACCCAACTTCTTTCTTTCTGGAAGATTTACTTACTTTTATCTTACATATTTGGGTGTTTGGCCTGTGCGTATGTCTATGTATCACGGAGGTCAGAAGAGGCTGTCGTGTCCCCTGAAACTGGAGTTACAGACCATTGTGAGCCACCATGGGTGCTGAGACTCAAACTCAGGTCTTCTGCACCAGCCAGTGGTCTTAACTGTTGGGTTAATTTCTTGGTTAGTGAGTACCATCATCACAGACTGTCCTGTTGTTCACCGTGCCTTGGGTTAATTTCTTGGTTGGTGAGTACCACCATCACAGACTGTCTTGTTCACCATGCCTTGGGTTAATTTCTTGGTTGGTGAGTACCACCATCACAGACTGTCTTGTTCACCATGCCTTGGGTTAATTTCTTGGTTAGTGAGTACCACCATCACAGACTGTCTTGTTGTTCGCCATGCCTTGGGTTAATTTCTTGGTTGGTGAGTACCACCATCACAGACTGCCTTGTTCACCATGCCTTGGGTTAATTTCTTGGTTGGTGAGTACCACCATCACAGACTGTCCTGTTGTTCACCATGCCTTGGGTTAATTTCTTGGTTAGTGAGTACCACCATCACAGACTGTCTTGTTCACCATGCCTTGGGTTAATTTCTTGGTTGGTGAGTACCACCATCACAGACTGCCTTGTTCACCATGCCTTGCTGTCTCCCACAGACCCAATAACAATAGCAACCATGCACAAGCCCCGCTGCTCCCTGCCTGATATTCTGGGGGCTGCTGGGCTGGTCAGGCGCCGACGTCGCTATTCTCTGAGTGGCAGTGTGTGGAAGAAGCGCAACTTGACGTGGAGGTAGGCCTTGTCTGTCCCGCCCTTGGCCTGCTGACTAGACCTTGCCTGACTGGCCATTTCCTCCACAGTCATGGGATCTCGTTCTCTCTCCCCAGCATCCAGTCCTTCTCTCAGAGCTCCCAGTTGAGCCGGCCGATCGTTCGGAGCCTGGTGAGCTATGCCCTGGCTGTCTGGGCTGCTGAGTCAGGCCTTACATTCCAGGAGGTGGATTCTCAGTACCAGGAGCCTGACATCGTTATCCACTTTTCCCGGGCCTACCACCAGGACAGTTACCCCTTTGATGGGCCTGGTGGCACCCTGGCTCACGCCTTCTTCCCTGGCGAGCACCCCATCTCTGGAGACACTCACTTTGATGATGAAGAGACCTGGACTTTTCGGTCAACAGGTAAAACTTCCATCTTCAGAGGGGTCACCTCTTCAGATCTGTCTGCGGAAGAACTAGGTTTGAATTAATGGATTAACGGAAGCGTTGTCAGTCGGTCGGTTGGGGATCCCCAGAGGAGTGGCAAGTGTAGACTATACTGGTATGCTGCTTGTCTATCATGTATGGGTTCAACCCCACGTGTATATGCACACACAAACACAAACACACATGCAGCCCAGCATGGTAACACATAGCTTTAATCCCAGCACTTAGGAGACAGAGTCAGGTGGCTAGTTAGCCTGGTCTACATAGTGAGCCTAGCCAGGGTTACACAGGGAAAGCCTACACCCCCAACAATTAAACAAACAAAAACTTAAAAAAAAAAAAAAAAAGCTTATTAATTTTATGTGTATGGATGTTTTGTCTGCAAGTGCGTCTGTGCACCATGTGCATGACCTAGTTCTGTGGAAAGCACATATGGGTGTGATCTACCATGTGGGTGCTGGGAATTGAACCTGGAGCCTATGGAAGAGCAGACAGTGCTCCTAACTACTTCTCCAGTTCCTAGCCTCCTCTGCCCTCCCCACCCCACCCCCGGAAAAAAAAAAAAACTTTTAAAAAGAGTTTTTTTTGTTTTTTTGAGACAGGGTTTCTCGTGTAGCCCTGGCTGCCCTGGAACTCACTCTGTAGACCAGGCTGGCCTCAAACTCAGAAATCCGCCTGTCTCTGCCTCCCATGTGCTGGGATTAAAGGCGTGTGCCACCACTACCGGGCAAGAGATTTTTTTTTTTTTTGAGACCTGATCTCATTATTGTAGCCCAGGCTGGCTTTGAGTTCACTATTTATTCTAGGCTGTCCAGAAAGAGATTTACTTTAAGGAACTGGCTCATGGGGATTGGGGCCAAATTTTGTAAGGCAGAATGAAAACTCATGCTAGATTTCTGCTTCAGTCTTGAGACAGAATTCCTTCCATCCTAGAACTCTCAGTATCTGCTGTCAGAGCCTTTTTGGATTTGGTCCGTCTGCACTGGGATGACTTGCTTCACTGTGAGCAGATGGCAGTCAAGTCTGAAATACCTTCACAGCAACATCTGGATCAGTATTTGGCCAGTCCACTGAGACACAACCAAATCAACTTAAAATTACCCCTATAGAGACCTTTCTAGTGCCCAGCTCAAAGCTGGGCTGGTGTAAAACATTCCAGCATCTCCCTGCCCATTAGTTGAGGCAGAAGCATGCCTGGTACTTACTGTACACACAAGGACAATTGCCAGAAATCACAACAGAAAGTTCTCAGCTTAAGTGTCCTGAGGAGGCAGCAGTCTAGTGCTCTTGGATAGGGTGGCGGTGAATCTTTCTGTTCAAATATACACCAAATCCTGGATGCAGTGGTACCAAAGGTAACGGCCAATGCCTGTAATCACAGTGCTTGAAAAGCTGAGGCAGGAGGATTGTGAGGTTGAGACCAGCTGAAGGTATATAGCCAGACTCCAACTCAAGACAAACATTTTTATTTTAAAAGACAGGGTTCCAAGCAGGTGTGGAGTGCACACCTGTAATCCTAGTGTGTGGAAGGCTTAAAAACAGGTTTGTAGTAAGTGTGAGATCAACCTGGGGCTACATAGTGGGATGAAGGCCAGCCTAGGCTACAGAGAGTGATCTTGTCTCAAACAAACAAACAAACAAACAAAAAACAAACAAAGAATGCTGAGTGCCAGGTCTTACAGGTCAGATGGACGAAGTCTTATTCACCTGAAGTACAAAGGTACAGGGGACACACAGGGAAAGCACACAAGCCAGTGAGTGGAGTGTCAGGTGGGAAGAGCCATTGAGGGAGGACACGGTCTGGAGCATCCATGGCCAGAAACCAAAGTTGTGGCCTTAGGGGGGATGGACACATGAGTGGACCTATGTTGTAAAGGGTTTTGGGAAGTAAGCAGAATTTAAACAACAGGTTTTGGAAAGCACCAAGGACACATCGAGTAGTTAGTTCTGCATCCTAGAAATATTCCTGGACGCATGGGGAAGTGGAGTGGAGAGAGGCAAATAGGTGGGAGTGGACAAAGAATCCAAGGAAGAGAATCTGGGGGCTGATAGTGGAGGGGGGGGGCGGCGGCGTTGGAGCAGGCTCAGATTGTGACCTCTCTAGATCCTCTGGTGACAGGGAGGATGAGATGGTTCAGGTTCAGCTCTACAAGATTGCTACAGTTAGATTGGGGTGTGGGGGAGGGAGCAGTGGGCGGGTAGAAAGTGCAGGTGGCACAGAGCTTAAATGTCCTCCTTAGAACCTACATCCCTGGAACTGGAGAGAGGGCTCAGAGGTTAAGAGCACTGGTTTCTGCAGGACCTGGGTTCAATTCCCAACACCGAAACGGTGGCTCACAACTGTGTAAACTTCAGTCCTAGGGCTGCCAACAGCCTCACACAGACACACATGCAGAACTTGGATTCTTGGTTCTGTCCCTGGTCAAGTTTCCCAGAAGTAGAGTTTCAGATAGAAATTCTTTTTTTCTCTTGCCCTCCCCGATTCCTGCACTGAGCCCCCATTTTTTTCCTGTTGTATTTTTTTCTTGTTTCCAGATAGAAAAATTTCCTTTCCTTTCCTTTCCTTTCCTTTCCTTTCCTTTCCTTTCCTTTCCTTTCCTTTCCTTTCCTTTCCTTTCCTTTCCCTTTCTTTCCTTTCCCTTTCCTTTCCCTTTCTTTCTTTCTTTAAAATTTAAGACAGGGTTTTCTATGTAGCTCTGGCTGTCCTCTCTGAAGACTAGACTAGACTTGAGCTCAGAGATCCACGGGTCTCTGCCTCCCGGGGGCTGGGATTAAAGATGTGCACCACTACCTCCCTGCCAGATAGACTTTTTAAAAAAAGGTTTAATGATTTATTTCATGTATGTGGGTACACTGTCGCTGTCTTCAGACACGCCAGAAGAGAGCATCACATCCCATTACAGATGGTTGTGAGCCACCATGTGGTTGCTGGGAATTGAACTCAGGACCTCTGGAAGAGCGGTCTGTGCTCATAATGGCTGAGCCATCTCTCCAGCCTGAGATAGAAATTCTTTTTTTTTTTTTTTTTTTTTTCGAGACAGGGTTTCTCTGTGTAGCCCTGGCTGTCCTGGAACTCACTCTGTAGACCAGGCTGGCCTCGAACTCAGAAATCCACCTGCCCCTGCCTCCCAACTGCTGGGATTAAAGGTGTGCGCCACCACTGCCCAGCCCGATAGAAATTCTTAAGCAGGTAATTTCTCGGGGGGAGGGGGGACTAACAGGAGGGAGAATGATACGGCTAAGCAAGGATGTGGGCAAGCTCCTCTCAGTTCTGTACCAATCGGCTGCTCGTTCGTTTGCTGTGCTGGGGTAGGATGATGGGGAGGAGACAGCTAGGTCCGGTGCCCAGGCTTTGTGGGGCACTCACTGTAAGGCAGTATCCAGCAACACTGAGGCTCGGGATGCAGCAAGTGCTCTGTCACTGAGCCACACACATCTCCAGTGCAAGTAGGTCAGTCTCGAAGCTGAATCAGTTCAGCTTCCTCCGCTTGCGATAAGTACAGATGACACTGCTTTCTTGCACTGTTTCCTCAGCTAGAGGTGAGGTAAGGAGAGTGTCCGGTGGTGGTTTCCTTCTTCCTTGAGCTCATCAGCTGCGGTCCTGCTGCGGGTGGTTCGTTTCCTTTTTACTTGCATGCACCTGCATTCCCGCCTGGGGAGAGGGATCGGCAAGGTTGCCTGGAAGAAATGGGAGAATTTGAAAGTCGAGAAAAGAGCCATGGCGAGCCTCAAAGTTAAAAAGTAGTGGCTGGGCCGGGCAGTGGTGGCGCATGCCTTTAATCCCAGCACTCAGGAGGCAGAGGCAGGTGGATTTCTGAGTTTGAGGCCAGTCTGGTCTACAGAGTGAGTTCCAGGACAGCCAGGGCTATACAGAGAGAAACCCTGTCTCGAAAAACCAAAGGGGGGGGGGGGGTAGTGGCTGGGAAGGAGGACTTAAAGAGAGATGCAGAGCTGGGTGTGGTAGGACATTCCTGTAATCCCAGCATTTGGAAGCAAAGGCAGGGTGGTCTATACAAGTGACCAGTCAATGAACAATCTCAAGAATTCTTGTCAGCAAGCAAGACACACGGCCTTGGGGGAAAACAAAAAACAAAAAAAACCAACCTGAACCTAAAACAATGGAGGTGGGGAGAAAATGAGAAGTAGTTAGGCATTGCCACACCACAAACAACTGTTACCTGGCCAGGATTTGGTTATGTGAGGACTAGTGACCTTTCTATGCCTGTAAATCACATCTCCATGGACATGAGAATCCCAAAGTAGAGTTCAGTGTGAGAAGAATCGAGAGAGTGGAAGCTGTGATCACTGAGTGGCCAGAAGCAGGGCAGAACCTAGTGTGGCGGGGATCCTGGCAGCCAGGTCCGAGGGGTATCAGCACTACCACTGAGTCAGTAGAAAGGATGGATGTGGGGGCATTTATAGGAAGTGTGTGCGTGTGCTGCACACCTTTACCCCCAGCCCTTGGCAGGCAGAGGCAGGCGGATCTCTGTGTGTGGTGACAATTTTGGATTTTTTTTTAAAAAGGAAAACACAGAAATAATATGTTTTCGTTTTAATACCAGATGTGGGTCGTTATGGGGCTGCTTCTGATTGTCCACGGCAGCCAACCACGATTCGCCTCGTGCTCTAGCAGGGGCATGATTTTGCCAGCTGCAGATAGTTTCTGGGATTGTGTGGTGTTTGGTATGTTGGGGACCTTTCAGACAGTTGGTGAGGGTGAGTGGGTTGGTTGGTTGTTGGCGGTTGTGGTTTGTTAAGTAGTTATGTAAAAAGAAGAAACAATCACAACAAGAAATTAGGTATCTTGACAGCGAAGATCAAGCTTGCCTCGGGGAACTCAGTGTCCCTAATCAGCAGGCAGTAGTCTGTAATGATATTGTCACCCCTTTCCGACCCCTGACTTTATTCAGGGAGCTCTTTCCTTTCCTCTTTATCCCTTTTTTCTCTCTTATCTAAAGTTAAGGGGTTGAAAGGGTGGAAGAAAAGGGGTAGAGAAGAGTGGAAACAAAGAACCCACAAAGTAGCCAAAGACAGCTGCTCCATCTGTGAGCTATGGGTTAGCGTGAATTCCTGAATGCCTTGAAGTCCTAGGAATCAAGCACCCTACCAACTAAGCTACATCCCAGCTCTGCCTGGCTTGAGGAAATAGGAAGTACACTTGCCAGCATGTGTCACATGAAGGTGGGGACTGAGTCTGGCTCCCATCTTTGAAGGGCTGTGGACCTAATATACAGGTTGAGAGGATCAAAGGAGCCATCTGCTAGGCCAGAGACAAGAAAGGCAGGTGGTGCCGAGCAGTCGTGGCGCACGCCTTTAATCCCAGCACTTGGAAGGCAAAGGCAGGTGGATTTCTGAGTTCGAGGCCAGCCTGGTCTACAGAGTGAGTTCCAGGACAGCCAGAACTACACAGTCCTGGGGGGTGGGGGGTGGGGGTGGGGTTTCCTGCCTGGAAGAAAGAAAGAAAGAAAGAAAGAAAGGCAGGTGGTGACAGGGACCGTGAACATTGTCCACCAGTGCTCTCAGGGTTAGTTTAGGTGATTGGGTAACTTTCCCTGTCTGCATAGTGTGAGAAAAATGCAGGAAGGGGCTCCTAGCCCGGAAGTCCCAAGTTGCCCCAAGAGAGGTGAGATAAGGAAGGGGGGAAGAGAACACCCCAGTTGAGACACCGAACTTCCTCTGATTCTCAGTAAAAGGATTCAGAGTAGTAAGCTGACCTGCAGCCAACATGGAAGTTCAAATGTAGTTTGAACAGGTTCCCCTGAAGACGGACCTGTCGAAAGCCAGGGGCAGAGGCAGGGTACGAAGAGCGTCCATCCCAGCCCATTGCCAACTTTGATGACTCTTCCCTCTGTGAAATGATCAAAGATGGAGGTCTAAGATGTGTGGAAGCCTAGCGTTAGCTGTTCTTACGATATGCGGAATAGAGTGGCTTTACCAGTAGTGCTTGCACTTAGGAGGCAGAGGTCAGGACTGCATCATGCTCAAGGCCTGACTGGTCTAACTAGTGAATCAAAGTCTAGCCAGGGCTTCAGAGTGAGACCCAGGCTTGAAAAAAGGAAAAGAAAAAAAAGAAAAGACCATTTTCCCTGTTGTTGTTGTTTTGTTTTTTGTTTTGTTTTGTTTTTTGTTTTTTTTTTGGCTTGTAGACTCAGCAGCTGAGGGCAAAATGCCCTTCAGTCTACCAGTCAGTCTCAATAAGGTGGCAACATTTGGAAACCTAGGCCTTGCTGACGGGTCACCTGACTCAGTCTTTTCCGGGCAGGCCTTTTGTGATGAAATCAGAGATCGATGAAGCCAAGCCTGAAGAGGCTCTGTCCTGACCTGGGTGGGATCCCCAGAGAAGTGCTGCGGTGGGAAGAGCCTGGGAGTGAGGCAGGGCGCCAGAGCAGCGGGCTGTGGTCTGAGAGTGCTTGTTGTTGGGAGCTTTGAGCTCTGTCTGCTCCCACCATTAGCAGAGCTTCCAGTGGGAGGGGCAAGGGCCCTGGGGAGGAAGAAAAGGTGGAGAGAGATGTGAGGTCTGAGAATTGACCTGGAAAGGTGGACTCAAGGACAGGAGGGGATGGAATGAAAGAGACCCTGGACTGAAGATGGTGGGAGGGTGGGGGTTGGTGTCTCTGTCTGTCTGTCTGTCTGTCTTGAGACACAGTCTCTCTAGGTAGTCCTATGTAGTCCTAGATTTTAATTCACTATGTAGACCAGGCTGCCCTCAAACTCACAGAGACTTGCCTGCCTCCACCTTGCCTTCTGAGTGATGAGATTAAAGGTGTACACCGCCACACCTAGCAGAGTGGGTTTGTTGTTGTTTGTTTTCTTTTCCAAGGCAGGGTTTCTCTGTGCAGACCTTGTCCTAGAACTTGCTCTGTGGACCAGGCTGGCATTGAAACTCAGAGGTCCACCTACCTCTGCCTCTCCAGTGCTGGGACTAATGGCGTACACCACCCCCACCCCACCCCACCCCCAACTAGAGTGAGAGTTTCTAGCCACAGGTTGAAATTGGGCAAGGATGCTCCAAGTACTAGACACCCCAGGTTCCTGTCCCTAAGTTTCTGTATGCAGCGTTTCCTTCCGGGATGAGGGGGACTCCTTCTGTCCTTCTTTTGGGTTTCTTTCATCCCATATCCCAATGTCACTACTGCCAAAAAGAGATACTCAAAAATATTCACTGAATGGTTGCAGGAATGTAGGCACGAAGATCCATTCAGGAAGGGTCGGGCAGAGCAGAGGGAACTCCCCCCCAGAGTCTCCTGGGTCTTCCCTTGGCCATTGGGCTCCAATCCTCAGCTTCAGCCCTTGGTCCTCTCTTTCCAGATGGTGAAGGAATCGACCTATTTGCAGTAGCAGTTCATGAATTTGGCCATGCCCTAGGCCTTGGCCACTCTTCTGCACCCAACTCCATTATGAGACCCTTCTACCAGGGCCCAGTGGGCGACCCTAGCACGTACCGTTTGTCCCAGGATGACCGTGATGGATTGCAGCAGCTCTATGGTACAGGAAGGGGGATGCCCTGGGACAGCCCCTTGTGGCCTATACAGCAGGTCCTGGGAACCCATAACTGTCTGACTCTTCCCCACAGGGAAAGTGTCCCAAACTCCGAATGACAGGCCCACAAGAAAACCCCTGGTTCCACCTCCCCAGCCTCCAGTCATGCCCCCTGACAGGTAAGTGCCCTACCAGCTATGTGACCAGCTCCCTGGCTCAGTGTCCTCCATTAAAAGGGGCTGGAAGTGCTGGAGAGATGGCTCAGTGTTTCAGAGCACTTGCTGCTCTCTCTGAGGACCCAAGTGGAGTTCCCAGCACAGGCTTCAAGAGGCCCACAACCTCCCGTAACTCCAGCTCTGGAGCATCTGACACCGTGTGACCCTCTCACACCCACACACCTGTGGCATACACAAACAGAATTTTAAAAGGAAAGACTGGGAAGATGAATCCTTCAGTAAAGTATCTGCTGTACAATCCTGTGTACCCATGTGAAAGCCAGAGATGTGGTCCGTCACTCATGCAGGCAAAGACAGGCAGGTCCCTGAAGATCATTGGCAGGGCCAGCCTCTGAAATCAATGAGCTCCAGGTTCGGCAAGAGAGCTTGTCTAAAAAAATATGACCAGGTATGATGGAGCATGCCTTTAATCCCAAAGCTCAAAAGGCAGAGGCAAGCAGATCTCTGTGAGTTCAAGACCAGCCTGGACTATATAACAAGTTCCAGGACAGCCAGGACTGCACAGAGAGACAAACACAAACCCGAGAAACACAAGGTGAAAGCAGTGGAGGAAGACAGGTTTTGTCAACCTTTGGCTTGCACACATACAGATGCACAGGCACCGCTACCCATACAAGCGCACAGAAAACATCCGTGGGAAGCATTCTTTCTTGCCAGACTGTAGTCAAGAGCAAGGAACAGGGGAGCTCTACCTCCTGCTTACTCCCCTTTCCTCCCCAGCCCCTCCACACCCGTGCCCAATCGCTGTGAGGGTATTTTTGATGCTGTTGCCAACATCCGAGGGGAAATTTTCTTCTTCAAAGGTAAGTCACTTTGGATGGCCCTTGGCTCTGCATGAATGGCTTCTTCTGGTGACATACCCAGGCTGCCAAGTTTCCTGGGAGGTGGGATTGCTGGGGGGATGTGCATCCTGGGCAAGCCATGAATGGTATCATATATCTGGTTATTTGATATATAGAGGGGTCCTCCCCTGCATACATTTTATGGGACAGGAAGATGCAGTCCCTTGCCTAGTCACTTATTGGGTCAGACAGAGGGACATTAGGGAGGGGACAAGATCCCTTACCATGTCACATCTCCATCTATTATTCCTTTTTCCCCTGCAGGCCCATGGTTCTGGCGCCTCCAACCCTCAGGACAGCTGGTATCACCCCGTCCTGCTATGTTGCATCGCTTTTGGGAGGGGCTGCCAACCCACGTGAGGGTCATCCAGGCTGCCTATGCCCGACCCCTAGATGGCCGAATCCTCCTCTTCAGCGGTGGGTAAGGGTCATGGATACTGGATAGGGCAGGTCTAAGGAACCCTCCCCGTTCTCTTATCAACATGCCTTCTTCCAGGCCCACAGTTCTGGGTGTTCCAGGAACGACAGCTTGAGGGTGCAGCGCGGCCACTGGTAGAGTTTGGGCTGCCCCCGGGAGAAGAAGTGGATGCTGTGTTCTCATGGCCTCTCAATGGCAAGACATACCTGATCCGAGGCCAAAAGTACTGGCGATATGACGAGGTGGCCGCGCGCCCAGACCCTGGCTACCCACATTCCCTGAGTCTCTGGGAAGGGGCACCCTTTGCCCCAGACGATGTCACCATCAGCAACACAGGTGTGGGGCGTGATGGAAGTCCTCATCTGCAAACTGTGGTCCCTGGGAGAGAAAGGGGGGTGGGTGGAGAAGAGGGGATGGCAGATGGGGGCATCCTTGGAGTTAGAATGAAAAAAGGAGCATTAGCGTTGGGGCAGGTCTAGACCTTGACTCTAAGGTGTCTCTTCCCCTACAGGTGACACTTACTTTTTCAAGGGCACCCATTTCTGGCGCTTTGCGAAGGGCAGTGTCAAATCGGACTCAGATTCCCCCCAGCCCATCGGGCCCAAGTGGCTGGACTGCCCTGCCCCCAACTCTGACCCCAGTCCCCCAAAAACAACATCGGAAACTCGAAGCTGTGATTGTCACTGCGAGCTCAATCAAGCCTCAGAGCAGCTGTCGTTGACCCTCCTGCTGTCCCTCCTACCCCTATTGGCTGGAGCGGTCTTTTCTTGCTGAAACCTGGTCCTTCCTTGTGGACTTCCTATATTATATAGAAGGAAGACGGAGCCTCCCGCAGCTGGACTTAGTGTAGGGTCGTGAAACGCTGAGGAGCCTCACTATCTGTTCCCGCGTGCACAGAGCTGAGCGGATTCCTAGAAGAAGCCCGTGGACATCTCGAGTGTTCCTGAGCCTGCTTTCTGTTAGGGCGCGTGGAGCTGTGGCCATAGTGAGGGTGGCCGCCAGGGGGCGGTGTGCACCCTCTCCATCGCCAAGGGGGCGTGCCCGCCGCAGCCACTGGAACTAGAAACCCACCAGAATTGCAGCTTGGACAATTGCTCCTCAAACCAAGGCGACAATACACCCAGGTTGTATGCTGCCTTCCTCTGAGCTGACTGGCTTTCTGGGAATCCCCACTCCTCTGATTCCCCACAACTGGTCATACTGGTCACAGTGGGCTGGTGACTGTACCTTGACTCGATGTGTTAAATAGGACCAGGACATTGGACCGCAGTGGCTCCTGTAGCCTCTGAATGTTGTCCCTGAACGTTCTTACCACGTTCTATCCCCTCCATGTCCCTTTACAGTCACTGCCACAGACCGAGCACTGTCACCTCCTCCGAGGGTGTGCGTCAATCTTGGCTGACATCAGTGTTGGTGTGATGGGATTTCTCCATGTTTGGCCCAGCTGATCTTATTTTACTTCACCCTCATCCCAGAACACAACCTGGGGTCATCACCCTGAATTCAGGATTGGCCGATTCACTTGGAAGAGATCTCGTGATACCTGTCTCTGTTGCCAACTGAAGTGGCCATAGCTCCCATCTTAGAACAATTTGGCTTCCATCTGCACATGCTGCTGGGAAGCCGTGGACAGAACCCTCTCAGAGGTGCTATTGCATCTGTGTGGGTGTGTCTGAGTGCAGGAGCCCGAGGGGGCTGGAGGTGCTGGATCTTCTTGGATCGTGGGTGTAGGACTCGGATCCGCTACAAGGTCAGCTTTTAACCACTGAGCCAGGGCTCCGGCCCCTGCCTTCCTAGCCCTCCCACGTGCCCAATGATACACTGTGGTCAGTGAAAAACTCTGAGGTAGCTTCCTTCAAGCCAACTTCCCCATAGATTCAGGACCTAGATCGTTGCTTCTAGAATAGTCCACATCAGAATCATCTCATGGGAATTTTTTGTTTTTCAAGACAGGGTTTTTCTGTGTAGCCCTGGCTGTCCTGGAACTCACTCTGTAGACCAGGGTGGCCTCAAACTCAGAGATCTGCCTGCCTCTTTCTCCTGAGTGCTGGGATCAAAGGTGTGTGACACCACCATCCAGCATCTCATGGGTATTTAAGAATAAAGATCTTGTTTCCTTACCCTGAATCCTCATTCTGGGAATGGGGCCAAGAATCTATATTAAGGAATGAATGCAGTCAAGAGGCACAGACAGTTTGAGAAGTTTGTTTAGTAAGGCCAAGAAAAACTTGGCTAGAGAGTTGGCTTAGTAGTTAAGAGCACTGACTGTTCTTCCAGAGGTCCTGAGTTCAGTTCCCAGCAACCACTTGGTGGCTCACAACCATTTGTAGTGGGATTCAATGCCCTCTTATTCTGTGTCTGAAGACAGAGCTACAGTGTACTTATATATGTAAAATAAATAAATCTTAAAAAAAAGAACTGAGCTAGCAAAGCACTCTGGAGAGAGATTAAGTGGACTATTCCAACCTGGGGGAAGTAGCCTAATGGACTCAACCAGTGAAAGGTTTTATGAATATTTATGAGGTAGGTGGAATATTTATTGGGTAATATGATTTTATTTGGATCTCAAATCTGGTGGACCAGATCTTTCTTTTAGGATAATTCTAAATTCTATTGTTAGCTCCACAAAATGGAAGGAATACAAAAGTATTAGGAACTTTTGAAATATATATATGTGTGTGTATGTGTGTGTTTACATATATATACATATTTATATTTTATATTGAATATTCAATATTATATATATTGAAGGTATGTAGGTTGTATGTCCTTATGGTTTAGTTTCTAGTATTGTGGGGACAATGTAACTGCAGCTTCAAGGAAGTACAGGTACAAGGGGATAGTCTGTCTATCAGGGGACAGCCACCAAGGTGCAGCTGTCCCAACCTATCACTTCCTTGGCTACAGGATGGTTTCTGCTGGAACCTGAAGGATTTTAGAGAAGCCATTTTGCCCACCATTTAGTCTGTTGCCGTTGGATGAGTTAGGAGAGTGTGTGAAAGGTCAGCACCTTGTATGAGTCCCTCTCGGGCCCCATTGGGTTCCCATCAGAGCCTCAGACTGACACCATTGTAATTGGCTTCTCTGTAGAGCCACATGCTTCCAGTTCAGTCAGCTTTGCTATTTCATACCCAGTAACAAACTCTCTTATTTTTCACCTTCAGTGTTTTGTTTGCTTTAGATGACTGGCCTGGAGCTGTCTATGTAGACCAGGATGACCTCATCCTCCCAGATCATCTGTCCTATGTAGCCAGGGCTGGGCTGGAACTGACCAGAATGGCTTCATACAGAGATAGTCTGGCCTCTGTTTCTGGAGTGTTGGGATTAAAGGTGTGTGCCACCACAATAGGCTCTAAAGTGTTCTTTATCTGTACAATTTATTCAAAGTAATTCACTTTAACTCACACATTTGCTTTGTACCATAATGGGGGAGGGATGGGTGGTACTAAGCCTGACTCAGGAAGAGAACAAAACCTGATGGTGCAGCTGGAGAACTGCTCTATACTTGCAGAGGATTCCTTTTCGGTTCCCAGCAAAGGGATGGCAGTAACTCCAGTTCCAGGGGATCTGATGCCCTTTTCTGACCTCTGTAGGTGTGTGGTACACTTGCAAGCGAAACACTCATCTACATAAAAGGTAAATCTTTTAAAAAGGGTGGTCAGAGAAAGCCTTTCATTTCTTGTGAGCGTGATGGATCTGGGGCAGCAGAAATAAGACAGATGTCAGTCACTGCTCCACAGGAGAAGCTGCGAGCTTGGATGAGGTGGGAATGGGGGACCCAGCTGTTGTGAGGTTACAGGAGTCTTAAAAGGTGAGGGAGGGGTGCTGTGAGGTCAGCAGTTTCTTCGGCCTCCTGGAAAAGTTATTTTGCTCTAAGAAAACTGGCTAGTTCTGGACAACACCAAAGAGACTGTCTTGGAGCCCTGAAACCTCAAGTCTTTGCAAATTTCACCTCAATGAGGTTGGTCTCTTTTGGGGGGCCAGTTTTTTGAGACAGGGCTTCTCTGTGCAACCCTGGCTGTCCTTAAACTCACTCTGTAGACCAGGCTGGCCACAAACCCAGAGATTAACCTGCTTCTGCCTCCCAAGTACTGGGATTAAAGGCACGTACCACCACTGCCTGATTGTAGGTCTCTTCTTAATTACAACTGATTCTTTAGCCCCAGCTGACCAGCATCCCTTGTCCCAGGAGAGCAAAAGTTTTACTCTAGTGGCTCTGTCTCTTGTTAATAACAGCTGATTCTTCAGCTCTAGCTGACCAGACACCACAAATTCTTCATAAAAATGGCTTGGTAGAGTCTTTGCTTCCCTCTGGGACTCAACAGTCAGACTGCCACTATCTGTGCGGCCCTTGACATTCTTATTGCCCAAGCTCCTTCAGGACAGCTCACTGACCTCTCAATGCCCAAGGGTTCTTCTAGCCCAAAGTTTCAAAGTCCTTCCAAGGTCTCACCTTCACAAGGCCGCGTCACCTCCATTTTGTGTACACAGGAACGATGGTCACCATGTGGGAGTAGGTTGGCAGGAAGGCCTGGAAGGTTCCACCCTCATTTGCTGTTCTCAGAGAGCCTGGCAGACAGCAGATACTCAGTGAGTAGCTAGTCCTAGGTCATGGTAGGTACTCAGGGAACAGCCAGTCCTGGATCAGCACAGAGGGCCCTTCAGGGGACTGCTTGTCCTCCCTGGCCGAGTACAGGGCACATGCTTTTCTTCTTCTCATTTCTTTTTTTGACGTGGGTATTGTTCCCAGAACATCAGACTGTACATTCAGGAGTAAGTGTATCTATTGACCAGACTTATGTAAAAATTTTGATAAAGGCCTAAGGAGATGGCTCGTTTGGTAAAATGCTTTCCTGACAAGCTGGAGGAGCTGCCTTTGATTCCTAGAATTCATGTAAGGAAACTGAGAGATGACCCAAATGGATAAAGCACTAAATGCCTAGGAGAGAGGACTGGAGGTTAGAGTCTCTAGTATCAGGTAGTATGCAGTGAGTATGGGAGCAGAGACAGGGAATTCCATAGCAAGCTAGCTGAGACTAGCTGAGGCCATGAGCTTTGGGGTTAATCGAGAGACCTTGCTTTGATAAATAAAGTGAAGGGTGACCAGGGAAGACATTGATGTCAAATTTGGGTCTCTACATGCACACATGCGCACATGCACACATGTACACACACATGTACACATGCATACATGTACACATGCACACATGTACACATGCACACATACACACATGCACCTGCACACATAGGTATACCATTCACATGCAAATACACATGTATACACTCTCCCAAACACAAACCAATAATCTCTCCAATCTCTCTGTTCTGGAGAACACAGAGCCACAATTGGAGGACGTATCTTAGCTGGGCAGAGCACACTGCCCTCCCGAGTCAACTGCTATTCACGCAGTTGGGATGTGTGTGTTTGTGTAACACGGATGCACATATAACATGGATGGAGGCAGCTAATTTGAGATTCTCTCCCTCTCTTTTACTTTCAAGACAGGGTTTCTTTGTTTAGCCCTGGTGGTCCTGGAACTCAGTCTGCAGACCAGGCTGGCCTTGAGCTCACAGAGATCCTACCTCTGCCTCCTGAGTGCTGGAATCAAAGGTGTGTGCCACCACGGCCCGGTGACATTTTCTCTTACAGTCATATTTCCCCCAAGACATTAAATTCCACAAAAACCAGAAACCTCTTTTAGTCACAAAGACCTTTGGCCCTTATTCCTGCAATGCATTTAATTCCAGCTAGTGAGAAACCATGCTGTTACAATGAAGCTTGGTCCAGTATTGTTCATGCCAAAGGCAACAGCTTCATAAACATACCGTAAGTCTAATGTCTGCTCCAAACAGCAGATAAGGATCTTAGTGTTGGTCCTTTTATCTTTCTTCTTCTTCTTCTTCTTCTTCTTCTTCTTCTTCTTCTTCTTCTTCTTCTTCTTCTTCTTCTTCTTCTTCTTCTTCTTCTTCTTTTGGCTTTTCGAGACAGGGTTTCTCTGTTGTCCTGGAACTCACTCTGTAGACCAGGCTGGCCTCCATCTCAGAAATCCACCTGCCTCTGCCTCCCGAGTGCTGGGATTAAAGGCGTGGGCCACCACTGCCCAGCCGGTCCTTTTACCTTATAGCACTCCTTTCAGTTAACCGACTGGCATGAACTCTCAAAGTATACCTGGAGGCATCCTTCCTCCAGGAAAGCTGCATGCTTGCTTGCATTAGCAGGGCCGCTTCATGGGTGAAATGCATTAGTTGTTCACTCCGAGGCATCCGAGGCACTAATGCATCAGTGTCTCATTAAGGAAGGAAATCAAAGCTCTTCTCCCTTGGTGTTTTTAACCATGAATGAGCCCAGGTTTGAATTCTCTACTTCATGCTGTTGTGTCTTTCATCCTCTGTCCATGAGTCTGAATCTGCACCTGTCTGAGGCCTGTCTCATAAATCTGTCCCAAAGTCTGTGCTTAGCCAAGGGCATCTATCTATCTATCTATCTATCTATCTATCTATCTATCTATCTATCTATCTATCATCTATCTATCTATCATCTATCTATCTATCATCTATGTGTCCTTTACCTCTGTATCTTTTATTTATTTATTATTTATGAAATTGTATTTTAATCACAATGTTCCCCCTTCCCTCTCCTCATCCCAAACTCTCCCACATACCCTCCCTGTTCTCCTTCAAATTCATGGCCTCTTTTTTTTAAATCAATTTTTATTGCATGCATATATATGTATGTGTACATATATGTGCATATATGTATTTATAGATACATATATAGTCCTAAATATAACCTGCTCAGTCTGCATAATGTTACTTGAGTGTGGGCTTTCAGGGCTGACTGGCACTGGAGAGCCAGCTGGCATGCTTAGCCCTGGGGAGCACCGTCTCTCCTGCTCTCGGGTTTACTCAGCTTCCTGAGTTCTTGTGTAGGGTTGAGCCTCGTGGGCTGCATGCCGGGTGTTTGGCATGTTCGTTGGTATCTTCCTTTTTCAGCTCATTTCTGCAGTCATGCTGATGAGGCTTCATGGCTGTAGCTCTGATGTTACTACATCTCACAGAAATCTCACAGCAAAGCTCCTGATCCTCTCTGTATTAAAAAAACAAAAAACAAAAAAAACAAAACAAAACTAAGTTAATTTATTAAAATAGTTGACTTAGGCATCTGCAGTAGTGGCTTCAACCTCCACCCCTGGCTCACTACTGAAGGAACTTATGTTTCACAATCTCGGCAGGACTGTGTAAGTCAGGACTGTGTAAGTCAACGGGTCACTGGTGGGTGCTCATTTGGAAATGATCCCATGTCTCAGAACCTTCACCACAAGGTGTTTCTCTCGATGGGCAACTGGGCATGCCCAGGGGGACTTAGTGGACAGCGGAATGGGGCAGGAAAAGGGATCTAGCCTGGATGTCCCTGGTGCTGCAGGCCTGGTGAAGGTAGGCAGAGGGGTGGCCTGACAACGGAGCTCAGGGAGGTAGGGGGACAGCATGTGGCTCAGGACATCCTCATATCTTTTAAAGCAGTAGTCGTGATAGTCTTCTGCCTCTGCTCTCACTGGCTTGACCTTGTGCTTCTGGGGACGGGCAGAGCTGCAGTGAGTTCATCTGGGCAGTGGCCATGCGCAGACACCAGCTTTTCGTTGCTCTCTTTCCCATCCTCCTGCTCCTCCCTTCTTTCTGTTCCTCTTCCTCAATGCTCCCTGAGCCTTAGTCTGGGGCATAGGCATTTGATATAGATGTCCCATTTAGGGATGACCAGCTTCTTACCGTGTCCACAAGCTTTGAGCCTCAGCATTAACTGCTGCCCATTGTATGGAGAAGCTTCTTGGGCCTGGCAGTGGTGGCGCACGCCTTTAATCCCAGTACTTGGGAGGCAGAGGCAGGTGGATTTCTGAGTTCGAGGCCAGCCTGGTCTACAGAGTGAGTTCCAGGACAGCCAGGGCTACACAGAGAAACCCTGTCTCGAAAAAAGAAAACAAACAAACAAACAAAACAAACAAACAAACAAACAAAAACCAGAGAAGCTTCTTGGAATGACTGAGAGCAGCCTGAGCCTGTGAGCGTGACCATAAATATTTAGAGGGCAGCTTGACAACATGTCCATTTAACAAGTTAACAATATTATTTTCTTCCCTCTGGCCTCTGGGTTCCTGAACCATGGGCTTTTAAAACCAGATTTATGGGAGTGGTGGCGTAGCACTTTCCTCTGATAAAAATCCACTGTGAAGAAGAAAGAACATCAGGAGCTAAGATTTAGTTTAAACCTGTAGTGGCTGCTTGGAAAAGGAAGATGCAGACTCCAGATTGGTGGCTTCATATGTCCTTCATGCAAGGGCAGCATACTAAAGGAGAGAAGTAACTGCACTGACCAGTGACTGAAAGCTGCAAGCATTAGAACAGATTTGCAGAAGACAAGGGATATCTAAGCATTCCATATTGGAAGAAGAGATTTTTTTTGTTTTTGTTTTTTTTTGTTTTTTTTTTGTTTTTTTTTTGTTTTTTTTTTAAATTAGCTTATTTATTTTATTTATTTATTTATTTATTTATTTATTTATTTATTTATTTATTTATTTATTTATTTAGGTTTTTTAAGACAGGGTTTCTCTGTGTAGCCTTGGCTGTCCTGGAAGTCGATCTGTAGACCAGGTTGGCCTCGAACTCAGAAATCTGCCTGCCTCTGCCTCCCAAGTGCTGGGATTAAAGGCGTGTGCCACCACTGCCCGGGAAGAAGAGATTTTTATACATGAAAAAAAAGCCTTTGTTTAGTAAATCACACAAAAATCCAGCAGAAATTGTCGAAATTCTGAAAGACAACCTGGCCATTTTGGAAAAGCAAGGCAAAAAGACAAGGCTTCAGAAGTAGTGTCAAAATCTCTGCAAGCAATGAAGGAAATTCTGTGTGGAATGAAAGACAAGGAGCCCTCACAGAAGCAGTGGCTCAGCTGGTACAGGAGCTCTACAGCAGTTGGTTGCTGGTGACACTCATAGCTGACCTGCAGCTTGTAGACTTTGAGGGGGAAAAAGATGTGACCCAGATATTCAGCAACATCCTGAGAAGATATTGATTGGTACATGGTGACCTACTGTGGAGAGTATATCAGGTCTCACCCTCACATCCTGTTTATGCTTCTCAAAGGCTATGAAGCCTCGTAGTTTGCCTTACGCGGTGGGATTACGCTAAGGGAGTGTATTCGACATGAGCCACTTGCCAAAATCACCCTTTTTTCTAATCAGTTCAGAGATTCTTCAAGTGTGTGGAGCTGTCCATATTTGATAGATGCCTTCGCTACTTTTAAGGATTTGTTAACCAGACATAAAGTGTTGGCAGCAGACTTCTTAGATCAAAATTTTGACCCTACTTTTGAAGACTATGAGAAACTGCTGCAGTCTGAGAACTAGGTGACAAAGAGACAATCTTTAAAGTTGCTAGGTTATGACCAAGTAGATGAGCGAGCCAGAGAAGCTGAAGCTGGTGATGAACCTGCTTCGAGACAAAAGGCCAAACATCCAATTCCAAGCCTTTCGTGTCTTTTTTTTTTTTTTTAAGGTAAGTTCATATTTTCTTTCTCCAATGACATTTTTACAGTCGAATATAAGTTAAAGGCCTGCTTGCACACCAAAGCCAGGTCCTTTGGGTGGTTCAGTCAAAGAAGGCCTTCGGCTGGCTCACAACAGAAGCGGCCACTCCTTGGCCCTGGTTTTGGAACTTCCCCAGCTCTCCGTTCATCAATAATCTCTTCAATATCCTTGGGTGTCAGATCCTCATTTATTTGAACCACTGGTGCATTTACACAGGCCCCTAAACATTCCACTTTTTTTTTTTTTTTCGAGACAGGATTTCTCTGTGTAGCCCTGGCTGTCCTGGAACTTGCTCTGTAGACCAGGCTGGCCTCGAACTCAGAAATCCACCTGCCTCTGCCTCCCGAGTGCTGGGATTAAAGGCGTGCGCCACCACTGCTCGGAATAACATTCCACTTCTATGAGAGTGAAAAGTCTGTCAGGTGTAGTCTCTCCAACTTTTATTCCAAGCTTTTTCTGAAGGGTCTCCAATATGCTGTCAGAATCTCTATATGCAAGGTGTAGTAGCGCAGACCTGAATATGGTACTTCGCAACTGGCTTTCGATTATACATTGTATAAAAAGTTGCTACTTCATATACTCGTTGGCTGTACTTGTAAAACTTCTGCCACCTTGTTCATAGCGGAGACAGGTAGCCATCCATTCTGCCTTTGGGCTAGATCCAGGACTGGGAGCACACAGCTGCTGCTTTATGCCCTTCTGGGTAGTTTTTAATTACTGCCTCTATCCTCTTACAGTTTTCTGGTGTGAAATCAAATGGAGTATCTGGGTTATTCTCAGGAGTATCTCGATGCACAAATAAGGTTCCTCCTGCACCATTTTACACTGCTGTCTTATGCAAATTCCTTGCTTGTCTTCCCCACTGAGCGGTGAGGCAGGTCGCCCGGGCCCGCAGCGCCAAGAAGAACGTGGCGCGGGGCGCGATTTTCCGACCCGGCGCGCGCGCTCACGAGCCCGGCACGCACGGTGCGCGCGCTCACGAGCCCAGGACGCACGGCGCACGCCTTCCAAGTCTTTAAGGTGTTTGTGGCCAGCCCCCACAAAACGCAGCCTATTGTGGAGAATCTGTTAAAAAATCAGCCCAAACTCATTGAGTTTCTGAGCAGCTCCCAGAAAGAAAGGACAGACGACGAGAAGAACTACCTGATTAAACAGATTCGAGACTTGAAGAAAGCAGTCCCATTTGTCTCCCTTGGCCAGTGTGTGCAGTGTGTTTCAAAGTCTCCGTTCTTGGGAGGGCTTTGGAGGTCCTGTCTTTCTCAATTGATTGTTCAAGTTAGATGAAATATAAACATTTGAGTGGGGAAAAAAAAATCAACCTAGAATAATATATTCATTCTAATCAAGTCTGTGATTGCTTATAGAAACAACCATTATATTAAACATTGATCAAAAGCAGTGTAAGTCCAGAACTGGACCCTGGGTCACCCACGACATCGAGTCAAGGAACACAAGTGTCTCTTGAAATAGACAATGGGAGGGGACCTATCTGGTTTTGTTCATTTAGACAGGCTTTTTCAAGCTTTTTTTTTGAAGAGATGGGAGACAGTACTGCATTGTCTGCTCTGTGTGCACTTTGCTTCCCTGCCTGCTGCCTCCTAGGTAGTAAATGGTTCCTAACTTATGTAAGTGGAAACGGGTGCTCATCTCCCAGCTCGATTTCTTCCTCATTGTATCCCATGTCTGACCCACGGCCCATGCCTATTCCAACTTTTGAGGGCTAGTCTGGGAGCAACTGAGGGCCAAGTGAGATCAATAGAGGTTACAGGGACAGAGAACACCCGTGGTCTGTGATCCTCTGAGGAGAACTGCAAACAGGTGGCTGTAATCACCACTGCTCTGTCGGCACCTCTGGAGGGTCAATGAACGTGAGGATATTTCACTAATAGCTGTTGTTTTGGAAAGAATGCCTCATGGTGACTGTTTTGAGAGGTGGGATCACAGTAGGTACAAACCTGAGGCTAGAGGGTCATGATAGACTTCCATCAGTAGAGGGAAAAGTGAGTCATGCATAAAAAATGTCTCAAACGACCAAAGGTTCTCTCTTGTCCAGTTTGTTCTGTAATAAACTGTCATCCTGTAACCGTCAAAACAAAAACAAAACACCATAAACAAACCAGATTTATTATATTAGCTCTTACATTGCATGTGTGTGGGTCTCTAAGTGCCAACGCCTGGGGAAGTCCGAAGCATAGGGCACCCTGGATCTGCAGTTACAGGTGGTTATGAGCCACCTGACCCTCTGAGAACAGAACATATCCATAACCACGGATCCATTTCTCTGGTCCTCCCCACAAACAATTGGTTTTAGCCTCTAGTACTTTAAGACTTTAGGGCTTTAGGGCTTTAGAATACTAGGCATACTCTCAGTGGAGCAGATCTCAAACACAATCCGAAAGTAGTTGGTTACCTCATAGCCTCCATGACACCCTTCACCAGTGCACACAGTCTGACTGTAGCACCCAGGGAGCCACGAAGCCATTTGTCGGAGTCTTCTTTAGGTAGAAGACTAAATGTGAGAATAAACGTGAGAATATTGTGACTAGAGAAAGCCTGTCATTTCTTGAGAGTATTGAACATAAGGTAGCAGGAACTGGGCAGACCTCAACCATTCAGCCTTGCCAGAGTTGAATCAGGATTGGTAGAAGCAGGGACCTGTTGAAGGAGAAAGAATGTCAGTGTTGAGGTGGGGGAGGAAGAAGCAAAGAGAGGGGAAGACCAGAGGAAAGATGAGCACCATGAAACATTTAGATGGTTTGAAAGCTGCATGTGAACTTTTCCAACCATTGGTGCTTTATGTAGTCCATTACACACAAAAAAGTCATATTCAAGTGGTTACTGTTATTTTCAAAATATAACAGTAAGCCAGGTGTGGTGGCTCTTGCCAAAAATCCTAGAAATCAGAAGACCGAGGCTGGTACAGCACCATGTATCTGAAGCTGGCTTGGTCTACAGAGGGAGTTTCAAACAAGCCTAGACTTCATAAAGTGACCTCATCAGCCACTCTTCACTTGCTGCCAACCTACCTGGGATGGTGAGGGCATAAAGGGCAGACACACAGACAAAACATGCACAGACAATCTGGGGTCAGGTGGGGTGCACACAATCTGATGGAATGGTACCTAGTATTGCCACACCCCGAAACCTCAAAATGTTTATTATGTACAGCACAGGGGGAGGGGTTGGCTAATCTCAGTCTGAGATCTCTGTAGGACAGCAGTCTTAGGCAGTAAATGTCCCGGCAGAGGAGAACGCTGCAGTTGCTGGATTTGTATCCACACTGATCAATCGTCTGTAAACACACACTGATCAATCATCTGTAAACACTCCTGGGCAGGCGGAAAGTGAGTTTTGCCAACTTCAAGCTTGGCTGGTGGAAACTGCTTTGAGGTCGTGGTCTTTGTCATGACTGAGAATACAATACACCCAGGATTTCAGTCGCTCAGGGCTCCCTCTGCCCCCTACCCTCACAATCAGGGAAGAAGAGATCTCGTAACAAGTAAGATTCTATAACGGGGAAAGCTCAGGAGAGTTGTGTACGTTCTCTCCACACAGGGGTTAAGACAGTTATTCTTGGTTGTCAACATGGCTACATCAGAAAGGAACTACAGTCCAGAAACGGAGGACATACCTGTGAGAGACTTTTTGTTTGATTTGGAGTGGGTGAATCCACTTCTCATCCAGACACACATCTTTGATCCAGATCTTGGGGTGGGAAGACATACCTTTAACCTGGACCACACTTTCTGCTGGATGTCTACGTAAGGACCTAGAAGAAGGGAGCTTTTGCCTGCTGGCTAGCACTTTCATTACTTCACTGGCAATAGAGCCTTCTCCTCTTCCTCCTTCTCCTCTTCC
>CM052710.1:86201545-86283806 GCA_028551405.1 Uromys caudimaculatus
TTATGTGAAACTTGGGCGTTCTGAACTTTTGGGCTAATATCCGCTGATCAGTGAGTACATACCATGTTCCTTCTTTTGTGACTGAGTTACCTCACTCAGGATGATATTTTCAAGTTCCATCCATTTGCCTGCAAATTTCATTAAGTCATTGCTTTTAATAGCTGAGTGGTACTCCATTGTGTAGATGTACCACATTTTCTGTATCCATTCCTCTGATGAGGACATCTGGGTTGTTTCCAGATCCTTTTGTTTTTTTTGAAACAAGGTTTCTCTGTGTAGCTCTAGCTGCCGTCCTTGAACCCATGCTGTCCTTGAACTCTGAGAGGATGATACTCACTGCCTCTGCCTCCCAACTTCTGGGGTTAAAGATCCATCCACTCCACCTGACCACCAGTGTGCTTCTAAAGTATCTTGATTTTTTACTTTCTTTGTTCTGTTACTATAAAAACATCATGAAACTGTACCACACTAGAAATTGGAAGTAGAATCTGAGCTCCCAGGCCATAGTTATTCATATTTGACTCCAGAATAAACTATTCCCTGTTCCCACTGAGGTCCTAGCTGTGTTTTTTTGTATCGATATTACTTGGGGTGAATACTATGTAGCCTTTTATGTTTTCCCAGGTGTGGTGGTTTGACAGCGAATTGTCCTTACCAGCTTAAGGGTTTGCATTCTTGGTCCTCAGTCAGTGAAGTTGTTTGGGAAGGATTAGGAGGAAGATTTCACTGGGGATGGATGGGCTTTGAGGTTTCAAAAGCCACACACTGTTCCCACTGGGCTCTGCCTATTGTGGGTCAGATGTTCTTAGCTGGTGCTCCAGCTGTCTGCCTCTGCTTCTCCATCACGGATTTTAACTCTGTAGAACAATAAGCTCCAAATAAAGTCTTTCCTCTGTAGGTTGCTTTGGCCATGCTGTTTTATCAGAGCAATAGTAAAGTAACTAAGATACCAGGAAAGTCATGCAACAGACACCCACTAGGTTCAGGATGTGGGTAGATGTCAGATCCCCAAGTCCGAGGCTTATCCTTACTGTAACTACATGGGGTCCAGGAACAAGGCCTGAGCGAGGCAGTGGCCGTCACTATTTTGGAGGTAAATAGTTCTCCCCTCCTACCTTAGCTAATAACACGCATATCAGTTTCCATTGAGAGTGTTTAATGGCGCCCAGTGTGGGATGAGGACACTGACTTGACCTGTCCTGGGGTTCTAGGATCCTGAATCAGAGAGCAGAAAAAAAGAGGTGAACAGGGCTGGAGTACAAGGAGGAAAGGACATCACAATGGAGGTGTTTTTCCTTTTTGCCCTGGGCTGAGCACATTCTCTGGGGAGGGGACCCTTGAATGTTCTGGAATTGTAGGAGAGGGTTGGGTACTTGGAGCCATCAGGGACTGGGGGCGTTTCTAAGTCAGTATTCAGCTTTCTTCTCTGATCCTTTCAGATTACAGGAACTGACTGAATTTTTTTTTTTTTTTTTTTTTTTTTTTAAATCAAATGTCCCTCTTGAGTCCAGTTTGGCAGAAGAAAAAGCCTTCATTGTTTTCTTGCTGACATTATTGATCCTAAAGGACTCTGTTTACTACAACACATGCCCACTAGTTCCAGCAGTAGTGTGGGGAGATCACTAGCAGAAAGGCCCTTCCTTGGCCCTCTTAGCTCTTGCCCACCTTCCTGTGATGACAGCACCCCAATTTTTGTGCTTTTTGTGTATAAGTCCATTTCTCACATCCTGGAAAACAAACCTCTCTTTCTACTGGAAGGTAATCTTGGGTCATCAACTTGACTGGATCTGGACTCAGCTAAGCATAATCTGGCACTGTCTAGTGAAGGACTTGATTGGATTATTTGCAATGTGAAGAGTCACCCTAAGTATGAGCGTTACTTTCTGCTGGCTGCTGATACAAAGGACGTGGAAAGGAAGGTTTGACTTTGGCTGGCTTGCCTTCACTCTTATTGGTAAGTTCATCTTTCTCATTGCTGCTACTGATTGCATTCCTCTACTGATAGATAATAGAATCAGATTCGTTGGGGGTCCTAACAAAGACTATGTGGATTCTGTAGGCCTTTAGAGCCAGATAGAAACTGCTGAGATCCCCTGTCTCACGAACTGAGCAACTATTGGGTCCTTAGCCTTCCTAGTGTGAGACAGCCATCAAACCCCTTTTAGTATACGTTCAGTCTATCCATTCTATTCCACTATGGAATCCCAGATAGTAAGAGTCCCACACATGTCCTTAGCTGCAAGGGACTGCTCACCACTGCTCCCAGCCTTCCTTTGTCTTTGGTCAGGGCCTGGATCTCTTGGTGACCACAGCATATTTTTAGTCCTACTGCCATTCTGAGGTCACCATAACCAGAATCCTCACTGTGTCATGACCTTGCAGCTGTTCTCTCTGGCTTTGTCCCTTTAAGGTATTGCTAAGGCTGGAGGTGGCTGGGTTGTCACCCTGTAGCTCTGTACTGGATCATTGAAAGGAGAAAAATCTACTCAGTAACTTTACTGGTAGAAATGAGATCATCTCTTCCCTAAAAGTCTCACCGTAGCTTAAGAAGTCCACGGGCTGGAATGCAGGTGTCTCCTCACAAAGACGATAAAGTGTTCCAGTGCAGTGGCCGGAGTCGCCACGGGACAAGCACTTAGAAGCTCCCTTCCAGTGTTTGTCAGGGTATTGGTTGCCAGCACTGTAGCCAAAAGTGCGCTTTCAAAAGCATGGCAGCACGCTTCGAGGCAAACATCAAAGGAAAGCAACAGGAGCACTGGAGCCAGGCTCGAGGGGAGGTGTGGAGAGACCACCTGCAGTGTGAACGCTGGCAAGGTTCTCTTCCCAGGAGATAAAGGCGCAAAATAGCTGGTCGTGGTGGCACTCAGGAAGCAGAGGCAGGAGGATCTTTGTAAATTCAAGGCTGGCCTGGTCTGCATAGTGAGTTCCAGGACAGTCAGGGCTATGTAGAGAAATCCAGTCTCAAAGTAAGTAAATAAAGGCACAAGAGCAGTTGTCGCTAGCAAGAATCGTTTCTTAGTTGGAGGTGACATTCCTGGGATAGACATAGAGACCACTGTTGAAATGACCTCACACGGAGTTGCCTGTTCTGAACTATTTCATTGTGAAAACATAACGAAGTGATGAAATTTTAACTTAAGGGGTTGGAAAAAAAAAAACCCTTACAGCGGCTGCTGGGCCAAGCCTCCCACTTCCGGGGACTCTGTCTGCCTAATGGGCCTGTCTCCTAATCTTTTATTTTGTTGTCATTCATTAATTTATTTACTTTACATCCCAACTGGAGTTTTCCCTCCCATGTTGCTAGTTTCAAAGTATATAGCAGAGACAGGTCCTGAACTCATAAACAAGCATGAATATACATGCAGATAAAACACCAAACATAAAAAAAATTAAAAATAGAGCAGTGAGGTTACACACACCTGTGATCCCAGCACTCTGGGAGTGGAGGCAGGAGGCACTCGTGCACGTGCACACGTGCACACACACACACTTTGTACTTCGCTCACTATGTGTGGTCAGCTCTTGGTTCAGTCCTGGGTGGGGCTTAGCTCTTGCTATAAAGTAGCAGCTTTTCAGGGGGAAGTCCCCCAGGAAAAATTACTCAGCTTTTCCTTGAAAAGTAGCCAACTATCTAAACATGAAAGGAGTCTGCCAGGCAGTGGTGGCGCAGGCCTTTAATCCCACCACTTGGGAGGCAGAGGCAGGTGGATTTCTGAGTTCAAGGCCAGCCTGGTCTACAGAGTGAGTTCCAGGACAGCCAGGGCTACACAGAGAAACCCTGTCTCAAAAAACCAGAAAAAAAGAAAGAAAGAAAGAAAGAAAGAAAGAAAGAAAGGAGCCTGACAGAAGTTCTAGATCCATACTTTTTTTTTTTTTTTTGAGACAGGGTTTCTCTGTGTAGCCCTGGTCATCCTGGAACTCACTCTGTAGACCAAGCTGGTCTTGAACTCAGAGATCTGTCTCCCTCTGCCTCCCAAGTGCAGAGATTAAAAGTGTGTGCCACCATTGTGGTTCTTCCTTTTTTAATCCTAATTGTTGCCATAAATCGCCTGACTTACAGGCAGTTGAGACTTCCTGATGTGTGACATCCAGGTATAGGACCCATGCTCATACCAGCATTGAATTAGAGGACTATGGATGGTTAGCTGGTCTCAATAGACAGCCATTTGCCTTGCTAGCAGATTTTGTTCAATTGCTGGCATGCTCAGTTTGGGAAAATCACAACTCTACACCAAGTTTCCCAGAGTACCCCAACTTAACCCTGGATTCTATCTTAAGTCCCTAGAGCATCATGAAGCCTGAGATGTATTGGTTAACACTGATTTTAGGAAGAGGCCCAAAGAAAGCCCAGGGTGACAGTCCTGGACTTCTGCCCACAGCTGGTTGTCACTGTTGCTCACCCTCACCCTTTCATCCTGCTAGAGGACCTTCTGCAGTCATGACGGAGATGGAATCATGTCAGAGGGGAATGTGGTGACTGATGGCACTTTGCTGGTCTTAAACAAAAGGCAGAAGAGGATAGCTCAGTGCTACAGCACATGGGTTGCATCCCCTCAACATACAGGGGAAGGACTTCAGAAGGTTTGACCCCAGCACTGCATAAACCATACACGGTGGCATATATCTCTAATCCAAACACTCAGAAGGTAGAGGCAGGAAGACCAGAAGTTCAAGGTTACCCCAAGCTACACGATACCTCGCCCCCAAAAAGGATAGAAAGGAAAAAACTCAGAAGGACCAATTTTGAGAAGGCAACTTTACTTAAAAAACTCTAAAAACAAATTCCTGGAGTCAGGGGAAGAAGTGAATGGTGGGGAGGCTGAACGTGGAGGAACTGGGAGGAGACACGTGTGAAGGGGACACCAAAGGGCATCTTATTCATGCAGGGAGGTGCTTATGGGACAAGGCTGCTGGAACATGGGTGAAGCTAGTACAGCGTCTCCCGGGCATGGGTGCGCAGGTGGCGCAGTAGGTGTGAATTTCTGCTGAAGCCTCGGCCACACAGTGAACAGGAGTAAGGCCTTGCGCCTGTGTGAACCAGCAGGTGGCGTAGCAAGTTGCAGCTGCGATTGAAGCTCTTGCCACACTCAGGGCACTCCTGGGGGACTTCCATTTCTTGCTTTGACCCTGTGTGTGTGATCAGGTGGCGCTGCAGGTGCGCATTGCGCCGGAAACTGCGACCGCAGGTTGGACAGCTGTAGGGCCGTTCGCCAGTGTGGCTGCGGCGGTGGCGGGCCAAGTTGGAGCTGTTGCGGAAGCGGTGACCACAGATGTCACAGGCGTGGGGCTTCTCCCCCGTGTGGATGCGTTGGTGGCGTGCCAGGTGGGCATTCTGGGTGAACCCCTCTCCGCATTCATTGCATCGGCAGGGCTTCTCCCCCGTGTGGCAGCGTAAGTGGCGGGTCAGGTCTCGTATTTGGCGGAAGCTTTTGCCACATTGGGTACAGTGGAAAGGCCGGAGGCCGCCGTGAGTCAACAGGTGGCGAGCAAGGCCAGCTCGTCTCACAAAGCGTTTGCCGCACTGAGTACAGGCGTGGGGCTTCTCACCTGTGTGCACCTGCTGGTGGCTGATCAGCTGGGAATTTTGGGAGAAGCAGCGGCCACAGACCTGGCAGGAGAAGGGTCGTTCACGGGTATGGACTCGACTGTGGGTCATTAGTTGCTCGCTTTGTCGGAAGGCCTTGCCACAGTCACTGCACACATAGGGCTTACTCTCCTGGCGAGAGCTAAGACTGCCAGCGTCTTCCGAGGACTGATGGTCCTTGTCCTTGGCATGGATGCGCAGGTGACGCTTTAAGCTAGAGCGCCGCTTGAAGGTCTGCCCGCAGTGGGAACAGAAGACAACTGCCACCTCTGGCACTTTTGTCTTGCCTTCTGGGTTTGGCGTGGGGTTTTGTTCCTGGGCATGTGCCAGCAGGTGCTGTATGAGGCTGGAGCGACGCTGGAAGCCCTGGTTACACTCAGCGCATCGGAAGGCAGGCTCAGAGGAATGCGTTAGCAGGTGCTTCGTTAGGTGTGAGCTCTGACGGAAGCGGTGGCTGCAGAGATGACAGGCGTGCGGCCGCTCATCTGTGTGCGTGCGCATGTGCAGCTTGAGGATAGAGCTGCGTCCAAAAGTCTTCCCGCACCACAGACACTGGAAGGATCGAGAGCTTGGGTGAGGTTGAGGGCTGGGGTGAGCCTGTAGCTGGTGGGCCTGTAGATGGGACATCTGCTGGAAGTTAACTCCACAAACTGTACATATGAACTGCACCTCTGCCTCGGGTTCTGGGGCACCTGCGGCTCCTCTAAGGTCCACAACTTCACTGCTGCCAGCAGGGGTACCTCCACAACCAGCACTGCTCGTCTCCTGCCCTATAGTCTGCCGGAGCGGCTCTCCTGCGACCCCAGGTTTCTCTGTCTGGGACTCTGCTCCGATGACGGCAGGCCAAGTAATCACTTTAGGTTCATCAACTTTAAGTTCCTCATTGTCAGGCATTCTGCTTCCGAATCCTGGGAAATAAGCGAACACAAAGGGCTCGGAGTGGTGGCACACGCCTTTAATCCCAGCAAGTTGGGAGGAAGAAGCAGGTAGATTTGTGAGTTTGCTGTTAACCTGGTCTACACAGACAGTTTCAGAACAGCCAGGCTTCAAAGAAACCCAAAACAACAAAAAGGGGGGGGGGGGGGAGAGCAGCAGCAGCAGCAGCATTATTGGGTCTTTCTAAAAGAGTTACTGGGTCCAGAAGTGGAAAGAAACACAGGATTCTGCAAAGCTGGTGTGATGAACAAGCCAAGACTGCCTTTGTTCTCTACTTCTCCATTTCCTGTTATTTTTTAGACAGCATCTCCTCCATATTGCCTGCAACTAAGAACCCTACCACCTCAGCCTCCCAGATGCTAAGACTGCATCCCAAGGCACCACACCCTTTTAAAGTGTACCATTTAGGTCCATTAAATATATTCAGTGTCATGCAACAGTCTCAGCTATTTCATAACCACTGGCAGTTTACTTGTTGGCCACCTCCTTTTTTATTTTTTAAAGTGTATATGTATTTTGTATGCATGCATGCATGTGCACCACGTGCATGCAGTGCCCACGGAGGCCAGGAAACAGCTGGATGTAGCAGTGCAGACCTCTCCGGCCCCAGCACTTGGGGCAGAAGCAGGAAGATCTTGGGTTGATGATCAGCCTGGGCTACAAAATGAGACCATGTCTAAAAAAAGGCACAAAGGCTGTCCGAAAGGGCAAAAGGGAGATTTCCTACATTTGGTTATGGGTACCACTAAACACATAAATGAACGAAACAGAAGGCTGTGTCAGCATCCACCCAGCAGAAGGTTAGAATGCTGGATGGGATCTGGAACGGAGAGCCCAGAGCCTTCAGTGGCATGACTGAGGAGGAGCTTACCAAGAGGGTTTGCAGGCCAAGCTGTCTTCTCTGAGGTATCCTCAAAGGTGAGGGACTCCTGCAATGAGAACCAAGACCCACTGTCAGTGAAGCATGGGCTCTGGGGCCTGAGTGAAACAGAAGCACACTGGGACTAAACAGAAGGAAACATGGACTGCTAAGAGTTAGAAGCTAGAGAACATTCTGGAGCCTGAGATAGGGATCAACTCAACTTACCAACACAGCCACCAGCTCTTGGTCTCTGGAATTCTCCTCAAGCCATGAGGGGCCCTGGGAGGGGTCTGACATCGATAGGAGACCACAATGTTAGAAGGCAGTATTGCCAGCTATGCAGGGCTTTAAAGACATGGCCACCCATCCCCCTAAACCATGAAGCTCCCCCAGCACTCTCCGGCCACACACTCCTCCCTGACTTCCAGCCCCCACCCACACATCCAGTCTGTCTCCCGGGACACCAGCTCCTCACTGCTTCCTTGTGGATCCTGGAGTATCTCCTGGGGCTCTGGGCTCATTGGCCAATTTGAACTTGGGGCAAGTCTCCACTCCTCAGGTTCAGCAGGCCTTGTGGGCACTGGCTGAGATAGAGGTAACTCATTCAATGGACGCAGGGCTGGAATCTCTTCTGAGGGCGACTCCATCTGGGGGCTGTGGCTGGGGACCTGGGAAGGGCTATTTTGTTTCTCTGAGATGATGTCTGCAGGGGCATTCTTGCCAGCACTGAAGCTAAAATCCTGTTGAAAATATCTTTCTTAGGAGACAGACAGGACGCATTCCATAGTCTACTGAGTCTACCAAGATAGGACACAGACAGGGAGCGCTACATAGTTAGAGGGTAGGCAGGAGTTGGTGAGTGTGACAAGGGACAAGTGAACACAAATGGCATTTTTATAGTCTACATTATAAGAACACACTTGTACTTCGAACTGTTGAAAGGAGCCTACATATAAATGATACTAATAGCTTAGAATGCACACACACATACTATTACTGGTTTGATCCATGTGCTGCCTAGATGCCTTTAGAGGTACAAGGCTGATGACAGCAGCAGCAACTAGGCACAATGTTTAAGTGACCAGACCCAGACATCAACGGAACAAGAAAAGAGCATGGGGTGATAATGAGAGAGATCCAGGCACGGCAAGCATTAGAAATGGGACCAGAAACTGGGTATGGTGGTGAACAACTTTAGTCCCAGCACTTGCAAGGCAGAAAGAGGCAAGTGGTTCATTGTATGTTAAAAGCCAGAATGAATTACACAGACAGAGATATTGGACAGCCAGGACGACATAGAGAGACCCTGTCTCAAAACAAACAAAAAACCAAAAAACAATCTGAATGAGTGACTGTCTTGACTGGAGCCCCTCCTCCCTCTTGCTGCCTGGAGATAAAAGGCGGTTTTCCTGTTTTGTTTAAGGTGTTAATCTGCTGTCTTTTAAACACTGGCTGTCAGTCTAAAGAGCCGCTGAAAGAATCAACTCCACGCTCTGCTCACTGCCTTTGTCATTTTGGGCAGCTGTGACTAGGATTCTAGTCACAGATGGAGGTCAGTGGAATTTGCAGGTTTCTTCTTGAGGTTATCAGTTTGGTCCATTCACCCCAGCCCCTACAGCTCTGGACCAGCCCCCATCTCACCAGTGGCCCCGTGTGGCTGGTGTCTCTGGGCACGCCTTCCAGCAGCTGTACCACCTCCTCTCCATCGCGGAGTGGATGGCCATGCAGTCGGCTCAGCACATGCGGGGGCAGGATGCTCAGGAACTGCTCCAGCACCAACAGCTCTAGGATCTGCTTCTTGGTGTGCAGAGCGGGTCGCAGCCAATGGTTGCAGAGTTCCCGGAGCCGGCCCAGCGATGCCCGTGGCCCCATATCTTCCTGATACTGGAAGCATCTGAAAAGCTGGTGGGCCACCTCGGGCCTAGGCCTGGACTCTGCCCACCTGGTATCCTCCTCGCCAACCTCATCCTCCTCCAACTTTACTGCTCCGGAATACTCTTGCTCCAGGGCGTCTGGGACTGGTTCCGACAACATCTTTCACACTCCTCACCTGGGCCGCTCTTAAATCCCTTTCTTCAGCTCCTCCTACACCTGTGGAGCTAAAGACCCTGCGTTAAGATCTGCTACAGGAACCAGGCGCCTGTTTCCCCAGCACTCAGGATGTGGAGACTAGAGGACCAGGAGTTCAAGGCCAGCCTTATCTACATAAGAAAGGACACACCAAAGCAGGTATACTGCAGGAAAGCTAACCCCTACTTGAGTTCCGGTCATTAAAAAAATTATGAGCATGGGTCAGGCATGGTGGCTCACTATGGTCTACGTCGAGTTCCAGGATAACAGGACTAAATAGAAAGACCCTATCTCAAATTAAAAGAATATGGGGCTGGGAAGATGGCTCAGGGGTTAAGAGCACTGACTGCTCTTCCAGAGGTCCTGAGTTCAATTCCCAGCAACCACATGGTGGCTTACAACCATGAGGGGATCAGATGCCCTCTTCTGGTGTGTCTGAAGATAGCAACTGTGTACTCAAGTACATAAAATAAATAAATCTAAAAGAAAAAATTGAATGTGGCTTTCTAAGGAGTCCTTTCTCCACGGTCAAGGGCGATCACTCATGGCAGTAGGTGAAGGCGAGGGGAGAAAAATCAGGTCGGGCTAAATAAATAAATCTAAAAGAAAAAATTGAATGTGGCTTTCTAAGGAGTCCTTTCTCCACGGTCAAGGGCGATCACTCATGGCAGCGAGGGGAGAAAAATCAGGTCGGGCTGAGGGCTGGAGTGTGATTCAGTGGGTAGAGTGCTCACCTAGCATGCACAAACTTCTGGGTTCAGTCCCCAGCCAGCACCGAATAAACTGGGCATAGTGAGGCAGGTCTATAACCAGGAACAGGAGGCAAGAAGACCAGAAGTTTCAAGTCATTCTCAGCAGCTACTTACCAAGTTTTAGGCTAACCTGGGCTAGGGGTGGGGGTAGAATTGGTGAAGGTGGGAATGTAGATAATTTGTGATCGAGAACGCTTGCCAAGAAGCATGTGGCCCAGAGCTCAGATCTCAGTATCCACATAACAAGCAAGACATGTTCCCATACGTGTCTGAACCTTATCAATGTTGAAGGCAGAGACAGGAGGATTGGTGGGGATTGCTGGCCGACTAGCTGAAAAACAAGACCGAGGCTCAGGAAGAGATTTAACCCAAAGAACGGAGATCAACAGTTAGAGTGGGGCATCCTCAGTGCTTCTTTCTCTGCGCTCCCACAGGGTGCATACACGGGGCCGTATGCACCACACACACCCTCACAAACAGAAACTGGGCCCTTCTGGATGAATGTCCTGTTGTACACCCAGAGATGTGATGTGACTTTTCACCCACCCTTCCCTCCTATTAATTTGGCCACCAGGACACTGGAAGAGAAACCAAGGAGAAAATTGTCTCTTGGAGTTGGAGAGACATCTCAGTGGTTAAGAACACTTGCTGCCCTTGTAAAGGACCCAGGGCCTGTCTCAGTGCCCATATGGTGCCTTCCATGTATCTGTAACTCCAATTCCAGGGGATCCCGTGCTCTTCTGGCCTCCAGGGATCCCAGATAAGCACGCAGTGCAAGTACATGCATGTAGGCAAAACAGTTGTTCACACAAAATGAAAATAAATAAATCTTTAAAAAAAAAAAAAAAAACCAGCCCCACGGAGGGAGCAACAGTGTCAACTGGCCTGACCCCCCCCCCCATGCTCCTGGAGACTGGACCACCAACCAAAGAATACACATGGAGGGACTCATGGTGCTGACCACATGTGTGGCAGAGGAGGGCCTTGTTAGCCATTAGGGGGAGGAGAGGCCCTTGGGCCTGAGGGTGTTAGATGCTGCAGTATAGGGGAATGCCAAGGAGGGAAGATGAGAGTGGGTGGGTGGGGGAATACCCTCATAGAGGCAGGGGGAGGGAGGAGGAAAGGAAGGGTTCCAAAGGGGAGACCTGGAAAGGGGGAAACATTTGAAATGTAAATAAAGTATCAAAAAACAAAACAAACAAACAAAAAAAAACCAACTGTTTTTCATTTCAGTCTTTTCAGGTCGGTAGCTTGGAGAAACCATTCAACAAGTTTTATCTTCCCCATAGGACATCAGGAAGGGATCTGGGTCCTTCACAATCAAGCCTCAAGGTGGGCACTGTTCTAAAGCAGATTTATACCCCCCCCCCCCTTTACATTTGAAAAAGTAGTTTGAGTACACTACAACCGAGCTGTGGGCTGGGCGGTACCAAGAGTCTCACCACCTCGCTTTTGCGTTAAGCCAATCCTCACCCTCCTCTCCATGCGTGGTCACAACTCTCACTTTCTCGGCCACCCCGCCAGCTAGCAAGGGAAAGTGCTTGACTGTCCACCAGGGGGCACTAACTCTACAGGCACAAGCCCCTCCTCGCACCTTTTCCTCTAGCTCAGAGAACTTTCTTCCTAAGAACCAGACTCAAATCAATTCAGCCCAGCTCAACTAAATTTCCAGGACTGCTCAGAAGGTTTAGCTCCTCTTTCCAGGCTGGGCACGGAACCCAAGACTCAGAGTCTCGGGGATGTTAGGCAAATATTTTACGATGCCACATGTCAACCGGTTTAAGTTCCTTAGAACACGGTGGCACTTTGGCTGTCTCTCCCAAGCCCACCTCCATTTCCCCCTCCCCTGCCTCCTCACTAACAGTGGGAGTTCTGATAGGGGGATGGGACCAGAGCCTTAGGCAGAACTTTCCACGCCAGTCACTGCGGTCCAGAGCAGCGCCACACAGGGAGCGAGGCTGCACTGTGGGCAGACATCGGGGCTTGTAGTCATTGTTCTCGTCATTATTGATTATAACACGTTATCAAAGCTATCCGGGCTAGGCAAAGTGTCTCTGCCCTGAATTTTGGATGGATAGTCTCCAGGATAAAGAGTTCTTTAAATTTCCTTCGTAGGAGAGCTGTACGGGGTGGGTGGAAGTGCTACAGAACAAAGGAAATCTAGATTATAAGATGGCCTTCGGAAAGAAGAGGGCTGTGGTGCGAAATGATGACCCAGGCCGAACTCCTGCCCCCGTCAGGTTTTCTCCTTCCTGATCCATTCCCTCCCAGGCACCGCCTGTCCAGCCCGGGCTCTTTCATTCCGTAGGTGCTTTTCCTACTGCAATGACCTCTTCCAGTTTCGGAACCCTGAAACATATAACCCACTGGCTGCTGTACCCCAATCACTGCTCATTGCAATCTCTTCCCCTGACTTGAGCAAGAGCCATTGTGTCGAGTTCAATAAGTTTTTGCCTGGCATTTGAAGTGACTTATTTTAAAGACTGAACATGTGAAACGAAACAGCAATAATAATAATAATAATAACCAACCCAAAACTGGGACTTGAGATGTAGCTCTCTTGGTAGAGTGCTAGCCTACCAAGCATGCTCTAAGCCATGGGTTCAATCCCCAGCACACACACACACACACACACACACACACACACACACACACACACACGTCCCCTAAATCCTAGAACTTGAGAGGTAGAGATACAAAGATCGATCGAGTTCAGGGTCATCCTCAGCTCCTTGTGGATTCAAGGATAGCTTGGGATACAAGACGCAGTCTCAGAAAACAACGAGCACATTAAAAACATAAAGGAAAAAGGGGGAGGGGCTATGGAATCAGCCACGGTTGTGTGAGGCAGGATTGAAAGTTTCCGGCTTGCCTGGACTGCATCTTAAGTGAGGTACAAAGCTGGCTTGGGCAACTTAGTGAGATCCTTTCTCAAAAAAACCCAAAAAACAAAACAACAACAAAAACAAACAAACAACAAACAAACAAACCAGAGGGATTGGAGCTGTATCTTAGGTACAGGGCATTTGCCCAGCCAGCACACAGAACTCTAATCTCTCGCTCACACACACAGGAAATGGCGTTGCATTTCGCTGTTTGGAGAAGCATATGAAAAATAGGCAGGGGGCTGGAGGCGCTCCAGGTTCAGAGCATGGGCTGCTTCCGGGGCTCATGAGTGGCTCTTCCAGAGGTCTTCAAGACCCAGCACCCACACAGTTTATGGGATCCAGCTCCCTCTTCTGGTGTGCAGATGTACATTCATACAAACCCTCCATATGTAGAAAATAAATAAACCTTAAAGAAAGACAACTAGAGCATGAAATCACTCTGGGCACTGTGCAGTAGATGCTAGTGAGTACCAAGTGTTTATCAACCCAGTCAGCGGGCTGATGCTTACTTCATCCAGCTCCGACTCACTTGCTAGATCAACCTTTTAACCTAACAAGTTCAGAGAGACCAAGAGTGATTTACTTACAGCTACCCTGGTGCTGTGATACGGCTCACTAACGTGAAACTGGGGTTCTGAACCCATTATTCCATCCTGCCTTCCGAGATTTTGCTGGTACTGGCCAGGAGTGTGACAGCATAGATAAGAAGTAAAGAATTCTAGATTCAGGTCAAAGGCCCGCCTAACTACACAAAGCAGCTGGAATTTCTAGGTGAGGCCTTGCCAGTGGGTTTCCGTGAGAAGGAATTCAGGCAAGTTGGCCTTAGAAAGTCGGTCCCTCCCCCAGGTCTCCAGGACAAAAGGCCTATTAATATGCACCTCTGTAGGGGGTTGGCTGGGTGTGGGGGAGAAAGCTCTTTAGTGAAATCTGGCCAGTCTAAATTTGTGTGTAGATACTGCTATAAAATCCACGCATACTAGAGAGCTCAGAGGCCAGAGTGGTCCCCTGTAAGAAATAACCCCTTCTCTCTGCTACTGGTCTAACTTGCTCAACTTTGTTGACTTGGTTTTTTTTTTTTGTTTGTTTTTGTTTTCCAGACCGGGCTCCCCTTCTGGTGCTAGGGACACATGGCATCACCACTTCTGGGATCCTCCCTCATGTCCCCAAGGCCACAAATGCATCAAGCTGTGTGGCCTTGGAGTCTCCAGCACAGAGTTACCCGCTCATTATATCCAGGACTTTTCTAGCCGTCAGCCCACCAGTAGGTCCCCCAAACACCCTTCACTCTCTCCACAGTGCTGTAAGCCTACACCCAGTCCTCCAACTCACCACTCCGGGTACCAACTCCTGAGGCCGAGATGTCTGGGAACCCTTGGAAGGATCCAGGATAAGAGGCAGCCTAGACTAGTCTGTGGAAGGACTCCCGGGAAATGGAACAGGAAGTTCCCTGCCTGTCCCATCCCTTTCAGGTAAGGGGATAAAGGGGCTTCCAGGATTAACCCTTCACCTCCCAGTTGGGGTGGGGTGGGGAAAAGGGAGGAGCCAGAAAAATCTAGGCAAAAGTGATGACTCCAGATTCGAACTTTGCCAAGCCTGTGTAAGAGTTAAATTACTCTAAACCAGAGCTTCCGTATCTACACTGGGACAGACTTCTGTCCTTTTGGGGGCAGGAGCTTCTGTTTTAAGTGCTTGCTGTGTGTAGGCCGCTTTCCTTGTCTTTTCATTCAGACAGCAGACATTTTTCTATATGTGTATCAGACAGCAGGCTCTAAGGACAGAGAGCTAAACTGAGGAATGAGGCTCTGCCCCAAGTGTATTTGGGGTTTGGGGGTTGCATTCCAAGAAACATAAGAGACTGCAGTTGTAAGAAAATAAAACAGGCCAGTCAGAGTGACCAACACCTTTAATCCCAGCACACAGGAGGCAGAGGCAGGTGGATCTCTTATTAGTTTAAGACCAGCCTGGTCTACATATTGAGTTACAGGTTCTGGTTACATAGTGAGACCTTGTCTCATAAAAGGACGGGGAACAGAAGCCAGGTGTGATGGTTTATACCTGTGATTCTATCATTTGGATGGCTGAGGCTAGAGGAGTGTCAGGAATTCCGGATGGGCTTGGTCTACAGAGTGAACTGTCTCAAGAACCCAAAACCAAAGGTAGAATGCTTGCGGGGCAAGCAGGAAGCACACGTCATAAACTGGGCATGATTGTGCACACCTGTAATCTCAGCATTTGGGAAATGGAGGCAGGCCTCCCTCAGCTAATATGAAGTCTGAGGTCAGACTAGGCTACATGAAATCCTGCCTCAGAACAACAAACAAAAAACCAAGACAGTGACTCCCACAAGTTGTCCTCTGACCTCCACATGTGCCCCCAACCCAACCCCTAAATAAATAAATAGATAAATAAATAAATAAATAAATAAATAAATAAATAAATAAATAAATGTAGTGAGAAAAAAAGTAAAACTCCCAACACACCGGAAAAAAAAGTAAGATGTGATAAAGAAGACAGCGTTCCTCAGTCCATATAGCTTTCTAAAGTCTCCCCCCCGCCCCCCACCTCCAGAATCCGATAATGGCTTTGTCCTACTAACAACGCCCTCCCGCCTCGCCCCGCCCTTCAGGGCTCCACAAACGCTTTGGAGCCCACTTCAAAGTCAAACCCTCCCCCTTTGCATTGATGGGCTTTCTTGGTACGTGCTCCCAAATACAGAGGATTCCTTCCGGGAATCAGTGGTGCAATCTGGAGTGTCCACCGCGCCCTAAGGGTGCTCCATCACTGGGGGGGGGGGGGCAAGGAGTCAAGGAAACTCAGCGGTGGTCGTCCCCACTGCCCTGATGTCTCAGTCTGTTGTGACTAGGCCCAGCCTTGCTCTGGCTGCTCCCTGGTTTCCCTGCTCGGGTCAGCATCCGGCCTATTTTTAACTGTCTTGGGTGGATCTCACTGGACCACCCAGTAGGCACCAGTTTTGTTACTGTGCTCTACGTCCTCGGTACAGAGCCCAGCGCCTGGCACGCAGGACACAGGAAAAGGCCGAGCGACAGCATGACTTAGGTACCGCCCTCAAGAGGTTTCCAGTTTTTCTATAGCAGAGCACCTCAGCTTCCTGCTACGGACTCCTCCCACAATCCTGCCACTTTGACTCTTCTCTAGAAGCCCCACCCCCGAGAGAGGTAGGCCGGATGGTAGGGGCGGGGCGTTCTGGAATGGGCGTGGCCTTCTCAGGAAGTGCCGCTAGCGGGGTGGAGGGGTGGAGCGCTTTCTCTTCCAGCATCTGGGCATAGTGGGCAGAGTCCTTACTGTCTGTGGTTGCGGTGGTTTGGGGGGCACGCAGCAAAGGTTCTGAGAGTAGGGAGGAAGGCTGACGAGTTTAAAGCTTGTGTAAACAGGCTCTTGCTTCTCTGCGCGGTCTGAGCTCGCACATGTTCACTTTTACACACTAGCCCTAGACTTGGGCCTCTCCTGCTTCTTGAACTCTGGTGGAGTCAGCCATCCGCCCTGGGGAAGCAGAAGCCATCGTGTACCCAGCAGAGGGCCCTTGACTGGCGACCCAGCAGAACCAAGGTTCACAGGGGTGGGAGGGAGCAGAGAACTGCTGTGTCAGAAAAACCTCTCCTCATGGAGAGGCATGGCAAACTGACTGGTAGTCAGGGAACATGTTGTGGGTGGGATCCGGTGGGTACCCCGTTTACTGTGTCAGTTACTAGAGAGTCGCAGGACAGCGTTTCCTAAAGACTCTGTTTCTGTGACTGTTTCTTACAAATATGTTTTGTGTTTATATGTGTATGTATATATGTGTTCCTGCTGAGCACATATGTATACAGGTACCTGTGTATTCACACTTGTGTTCAAGCTGAATATCCATGCCATTGACTTCTTTGATTACTCTTGTTTTGTTTTTTGGTTTTTTTTTTTTTTCCCTCTGAGACATGGTCTTTCTATGACGCTCTGGCTGGTCACTGCGTAGACCAGGCTGGCTTTGAACTCACAAAGGCCCTGCCTCTGCCTTTCTTCCAAGTGCTGGGATTAAAGGCACACACCACTATGCTTAGCATTCTTCTCCTTCTCCCCCTCTTCTTCCTCCTCCTCCTCTTCCTCCTCCCCCCCACCCCCACAGATAGGGTCTTACTGTGTAGCCTTAACTGACCTTGAGCTTTCTCTGTAGACCAGGCCTCAAAGATCTGCCTGCCTGTGTCCTAGGTGCTTCAGTTAAAGGCATGTGCCATCATGCAGAGCATTTTACCTTGGTGTTTTGATTCGGGGTCTCTCACTGAACCTAGAGCTGGATGGCAGCTAGACTGGTTGGCTCCAGGGATCCAGCTATGTCTGCCTCCCGAGTGTAGGGAGTACTGGTGTTTACTGTCACATCAGACTTTTAACGTTGGCGCTGAAAGTGTGAACTCAGATCTTCATGTTGACATGGTCTAAGCCATCTGCCAAGTCTCCACTAATTATTTTTGTTGACCTGGATAATTTTGAGAAAAAAATAGGTCAGGTTAATTGTAGGTTCTGGTTAGTTTCTTTTTAATGATTTGTTTATTTTATGTATATGAGTGTTCTATCTGCATGTACACCTGCATGCCAGAAGATCCCATTACAGATGGTTGTGAGCCACCATGTGGTTGCTGGGAATGAACTCAGGACCTCTCCAAGAGCAGCCAGTGCCCTTAACCAGTGAGCCATCTCTGGGAGCCCAATATGTGACCCAGGTTGGCCTTGAACTTGTGATCCTCCTGCCTGTGTTTCCTTCAGCAAATCCTACCAGTGTGCACCACCACAACTGGACTGGTTAGTTTCCTTGTCTCCTTGACACATGCTAGAATCATCTGGGAAGAGGAATCTTGGTTAAGAAAATGCTCTGGCTAGATTGTTTGTAGTTAGGTGTGTAGGGTGATGCTACCACTGACTAATATTTATTTATTTATTTATTTATTTATTTATTTACTGAATTAGTTCTCTATAGCCCAGTCAATTAGGAAACTCACAATTACTATGTAGTTCAAACTAGCCTCAGACTCACAGTGGGGTAATTGGCCTGAGTCACAATTTGTGCTAGGCTCCAAAGCTGTGTTTGGTTGAAAACACAAGACTTAGTGGCTGTGATGGATCGTTCCAAACGCTCAGGGTTCTGATGAGAAAACCTTTCCTGCAGACTTTAAAACAGCCCAGCTCAGCCTGTGCCTTTAGGGCCCAGACACCAGCTCCAGGGGTCATGTCCAGGGAAGGTTTTAGTCCCCTGGTGCTGTCATAAGGATAGTCTGGGTGGTGTTTGATGGCTCATCCTCTTGCTCAGAGCAGCAAGGGAGTGGAGTTCAACAGCTGTCATTTAAGGAGTCAAATCACCCCCAATACATTTGCTTAATTATAGAAAAATGAACACTGCAGGAGCATTGGTAGTTCAATAAATGACAAGACCTTGAAGAACTTATTATCACTAATAGAGACTATTAATTTCTTTGAGACAGGGTTTCATCATGTAATTCTAGCTGTCCTGGAACTCACTATATATAGACCAGGCTGGCCTTGATTCATGGAGAGTTGCCTGCCTTTGCCTCCTGCATGCTGGGATTAAAGACATGGACAATGACACCAAGCACTATTAGTGATTTTTAACAGTGCTTAACACTAGTCTAATGCTCCAGAGAGAAATGAGTCCCTTTAATCAGTCTCCCCAGAAAGCTAAGGCCAACCCTGAGTGTATAGTGAACTTGAGGTCAGCCTGGGGTACATAGCAAGGCCTAGTATCCAACAAACAAACAAACAAAACAAAACACCAGTAAAAAAAAAAGTGTCCATATGTTTTCCATTCCAAGGAAAGAATAAACACACACACACACACACACACACACACACACACACACACACACACACATTTCATTTGAAAAAAATAGATATCCTGAAATGTAGAGAAGAGAGTCACAGGCTGGAGAGAGGGTGGACTTCAAGCAAGTGAACCACCAAGGATTCCAGCTGAGAGGGACCTCCCAGTGTGTGCCTGGGCATCCTGCTGAGCTGGTCAGTATGTCCATAGACCTCCTTCTCCACATGCTTCAGTGTCTGACTTAATTATGAGTGAGCTTGAAAGTCAACCAATACTGGAGAACACTCTAGGTATCACATGGCATGAGGTAAAAGCAGCAAAGAGTATTTCAGGAAGATGACAGTATCTTGGTTTCTTAAAACTGCACTGACTTACCAGCCCTAAAGGGCGACCCTCAGGCCTGAGTGACTTTTGAGCTTAGTCCTAATGATGTCCCTTTGCGGCTGGGCTGTAGGCTATTTTTAGCATTTTGTAGGCAGTGTTCAGGTGCTGGGGTATAGAGGTTTGGAACTTTCTGATCCTCAGTTTTATAGCTTTCATTATTGTTAACAGTCAGAAATAGAAGTATTTAATGTTGCTGTCTAACAGGACCCACCTGTCCTCTTGGTGCTTGAGCAGGACAAGGAAAGACCAAATGATAGCAAAAAGTCTGGTACCAACTGTGTCTAACAGCCCTGGCTGAGGCTGTGACTACTGGTGCCAAAGCTGGCTGATCTAAGAGCTAGGCACAGTCCGGGACTGGTATTATCCAGGTGCAGATGAATCTTGCTTATTCACCACAAGAAACTGTTCTTACCACCCCATGTGTATGGGATCAGAGGTCAACCTCCTTCAGGAGATGGTTCTCTTCTTCCATCATGTAAGTCCCAGGGACTGAACTCAATTTATCAGGTTTGGTGGCAAGTACCCTTATCCACTGAGCAACCAACCTTACTGCCTCTCCTTCCTTCCTTTCTTCCTTTCTTCTTTCTTTTTTTAGTGATGAATGATCTCTAAGACGTATGTCACACACACTCAAAGTGAGCAGGCCAGCTGTACATGGTTTTTGACAGGCCCCCAGACCTTAGCACAACTAACTCCATGATGAAAGTACCATTTAGGCTGTAAAACTCCAAAGTGTAGACAACATCACCTGCCAAAATAAAAACAAAGACCTGGTCTATTAAAGTCCACAGTTCTGAGAAAGCCTCTGAATGTGCTGATCTTGCTGTTTGGTTTTGGTAGTCTGGCTTCTTGCTAACTGAGAAATGTTAGGGTCTGGTTTTGTGTTTAAAAGCTCACCTCAAAAAGACTTGGGACTACACTGGGATCCCTACCACCCAGTGTGGTCTCCTGCCATAAAGACTTTCTATTGGCTAAACCTGTGCCCAAGTAGTCTTCTCTGTAGATATCCCACAACAGTTTATGCATTTGTGAAAGGGTCTTGCTACGAAGCTGAAACTGGTCTCAAACTTGAGATCCTCCTACCTCAGTCCCAGAAATCCTGTGATTACGGGTAATCATGTGTCACCACACCGTCAAAAAAAAATTTTTTTTAATTAAAAAATAAAAACAATTTGTGTGCCCGTGTGTAAGAGTGTAGACTTCTGGTGTCTTCCTCAATCACTCTCCATCTTAGTTTTTCAGACTGAGTCACTCACTGATTGCGGAGCTCGAATGATTGGCCAGCGAGCCCCAGGGATCCCCTATATGTGCCTCCCCAGTGCTTGACTTACAGGCGCACAAAACTGAGCAAACTTTTACCATGGGTCGTGGGGGATAGAATTTGTAGTTGACAAGCAAATAGTTTACTGACTGAGTGATCTCCTCTTGTACCGATTTAATTTTTTTTAAAAAATTTTTATTTGAGGTGCTGGGCTTGAACCCAGGGTTTCCCTACATGCTAGGTAGTCTCCATCAATGAACTACTACTCTCCATGCGCTACTTCCCTTTCTAAAATCAGTTCACCCCGTAAGTGAGCAAGTGTGCGTGGGACAGACGTACGTAGTAGGTTCTGGAAACTCTGTGGAGCGCTGAACCTGTACGGATTTCCAATCTGGTTTCTGTTCCTGAAGGCTCTTCTTTAATTACTTTGAGTACCCAGGCATCGAAATGGTCCCAGCACTCTGTACGCTCTCTACTCATGAGCTCTCTCGCCCGCAAACACTCTCAGCTTTCTCACGGGTGAAAGTCGACTGTAGGACAGCAGCTTCCTAACAATACACCCTCATCACGAGAATGGTGAATGGTAAACTCGAGAAAGATGGGCAAACCGGAAGTTGCGGTGGCAGCCGGACTGGAAATACGGGGACACCGGAGAGGGTCGGCTGCTAAGACAGGACTGCCCAAAGAAAGCGCGAAAGAGTGAGGGGGCGGGGCCTCCAGGTTGCAGCCAACCCTGGGCGCCTGCTGCGGACTGTGGGCGTGGCGGGTGAGTAGTGTGATGGACTGGGCCTGGGAGCTGCCGGGTAGGTGTGCTGCAGCGTTCAGAGCTCTTTGCTGGCATAGTCCTTCCGGCTTCCCCCTTCTAAACACGTGCTCTCAAGGCTTGGGGGAGCACATCGCGGGGCCCTCTCCGCGTCTCTGGAGATGTCTGGTGGTCTTTGAAGATTTTAGTAATTGTCTTTTTTTTCTATCTCCTCCTCTTGCTCCTCCTTCAGTTCTTCACCGGGCTGGCCTGGAACTCACTCTGTAGACCAGGCTGGCCTTGAACTCAGAAGTCCACCTGCCTCTGCCTCCCAAGTGCTGGGATTAAGGGCGTGCGCCACCACTGCCCGGCTCTCCCTCTTATTTTCTACGTGTGTGTTTTACCTGCATGTATGTATGTGTAGTGCGTGTGTGCCTGAGGCCCGAGGAGGTTGGAAAGGCGATTCAGATCCTCTACGACTGGAGTTACAGACCAGTGTGAGGCACCACGTGTGTACTGGGAATCCAAGCCGGGTCCTCTGCAAGATCACGTGTTCTTAACCACTGAGCTACCTCCCAACCCCACAGATCACGTGTTCTTAACCACTGAGCTGCCTCCCAACCCCACAGGCATCATGAAGTCCTAGAGCAGAGTCACTAACTCCAAGCTACACAGGCCGCTTGCAAAGCTTACCATCTGTACAGAGTCTAGTGTTGCCAAATGTTCTGATTTTTTAAAAAAATATTGTGTGTGTGTGTTCACAGGTGATAGAGAACAGCTCCGTGAGATCTAGTCCCTCTTTACACTTTTACGTGGTTTCTAGGAATCAAACTCAAAGCACCACACTTTCACAGCAAATACATTTATGGCAGAGCCATCTCACCAACCCAAATGTTCTGATTTTAAAAAAATTCAAATTTGTCTGGGTGGTGGTGGTGTACGCCTTTAATTCCAGCACAGAGGTAGGTAGATCTCTGTGAGTTTGAGGCCAGCCTTGTGTACAAAGCAAGTTCCAGTACAGCCAAGGAAGGGGCTGGGCTCTCTCTCTCTCCCTCTCTCTCACACACACACACACACACACACACTTCAAGGGAGCTCCAATCATTTTTAATGGTGCAGTTAACTTTTACTTTACTCCTTTTGTAAATCTCTAGACTGTAATCCTAGGGCCTGGCACATGCGAAGGAAGTGTCCTACCATTCATTACTCTGCTCCACAGCATTTTTGTTTTTTTAACATTACTTTTAGACTGGTCTTGAACTTGTGACTCTCATGACTCAGTCTCCTGACTAATCAGAATTGCAACTCTGTGACACCCAGTCTAGCAAATTTAAGAGAAATTAAGCCCAGGGAACCCACATTACATGCTTGTGAACTTGTGCAAGGAACTAGGCTTGGTTCTTTTGTTGCTCATTTTTAAAGACTATTTCTTGCTATGTAGCCCTAGTTTATGTGGAATTATGTAGCCCACTCTGCCTGGCTTCAAATTTTTGGTAATCCTCTGCCTCAGCCTCCTGATTACTGAGATTATAGGAACAAACCACTGTTCAGCTACCAGTGTGTTTGCCTTTTGTGTTGAAAGGTCCAGTCTCAGAAGACTTGGATAAGCTGCAGCCAGCAGGCATACAATGAATTCCTGTAGACCCCCAGGAAGGGGTCTCCTGGCTAGGGCACCACCCTTCTCCTAATGCTCCGGGCTCTGCCCCAAAGAACAGTTCTGGGTGGAATGAGAAACGCAGTCACTTTCTTCCCCCTTGGAGCCTTACTTCCCTAGGTCTGAAGGTAGTGTCAGAATCTTGGACAACTGGGTCAGCCTCGTTTTAAAGCTATTATTAATTTATTCTTCGTGTATAGGTATTTTGCCTGTATATATATGTCTGTGTGTCATGTGGGTACAAGACACTTGGAATTCAGAAGAGGGTGTCAGATCTCCTAGGAATACCACCATGTGGGTGCTAGAGATTGAAACTAGGTCTTCTAGAAGAGCAGCCAATGCTCTAAACCTTTGAGCTATCACTCCACCCCACCTCTGTCTTTTAAAAAATACAGTATCTTCAGATCTCTGTGAATTAGAGGACAACATGGTCTACACAGTGAGTTCCAGGGAAGCTAGGGCTACATAGTTGAGACAGCAAATACATGATACCTTATTTTGTTCTTTGAGAGCTCTGTACAATGCAGTTCAACTATACTCATCCCCCATCCCTGCCCCTACTCCTCTCAAATCCACCCTGGGTCAGTCTCTACACTCCTCTATTATCGAGCCTGAATGAGTCTTTTTTTTTTTTTTTTTTTCCGAGACAGGGTTTCTCTGTGTAGCTTTGACTGTCCTGAAACTCACTCTGTAGACCAGGCTGGCCTCGAACTCAGAAATCCACCTGCCTCTGCCTCCCAAGTGCTGGGATTAAAGGTGTGCGTCACCACCACTGCCCAGCTGAATGAGTCTTTTAAAATCCAATTTCTCTCCCATCTTGCAGACAGGTAGGCATCAGGGTGAGCTACAGAGAGTCCCATCCTGTTTCCTAATTGCACTCAGACCGAGCACTCTGTGCCAGTCTTGGAGGACTCAGAGGGCTCCAGAGAATATATGACCTCTGATGTGTGGTGTGCGGGAGAGAATGGCTCTGCCCCTTCCACTCAGCTCAGTACTTAGTACAACAAATACCTCTCCTGGGCTGGAGAGATGGCTCAGTGGTTAAGAGCACTGGCTGCTCTTACAGAGGTCCTGAGTTCAATTCCCAGTGCCCACGGGGTGGTTCATTGATGACTATCTAATAAAGGAATCTGATGTATGTATGCAGATGTACATGCACCAGACCACTCCTAAAATAGACAAGTAAACAAAAACAATGGCGATCCTTTAAGGATGACTGCAATGCTATCTTTGAATCATCAAACATTCTAGTCTGTCCACAAATGAATACATCTTTGTTTTGTTTTGAGACAAGGTTTCTCTGTACAGCCCTAGCTGTCTTGGAACTCGCTCTGTAGACTAGGCTGGCCTCGAACACAAGGATTCAAAGGTCCGCCTACCTCTGCCACTGGAGTGCTGGGATTAAGGGCATGTGCCACAACGCTCGGCTCGGTGCATCTTCTGTTTTTCTGTTTTGTGTTCATAGATACCGCTGGGTATAGATAGTAAGCACTGAGAGCCAGCACTGTGGACCTGACACTTTCTCCCAAGCCAAAAGCAGGTGCAGCCGAGTCTAGGGACCCCAGGACCGGAACTCTCGAAGCAGGGAACCCTGTAAAGCTGCAGCTGAGTGGGGGAATGGGATCTGGAAGGGACTTCCTGTTGTCCCTAATCCCAGCCTCCACGGGGCTTCCCCATCCGTTCTGTTCTGGCTGCAGAGACTCGTTTCACCCTCCGGAGGGGGCTCCACCCCCGGGGTCTCCTTTCCTTGGTGAGAAGGGGATGCTAGGGAAGGTACCTGAAAATCGGCTTGTGCAGTCAGCTTACAGAAGGGACAGGATCAACGGTGGAAGGCTTCAGGTTGGCAAGAGATAATGAGGGGGCTGGACCCAGGATTGGGAAGATGAGGGTATGTGCCACCCAGACCATGACCAGGATGAACATACCCAGGTGGGAAGCTGCAGCTTTGAGAGAAAGACTGACAGCGGGCAGCTGATTTGTGGGTTTCAGGCGAAGCTCTGTGTCCAGCTGGGGCACACAGCAGGCATCAATGCACTGGCGCCTCCTTGGCAGGCTCTCCGCAGAAGTTTCTGCATCTCATGACAAGAAGCCCTGATTCCCAGTCAGCCCTTAATTTCCCTCAGCTGGCTTCACTAAGGTTTGGGGCTCTTGCTTCAGTGACAAAGGGTACAATACCATTCCTTTCAAAGAAACCAGAAAATATCATTCACCACGGGGCTCCGGGACTCTGTAGGGGCTGACAGACTTCATAATCCCTGTGGTCAGGCATGGGGAGTGCGGGGCACTTCGAAAGTGTTCCCGAGATACTGATTTCTTTCCTCTTTTCCAGGTTCTTGGCTAAAACCTCGAGGGAGCTCGACTGACAGGGGAGAGACCCATTTGCTGTTTTTCCTGGCTCTGAAGTGGAAGATGTCTGCAGACAGTCAAAGCTTCCTGGCTACCGAGAACAAGGAGAAAACCCATGAGGTATCGTGGGACCCTAGCTAGGGAGGATGCCTTGAACTGGAGGAGAGAGTGTTTTCAAAAGCGATGTCTGGACAAAAGGAATAGTGAGAGGCACTGCGAGAATGGATTGGCACTGGGCAGGGGTGTGGGAGAAGTGGAATTATGGCAAATAACTTCCAACTGGTCTTGATAGTGTAACTGTTTTTGCTCTGTCCAGTAAGGGGCACAGCACCCACAGAACACAGGGAAGCCCTCCACTTCCCACTTTCTTCCTCTTGGGTCGCCCCTCCTCATGGCTTACCTCTCTGGGTCCAAGTTCTAGTTCTGCCTGTAACTGTTGCCTGCCCATGTGTGGTGGTGGTGGTGGTGGTGGTGTGGTGTGGTGTGTATGTGTGTGTGTGTGTGTGTGTGTGTGTGTGTGTGTGTGTGTGTGTGTAACCGCCATCGTTGTGGGTCTAGGCCTTGACCCTGGGCTTGGAGCTAGAGGACTCTGACTCAGCCTCAGGCCTGGTGTATATATAACCTTCGGCCGCTGCCCTGCTCTGTGGGAACTACTTGGGCTGTATGTAGAGTTGGCTTATTCCCACTTGTCTTACTAGGTCACTGGTAGGCTTGAAGGAGGTAATGAGTATGTGAGTCGTCTGTAAGTGTTTGCCAGCGTGTAATTGATGACTACTGTGGTACATGAACCGAGAACACCCAGAACTACTAAACCAAGTCAGAGGAATTGAGATCCTCCTACCTTTGGTTGCTTGTGGTTATAAATATCAATAAACATATGCTAGTACAAGTGCCGCCGCTTTTATGGTGTAGAAGCTCAAAGAATTGTTACTAGTATCCAGTGTCCCTTCGTCCAATACCCGATGAGCCTTGTGTATCTGCAGTCTCCGCTGATGTCAGACTCTGTCAGCCACACACTGGTGGAGTAACTGTAGTAATTACTTGCATTGTTCTTTGTTTATCTAGAACTTTCTGGAGCAGACAACTGTCCATCACTTGTCACTAGCTCTTTATGCAGGTGGTAGAGCAGCTGAGTGCAGACCACCAGTCAGTCCCAGGCAAGGAGGGGAAGGCCAGCCGGCTACATCATGGTCTCTAGGTGGGAACTCACCAGGCATCACCCCAGTGCAAGGGAGGCGTTAGAGCTTGGTGGATCAGACCCTTCTTGTGTCTTCCAGCCTGGATATGTTGGCTGCTTGGGAAGTTCCCACTAACAGGGAGGCTTAAGACCACCTGGGTTTATTCTCTCATAGCTGTAGAAGGACCTGCCTCCTTGGATGGCTTTCAGGAAGGGAGACTTTTCATGGCTCTGGCTCCTCTCAGAGCCAACTATGTGTGTGGCTCCATCTTTGTTCTCTGGCCTCCTCTTTTCCTCTTCTTTACTTATTTTTATTTATGTGTGTGTGTGTGTGTGTGTGTGTGTGTGTACGCAGATGCTTGTGATCCAGAGAGAGCATGAAATTCCCTGGGGCTGGAGTTACAGGTTGCTCTAAGCTGTCCAGCAGAGATTCTGGGACAGGTAACTCAGGTCTTCTGCAGCGGTAGGAAGTGCTCTTAACTGTTGAGCCATTTTTCCAGCCTCTGGGCCTTTGTTTGTTTTTGGACAGTGCCAAGGATCAGACCTAGTAACCCTAACAAGCACTCTGGTACTAAGCTATGCTCTCCAGCCTCCTGCCTGTGTGTGCCTGGGGGGCGGGGGGAGGCAGGGACAGAGACGAGAGAGAGAGAGAGAGAGAGAGAGAGAGAGAGAGAGAGAAAGCTGCTCTGGTTCTCACACACTATAGGCAGTCTTCTACTACGTTACATCTCAAGGCCTCTTTTGGCTTTGTATTTTTGAAACAGATTTGCTTTGCTTAGTTTTTTATATGGCCTTGAACTCTCTTAGTAGCCATGGTAGGCCTTGAACTTGCTATCCTCCTGCCTCAGCTTCCCAAGTTGGCACTACCAGAGCTGACTGTACCTTCTCTGCTTATCAAGATTTGAATCATTGGATGTAGGGTTAAATTTCTAATGATTTAATTTTTTTCTTTCTTTCTTTTTTTTTGAGACAGGGTTTTTTTTTTTTTTTTTTTTTTGGTATCGCCTTGGCTGTCCTAGAACTACCTCTGAACAACAGGCTGGCCTTGAACTCACAGAGATCTTGAGATCACAGAGTGTTGAGATTAAAGACATGAGCCACCACTGCCCAGCTCCAATGATTTAATTTCAAGATTGGTAGCTTAATTTCTCTGTAAAAGATCCTTTTTAAACATCAGATCACATTCTTTGTTTTGTTTTTAGACAGGGTCTCATGTAGCCTAGAACTGCATATGTAGCCAACCAAGGATGGCCCTGAACTCCTGACCCTCCTGCTTCCACCTTCCAAAGGCTGGGATTACAGGCATGTGCCACTACACCTGACTTCAAATAAAGTTACATTTATGGCTGACAAGGATTTGAGGGGATGCTGTTTAACCCAGGACATTTAGTTTTCTCCTATTTAAAAAAAAAAAAAAAGAGCCGTCTACAGCGCTGTGTGCAGTGTGAGGCTTGAGTGGACAGGTGGAAACTGCTTTCAGGCTGTCTTGTCCTCAGGCACTGTGGTGGGGGGTTGACACTTTCCATCTCCTACTGCCTGTCCTTGCTAGGGTGAGGCTAAGTCTTTTTTTTTTTTTTTTTTTTTTTTTGGCTTTTTGAGATAGGGTTTCTCTGTGTAGCCCTGGCTGTCCTGGAACTCACTCTGTAGACCAGGCTGGCCTCGAACTCAGAAATCCACCTGCCTCTGCCTCCCAAGTGCTGGGATTAAAGGTGTGCGCCACCACTGCCCGGCGTGAGACTGAGTCTTTAAGGTGTGCCTCATGTTTGCATGTACCTGCCGCTGCTGGGTCTCCTCTGGATTTGCAGCCCATTGCTGATAGAGATTGTGATTCCCAGGTCCCAGGTAACGGGCAACACTGTGGAGACATGCTCTCTGGGCAGGAGGAGACAGTGCCCTTGGGAACCTCTCAGGAGTCAACACATGTTAAGGCAGAGCCAGAAGAGCCACACTGTGAGGGGGCATCACAGGAGGACAGGACTCCAGGAACACGGAGCTGGATGTCCCCAAGTCCTGGCTCTAAGGACAAAGACCCATTCCTGCCTGGTGGAGGTAGAAGTGCTTTCTTGGAGAAGCATTCTGGGGAGGGTTGAGGGTTTTACCAAGGGATGGAGATTTCCATCTGCTTCCTGGTAGCTTTAGAGTGGGCGACCTGCTTCTAGGGGTTAAATACGGGGTGAGGTTTGAGGTAGCTGGGGAGCATCAAGGCCCAGCAGGATGCTGGCCGCTCTGAGGACCCTGTCTTCCCACAGTTCTTCCTTCACCCTGGATTCCCGCACTGTCCCGAGGGGGACGGACCAGAGAGCGACAGATGGCTGCGGCACTCCTCACTGCCTGGTCCCAGGTGAGTGACTCCTGAGGGTCTCCAGCTGCCCCAGGACAGAGGCAGGACTCTTCCTGGTCATCACATGCTGCTCTCTCCTGTAGTTGGTTCAGCATGTGACTCCAGAAGGCTGCTTCCCTTCTGACATGGAGTCAGAACCTACTGCCTGTGACTTGCTAAAGTGCTGCTGGGGACACCAGAGAGCCCTTGCCTGGGCCTGGGGCTCATAGCCATCCTGGCGCAGCTGATGGAGAAGCAGAGGCAGCAGAGAGACTGCTCTGCCATTGTGAACGTTCCTCTGAGAGATGAGGATAGGGTAGAGGCTCTGTGGCAGCCTGACCTGTACCCTAAAATGCTGCCTTGCTCCTGACCATCACCTTCTACAGAAGGCCATTCCTGGGTGGCGCTTCTGCCCAACCATCAAATCCAAGTGATGGGGTCCCTAGTGGCGGCAGCTTGAAGGCCTGGTCTTGTCACACATCTTGGAGTTGTCACTTTTTCCTTACCACGTCCGCAGCAAACCCTGAATAGTATTGTTTTCATGTTGTCTCAGATGCCAGTGACCTTTGAGGATGTGGCTCTGTATCTCTCCCGGGAGGAATGGGGAAGGCTGGACCACACACAGCAAAATTTCTACAGAGATGTACTACAGGGAAAAAATGGGCTGGCTTTGGGTAAGGCTCATCTGCAATGGCTTCCTGTGGCCTCCAGAGTGTTGAAGGCTGCCCTGTCCCTGCCCCCTGCCCACATCTTACCTGCCCTTTCCTCTCTATCTGGACAGCACTGCTCTGCAGAACCTTCCACACAGATGGACATGTCTGCTTCTGTCCTAGGACAGTGACCACAAGCCAGGTGCCTGTTGAGTTCTAGAAAGAAAACGGGGTGGGAGGGTAACTTTAAATTTTGTTTGATCAACTTAGATTGGAATTTGAACAGCCAGTGTTGGGTGCTGTGGTCACATCTGAAAGCCCAGCAGTAGGGCGGTGGAGGCAAAGGCCTGATGTCTACACGGGGAGTTCCAGGCTGGCCAGAGCAGCAATGAGACCTTGTCTCTTTAAAAGAAGAGGCAGCTGTGCAGGTTAGTGGCCGCAGCACTGCCCAGTGTTGGCTTGGAATCATAAGTTGTTCTCCTCAGCCTCCCAGCTCCAGGTGTGTCTGTCTGCTTGTCTGGAGGCTCCCTGGTCAGATGGGCCATCAGCAACCCTCCCAGATCCTTAAGGTAGAGGCCTTGCAGCTGCTGCAGGGACCCACAGGACAAGCTTGCTTCCCCAGGGTGGGGAGGGCCGTGTCTAACATCAGGCTTTTGATGCCTCAGTTTCAAACTGATCCTGACAGAAGTTGATGATGCCTTCAGCTCCTCATTACCATCCACCCATCTGTCCGTCCATCCGTCCATCCATCCGGTCATTATCTAGTTATAGTTATTTCGAATTTGCTAGTTACGATGGAATCCCTGAGCCTAAGCAGTGTGTGTGTGTGTGTGTGTGTGTGTGTGTGTGTGTGTGTGTGTGTGTGTGAGAGAGAGAGAGAGAGAGAGAGAGAGAGAGAGAGAGAGAGAGAGAAAGAGAGAGAAGCAGAGGTCAGCCTTGAGTCTTGGCTCTCTAAGTGCTGTCCATGTTTTTAGTTGGTGGTGAGTTGTTTTTGTTCTGTTTTTTGGTTTTTTGAGACAGGATTTCTATGTAGCTCTGGCTGTCCTAGAACTCACTTTGTAGACCAAGCTTCAGGATGCCTCTGCTTCCCAATGCTGGGATTAAAGTTGTGCCAGGTCACCTTGTTTGGGTTGGTTGGTTGGTTGGTTGGTTTTTGAGACAGGGTCTTTCATTGGTTAGGAACTCACCAACTTGTCTAGGTTTGATAGCCATTGGGCTCCAGGTACCCACGTACTCATTGTTAGGACTACAAACATTGCCACTGTGTCTGGCTTTTAATGTGGTTGCTAAGGATGGAACTTAAATCCTCACACATGCTTTGCTGGCAGGCACTTGACTGAACTATCTTTCTAGCCCAGTGGCCTTGGCAGTTCTGTCAGTGACTAGGGTGATGGTCCTGAGACCCATGCTGGGCACATCAGCACCCCACTCCTGAAATTATCTTAGGTTTGCTTACCAGCCATTGTTAGCATTTGCCAGGGCTCAGACCAACAAGTCCAAGCAAATCCTGGAGATTAGAGGGAATTTAGCACTCAACTGGGTCCTGACCTAGCAAATTCCTTTCCTCCCTTGAGACAGGGGAGTCACAGCTCTCTGCTCTTACCAACTACAGGAAACTCCTCAGGGACATAGTGCATCAGTCCTGTGGCTGTCCATGTCCCAGCCTCTCTGCCTAAGACCTGATTCCCCCAAATGCAAGTGCAGGAGCAAGGAGGTCTTCTGTGGTTCTTACTGCTGGACCCACTGCTTGTCTGCCATGATGAGGAAAGGGCTCCTGTTGAGCCGAGCAGTCTCTGCTCCCCCCTCTCCAGTTCTGTTATTCGCTCAGGGAAACAGAGGTAGGGCCAGCCAAGCCCTGGGAGAGGATGGACTATCACCAAAGGGACTTGTTTTATTTTCCTTTACTTTTATGTGGTGCTAGGGATGGAGCTCAGGGCCTCTCACATATTTACTTAACTGTTTTTTTTTTTTGAGAACAGGGTCTCATGTAGCTCAGGCTAGTCCTGAACTCATTATATAGCTGAGGATGGCCTTAAACTCCTGATCTTCCTTCCTCCACCTCCTAAGTGGAATTCCACAATTATGCCACCAAGCCTGGAATTTTTAAAATTTTGCTTACTAATCTATTGGGACAGTCTCACTGTGTAGTCTAGGCAGGGCTTGAGCTCAGTATACTCCCTTAGCCTCCCAGGGGCTGGCTTGTTTTGCCTTAGGTTTCTAGGGTGAAGGGCTTTCCCCCTTTTGCCTTATAGAGTTGAGTCAGGGTAGAGATGAAGCACAATGGGTGGGGTCGGGCTGGGGGACGATCCTATTGCCGGATAGTCCCAGAAACTCAGCTTCTCTTTCTGGACAGGGTTTCCCTTCAGCAGACCTTTCTGGGTCCCCCAAGTTCAGGGGAAGGGCCAGGCAGCAAGCTCAAGCAGGATCACAGGAGCTGAGGAGAGGAGCGGCCTTGGTTCAGGTGAGGGCCTTAGCCAATGCTAAGGTTTGGGGATCCCCTTGTGGATATGCATGCAAGGGTCTCCAGACTCCTCTACTGGGAGAGGGCAGCTATTGCCTTGAGGGGTCCCCTAGTTTCCCCTTGCCTGTTCCTGTGTCGCAGAATCTAGCTCCTGGTTTTTTAAAAGCTCTGCTCTCATTCTGTGGGCTCTCCGGAAGTCTATCTTCAGCTAGCAGCCTATCTTTTTACAGGAGCTGTGGAAATGGGAAAGATGGTATCAACCTTGGCTGTGGCAACCCTAGACGACACAAAATCCATAAGGACTAGGACCAGGTGGGCCCTGGGGGAAGACCCGAAGTGTGGTCAGCACGTGGCTAGTGGCCCAGGTACAAAGCTGGCCAGAGACACCGGGGAAGCTAGTCAGCTAAAGCCAGCCCCATCTGAATCACTGAATCCTCTCAAGACCTCAGAGGACAGAGGTCCAGAGAAACCCAGTGAGGGGGAGGAGGCCCTGAAAAGTGGCGAAGAGGGTCTGGTACCCGACGGTGACACGGGCAAGAAGACATACAAGTGTGAACAGTGTGGCAAGGGCTTCAGTTGGCACTCGCACCTGGTGACACACCGGCGCACGCACACGGGCGAGAAGCCTTACACCTGCACGGACTGCGGCAAGCGCTTCGGCCGCAGCTCACACCTCATCCAACACCAGATAATCCACACGGGCGAGAAGCCCTATACCTGCCCTTCGTGTTGGAAGAGCTTCAGCCACCACTCCACGCTGATCCAGCACCAGCGCATCCACACCGGTGAGAAGCCCTACGTGTGCGACCGCTGTGCCAAGCGCTTCACCCGCCGCTCGGACCTAGTCACACACCAGGGCACTCACACCGGCGCCAAGCCCCACAAGTGCCCTATCTGCAGCAAGTGCTTCACCCAGAGCTCGGCCCTGGTCACGCACCAGCGCACCCACACTGGCGTCAAGCCCTACCCGTGCCCGGAGTGCGGCAAATGCTTCAGCCAGCGCTCCAATCTCATTGCACATAATCGCACACACACGGGCGAGAAGCCCTACCACTGCCTCGACTGTGGCAAGAGCTTTAGCCACAGCTCGCACCTCACTGCCCACCAACGCACCCACCGCGGCGTGCGGCCCTACTCCTGCCCGCTCTGCGGCAAGAGCTTCAGCCGCCGCTCCAACCTGCACCGGCACGAGAAGATCCACACCACTGGACCCAAGGCTCTGGCCATGCTCATGCTGGGGGCGGCGGCGGCGGGGGCGCTGACAGCACCCCCACCTGCTCCTACTTAAAAGCCTAAGAGAGAGCAGTGAGAACACCCAGGGAAGCTGGGACAGCCCCGCTAATGCTAGGGCCCTGGGAAGATGCTGGGTCCTAGCCAGTGGGATGATGGACTGGGGTGAGGGCAGGGAACTGCAAGGTGCCTCTTCTGGCACCAGGTGGGCATGGTAATGTGGGAGGAGCCAGGGCTAGAAGGGCGGGCACTCTAGCTGCAGATTAAAGGCCTGGATTTCAAGCTGTGCCCTGTGGCTCTGTGTAACTGGTGCTTGAGCTGATATCTGAGCATTATTCGACCAGGCGTCCTCTGTCAGTAACCCTGAGTCACCCTGTTGGCCTGGGAAGCTTCTCTTCCCTAGCCTTGACTTGGGTTACAGTCTCTTTTGTCAGACGTCTATTCCAAAATATTAGGACCTTTTTTTTTTTTAAAAAAATTTGAGTCGGGTGTGGCGGTAGTGCACGTCCTTTAAAGCCAGCACTTGGGAGGCAGAGGCAGCAGATTCTGTAGTTTGAGCCCAGCCTGGTCTATGAAGTGAGTGTAGGACGGCAAAGATTGTTACACAAAGAAACCCTGTCTCAAAAAAAACAAAACCAAAACAATAATAATAATAATAATTTTTGTGGTGGTTGTTGGTATCTAAATGCGTGTATGGACATGTCACAGTGCACCTGTTGAGGTCAGAGGACAACTCGTAGAATTCTGTACCGTGTGGCTCCCAGGTATGTAACTCAGGTTGTCAGTAGGCATCTTTACCTATTGAGCCATCTCACCCAGGTTTTGATGTTTTGAGACCTGGTTTCATGTAGCCCAGGGAGGCATGAACTAGCTGTGTAACCAGTGCTCCTTGTCTCTACCTTCCAGGTACTGGGACTATAGCTGAAAACCACCCAGCCCAAATTGGGACCATAAGTCTATGAACAAAAGCTTCTAAATTCAGGTTTTCCAACCTGAAGAAAGCCAGTTTACTTCTGAAACTGTGAGTGGGGGAAGGAGTCTCTAAAGCTGGCATGTCCACGGGTGCTTGGCACTCGCTAAGCCCTGGCTTCTTCTTTGGCTCACAACAACCAATACCTTCAGTGCCGGGGTTTTGATGATGTCTACTGGTCTCTGCAGACATCTGCACACATGTGCACACATTATCACCACATATCTCACACATAATTAAAAATTTAAAATTTTTTAAAAAAGATATTTTATTTATCCGGGTGGTGGTGGCACACGACATTTATCCCAACACTTGGGAGGTAAAAGCAAATGGGTCTTTGAGTTCAAGGCCAGCCTTGTCTATAGGGAGAGTTCTAGGACAGCCACAGAGAGAAACCCTGTCTGGAAAAAAAAAATGTTTTATTTAGACAGGTTCCCAAGTATCTGAAGTTGGCCTGGACCTCACCGTGGAGTAAAGGTGACCTTGAACGTCTGGTCATCCTGCCTCTGCCTCACAAATGCAGGAATTACAGATGCGCGCTACCACGCCTGGCTAGATAGTTATTTCCCCAGTAGAGGCCAGAAAGACAGACTGCTACCCCTAGTTTGTCTGCACAGACTGTCACTCAGCCAACAATGGAATTTCTTTGTGTGGCTCAGTGTGAGGGGCTGAGGGGACTGTCCTGTGAAATGGGCTTCTCTTCCAGGAACTCTTTAGTGAAGGCAGGGTCTGCTTGCAAAGATTTGTTAAATCCACTGGAACTTAGATACTGACTCACTTACACAAGGTGTGTTGTTGGCTGTGACTTCGGCTCCTTGGGCTGTGTGCTTGGTGCTTTTGGATGTGTAGTGATGAGCAAGGACAAATAACGCAAGAGGACCGTTAGAAGAAACGGGGGCACCTTTAACAAAGAAGACGAAGTGGTAGCGTCGTGGGTTTCTAATGTTGGGATGAAAGGGACTGAAAATTTGGTGGGTGATGGGGTGTCATGAAAGGACAGAAAGCCTGAGCAGGTCTGATGTCAGGGTGGCGCTTCCGGAGCTCATGAGCCACTGCTGAACGCCTGGCTTACTAGTGTGATTTTGAGAGCAGAGCGCTGGCGAGGAGTGAGCGAACAGGTTTACTTCTGAGCTTCCGGCTCAGGGTTCCGGTGAAAGCTGTTTTTGCCCGGCGGAGGTGGAGACATGGACACGGCTCTCTGCTCTAGGACAGCTCCCCAGAATTTTCCTCTGGCAACAGGTGAGGCGTCTGATGGTGCTTTTTCCACACCAGAGGCCCTGCCGTTCGCTGGTCTGTCTGTCCGGCCAATCCCCTCCGACGTTAGTCCGAGCAACTTAACCTTTTCCTTGCTCCATAGCAAGCTGCACAGTTGTCTAGGCAACAGTTCCGGGCTTCTGTTCAAAACTGATCTGGTTTTCAGTTCTTTAGGCTGGTATGCAGACGAACTACTGACTCTCTCTAGTGCCTCGCCAGCTAGGGCTCTTAGGGCTGTAGCCCTGGCTGGCCTGAAACGCCCCAGGGTGGACTAGAATTTCTGCCTTTCACATGCTGGGATTACAGGTGCATGCTAGTAGGCCCAGCTTTAACTTTTGTCTTCGAAGGGTTTGTGCATTTCAGTGCAGGATGTATACATTCATACTAGAGTTTGGCATAATCTTTAGTAAGAAACCAGCTGATTATAGAAATATACATTTATTTGACAGGCAATGATGGCATACATCTTTAATCCCAGCACTTGGGAGGTAGAGTCAGGCAGATCTCTGAGTTTGAGGCCAGCCTGGGCAACAGAGCAAGTTCCACGACAGCCAGGGCTACACAGAGAAATTCTGTCTCAAAAAAGAAAAAAAAATGTATTCCGAGTGTGATCTTCCTTATTTTTTCCTTCCTTCCTTCCTTCCCTCCCTTCCTTCCTCTCCTCCTTCTTGTGATGATGATGATTTTTTGGAGAAAGGTTTTCTCTACATAGTCCTGACTGTCCTGGAACTCACTATGTAAACCAGGCTGGCCTTGAACTCACAGAGATCAGCTTGCTTCTGCCTACCAAGTGTTGGGAGTAAAGGCAGCATTTTCTGTGGGGAGCACTTCCAGAGTTAACTTCGACTGACTTCTTACTTGTGATTACTCACGCATGAGTCTGCTGACATCTGTCTTTGTTTTCAATTAAGATGTGGGTTACACTGTACCAGGTCCCTCTGCTTACACACACGTCTTTGAGAGACTGGCCTGGCCTGAAGGAGACGCCCTTGTCAAATAGATACTGTGTGCCCTGAACTACACATAAGCATTTGTGGGCATTGCTTATCTTCCTGGACTTGGTCATGCTTTCTGTTGCTTGTCTGTAAAAGACACTGAGAAAGTACACTTGCTCCCTGACGTGGTATCAACCAGCAGCCCTCCTGTCTCTGTCTCTTGCATCTTCTTTCTGCCTTTCCTATAATCATCCTCACTCTCCCAGCCGTGGGTCTCACGTGGACAGCAGGCTCATGATTTTCTTTCTTACGTTTGCCTTTATGCATGTCTGCACCATGTGCATGCCTGGTGCGGGTGGAGGCCAGAAGAGGGCCTCAGAGCCCTGGAAGTGGAGTTACAGACAGTTGTAAGCCACTAGTGGGCCCTAAAAATTGATCCCAGATCCTCTGGAAAAGTGGCTAGTGCTGTTAACGGCTGAGCTGTCTGTCTCTGTAGCCCTGGAAGTGCTTTCTCTGTCTCTGTACAGACATACACAGTAACACATTGAAATAGAACAAAACCTGTCTACTCTTGGCAGAGTCACCTTAAAGGAAGTGGAAAGCCATGCTAGCTGGTGTATTAATCAATGGATTGCTTCAAAACCAACTCGTAAGTAGTACCAAGTAAGATAGGTGAGTGTGTGATCCTGAAAATAAAGCTTATGGGCGAATACTAAAGTGGCCGGGCCTGTGGCACACGCCTGTAATCCAACGCTCATGGGGCTGAAGCAGCTGGTTATCCGTGAATTTCAGGCCAGCCTGTTTACATAGTAAGTTTCAGGCTACCCAGGACTACACAGGAGATTCTATCTAAAAAGAAAAAGAAAAGAAGTAATTTGAAACTTTAAACAAATAATCACAACAACAAACCCCAAAACATTACCACTAAAACCACACACACATTGGCCTAACTTTGGCCCTCTGGCTGAGTCTGTGGGTCATTACTATGCCAGCTGAAAACATCCAATGGGTGTTCCTAATTTCTTCTGATTGCATATGCAAGGCACAGATAAGGGGTCTTTCAGTGGTTACAGTTGCATTTTTTGCCTGTGTGTGCTCCTGCGTGCGTTCGTGTGTGTGTGTGTGTGTGTGTGTGTGTGTGTGTGTGTGTGTGTGCGCGTGCGCGCGCGCCAGAGGTCAACCTCAGATGTCATTTTTTTTTTTTTGATACTTTATTTACATTTCCAATGTTTCCCCTTTTCTGGGTCTCCTCTTTGGAAACCCCCTATCCCCTCCCCCTCCCCGCCTCTGTGAGGGAATTCCACCTCCCACCCACCCACCCACCCATCCCCATATTCCCACCTTGACATTCCCCTTTACTGGGGCCTCTAACACCCTCAGGCCCAAGGGCCTCTCCTCTCTCCCTGAAGGCCATCGAGGTCGTCCTCTGCCTCATATGTGGTCCGAACCATGGGTCCATAGATGTGTATTCTTTGGTTGGTGGTCCAAACTCCAGGATGACCGGGGAGGGGTGGGTGGGTCAGGCCCATTGGTGCTCTTGCTCCCTCCATGGGGCTGCGAACTCCCTCAACTCCTTCAGTCCTTTCTCCAACTCCTCCATCTGGGACCTCACTCTCAGTCCAGCAGTTACTGTTAAGTGAAACTTGGGCATTCTGAACTTTTGGGTCAGATGTCATTTTTTTGAGATAGAATCTCTCCCTGGGACTTCGACTGGAACTTGCTCTGTGTCAGCTTTACGGACTAAGTTATTTCTCCAACCCTGAATTTCTCTGTTAATGTGACTCACATTCTTGTGAGCCACCAAAGCCTCCTTGAGGCAGGAACCCACTGTGATCTTACTATACTTAATTTTCTCTCCAGTCATCTGAGTTGTATTTGTTCAAGGTGAATGTTTCCAGTGAACTGAACAGGCAATTACAATCTTTTATGCCTGGATCCTTATCTATTTAAAGTGTTCACTGAGGTGGATGGTCAGTAAGAGGCAAAGTCATGAGCCTATGGAACGATCCGGATACTGAAGAATCTGGGACCTTGGGAATGAAGATGGCCAGGAGAGGCTGATACCAGGCCCCCACCTGCCTCAGGAGTCTCCTGCTGATTTGCTAATCACCTTACCTGACTATGAATTTGTTTGTTTGTTTGTTTGTTTTGGTTTTCCGAGACAGGGTTTCTCTGTGTAGCCCTGGCTGTCCTGGAACTCACTCTGTACACCAGGCTGGCCTCGAACTCAGAAATCCGCCTGTCTCTGCCTCCCAAGTGCTGGGATTAAAGGTGTGCACCACCACTACATGGTCAATTTTGTTTTTATAATTTTTATTTCCTGTGTGTCTTTCTGTCTTTGTCTCACTCTCTGAGTATGTAGTTCAGAGGACAACTTACCAGAAACACCTTTCTCCTCGCACCATGTGGGTCCCACGGATGGAACAGAGGTGTCAGCTGTCTTTACCTGGTAAACCATCTCACAGGTCGTTCCTTGCTCCGGAAGTTTTACAGCTGCTGGCCCTCCTTTTGTGGCAGACAATGGAGGACCGGCTCTAGTGTCTTTACACTGTTCTCAGCAGGTCCACAATGTGGGTAGGCAGACTCTTCTCATCACGGCCTCTTAATTTACTGGCCCTGGAGATTCCATCAGTAGTGCAGGGCTGTGTGAGGAATATAAAAGATCACTTCTGTGCCCAACAGTGAGTAAACATTCAATATAGGTTATCAGGTTGTGTTTTGCGACAGACTCTGAAAACCAGGCTGATAGAGATTGAAGGTCAGTGCCAGCTTCTTTTAGTTCTCTGCCTCTGGGCTACCTCAAGGCTAGATTCTGTCAAGGTGATTTGGGGGGGGGGGGGGGGGGAGGAAATAATAGAAATAATTCCAAAGACTGTCTTAGAACTTAGAATACCCACAGTGTTCAACCAGACCACAGCACTGTGTGACTTCCCCTGTTTTCTTCTCAGAACCCTGTTTTGTTTTGTTTTGTTTTTTAAAAAAGAGGCTTCCAAGGAGGCTGGAGAGATGGCTCAGTGGTTAAGAGCACTAACTGCTCTTCCTATAGGTCCTGAGTTCAATTCCCAGCAACCACATGGTGGCTTACAACCATCTGTAATGGGATCTGATGCTCCCCTCTGTCTGAAGATAGCTAGAGTGTACTCATATAAATAAAATAAATTTTAAAAAATGTTAAAAAAACAAAAGGCTTCCAAAATCTAATAAGTCAGATGACACAAGATCTGTAGGAAGGCTACATCTATGCAGCCCTGAAGCTCGTAAGATGCTGCACCCCCCCGCCCCCCACTCCCCCCACTCCCCCCACCCCTGGCTGCGGGAGAGCGTGTCCAACACTGCCACCTTGTGGCCATGGCCCGAGGAGCTGGTACGACCAGCCCCAACCAACCTGGCTTTTTGGAGTTGGAGGGACTGTCTGGCAGACCTCTCAATAGCCTCTTTAATTCAGTGCCTCTTGGGTCCTTCTGTATGCACCCCGACACCTACCCTTTATTCTGCTACTGGTATGGTCTCGTCCACGGGCGGAGGGTGTGTGTGTGTGTGTGTGTGTGTGTGTGTGTGTGTATGTGGTGGTGGGGGTTGCTCACTGCCTTATGAGTGAGTTCCTTCCTTCCCTCTAGGCATTCCCACTCCCTGGAATTCTAAGGTTTTGGAAGACATGATCCTTTCTGGGCTTGATGCTCTTCCAAAGGTCCCCAAATGGGCTTGGTCATCAGAGTTGTGTAGCTACAGAGGGAATTGGCAGTCATCCTGTCTCTGGAGAAGGGCTCTCATCAAAGCTGCAACAGAGACCAAAACAACCCTAGAGAGCATTTTGGCAAGCACATGGCAGAGGCCGAGCAGGTGCTGGCTGTTTCCCGATCGGGGGGGGGTCAGTTTTGTAGTATCTGTGTGTATCTGGCAGTACACAAGAGGCTGGGACAGCACTTGGGTTCCACTTATGAGGCTGCATTATTTACTCGGGTATCTGCTTTGTAAAAAATATTCTCTTTTATCAACCCAGTTTCTATTGTCGTTGAAACTGAGCTCACACAGGGGGCCATTTGCTGGTGGCAGCAGGGGCAGGGATTAGGAGTGATGTGTGTCTGCTTGGAAGTAGGGAGAAGAAGCTAAGTCAGAGGATGTGACTGGATGCCTGTATCTTCTTTCAAGCTGATATTGGGGCAGTCTAGATTACAGGACACTCATTACCTCTGGAGAGCCAGAGGGCTGAGGCTCTGTACAAGTGACATAAGGACAAAGACCTAGGACCCCAAAACCCTCTGAGGAAGGTGGCTCCACTTCAAGTCATACAAGTCACGTGATTCTCACTGTGATTGTGATGGCGTGAGGACATGTTGAATAAAGGACTTCTCCACAGCACACATGAGAAACCCAGCTACCCTGAACCATCCTGAGTTGTCTGTCCTTCTGATGGACAACAAGGGGCTTTTTAGTCCTTACCTTACTTGACTTTATTCTTTCTATCTTTGCATAGATACACCTGAACTCACGTATGTATCACACACACACACACACACACACACACACACACACACACAAATTAAAAAACAAAACTTATAAGTCACAGGACAGAGCAAAAAAGGATCTACTTAAGTAATTTTTTTTGTATGTGTGTAAATTATGTCTGCAGTGGGTGGTGCTGTTTGTTTCTAGAGGTGAGATGCAGCTGAGAGAAGATTAAAAGATTTCACTATAAGCATTTTTCATTTGGAAGCTTGCACATAAATTATCAATTCAAAGGAAAAATTTCAAAAGATTGGCTGGCAAGGTAGCTTAGCAGGTAAGGGCACTTGCTGTTCATCATAAGGGTGAGGTCTAGCTAGCTCCAGGACCCACATAATGGAAGGAGAAAACTGACTCCTCAAAACATTGATCTCTGCCCTCTATGCACACTCCCCAAATAAATGTAAAATATGAAACAAACAAACACATAAATCCCCACCAGAAAAAAACAAAAACTCTCTTTTGAGGCTCCAACTAGGGCTGGAGAAATGGCTCATTAGTGAAGATTCAAAGGCCTACACTATCCCCTTCTTTCTTTCTGTCTCTTTGTGTCTTTTTGTCTCTGTGTCTGTCTGTCTGTGTCTGTCTGTCTGTCTCTCTCTGCCTCCTACTGGTGGACCAGAGTGGTAGACCAGAATTTAAGATCTCAACTACTGCCGGGCAGTGGTGGCGCACGCCTTTAATCCCAGCACTTGGGAGGCAGAGGCAGGTGGATTTCTGAGTTTGAGGCCAGCCTGGTCTACAGACTGAGTTCCAGGACAGCCAGGGCTACACAGAGAAACCCTGTCTCGAAAAACAAAAACGAAAACAAAAGAGTTATAGACAGTTGTTAGCTGCCATGTGAGTGGTGGAAATTGAGCCTGGGTCTTCTGGATGAGCAGCCTGTGCTCTTAACAGCTGAGCCATCTCCCCAACCCCTAGTGTTTTGGCATAACAATAGAAAAGTAAAGTCACTAAGACACTTGGTTACATAGCAAATTTTAGGCTACCTTGGGCTACAGGAGACTGTCTCAAAGATTCCCAAAACCAAGCAACTGGGGCTGGAGAATTGGTTAATCAGTTCTGAGGGCTTCCAGAGGACCTAAGTTCAGTTCCCAGCATCCCTGCTGGGCAGCTTACTCCAGGAGCAGAAGATTCATTGCCCCCTCTTGGTCCTTGAATACCACATACAATGTAGCAGACATACATACACACAAATAAGTCTTTAAACATAGAAACCAACAAGCAAAAAATTCAACAGAACCAAAAAAAGGATGTTGGTTACTAGATAGGAAAGGGCCATGAAGGCCAGAATTAAATCATGGTTAGTTTTATGTCAACTTGACACAAGCTTGAGTTATTTTGGAAGAGTGAACCTAAATTGAGAAAATGCCCTCACCTGATTGGCCTATGATGCAGTTTTGGATTGATACTTTATATGGAAGGGCACACCTCACAGTGGATGGTACCACCCCTGGGCTGGTGGTCCTGTGTACTATAATAAAGCAGGCTGAGCAAGCCATTAGGAGCAAGTCAGCAATGCTGACATACCAACATCCTTGCTCCTAAAATGGTTATCAGACCAGCCTCCTTGGCAAGATCAGTGTTCTATAGCAAAAGAAAAAATGCAGGCACTTGAACAACTGGTACAGGAGCAGCTGGAGGCTCAACATATAGAAGAGTCTACCAACCCATGGAATTCCCCTGTGTTTGTTGTAAAAAAGAAATCAGGTAAATGGATGATGATAACAGATGTAAGAGCAATTAATAAGGTAATTCAACCAATGGGTCCTTTACAGCCTGGACTTCCTTTACTATCTTTGTTATCAAAATCATGGTCTATAGTAATAATTGACTTGAAAGATTGTTTTTTTGTTTTTTCGAGACAGGGTTTCTCTGTGTAGCCCTGGCTGTCCTGGAACTCACTATGTAGACCAGGCTGGCCTTGAACTCAGAAATCCACCTGTCTCTGCCTCCCAAGTGCTGGGATTAAAGGTATGCACCACCACTGCCCGGCTTGAAAGATTGTTTTTTCTCAATACCCTTGCATGAGAAAGCTAGGGAAAGGTTTGCTTTCTCAGTACCTACTTTGAAAAATAGTCATCCACTAGCCGGGCAGTGGTGGAGCACACCTTTAATCCCAGCACTTGGGAGGCAGAGGCAGGTGGATTTCTGAGTTCAAGGCCAGCTTGGTCTACAGAGTGAGTTCCAGGACAGCCAGGGCTACACAGAGAAACCCTGTCTCAAAAAACCAAAAAACCAAAAAAAAAAAAAAAAAAAAAAGTCATTCACTAAAGAGATACCAATGGAAGGTTCTTCCACAGGGAATGTTAAATAGACCAACTTTGTCAGTATTTTGTGCAATATCCATTAAAAATTATTTGTAAACAATTTTCTCAATCAATAATTAATCATTATATGGATGACATTCTGTTGGTTGATTTTGACAAAGATATTTTAGAGAATATGTTTAAGGTAACACAAAGAATTTTGCCATGCTTGGAGTTACAGAGTATTCAGAAAAAGATACAAAGAGGAGATTCACTTAGTTACTTGGGTTATACTATCAGTCAACTAAAAATTTGGCCACAAAAGGTACAGCTCCATAGGGACCAATTGCAAACTCTTAATGATTTCCAGAAATTATTGGGAGATATTAACTGGCTGAGGCCTACAATTGGACTAAGTACATATGAGTTAAGTAATTTGTTTCAAATATTAAAAGGAGACTGTAGGGGTTGGTTCTGATGCTTTGATCAGGAATCTGTGTATGAGCACTGAAGGTCCTGTTCCCCACTTGGTTCTTGATCGATCAATGAAGATGCCAGTGACTAAAGGCTGGGTGGAAAAGGTGGGACTTCCAGGTTCCCACAGGCAGGCTAGGAGACACGGGAGGAGGAAGGGAGTCACCGTGCTTCGGAGGGAGAGAGGCACCAGCCATGGGAGATATCGAGTGAGGAGACCATTGGCCATTCCTCAGGCAGGAAATTAGAAATGCAGCTAAGTTGAGGGCAATGTATGGTGCTGAGCAAGGAGAAGGTAACTGGGCAACTAAGCCTAGGGCAGATACAGAGTGTTGAGCAAGGAGTAAAGGAAAAGTCAGGGTAGCCGTGGGAGGCTCAGAAGAGCCCAGCTGCTGATCCATAAGGCAGGTTAAAGATGAGCAGTGTGTGTGTGTGTGTGTGTGTCTTTCATCCACAGATCCAAGGGAACCAGGGCAGTGGCTGGTAGCACTGTCTGCCCGGTGCTTAAAGTGGGGTAGTAGAAGGAGACTGCAATTTAAACAGTACAAGATGCCTAACAGCTGAAGCAGAAAAACCATTAACTCTTGAGGAACAAAGACTGCAAGAGGCATACGTGGATAGAATTGATCCTAAACTTGATTGTATTCTGGTCATTTTGCCTTCAACTCATTCTCCTACTGGGCTCATTATGCAAAAGGAAGATAGTATTATGGAATGGATTTTCTTAGCTCATAAACAAAGTAAAAAATTGAAGACATTTATAGAAAAGATTTCTGGGGCTGGAGAAATGGCTCAGCTGTTAAGAGCATCAACTGCTCTCTGAAGGTCATGAGTTCAAATCCCAGCAACCACATGATTGCTCACAACCATCCATAATGAGATCTGATGTCCTCTTCTGGAGTGTCTGAAGACAGCTACAGCGTACTTACATATAATAAATCTTAAAAAAAAGAACAAAAGTCCAAAACCTCTTATTAAAAAAAAAAAAGAAAAAAGAAAAGATTTCTGAATTAATTATAAAATGTAGAATCAGACTATGTCAGTTGGCAGGAACAGATCCAGCTGAAATCATTGTACCTCTTACAAATGCTGAGATTATGTCAGTATTGGTGCTTATGAATTGGCAAAAAGCTTGTGGTAACTTCTCGGGTGAAATTAATAACAAATACCCAAAAAGCAAACGTGTACAGTTCCTAAAAAGAACTAATCGGATTCTTCCATGTAGTGACGAGAGCACCGATTCCAGAGGCACCAGCATTCTATACGGATGCAAACAAGACGGGGATGCAGGCTATAAGTCAGATAAAGTAAGCAAAGTGGCCAAAAAGTCCATATACACCAGTTCAGAAATCAGAATTGTATGCAATCCTTATGGTATTATTAGATTATCCAGAACCTCTTAATGTAATTACTGATTCTTTATATGCAGAAAGAGTCGTTTTGCATACAGAGACTGCTGGATTTGTACCTGATAACTCGGAATTAACTATGCTTTTTATACAATTACAACAGGTCATCAGAAATAGAAACTATCCATTGTATATCACTCATACAGCTTTGTCTGGTCCATTAGCCTAAGGAAACGGTGAAACTGACCAATTACTAACAAGAAATGTGTTAGACAACTCAAAATTTCATGAGAAGCATCGTGTTAATGGGAAAGGTTTAAAGAAAAAATTTCCCATTGCTTGGCGACAAGCCAAAGAAATAATTTAAAAACGTCCTACATATTATCTATACAACCAAATTCCATTACCTGTGTATAGTAACCATAGGGGTACCAAGAGAGATGACTCTCTGCTAGGTCGTGTCACCACTGTTGTTGACCCGACACTACGGAACTGGAGCTGGTGTATCTGTGAAGTATTTTCAGTGGATCGAGCTGCTGCTGCCTGTTGACCTGTGAACTGAACTGCTGATTTCCAGACAAAACAGATGGAAGTTGCTCCAAAGAACCTTTCTAAACACCCCCCACAAGCCCCTGTATCCTTTCTTTTCAACTACCTCTGGTGGGTGGTGGGCTAAAGGAAGGTTAAAACATTTAAGAACCATCATTAAAACTAAAGTTTGAAAAAAATTAAAGTTACAAAGCAGTATCTATCCATGGCCTTTGCACCATCAGTCTCTGACTCCAGGTTACTGCTCTGTTATAGAGTTCTGCCCTGATTTCCCTCAGCAATGGAATGTGACCTGAGAACTCTAAGCTGAAATAAACTTTCTCTTCCCTAAGTTGTTTCTGGTCATGATGTTTTCTCACAGAAATAGAAATCTTAACTAAGACAGTTTTTAATGTGAATAGTTTGAACTTACCAAGTTGAAAAAGTATTCTGGAAATGGTAATAGTTACATACCAACACAAAGACACCCCTCCCCCCATAGTCCTGGCTGTCCTGGAACTCACTCTGTAGACCAGACAGGCCTCAAACTCAAACACCACCTACCTCCACCTCTGCTGAAGACACAAACAAGTTCAGTGCCTGGCCACCTACATCAGGTGCTCACCACCACCTGTGACTTTAGTCCAGGGAGTCCAACGCCCTCTTCTGGATTCTAAGGATACCCACACATATCAGACACTCACACAATCACATATACATTTTAAAAAGTCGAGATAGTAAAATGTATGTTATGTGTATCTCAATGTAGTCAAAACACTAAGACCAAAAGAGCAGGCTGGATTGTTATCCCCACTGTGGGTTAGCTGTATGGTTTGGGGCACCACACTTTACTTCTCTGCCATGGTTTTCTTCTCTGTATAGACAGCATCATACTATTGTGTATGTGTCTGGCTCTGAGGGAAGAATCTACACAAAACAACTTACGTGATGCTAGGTGCTGAGAGCATGCTCAGTGTACACGGCATGTTGTGCTTGCCTCTCTCCACCTTAAGGTGTAGGAAGACCTTCTTACTTAGAAGTCTCTTGTTCAAGACTACACGTGTGAGCCATGAAGTAAGGGATATTGGGTAACTGGTGCTGCCTCACCTGCAGGCTCGGAACGTTAGGGTGAACTTTTGCTGTTTCTGTACTACATTGCTGCATCTATATATACACATGTATACAGAGAGAACTGCATGGTAAGACCCTGTTTCAAAACAAACAGACCAAACAAACCAATGGAGAGTGATGGAGGAAGACACCCAATATTGTCCTTTGACCTACACACACACACAGTCACACATATACTTGCACACACTCTCGCACACACACACTCACACACTTGTACATACACTCACACTCATTTACATTCACACACACACACACACACACACACACACACGCAAGCACATATATACACTTTAATATGTATGTACACTTACCCCTCCCCCCATGTACTTTAGGTTTCCGCAAAAGACAACCAGAGTTTGTCTCCCAGCACCCACGTGGTAGTTCATGACCATCCATAACTCCAGGAGATCCAGTGCCCACTTCTGACCTCCAGAGGCACCAGGGATGAACACTGTGCATATGTTCCTGTGCAGGTGAAATACTTATATCATAAACATTTTTAAAAGAAAAAAAAACATGACACACTGTGACATACTACAGCTTCCACAGCGAGATGTTTTGTTTGTTGTTGTTTGTATGTTTTATTTCAGGGGGAGGTTGCAAAGGGAAGGGGGGCATGAGAACCGGGAGATGAGTAGGTCTGGGGTGCATGACGTGAAATACAGCCTTCAGTACTCCAAGAACTTCACTAATACAGCAACACCAGGAAAGGCAAAACAAGAATCTCCCAGCCTGCTGTGCGTCCAGTAGACCTGCTTATATACCCTGGGAAGGGTATTTGGACAACTACAGCCTTGTCTTTTAGCAATCAATTACAGGAGAAGGAAATGTACCCTCTGTAGTCTACGTGGACATGGCTTCAAGGTATCTAGAATCCAGAGGCTTGTGACAGCAAGAACTGAGGCCTGTCTCGAAACAACCCTGACTAAAGCTGCAGGGATAATCAGCTTTGATCAATGTGTAGTTTTCCCAAGGTGTCCATTGAGTGTTTCAGATAGCCGTTGCCGACACGAGGTCAGTTCGGCTGGCTGTTTGACTAACGGTTCTTTTGCTCAAGGCAGCAAGGGAAACAAGGGAGAGTCCGACAATTGCCACATGGAGTCAGATTGCCCCATTCTGTTTTTTGTCTATTTATAGGAAAGTAAACTTCAAGTATGTTTACCACATAAAAGTAACTTACCATTAACAAGCATAGTAACTTTAACAAATTGCAACAATGGTTACACATGCCGGGGCAGAGGTGGGCCTCCTGCTCAGTGCCCCCAGGGATCGGGACTCCTGTTCCTCAGCTCAGTACAGATAGAACTGCTGGTAGGGGAGCAGGAGATACTACCCATGATGGAGGCTCCTCTCTAATTAGACTGAATTTTTCAGGAAGCTCCGAGATCTCCCAAGGACCAGACTTAGGCGTAGTGCGACCCAGAAGGCGAAAATGAGACTTCTTCCAAATCTCTAGCTCCATGGTGTCAGATTGGCTAGTCGTGAAAATTCTCCCTGTTCATTGGCTACCCATCTCGGACAAACGGAGTTCTGGATTGTACACGCTCCAAATGCTTGTCTCCGCGCATGCGCCAGCTGGTTTCCCAGCGACCCCCGCGCGAACTTCCGGCACCGGGAGCTGCTGGGGAAGGTCCGAGCACCTGCGCGGCTCTGGGCGGTGTGTCCTGGGGGCGGGACCGGCGTTTCGTGCAGTCGGGCTCCTGCGGAGTCGGCGCTGGCCGGAGAGGACACGCTCCTCCCTTAGCTCAGGCCGCCGGCGGCTCTCGGCTCTACCGGTCTCCCGGCAGCACCGCTGAGCCCACCACCTTCCCCAGGCTGCTGGGGACCGTCCCCATTTCCCACATCCTGCCGAGCGACCCTGGTGAGTCCGGGCCCTCCCCGAGGACACCTCCTCGGTCACTGGAGGATGAGGCAGAAAGCTCGTGAAGAGAAAGAAGCGTAAATGAAGTGCTGTGGTAGTGGAGAAGAATTGGAAACCGTCCGAATGCATCACTCGGGTTAGTTGAGAAACTGAAGTACCCCCAGGCCGCGGAAGCTTATAGGTTCACTTATGAAGAAGACAGGTTGCTAGGTGAAAAAAACGCGAAATCCAAAATAATCATAAGATCTCATTTATGTAAAACACACATCAAGCGCTTGTAGATTCTGAAGACAACAATTTTCAGTAAAAGCACAGGAAAAAAATGACATCCTCATATATCAGATTGCCAGTGAATCAAAGAGAAACATTGATATATTAACACTTCCCTCCCGTTCTTTAAATGATGATGTTCATGCTAATTAGACTGCTGAAATAAAAGAGAAAAATTCAAATCACACTTATGCGGGTATGTAAAGTAGTAACATCATAAAATACGAACACATGTCATACATTCATATATAGTTGTGAATAAATGGTGTTGGGTGATGTCCATGTCTCATACCATCCATCCCTTACTTGGAGTAAGGTGTTTCTGGGATTTGTAAGCTTTTTTTCTCTTTTTTTAACAAAGATTTTTATATGTCTTAAGTGTTTGCTTTCATGTATGTGAGTGTACCACATGTACGTAGTGTTCGAGAAGGGCCAATAGAGGCTGTCAGGTATCCCGGAACTAGATTTACAAATGGTTGTGAACCTCCATGTGGATGCTGGAAATTGAATCTGGGGTCTCTGCAAGACAAAGACATACTCTTAACCACTGAGCCATCTCTTCAGCCCCATGGATTTGTGAGTTTTCAAATTTGAGAAAAATAACAGTATGGCCTATCAACAGAAGGACTTTAGAGTACATTCATAATTAAACACAATAACTATAATTTTTTAAAGACAGTTTTGCTCTATAGCCCAGACTGATTTCTAAGTTTGGCCACTCCTGCCTTGGTCCCTACAGTTCTTGGATTAGACATGCACCAATATGTATGTACTGCTATGCCCAGTGAAATTTTACAATTGAAGTATATCTACTTAAAAACATACCTTAAGAATAGCTCAAGTGGTGGCACATGCCTCCTAGCACTTGGGAGGCAGAGGCAAGAATATTTCTGAGTTTGGGGGCCAGCCTGGTCTACAAGTGAGTTCCAGGACAGCCAGCGCTACACAGAGAAACCTTGTCTTGAAAAACAAAACTAGAATAGCTGAGTGATTTAAAATGTTTTCTTTAGAATTAGTTATTTAATTCTATGTGTATGAGTGTTTTACCGGCATAGATGGATGTGCGCCATCTGTAGAACATTGCCTGAGATAGTCAGAAGAGGGGCTTGGGCCCCTAGAACTAGAGTTACAGATAGTTGTGAGCCACCATGTGGGTGTTGCAAGACAAACCTGGTTCCTCTCTAAGAGCAGTAAGTGCTCTTAACTTCTGAGCTATCTCTGCAGCCCGCTAGCTTCAGACTTTCCACGTAGCCGAAGATGGCCCTGAGTTTCTAATCCTCCCTTGGACATCTGAGTGCTGGGATTACAAACATGTACCATCTCCCCCAGTTCAAGGTAGTGGTGGGTCATTTAAGCTAGGCAAGCACTCTAACAACCGGGCTACATCTGCAGCTGGCTCAGGGATCTTTACAGACTGCACAGACATGCTTATTTTTACTGTTAAGCTTGCAAAATAAATAAGGTAAAAATAAGCTCATATCAACAGATGCAGTACTGCTTTCAAATGAGTGACATTAGGTTTTGCTGTCAAATGGGCCATGAAAAACCCAGATTTGGGATGACAGATGTGGTGATGAAGGATGGTGGGTCTGTATTACCAGTACACAGTTACATAGAGCAGGCCATTGTAGTAAAGCATAAAGAGTAGGAACCAGAGTCCCCCGACTTTCCTCAAGTATTCCGATCTCCTTCAAATACTGTTCTTTTACTCTTTCCATAGGCAGGTGTGTCCTGATGCCAGCTCAGTCGTCACAGAGATTCCCTCTAGGAGACTGAAAGGCTCAGCTCTGGAGCCTCAAGCTAAGGCTGACCGGCCCTGAGCCTTAGGCCAGGGGCATGGCATCCCTCCAGGAGCTCCAAGACCCTGCTCCTGGGGAGGAGGAAGGACTTATGATTGTGAAGGTGGAAGACTGCTCCTGGGAAGAGGAGCCTGCCCAGCCAGTGGACAGCAGGGATTCAGAAACCTGCCGCCAGCGATTTCGACAGTTCTGCTACAGGGATGCGGGAGGACCACACGAAGCCTTCAGCCAGCTGTGGGAGCTCTGTTGCCGCTGGCTGCGGCCTGAGCTGCACAGCAAGGAGCAGATCCTGGAACTGCTGGTGTTGGAGCAGTTCCTGGCCGTGCTACCAGGGGAGATCCAAGCCCAGGTGCAGAGACAGCACCCTGGGAGTGGCGAGGAGGCTGTCGCTTTGGTGGAGGACATACAGAATCAGTCATTGAAAGCCTGGTCACAGGTGAGGGAGGGGTCCCTTCCATGTTTGGAGCCTGAAGAATAGAGACCGTCTTCATGGAGATGAGTCTCTACAGGGCCCAGGGGAGCAGGGGCGAAACACCAAGTCCAGAGAAGCACAAACAAAATTCCCAATGTAAGCTTAAGTAAATGCACTCTGTTTCTCATGACTTTGTTGGATTTAATGTGGTTATGGTCCAGAAATGTGGGTTTTGTTGTAGTTGTTGTATGTTGTCTGTTTTTTTGTTTTGAGACAGGGTTTCTCTGTGTAACCCCTGGCTGTTCTGGAACTTGCTCTGTAGACCAGGGTGGTCTTGAACTCACAGAGATCTACCTGCCTCTGCCTCCCAAGTGAGTCCAGAAAGATTTTAGTGCCACACAACTATTCATGCTTTGCTGTCGTTAATCTACAGGGATATGCTAATATGCATCAGAGCTCTAGAGGGGTATAAGGAAGCAGAGCTGTCTAACGGCACCCTGCTGTCTTGTGTTCTAGACACTGGGAGATCTGGAGATGGTGTGGTCATGTAGCTAGGGTGTGGGATTCTGCCCTGGGTAGGAGGACCACCCCTGTCCCATTTCTCCCTTGCTAAGTGGCTATAATTCTGGCCCTTTAGGGACTGGTCTTGCCTCTTGATCATGAAGTGTCCTTGGGTACAAAACACTGCCTGGTATCTCATTCTTTTTTGGACTTTTCTGGGCTTCCATTTGATCCCTACCCCTACCCAACCCTTAGCCTTCTGAGGATTATGTCTCATATCTCCTTCCCAGGATTAAGTTGGGTCATCCCTGACCTCCAGGCTAGTCTCTGTGCTAATGGGCATGTTATGGTTTCTGCACAGGAGGAGCTTTCAGAGGTGGAGCCTAAGGCAGCAGTCCAGGGACTCCAAGCCACAGGGTCTCCCCAGAAGGCAGGGGTTCAGACGCAGCTACGTGCATCCCAAGAGCAGCACAGCCATGGTGAGTAAGACTTCGGTCATGGCATCTCTAGAATTGCCCTGAGGGTGACAGGCACCAGGAAGCTCAGTCACATGAGTACATGCGAGCACGCATCTAACGGGTGTGCAGCTGCAAGTGTAGGTGAAGCCATCTGGCTCAGCCCTTGACTTTGGCCTGTACGAAGCTCTGCTGTTTTCCTTTCAGCCCAGCTCCCTGTTCTTAAAGAGCGACGGACAGGAGAGATGCTGGATGTCTGCTTTGCCTCTGCAGTTGATGTGAGTTAGCAGTCCTTTATTTCTCAGAAGACTTGGTGCTGTTGACTTTATAATTTGACCCCTCCTGTCCCCACTCACACAGCTGCCTGGGAGACCTGAGCTGGGTCATATCTCCCCATTCCAAAAATCTGTGGCATTGGGAGATATCCCTTTCTATTTTTCCCGAGAAGAATGGAGCTGCCTGGACCCTGCTCAGAGGGACCTCTTCCGGGACATCAAGAGAGAGAACTCCCGGAATGCTGCCCTTGATAAGCAGATCCCGTGCTCCCAGAGTGCTGCTCTCGGTAAGCAGATCCGGTGGGCCCTTGTGTAATCCTGCTTTTCTTCCTGCCCTTCCCTGATCAGGTTCTAAAGCCTTTCCTGAGTCTCCTCAACAGCTTCCTAGGATGTTCAAGTTTCTGTATCTCTGAGTTGTATGACCAGTTGACCAGTGCTTTCCATGTGCCAGCTCTGTGCCAGCTCCATGCTGAGGGCTTGTATGGGCATTTTCTCAGTCAAATCTCAGTCTGGCCCATTTGCCCCCAGATAAAATCTGGGATTCAGTGAGATCGATGGATCATGTCAGCCACAGAAATGCTAAAAACAAGAGCCCTTGTTGCGCCCCACTATTTGAAGCCACACCAAGTCAGGCCCTTTCCCAGCATTCCCTGGTCTTATCTTACTTAACTGGCAGCACTCTGTGAGTGCTTGGAGTTCTTCCCTGTCCAAGGCCACCATGTGTCCTCTGCAGAGATGGAACTTAAGGACCGAGGGGACCACAGTAGCTACACATTCAGATGTCTTCTGTTTGTAAAATTAAGCCAACTGTGCTCAGTGGACTGAGAATGTGCTGTTGCCTTCAACTGTAGAAAGTGGGGTACTGGCCACAGGGCAGAGAACAGGCAGAGGGTCTTTATCATGGCATGTGGCTCTGCAGAAGGGTCAGCTCAGCTGGTGTCCCTGAGGCTTCCTCAAAACTGCTGGCCTTCTATCATCTTCCCATTAAAAGCACTTTTGAAATAAAATTGCATTTTAATATTTTTCTTTTGTGTACACTGCAGAGAAGGACATGTGTGGAGGTCAGAGGATGGTTTTCTCGGCTTGGCTCTACCATGTAGGTTGGAGGTTGGGGATGGACTCAGGCTTGGTCATTAGGCTTGGCAGCAAGTGACTTTACCCACTGAGGCCATCTTGCTCGCCTATCATCTAATCATTTTGTAAATGAGAAGACCTAGGCTTGGTATGAGCCACAGCAGTCTGAACCTCAAAGCCAGGGAGATTTTCCTAAGTCACATTTCTTCAGATCTCTTCCCGAACCAGAATCAGTGGGACTGAAAAGAGGCTCACCCCTCCTTGCAGGTTTGAGACCCAAAAGCCAAAAGCCCCCTGCAGAGGAGGCAGTGAAAGCATTGTTGGGACAGTCCTGGAATCCTGAGGAGGCTGAGACCGAGGTCTGGGAAAGTGAGAACCCAACGAGGACAGCCCTGGACCAACTGGTGGTAGCCCGTCGGGGGCGACCGCCCACTCGCAGGCGCCAGTTTCGGAACTTAGTGACCGAGAAGCCCCACAGCTGCGCACAATGTGGGAAGCGCTTCCGCTGGGGTTCAGACTTAGCCAGGCACCAGCGCACACACACGGGTGAGAAGCCACACAAGTGCCCTGAATGCGACAAGAGCTTCCGCAGCTCTTCTGACCTGGTGCGCCACCAGGGCGTGCATACGGGCGAGAAGCCCTTCTCCTGTTCTGAATGTGGCAAGAGCTTCAGCCGCAGCGCCTACCTGGCTGACCACCAGCGCATCCACACAGGTGAGAAGCCCTTCAGCTGCAGCGAGTGCGGCAAGAGCTTCTCGCTGCGCTCGTACCTGCTAGACCACAGGCGTGTGCACACGGGCGAGCGGCCATTCGGCTGTGGGGAGTGTGACAAGAGCTTCAAGCAGCGTGCACACCTCATTGCACACCAGAGCCTGCACGCAAAGATGGCCCAACCCGTGGGGTGAGCCGATGGTGGGACCTGAGCAGCTCCCCCACCCCCACCCCCACCCCCCAGGGGGAAACTTCCTGTGACTCTCACAGACTCCCTTATCCCTGGGGAATTCTCTACTCACCTGTGACCACTGCCAGCCTGTCCAAGGGACGCAAACTCCCCCCACCCCCATACTCTGAATTGGCCTGCCTGCTCCCAGGATCCTGCCAACGTGTCTCTGCCTTTTCTGTTCTGGATTTCTCTTCCGTTTGTTTCTTGGAGCTTCACTGTTTCCAGTTGAGGATCAGGGGGTGTGAGGGCTCAGACAGGACCTAGGGTTTTCCAGAACCCTTCAGCCTTGCTTGGGCAGAGGGTCTTTGTTTCCTGCTTTCTTATGTGGAGCCATCAGCCTGGCTAAGCCTCTGCACTGTCTACTTGTGCCTTCCAGTGGGGACTGGCCTCCATCCTTGGGGGCTGCTGGGTTTGGCCTTGAAAAGGACTATGGGCCCACACCAATGGGGATTTAGGTCCCGGGTTTCATCACAGCACCTTCTTGGCCTTCATTGTTGCCCCACAACCCCCACACTTGCAACCTGTGACCACTCTGTTATGCCCTGACCCCAGGAAGCTGCCTACTTGTCCTGCTCTGAGTCCCGAGATACACTGCAGGTCGAGCCTGTAGCAGCAGGCTGACTGGAGAACACGCCGTCCTCCAGACGTGTGACTTTTGTTGTACTTAACACTAGCACTCCATCAGCACTTTGTAGCTGACTCCTCAAGCACTGTACTTCCATGTTTTTAATCTGCATTGTGTGCAGATTCCCATTAACAGAGACAGATCATGGACCCCTCAAAAGGGCTCCGCCCAGTGGGCTTCAGTAGAGTTTGAATAAACGTGGAAGAATTCCTTTAGGCTATCATTCTTTAGCTGGCTTTTCTGAGTTAGGGGCGTGGAAGCTATCTCTTGGCCTTTGGTTTGGTCATGCTGATGGTTCATGGTGTATGTAGTCGCCATGGAGAGCCACATCCTGGACCTGCAATCCCATGACTCTCCCTCTCCTGTGTCAGTCCATATAGTCATGGTCAGGAAGTTGGGGGGAGCCAAACATGACTTGGAGTCTTTGTCAGGTCCTCCATTCTCAGTGGTGAAGTGAGCAAGAGGCTAAAGGAGGACAGCCTAGAGCCTGGCTGGCTGACTGAGGGCCACGCTGCCATTCTGGGATCTAGACTGACTGGCTGACTGAGGGCCACGCTGCCACTCTGGGATCTGGACTGACTGGCTGACTGAGGGCCACGCTGCCACTCCGGGATCTAGACTGACTGGCTGACTGAGGGCCATGCTGCCACTCTGGGATCGGGACTGACTGGCTGACTGAGGGCCACGCTGCCACTCTGGGATTGGGACTGACTGGCTGACTGAGGGCCAAGCTGCTGCTCCTGGGATACAGAACTCAGAATTGCCCAATGTGTGCTTGAAGCTGTCAGAAGGGTAGCTACTGTTCCCAGCCACCCTCTACATGTTACCTCTCCTGTCCTAGTACAAGCTGGGGCCTACACTGAGCTGGTGGTACCTGGTCAGGGCCAGCCACTCCTTCTTTGACTCTTGTTGATCCTTTTTGTTCTTTTGAGCAGCTCTGGAGGCCTCACCTGGGGATGTTCCCATCCCTTATGAACTGATCCATTTGTGACAGCCTTTGTCCCCCAGGTTTCTTTCTCGCTAGCTCCCCCCCCCCCCCATTTAGAACATCTATCTTGTGTTCTCAGCTCTCCCTGGTTTCCACGGGAAGGAGCTGTTGTGCGCATGGGCTTTGTGTGCAGCTGCATGAAGGAGGGCAGGGTGAAAAGATGTTGGGGACAGTGTGAGGCCCTAGTTGGTGCTAGCAGCTCCCTCCTGAGGGAGACACTCAGGCGTAACAAGATCAGATAGGAGCATGGGCCAAGGGCTAAGAATAGAATTTGGGCTCAGGCCCATGGCTCAGGTGGGGACATATGAATGCCAGCCATGAAGTTGTCAGCCAGAGCCAGAAAAGGGAGCTGGACTGGGGGAGCAGAGCCCAGGGTTCTAAGGAAGGGCAGAGTCCATTTGGGATCATAAGCAGTTGATAGGCGGGTGGCAGCGAGTAGAGAAGAGGGCAAGGGTCAGGGCCTGGGTACTGGGAAGCAGAGTAGGGAAGTGAGCTCCACGCCGGGAGGAGGCCCCTCTGGTTCTCATGGCCTTCCTGGTGTCTGGGACCCTACAGGCAGCTGCACAGCTGGTGGATGTTTGGGACAGCTTGGGGAGAAAGGTAGTGAGATGTTCTTCCTGGCCCAGCCTGTTACCCAGCTGGATCCCAGCCCAGCCCAGCTCTGGTTTTCCTTCCCCAGGGAAAATACAATGTGCAGGGTTCAAGGGCAGCCTTGACACTCTGCAGCCCTGGGGTGTCTGCCACAGCAGTTGCTGCTGTGGATGGTGTGCTCCAGGCTCTAGGCTTTGAAAACTGTGAGAAGAGGGAGATCCCAGTTCAGGTGAGCTTTCACCCCGTAACCTTCAGTACTTAGCCAAACACTCACACTTAGCTGGGGCCTCACCAGACTCTCCCTCTTTCTCCTAGAGCTTCCTTGAGGAGCTGAGTTTGTTCCGGGAGCAGCTGGATGTCCAGAGGGGTGCTCTGGGGTGTGCCCTTGTGGTCTTAATGGCCCCCAGTGGGCAGCTAAGGCAGCCACAGCTGCTGGTCAAGGAGCTGAGTCACTGTAGGGCCCTGCAGGGTTGCCCTAAAATCTTCCTGTTACTCTCTAGTGGCCTCAAGGGTGAGTGGACAGCCCCAGTTTGGGGAGGAGGAGATGACCAAGTTAGGGTGGGGGATGAACAGGAAAGCTGGGAGCTTCTGTCCCTACCTACACAGCTCTGGGGTGCTTCTCCTCCAGCTGCCTGGGAGCCTGAAGCTTTCCTTCTGAGTCTGGGGAAAATCTGCAGTCAACATCCTCACTGGTCACTGCTGCAGCTACTGACAGAGGTGGGGAGACCCAGAGGAAGGGAAGGCTGGGCCTATGTCTGTCTCCCTGCCTCCTTATGGCCAGTTATGATTAAACTAATTCAGACTTGGTTGTATCTGTTCTGCAAACACGCATACATGGGCTGCAGAACTTCCTAACTATGTGGGACCATCCAGGCTCCAAATGTCCTTTCCATCCCATGACTTTGTCCAGAGTATTCCTTCAGTGTCACCTGCTCTCCCTGCTGGCTTGGCTCCTGGTATCTACCCTGAAACGTCCAGCCTCACCCTTCGACACTCATGCAGGCAATGACTGCTGCCCCATGCTATTGAAAGGCCCTGGTGGCTGAGATAGCCTCGGGTTTGGCCCTGAGGTCTGAACATCTTGCCAGGTAGTTCGGTGGTGTCTGAGTGACCTAGAAGTGGGGGCTGTGGTCCCCAGTTCTGCTCCATGGCTCTCTCAGCCTAGTACCTCCCCAGGTAATGGCACCTTGGGAACCCTCCTCCACAGACCTCTCCCTCTCCAGGGAGGGTCCTGCCTCTGTGTGTATTAATCCCTAGAATGAGGTAATGAACTTGAGGATGAGTCAGAGTCTAGGTCTTGCTTAAATCCACCCTGACCTCTACTTTCTCTCTGAAATGTGACCTCTAAAGTCTCCCCTGGAGCCAAGATCCTGACTCCTCTGCTTGGGTTGTAATCTTCCCCCTGATCCCCAACAGGCAGTTCTCTGAGGTATCCTTGGGCCCTGCCCTGCTAGCTCTTTTGCAGAGTGACTAAAGAGTCTGCAGGGAACACCAACTGCCCCATCTTTAGGACCTCCCTTCGGGGGACTCTGTGTTTGGGAGATGAGGAGCCCTGGAGGCTGGAGGTGAGGGGTAGAGAGGGAATCCAGTCCTGTGTCTGCAGTTGCAGGTTGGGTGGAGGCTGAGGGAAGTACAAATGGGGGGGGGGGGAGGAACTGGGAGTCCCCTGGGCCTACTGAGTGTCCCTAACCTTCTGTACAGTCAGACCCTGGACCAAGCACACAGTATGACCTGTCTGGGACCAGGGCTGCCCTCCTACTGGCTGTGATTCAAGACCGGCCAGGAGCACAGCATGATGTGGCAGCATTGAGGGACCTTTGCCAAGCCTTGGGCTTCAAGGTCACCCTGAGGACAAACCCTTCAGCTCAGGTTGGGGGAAGCCCAAAACTGGTGGTGCTTGGAAGGAAGGGTACCCCTGCCCTAGGACCCTGGAGTTCCCCTTCCTGTGTTCCCCCCACATCACAGGCAGGAAGCACATCTGTAGATCTAGCCTCTGACTTCCTGCTGTATACCTTGACTTTCTTGCCTTGGGAAGCCAAGGCAGAGACTGAAGAAGTGCTCCCAGCCCCATGAAGGGCAGCCAGGGGCTGGTTCAGACCTCGACCTTACCACTCCAGGCCTTCCGGGAGGAACTGGCTCAGTTTCGGGAAAAGCTGGACACTCACAAGGCCCCTGTGAGCTGTGCCCTGGTAGCCCTGATGGCCCATGGGGGGCCACAGGGGCAGCTGCTGGGGGCTGATGGTGAAGAAGTACAGCCAGAAGTGCTGGTGCAGGAGCTGAACTGCTGCCAGGCACTGCATGGCCACCCCAAGATCTTCCTGCTCCAGGCCTGCCGTGGGGGTAAGGGGCCCTGCCTCCAGCCCGACCCTCTATCCTGGCACTCCTCTGCCAGCCCTTCTCCTCCCATATTTCCCACTCAGCTCCTCCAGGAAGTCTGCATGCTGGCCTTTCCCTGCCCCCTCCAGCCTCCCCTGGAGTCAAGCCCACAAACTTGAACCTGTATGAATGTAGCCCTGCAAGCCTGCCTTACTCGGAGATCTCCCGAGGTTCCACTGAGTAAAAAAAAGTGTCTGTTCCATCCTTTTCCAGGGAACAGGGACCCTGGTGTGGGGCCAAGAGCTCTCCCATGGTACCGGCGTTGGCTGAGAGCACCCCCAGCCATCCCAACCCAGGCAGATGTTCTTCAGATCCATGCTGATGCCCCAGGTGGGTCTGCTTTGCTTCTAGAGCCTGGCCTTGGCACACTGTGGTGGGAATCACTCACAGCATACTTCTAGGCCTGTCAGCTTGGGTTTCGCTGCCATCTCTGCTTCTGCTTTGCCAAGATTTGGGGAGGAAATGTCTCCTTAAGCTGTGAGGGACTCAGAGGCCTGTGCTCCTAACTGAGTCTGACAGTTTGGAGTTAGCGAGAAGAACTAGCTTTTCTGAGTTCATACAGCCTGCATGCCATAAGACTTGTGATTTTCCAGGCCTACACTCTTCCCACCATCTGGTGCTGCCCTTGAACCATAGATGACAAGACACTGGGGCAGGTGGAGTCCCTGGATGCTGGTAATGAGAGTTGACTCTTTTTGCAGGCAGCCTTGTCTCCATTCCAGAGAGCTCAGGCCAAGCAGACATCCTTATTGTCTATGCAGCTGCAGAGGGTAAGAAGCCCATGGTTATTATGGGCCTAGTTGCCTGCCCCATGATCTGGAGTGGCTTTACTGTCAGCAGGAGTCCAGCTCCAGCTCAGTCACCTTCCTCCTGTAGGTTAGTCTTTATTTAGTTACATTTAGTTACAGTGGCAAGATCCTGTCTCCTGCCAAATGCTCCCTTGTGTAAGTTCTTCTAGGTCAGGACAGTCCTGCCTGCCTCAGGCACCTGTCCACTGTTTGGTACCTATCAAGTCTACAGTAAATGTTTGTTTTACATTGATTCTACCCAAATATTCACTCTACAAATATTGGCAACTTCTTCCTGATGCAAAAAGTCCCTGACCCTGTGCTGGTCTGAAGTCAGATACCCAGAATGCTCTCTGCTTCCCCTCCTCGCTCCTTCCACCCCACAACAGTCCACTGAGGGTTGGGATGCAGAGCACAGCAGCCCAAGGCTGACTCTGACCCCATCCCCTCACCTAGGATGTGTGGCCTATCGGGATGAAAAGGGCTCGGACTTTATCCAGACACTGGTGGAGGTCATCAGAGCCAACCCTGGAAGAGATCTCCTTGAGCTGCTGACTGAGGTGTGAGGAATGGGGACAGGAGACAGAGAAAGAGGGGCTGGATTGGGGGGAGTGTTCTCATTACCTCCCACTTAACCCAGGGAAAGGAGAAGGCTGGTTCTCCCTCCCCTTCCCCCTCATTCCCCGTCCCCTCCCCCTCTCCCTCTCTCAACACCTTTATTACTAGGAGGGCTCTCTTGCCCTCACATCATGAGATGCTCAAACACAGGGCACATTGGTCAGACAAACTCAGCAGCAGTTATTACATACACTAAAGTTCAGGAGAGGAGGACACCAGAAACCATTGGGGGGTGGGGGCTGGGAGGGGGATGTACCGGGAAGCAGAAGGGGCCAGCAGGGGGTGCAGAAAGGGAGGTGTCCCTGAGTTGCTACAGAATTGAAAGGTCCTCCTCTTTTGTTGAGGTTGGGGTGGGCAAGGCTGGTTTGGCCGATTATATGATTATATATATGGGGTGGGGAGCCTTTCCCTTTGGCTGGGGGATTTTTTGGGTGAGAGCAAGGAACTAATGTTAAACTGCTGGGTTAGTATGAGGCTCAAAGAAGATTAGGTAGCACTTGAAATTTTAGGCTTACAGAACAACAGACACAAAAGCCGGTCCTTGTGGGGCATGCCTGTAGCTGGGTCCCAGAATTTGAGACCGGCCTAGGATACATAGACTATTTCAGAAAGCATCGATCTCTCCGCAAAGAACCCGCCAGCAGACAATGACTGCAGTGGGTGTGATGGACTGAGCCCCTCAGGGCCTAGTTGAGTGTCACTCCTCAGGTCAACAGGCGGGTGTGTGAGCTGGACGTCCTGGGGCCAGATAGTGATGAGCTTCGCAAAGCCTGCCTGGAGATTCGCAGCTCGCTCAGGCGCCGGCTCTGTTTATAGGACTAACAACCTCATTACTTCCCCTACATCCACTCTTCACACCCTGTCATCGATGCAGCAGTTTGGGCGTGGGAGCTCAGTTAGCACCAATAAATATGTGTTTACGATCGGTGTGCTCCGGGAAATGCATGCTCTTTCTGAAATACGGGAGATAATGGGGAAAGTACTCGGCAGTAGATAGGGGAACGACTGTGCTCCCGGGAACCAGAGGTTGGATGGGTCTGTGCCTCGTGTCTGGGACTCCGGAACCTAACAAGGCAGACCTGGATATGCTGGGAGAGGCTTAGGGAGAAAGAAGTCCTGGGAAGGATCAGCTCGGGAACCATAACTCTCGCTTTGTCGAGTCCCTGATGCGAGCGTTCTCAATCTCCACATGGCGCTGGGGCCACGGAGTTGCGGGAGAGGCGAGCCAGCGCAGGTCTGGAGACTGGAAGAGACCATTGTGGATACTTCAGTGACGTGATAGGGCAAGTGCATGGGTTGTCCCTGATCCTGAGTTGAGGGCCAATAAATGGAGGAGATCCGAAAGGCGAGCATTTAGGATCTGAAGGGCTTCCGTTGGCTGACTGCCCAGGAGGGCTCATATCGATTCAATCTTGTGGAGGCTTCTACGTAGCTGTCACTAAATAGATTAGTTCAATGGGCAGGAATTTTCCCTAGTTTAAGCATGCGCAGTAGCTCTTGAGTAAGCCTTATGGAGAGAGCTAAGAAGCTAGTTGGCGTAGGGCCGCGTGGCCTAATGGATAAGGCGTCTGATTCCGGATCAGAAGATTGGGGGTTCGAGTCCCTTCGTGGTCGCTGCAGGCATTTACTTTTAAAAAAATCTATCTTAAAAATTTCCATTCTCAAGTTTGCTTTTAATACTCTTCACTCTACGGCTCTCGGGACTCCCCATGCCGTCTGGTACCCCGGATGACACCAAAGGAAGGTCTGCATGTTTGTATTAAGTAGGTGAAGTTAGCTCAAGACAGACTACAAACAGCTCGAATTAGTGCCGAAGAAAGGAACGGAATGGATGCCAGATAGGATTGCTTGTGTGGTGGGTGGGAGATGTCCCAGGGGGATGCCAAGGACACTTGGATTAAAAACAACAACAACAGCAACAACAACAACAACAAACACAACAACTCAGTAGGCTATCCGGTTGATACTTGTACAGTATGGTGAATGCAATTAATATCACTGAACTGAACTGAACACTGAAAATAATTGACGCAGTGAATTTGTTTTGTATATCCACAGCTCTAAAATCCGTGAAACAGAAAGAAAATTAGATTTCTTACAATGAGAGTGTGTCCAGGCACACCTGTAATGCCAGTATTTAAAAGGAGGTGGAGGCAGGGGAGTTAAAAGCCACTCTGGGCTAGGTGAGATCCTGTCCCAACAACAACAACCAAGGTGTCTCCTTACAGGTCCAGTGTAAATATAAATTTTTAAATAGGAAGAATATCACCTGGAAAAAAACTTTATTTAAGGGATTAGGTCTAAGTGGAACCGTCTTTCATCCCCACAACTCCTAGAAGAACCACAGAAGGTGAGAGCGGGGAGCCAGCTCACGTGACAGAGTTGTGCAGAATAATTTTCTCTTTAATGTTACAGTGGCTTAATGAGGCTTGTATATATATTAGATCAGTTCCACACGCGCGCGCGCGCGCGCGCGCACACACACACACACACACACACACACACACACACACACGAGATAAAGCAGAGTCAAAAGAACACGACGATAACGCAACTGGGCGGGAACCCACAAGCCTCAAGCCAAAGATCTATCTCAGGTTCTTCCGACTGGGCCAACTGTTCACTTTTTTTTTTTGTTTTTGAAGGGGGTAGGTATCAAGTAAAATATATAGGACAGTAGTATACTGTATAAAGACAAAGTGTGAAAACCGTTCCTTACGAAGTAACGTGTGGTTGAAGAGACGGTGGGAGAAGACTGGACAGAGTTCCAGCACAGTTTCTCTGGGCAGAGAACCGGCACTGAAAGCACATACATTATCGTACCGGCTCCTGTTTCCTGCATCCTGCATCACAAACACGTTTTCCAGGTCTTCCGGCTTCCAAGAGTTCATTCAGTATTGGAATCTTGGATACCCTGCATCGTAGAAAGACGTATACCTGTTCGCTAGACCCAATGAGCAAAATAAAAACAGTGATGCACGTGTTTCAGTCGCCTTCTCACAAGGTCTTGTAGATCTTACGGATGCTCCGGTGCCAGCGACAGGAGAGCCGGAACCTTGGCTGAAAACGAACGTGAAAGTGGTACACGCCATTGATGGACGCAGAAACAAGCCAAAGAAACAGAGTGGTGGAAGATCCACAACACCTTCTTCTCGTCAGCCCCGGTGGCCTAATGGATAAGGCATTGGCCTCCTAAGCCAGGGATTGTGGGTTCGAGTCCCACCCGGGGTAATAAGGTTGTGTTTTAGGCATATTTAGGAAAATGAGAATGAAGAGGAAACTGTTCTCCAACACTAGTGAGGGTCTTTAGAGGAAGATTTTCTTTTGTTTTCAAATAAATTTCAACTTAACGATTTCAAGGTAATGTTTTGTTTTCAAATAAATTCGCTTTCACTTTACAAAATTCCATATGACAATTTGAACGATTTTTATGAACCACCAATTATTAGTTTATATTTAAACATAGTACTCGTTCAGATCATAGATGTACAATTTTATTGCAGTTCCTTTAAAAAGAAAATATGAGCGTCTTGTTATGTTGGCCAGACTGGATTCGAACTCAAAATCCTTCTGCATCTTCTTTCTGAACACTAGGATTACAGATGTACACTTTGACTCCAGGTTAGGTTATATGTATTTTCAAAAAGTCCTTATTTTTTTATAAACCCAATTATTTAGAGACTAACTTCCAAGGCAACTGGTTAATTTTTAAATTACAGTTTGGGGCTCGGGGGCATAGCTCAGTGGCAGACTCAAAGGCACTGAATACTGTTTTCTTAGCTTGAATACATATTTGAAATAGATAATACTGTACTTTAAAAATACATAGAATGCATGGCTTCATCTTTGGGTAAAAATTTCCCAAAATATAAGCCTTGATATATCGTAAAATTGGAAGTTTCTGATGCGTATGTGTCAGAGAGCCTTCCTAATTAATGCTGTCTTTCACAGGAAGGCCTCCCTGAGGCTGCTGGTTCACTGTGATTCTGCAACATGTAGGATGAGATTATATTTTCTTCGTTTGTCTGTCTTAGCAAGAGCAGCTCTGTGGCTAGCTACACGATGATGACTGTGTGGAGGTCTTTGAGATTTTGACCCTGATTTACTAGAGATTCAGCCCATAGACGGGGTCCTGAATGGTCTTCCTATTGTACCTGAAATTTTTATTTAAATTTGATATATTTATGAAGTGTCAGGTTAAATGTATAAAAATTAAGTCTATAGAGATAGTCTTAAGAAAAAGGTAACTCTCCACAGGATTCTGACTCAATTGCCCCGAGTATGAAGAAATACTTGCTAGGTAGGTCATGTACAGCAGAACTAGTTAAACCTTTCCAATCTCCAGATCTCTGCCTACTTCTTTTAGGCAAAAGTACCCGCCCAACGTGGGGCTCGAACCCACGACCCTGAGATTAAGAGTCTCATGCTCTACCGACTGAGCTAGCCGGGCAGTGGCGAAAAAGCTATTCCCCACAGGCCTCTTGGAGTTCTAGATACTTCCGGGTTCTAGCCCAGACTCGACTCGTTCTGATTTTTTAGGAAAGCTTCTAGTCCTAGAGCAACGATGGTGGGTTTGTTTCTGCAGCTTCCCATCAATTGCACGGTCAGGACTTGTATGGTCCCTTCCGTTCCCAAGAGCCACAGGGTTGGGGGCAAGGTCTGTGAGGATGTCAGTAAGACCCCCGTTTAGGGTCTGATCGGTTCCAGAATCTAATCACGGGCGGCATGCGTTTTCAAAGTCGCCGCAGGACACTGGATCTCTTGCCGAACGCTATGCCGCGGGCTTTGGAAGAACCAACACGGAGTTATGGCTTCTGTGTCCAGGTCTCTGAGCTGCGCGGGCTGAGCTGGGCAGAGTCCAGGCCCGAGTGGGCTTGGCCAAGGTACAGGATGTGCGGGTTCTGTGGCTCTCCCCGGACAACTGAGCTTGCGGGGACTGGCGGATCGGAAAGCTCTTATTCTCGAGGTCCTAGACTTGGGTTTTACTTGGGACAAAATTCTGAGCCGTAGTCCACCATGAGACTGCGTTGTTCACTCAAGTTTGCTGGCATCCCTTTCCCGAAGGACGATGGTCCTTGGTCATTCATATCGAATGCTGGGCCGTAGGGCTGGGGACCGATCTGGCCTGTCTTGAGCGTTTCGGAACTTTTTCTTAGACAAGTCCCCACGGAGCCGAACCTCTTCCCACAGGAAGACGAACTCGTGGAGTCTTTCTGGGTGGGACTAAGGAAACAGATTCTTTCAGAAGCATGTCATTCAGCTAGAGATACCGAAAGATCAGCGGTAAGAAGGCTTATCACGTTGGCTCGTTGGTCTAGGGGTATGATTCTCGCTTTGGGTGCGAGAGGTCCCGGGTTCAAATCCCGGACGAGCCCATCTGTTTTCTTTCTTTTTTTTTTTCTTCGCCCTTTTCTCCTCTTCAGTGTGTCTCCTATCTCCACAGACCTGGATGTCACAAGCCAGGTCTCACAGGAACTAGAGATGGCCCTGGCTCTGAGCTTGTAGTTTTCCTTTGTGTGACGTAAGATCTCGAAGCTCAAATTCCGACCAAGTGTGTGCGGTGAAACAGCTGGGGATGCTGCCCTCTACGCCTTCCACAACCACTGGGAGGAGAGAGCTGCTGCAGAGGCTGCATGCATTCCCCATTGGGGTCACCATGATAATGCTGGGCACCAGGGCTCGGGTTCTGTTTTTGCACACTAGAATTTTACTAGATTTTATAATTCGATTATTCAGGTATGGCAAGGCCATCAGAGAAGATGATTGCTACTGAAAATATAATGTGTTGCTCATGAAGGAGGGAGCGTGGCGTTCTGAGTGACCATGGCATTCCGAGTGACCACAACTGCATTTGCCTTATAAGCAAGAACCTACCGGCACTGTGATTTTCATGGAACGAAGAGACTGGGAGAGTTAACAGGCATGTGTTTGGCTAGTTTTAATGATTTCAGAGTGCCCTGGGGCATGTGAACTGTTCTTAGTCATCTGATATCTGACTCTGAGTGAGATCTGGAGAAAAGATGTGGCTATGGTTGTGGGTGTGGGTATGGGTGTGGGTTCTACAAGGTGGGTTAAGTTTGAAGCAGTCATTCCAGAGACTCTAGAAACTGGCTAACCTGGGAGGGACAGTATTAGCAAGGCCCAAATAGCAAAGCATCAGAATGAAGGGGGAAAAAAGTCTCATTTGAGTCCTTAGAGTCGTCCAGGTCCCTAGAGATTACTGCCTCTTCAGGAGAGCCGAACACAGGCTGGGAGCTCAAAGCACAGCTCAGGACACCAGTGGGTCTTGCTTCTAAACTACCCAAGTTTCTCTTCTTAATCCAGGGTCCTGGATGCTGGGACTCCTTTCCTGTTTTGGACTTGCTATCCCCTAAACATGGACAATTCTGCAGTTCCTATGCAGAATTTAGGGCTCCTCACCTGCCCTGGGGCCTGGCAGGGTCAAGGCATAGGCTTCTTGCTTGGTTGCTGAGGCCAGACCATTTTGAAGACTCCTGTTGAATCGGAATCCATTGTTTCCCCAGTTGCATGCGAGTTCTCTTCTTGTGTTTCCATCTCCAGGCCTGACCTAACCTCCTCGCTACAGGTAGCTGCCCTTATGTTCTTATTCCCACCCAGGCTGACTCCAGAATGCAGCCGGGTTCCAGGAGCAGATCTGGGAGCCTGCAATGCCTCAGGGTAAGTTTGGGAGTCCAAGCCCTGCCTTACCCTTTAATCAAGTGACAGGAGATCTTGCTGGATGTTTCCCTAAAACAGTTGTCTGTTTCACTGGGGTGGAGAAAGAATAGAATCCACAGTAGTGACCTTTCAACCCTAGAGTCATGGCTTCTTTTGCTTTTCACAGGGGACAGAATTGAATCTTCCCTGATAAATGACAGAAGAGATGGAGATTCATGCAGTTAACTGGGACATCAAGAAAATATCTATCCTAGGGATATAATTATTGTTTAGGGTGTGAGAGGTCCTGGGTTCAAAACCCTGATGACCTCTGTTTTTAAGAGGGAGCAGCCGGGCAGTGGTGGCACACGCCTTTAATCCCAGCACTTGGGAGGCAGAGACAGGCGGATTTCTGAGTTCGAGGCCAGCCTGGCCTACAGAGTGAGTTCCAGGGCTACACAGAGAAACCCTGTCTCGAAAAACCAAAAAAAAAAAAAAAAAAAAAAAAAAAGTTATAAAGGTGTCTTTGTAACTCTAGGTAGACTTTCTGCTAGCAGCCCCTCACTGAGTCACTAAAACTAAAGGAACAGGAAGAGGGTGGGTCAGTGGACGCTGTCCCGGGAGCTTTGCTGAGCTGACTACACAGCTACAGGCTGCAACACCAATAGAAGCCAGCCACCTCTCTGCCTTCGGGGTCCGATTCACTTCTCAGTAGACAGTGAGAAATACCAGCAATTGCTCAGTGGTCAGACAGCCGGGTGTGGGTTTCCTCCATGACTCCAAGATCATGAGTCTCATTGTGCTAGCTGAGCAAACAGCTACAAATTTTAAATGTTGTTATATTTCTAGTCAGCTGGGCTGTTTTTTGTTTTGGTTTGGTTTTTTGTACGCGAGCATCACTGTGGGTGTTGGTCTTTGGCCACTTTTGCATCCCTCTGCTTTTGTGCGTAGGCATCAGGCCCCAGGAAGCCAGGAGCAATAGGAATGGTGTGACTCTCATACTAGGTTGTATAGCTTTTGTGTAGGTCTAAAGTGGGTTTTCCTTAGACATTGGGAGCAGCTGAGGTTCCGGCCTTTGGATGGGCCTAGGTATCAGGATTCCTCAGCTCTTGGCTGAAATGAACCACAGGAGATAGCTACTGACAACCACACTGATTGAGTCAATTAAAGTTTTTAAGCCAAGGGTGGTGGCGCATGCCTTTAATCCCAGCACTGGAGAGGCAGAGGCAGGCGGATCTCTTGTGAGTTCATAGGCCACCTTGGTCTACAAAGAGAGTTCCAGGACAGCTAGGGTTATACGGAGAAACCCTGTCTTGAAAAAACTAAAAAAATAAAAATGAATAAAAGTTTTTGTTAAGGTCTAGGTAAAATATTAAGGCTTAGATGAAATGTCAAAGCTTGGGTAACTGTTATTTGGCTATCTGGGTTATCGTATGTTATATGAAATATCAGTGTTCAGGCTATGTTTAGCCTTGAATGACTCCATTTTATAAAGCAACAGATTTGGCCTGGTTACTCCATTTTGAACATAAATGTTAAGACAGAATGACTCTATATCTTGTTTATACAAGTTAAACAATGTTAAACAATGGCTGTCTGCCAGCACAAGGAGACTGACTGACAACGTATTTCTACCAACGGATAATGACACTGTAGATGCATTCAACTGTAACAGTCATTCCAGATGGAACCTTTCAGTTTAGACTACAAAGAAGGAACGCCCTAAGACTGAAATTGTGTCTTCACAATAGACTTCAGTGTCTAGACATTCCTAATCACCCTGTTCTGCCACCTACTAGGAATTGTATCCAGGGAAATTGGCGCAGCAAAGGACCGCTATCCCCAGACTCAGGCTTCAGTGCAATTTCTGCTGCCTGCTCCACTCAGTTGGCTTCAAAGTGCCTTTTCAAATGGCTGGTCATTTGGACATGCAACTGACGTCTGTCTGACCAACACTGGACTGCAGTTCATTAGGATGTAGATACCTGGTTTACTACAGACTCTTGCTTGGTTAATATATCTGGATCATGTTCAAAGCCATCAGCTCTCTATCTCTGACTTCAGGACAGCCTTTCTGAACTCTGAAGCCTCTATAAGTGCGTATGTGCATACACGCTAAGAAATATAATGTATGATCTCAGAGTTGATATTAATTAGTAAGGTAAGAATAAAAAGAACCTGTGACTGTTGAGGTTTGGTCTGTTGCTATGTTCCTTCTGGGATATCGGTGGAGTAGGAAGGTCAGCTGGGTGCTAAATACTGGCCCCCAAGGTCTGGTTGCCACCAGTGATGAGGAAATCCTCATGTACACCAAGGGATTCTATGTAACCTTGCTCTTTAATGTAAAACTATTGGTTGAATAAAGATGACCAGAGGCTATAACTGTGTAGAAGAGAGGTAGTCAGGGTTTTGGTTTCCGGGCTTGGGGTCTGAGGCAGAGACCAGGAAGAGAACGGAGAAGATGGAGAGAGGAGAAGACACCATGGAGTAAGGGATCATGAGAACTGGCCCTGAAGGCTGGCCAGTCAGAGTAAGAGTGGCCCAGGCAGAACATGGCGAGCCATATCTCAGGGTTGTTGACAGGGAAGTAGACATAATAGCATAGAGGGTTGATCTGCCCTGCTCTAGTGCTTTAAAGGCCTATTATAAATATAAAAGTTTTGTGTCTTTTATCTGGGAACAGAATGATTAAAGGTGGGGTAGAAACCCCTGATGGATGATTAAATATTTACCATGACATGTAATTGTCAATAACCAGGTATCTAGCCAAATCAGGATCACTTGGAAAATTGTGGATTGTGAATTTATTGTTACTCAATAAATTCTGACATTGTGGAAAGACAAACCAAATGTATCCCTCTGTTTCTGATATTAACATGCTCAGGACACTGGCCTTGTCCACCCAGCTAGTAGCCTGGTTTAGGGGAAGAGAGGGAAATGGTACAAGTTTTTTTTAAAAAACAAACCCCCAATTTACCAATGAAGATTCAGGAGCCAGATGCTGGGGTGAAAGCCTGCTAGCTCAGAGAGGCAGAGAAAGCACTCAGCTGACCTTCCTATTCCACTGATATCCCAGAAGGAAAAAGCTCCTTCTCTTTCTCCATGCTGTTTTAAATACCCTTCAACTTTCCTGGGCTTTCTTATGTTCACTTCCTGTCAACTGGTTGCTTGCTTGGCCTTTGACTTATTGTTGACTTTATTTAACTCTTGTTTACTAAAAGCTCTTGGGTTAAAGGTATGGGCTAGGGCTGAGCCACACCACAACAAGAAACGTGTTCTTCTAGTTCACCATCTCCAGCTTCACAGTGCGATCAAATATTCTGCAACAGGTACATCTAAATCAAACTCAGTCACTAGGGGAAGGCAGCCCAAGGACCTGTACCAGCCTGTATCACATAATACTCAGCTGGATTCTGGGATGCAGTATCAATTCTCCACTATGGAAATAAAAGATAAAAGCTTGTACAAAGTCTTGAATCCTGCCACACCCAGAGCAGAATTATATAGACCAACGGCCACTCCACAGGTCTTTTTCTAACCTCCTCCATGTCCAGTTATTGACAATGTGTCGGTGGCTCAGGGGCAGTCTGGAGGCTCCCATGTGTAGAGGTCTCAGCCTTGGAGTGGAGAAACTGGTAGAGTTGTTTGGTGTCTTCGCTGATGCCAGTGCAAGGTCCAGAGCTGTTCAACTCTGGGTCCAGGACTCCATTGGGCCTCCCTTAGTCACTGTTCCAGTGTCTTCATATGCTCAAACTGAGGTCTGCCCCAGAGAGGAACTTGTTTTCAGACTCCATTAAATCATAAGGAGTGTTGTGCCAGGAAACGTTTGTGAACCCCAAAAAGAACACCAAGGAGCCGATTCCGTGTAATTGCATTAGGGTCTCTTTATTCTAGCTGGAGCTTGGGCCACACAGCCCTCTCTGATGTAGGAGAATGTGAGAGGGCCCCCAAGCCAAATTTCAGGCAAGAAGTTGGGTATCTAGCCTGGTACACATCTGATTGGGGAGCCATTATGGCCTTTAACATAACTGGCTGGTACTGGGAGCCAAATCATAAACTTAACTTCTTTTTTTCCCCCTCCTGATTGGTGGTTGTTAGAAAGTGAAGTGTCAGGTGCAGGCTTGTAACCTGGAGGTGTAGATTTTTTTTGGGAATAACCTGGAAACTGGTGCTAGATGCAGGTCTTGTTGGGGGATAACCTAGAAACTGGTGCTAGGTGCTAGTTTGTTAGTTAACTTGAGTTTAACTTTATTTCAGGTTCTCTAAGATGGAGTCTGAACCCAAAAGATTTGGTCTCTCAGGAGAAACTAAATTCAAGGTTCCAGACCCTAGGGGATCTGAGGACTTTCCTTCCTATAACTGAACAGCTTCTGTTGTAGAGACAGTTGTCTGCATCCAGCCATCTCAAGGATGACAACTCCATTTTGCTGGCAGCGTTAAACAAGTTCATGTTCCCAGACCTAGGAACGACCCACTCCTTTGTTTCCTTATCATTCTAAGCTCTGGACCTAATGTCTAGGAGAATGGATTAAGGATCCTGAAAGCCAGGTGCCCTAGATATGGCCCAAGTCTCCAATGGGTACTTCCTTGTTTAACCCATAATGTCAAAATACAATTGGATAACCCTGCAGCTCCCCCCAGCTCCCTCCTCCACTTGCTTTGTGTTCCTATCCTGTAAAAATTTTGTACAATCTCCCTTCAGGTTCAGATGGAGAACTGGCTGTTTTCCTGGGCGCTCAAAAAATAAAGCTTTCATTTTTAAGTTTCCATCTCTAAAGTGAGTTTTCTCTGATTCCACCCCAAACTCAACACTGAGGTCAGCCTGGTCTATAGACCCAGTTCTAGGGCAGCCAGGGCTACACATAGAAACCCTGTCTTGAAAAACCAAACCAACCAACCAACCAATCAAACAAAATAATCTGTCTCAACAACAACAACAACAACAACAACAACAACCCCAAACACTAATAGTGGGTTTTAACAGTGCTGTAAAATTAAGGTTAAGGGAACACTCATTTGTCTGATAATACTTAGATCCCATAAACCATTACAGCTTTTGCAACAAAACTCCAAAACTTGCTACTATGTACTGATTAGGTTCCTACAGCTGTTGTTACAAATTACTAGAAGCTGGGTAGCTTAAAAGAGTAGAAAGGTATTCTTGCTACTCTGTAGCCAGCAGTCTTTCCTTGAGATATTTGCAAGGGCTGCTTCCTGTTAAGACTCCAAGGAGGATCATTTCCTGTCTCTCCCAGACTTTGGTAGCTGCCTGCAATCTGTATTGCTCTGCGGTTACAGGCACAAGCCTCGGTCATCCTAGTAGTCTCTTCCTACTGCGCTCTTGTCTATTACAGTCACTGGATTAGGGCTTGTTCCACTCACTATGACCCCCATCTTTACTGATTATACCTGCAAAGACCTCTTTTCTCTGAGGTCCTAGATAGACATGAATTTTTGTTGTTTGTTTCTTTTGATACAAAGTCTCACTGTGTAGACCTTGCTCCCTAACTCACAGAGAGCCACCTTCCTTTGCCTCTTGAATGCTGGGATTAAAGGCATGCACCACCATACCCAACCTATACATGCATTTTTGGGGAAAATTATTTTACCTAGTCTAGATGTTGCTTTGTTGTTGTTGTTTGTTGGGGCCTAGGTAACTGTTACCTGTTTAAGCCTTCCATTTTGTGCTGTTACTATGTTGCTTCTGTTGTTACCATGCTTAAGTTGACCACATATTCTGTTATGTTCTGAGCCCTTGGAAACCAGTCACAATAGAAGTCAGTAGAACTGTTTTTTTTTTTTTTTTAGTTACCCACAATAAGCTTGGACCCAAACCAACCATCTAACAGCACTTCCTGCACCTATGTATAAGCTTTTATGATATTTGCTTTTATAAGCTGCCCCTGGGATAGGCCCCAACATAAGAGAGAAACCTGCACCAATATAAGAAACTTTCTATTTGGAATAAGACTTCCACTTTGAGTAGTGGTCCAGTAAATTCTAAGTTCCCAAGACCTCCCTGGGAACTGACATCCTATTTGGCCAAAAGAGACATGTGTGTGGGTAACTGACGTCCTGGTTGGCAAGTTAAGACCTGAATGTTAGACAAGGCCCATCCTGGTAGAGAGTTAGGACATGAATATTATTAGACAAGGCAAGTCCCCTGCCACAGTTGAATACCCCAGCCAATGGGAGCAGGACAAGTGTACAACAAAGACATGTTCCTAAGGACACATCCCCTATCCCTAAATCCTGATTGGTGAAATAACTTGGTGAAACAAACAGATGTTTGTGGATTTTAGGCTTAAAAACCCTGTAGGATCTTAACTTGGGGTCATGATTCAGTTCCCAAATCTGGACCATGGCCCTGGTTGACCAGTCCTGGGACATATGCTCAATAAACTATCCCAGTCTGACTGTTAGTGTGGTTTGTGAGGCAATTCCTAGACCCCAACAGTTTGATTTTTGTTTTGTTTTATTTTGAGACAACCTCCTGTATTCTGTCTAGGCCTTGAACTCACTAGGTAGCTGAGTGTGGTCTCCCTGCTCTAGTGGATTGTTGGCCAATTCAATCAATGAGGGCAGTGGAAGCAGAGAAAATGAACAGGGCATTCAGAAGCCCTATGAATACGTATGGTGAATGACCAGACAGGGACCAGCTATCAGGAGGCAGGTCAACTTTACTTAGGGTGATTCAAGGCTTATAAAGTTTTGGGAGACTGAGGGCAGGAACATCCAGGATGGGCAAAGGTCACTGGCTGGGGGCTTCGGGTACCTGGAATGCCTCATTAGCATGGGGAAGCATCTCAGGACTCTTAGGTGCTGGCTGAACAGGTTTTATCAGGAGAAAGGAAAAATTGAGCCTGTAATCTAATTGAGGCTACATGACATTCCTCAGACAGAGGCTTATGTGTAGGCTTAGAATTCCCCAGACAAGGTTAGAGAAGAAGCCCTGCTAATGAAGGGAGTCTCTCATATTGTACTGAGCTCATAGGCTATCCAGTCATGGTGGACTTTGACCTTAATTAGCAGAGTTTTTCCACAGCTGAGGATGAATTTGTGCTTTTTCCTTTTCTTCCTTCTTTCCTTCCTTCCTTCCTTCCTTCCTTCCTTCCTTCCTTCCTTCCTTCCTTTTTCTTTCTTTCTTTCTTTCAACAGATCACAGTGTAGCTTAGGCTGGCTTGGAACTCATTATGTCACCCATACTGATCTCAAATTTGTGCCTATCTTTCTGACTTCCAAGTGCTGGAGTTACTAATGTGAAACACCTTGTCCAGCACACCTAGGAATCTTAAAACATCATGAAGATCCACTCATATTTAGTTGGCAAACGACAGAGCCAGTCCACAGATATCTTCTAATATGGGAGCTAGGTCCTTCCTGTTAGAAGGAAGGAACACAACAGATTCAGTCAGAGGGGACTCACACTGTCACACTTAGAGTTAGGGGACAATGCTCTCAAAACAGCTACTTCTTGAGTCTGGTCCTCAGTAGAGGAACCTGCCTGTCTGTATGCTCACAAGTGGCACCCTGGCTTCACAAGCCCAAGTACCCAGTGCCTGTCTGATCACTTTGTTTGATGGTAAAATTGAGACAGATAATTGAGTTGTAACTACCCCTGGGCAGTTTGGTCCTGTCAAAGCCCTATTTTTTGTTTTTGTTTTTTTGTAAAATCACAATTAGTGAACGATTTTTATTTTTAATTTAAGTGCCGTTTTTGATGTTCTTTTTTTTCTTCTTCTATGAATTAGCAAAGACTTCGGTGGTTGGGGCAATTTGAATTCTTAATTGGCAACTCTCAAACTCTCCTTGTTGCCCTAGCTTCCTTGAGATAAAGGACTGTGGCAGTCAGATTGTCACTGCCCTCACACTGGCACCGCTTGCCTGTAACACGGGCTGAAAGCCTTAGGAAAATCACACAGTACTCACCACAGGCTGACTGTTTCAGTTCCCAAGGGCACTGCTGCAGCCAAGACTGTTTCTGTTTGCACCAGTCTTTTTGCACAAGCGTGGGTGAACCCTTGGTGATTCTGCAAGCATTTTCTTCCGGGACAGAAAGGGAGGAAGCACATCTCTCGTAATCTAGCAGATTTAGCACTATGATTAGTGCTAAAGAGAAAATGTTGTGATTGGTGTAAAGGCAAGCCTTCATTTGCATGTGAGATGTGCTGTGATTGGTGTAACCCCCCTTTCCTAGCCACGTGATCGGGTGTTCCAACTCCCTTGGATCATCCTGCTGAGAATTTTTCTCCTGTACTGTGTATCCTGATGTGGTTTCTCAGCCGTCTTGTCTTGCCTACTTTAGTAGTGCAGGCTGAGCTGCAACCATGCTTCCCCATTGCTGGGAACTGGTAGGCGCTCCTGGGGCTGCTCTCGACCATACACACTGCCACCAGATCCAGAGAACTATAAAAGCTGCCAAACACCAGCTCTTGATTTTCTCCTTGTCTTCTCACAATTAATATTTGGTAACAAAAAGGAGCCAGTCAGAGGCGCTCATGAGATCTTCGTACCTCCTCCAGGGCTATAGCCAATTAATGGTTGCTGGGGTGGGGAGGTCACGCTCCATGCGCACGCAAGCAGTTCTACTAAAACTCAGTGGGTTACAAACCAAACCCAAACGAATAAAGCATGCAAGCAAACCAACAGACACGAAAATAGGAGAGAGGCCCTTTGGGGATAAGTGGGGATCAGCTGGAGTGGGTGGAAAACGGAGGGGTGAAATGACCAACATACATTATATAAATGCATAGAATTGTCAAAGAATAAATTTTAAAGCTCCCCCCCCCACTAGATAGCAGGTGGATGACAAAATTGTGGTCTCCTTCTGGGTTTGGTCTTGAGAATTCCCATAGGCCTAGAGGAGACCCAGTCTCTAAGAACCATTGCAGGGAGACACGCCTTGTCCCCTTTATTTTCACTAACCTACACTCCTTGACACGGACTTCACTGGCTAAAAGCAAGACAGTTTCCTGTCCCTGGAGAATTTGCGAGATCGCTTGAGAGCAAAGCTTCTACCTTTCAGAGCAGACGCCCCTGAGTACCTATCCAGAGTAAACCTCCAGACTTCTGGCCTCAACGAGTCAAACATTGATCTCTTGGCGGCCTTGGGTCGCGCCTCGGTGGATCCATGCCCGCGTGTACTCCCTCAGCCCACGTGGCTGAGTTCCTCGCTAGATGGTGAGGCGCTCTCTTTGTTTCCCATTTGGAATTTTCTCCACCAAGACTTCACCAAAAAAAGGGAAAAAGACAATAATAGCTCTGTGACTCTTGGCCAGGAGTCTGCTGTACAGTCCGGCTAGCTTGCTGTACAGCCCGGCTAGCTCAGTCGGTAGAGCATGAGACTCTTAATCTCAGGGTCGTGGGTTCGAGCCCCACGTTGGGCGTAACTGTTTTGGCAGCTCATTTTGCCATAAAAGGAGGAACCTTCTTTAACTTGATAGGATTCTAAAAATTACGGAAATAAAAGTGCTGGGAAACTGGACCCCCTCCAGGGCTCGTCCGGGATTTGAACCCGGGACCTCTCGCACCCGAAGCGAGAATCATACCCCTAGACCAACGAGCCACACAACTGCCTTTTCCTATACTTCCTTATAGACCTGTATTCATTTCCAAATAAGCGGCGCTTTGCAACTTGCTCTGACTGTCGATGGGGATAAAAATTTGGCAATTTACCACAGAACCTGTTCCAAAGTAGCTTGTACCTCGGGAGAAAAGCTACACTTTGGGAGGTCCTTGCCTGGCGGCCGAGACTGCTGTTGAGGCTGTTTGTGGCCACAGAGCAAGGAGGAGGCGAGAACAGCCATTAAATAAGCCCACTAACTCTCCCCAAACATAGCCAAACAGCCCCACTGGACATCCAAGACTGGGAAGCGCAGCTGCAGCTCAGCCAGCTGGGTAATGTATAGGATTCGCGCCTCACTCCCCTGGAGTCTGGTTCCATTGGTCTCAGCTATAAAATTTTGTCTGCATCTGGAAGGTTCAGCCCCAGGTCTCTACGGGCAGGACTACGGGAACACTAAAAGGCCCCGTAGAGCAGCTGAATTATCTCAAACCTCCGATCAAAGAAAATTGGCACAAACCCAACTGGCACGTGGTGGCCTAGCCAGCACAGCGGGTGGGGCCTGGGACCTGACCCACAGGAGTGCCATTGTGAATTCTTGCCCCACTCCGGATTCCAACACCATTGGGTTGGTTTCCTTCTCCATACTAAGAAGTTGCCTGTAGGGACTCAGTGACAGAAACCTGTTGCTCTGCCCTCTTAAAAGGAAAGAACCGTTGAGGGCAGAGTTTCTCCAGCATTTGACTGTCTTACACTCTAAACAAGAATCCTAGATTGGGCAAACGAGCCCCCACATACCCTTACTTCTCAGCTCACTTTTCGTCGTCCTTGTGCCTGGCTCCATAGTCTGGCCCCAACTCCCTATGAGGTCTCATTCTGAGAGACGTTGATTCGATTCAGGTCTGATCAAACAGAATTGGGTGGAGGGGATCCCATAATCAGTAGCGTGGGAGTCCCCGTCCTGTTCTAAGCCGTAGCCCTGTGGGAAGTGGGCAGAAGGCCCTAATGCAGCAGAGGGAGCGGAACCTTAGGAGCCCAGGCTCTGGACTTCTTCTTCTTCTAAGAATTGAATCGCCCAGCCTTTCTGCTACCCTGAACTGCCTTGTGTGTTTTTGACGACACCTCTTGCTTGGGTGGTCAGTTTGGTTCTCCTAGAACTTTAGCTCAGGGTCAGAGACCAGCAATGGTGTCTGGGCAGCTGGAGGAGAACACCCGCAGTGCGAGGAGACCTGTGCATTGTTGCTTTGCGACAGTCTCCCTGCAACCCAGACTGACCCCCATCCTCGGCCTCCACAGTGCAGGGATTACAAACGTGCAGTTTGGGCTCTTGAAACTCTTCCCAGCCCCCAAGGAGCCGCCATTTGTCTAATCTCCACTTCAAAGCTTGGTTATTTCTCACCTAATCCACGTAGGAGCAGTTTGGGACTGTACACATGTAGCAGGGTGTCTTCTTTGGGGCTAGCCTAGGCAATATCACGAGAATCTATCCCAAAGATGAGGGAAACAGGGCTATGACCTATAGTTATTGATGTCCAGGATTCCATTTCTTTTTCTTACCACACGACCAAAAAACTAAACCAAACCAAACTATCACCCCCACCCCCACCCCCACCAGAATCCCTACATGTTTTTGAGAGTCTCATGTAGTGCAGGCTGGCTTCAAACTCACCACGGAGCCAAAGATGACCTTGAATTCCTAACCTACTTCCCATCTCAAGTGCTGCGACTTTAGGCTTCTCGGCATGCCTGGCTGAAACCATATATATTTTAAGGACTTTAAATCTATGTAGCCTAGTTATAAGTCTTTGGTTGGTCAGTTTTGTATTTTGTTTTGATTGGCATTTATCATTTTGAAAAATGGGTCATGTCCGTACTTTCCTTTGTGATCTCCTCCGTCAGTACCCTGCCTAGAATGGCTTCTACTTTAATGACAGGTAAGCCCATCCCTATTCCACGCTAGTTAGGCATTTAGAGGATGGAAAATTTGCTAGCTCATCATCTCCTTGGTTTATGTCGTTGAACTAGCACTCGCCCTGGAAATCTCAGAGTGGCTGTGAACAGGTGAATCCTTATGGTTCCTGTGCACAGTAATATTAAACAACCTAAGAATTGAGAATAAAAATAATAAGCAATGACTTTACCTCATTCAGAGAGAGGGGAGGGGGAACAGGCATGTGTGCTGGCTCGTTGGTCTAGGGGTATGATTCTCGCTTTGGGTGCGAGAGGTCCCGGGTTCAAATCCCGGACGAGCCCAGTGCCTCTAACTTTTTTTTACAAGTTCTCTTTACTGTTTCTTTCTGCAACAGATTCTGGGAGCGGATAGAAGAGAAACGCAGACTTTAGCGGATTGTACTTAAATTGGAATCCTAGACCCCAGGAACATCGTAACAGAGGCAACTAGTGCAAGGGAGGGGGTACACTTTTAACCTACATTTCTTGGATATTAGGGGGTTAGTGAGGCTAGATTGAGGCTGGACACCCATCTCTGTACTCTGGACGTGGCCCTGGTTTCTCAAGGCAACTTCCTTCATCTGGTGAGAGAGAACACAGCAACTGCCCCTAGTAAGGGAGGTGGAGGTGGAGGTGGGGGTGGGGGTAGGGGTGGGGGTGGGGGTGGGGGTGGAGGTGGGGGGGGAGGTGGAGGGGGAGGTGGAGGGAGAGGGAGAGGGAGAGGGAGAGGGAGAAGGAGGGACATTGGTGGCCTGATACATCTATACCCACTTTTTCTAGGGCCTGAGATCCTACGTGCGCTTCGTGGAGTTGTCGCCCTTAAGTCAAAGTCTTTTCCTTTCTACTCTCCCCTCCCCTCCTCTCCCCCTCTCTCCCCCTCCCTCCCTCCCTTCCTTGAGTTTTGACCGGGATGGGCAGATGGAAGTGGCGAGGGGCTTGGTACAGCTGGCCCTCAGCTAACATTTACTGAACTCTGGCGCTGCTGCGTGACCAAGGACGCGGGCAAGAACCCTCCACGCAGCCGCCCCTTGACTCTTAGGGATTCTGTCTTATCGCCGGGAGAGAACTCGGCGTCCAGACAGTGAGCAGCAGCGCGGGCAAACGCTGATCCCAGCCTTGCTGCTCGTAGCCAAGGCCAAGACCGAGGGGACCCCGGATTGTGGACCTGGGGCTGTTTCACACTTTGTAGGTTGTGAAGGGCGACTGGAAAAGTTGATTATTTTGGTGTACACGGTTCCGGAATTTGCCCTTTCAGGATTATCTAAAGCATAACTTTCTCACTAGCTGAACGCTTCGGGGTCCGCCGTTGTTTCAACTGCCACCATAAAGTGAAACCACCAAAGTGGCTCATGTGGCTCGTTGGTCTAGGGGTATGATTCTCGCTTAGGGTGCGAGAGGTCCCGGGTTCAAATCCCGGACGAGCCCGTTCCTGTTTTGCTCTTTTAGTTTGTGAAGCACTCGTTAGGAAACAGTGTATCCTAGACACTGGTCTAGACTTAACCCTGAGACATCAGCTCCGGATGTTACAATACAAGTTGTGTTGCAGCTGGCCACGTCTGTTTGTTGGAGGGAAGCCTCCTGAACGCCTTCAGTCCAATCTTTAGTCAGAAAGACTGTTAAAACTTGTGCCTGCAACTCCAATCTCTGTCCTTCGTGTAGGCAAATGCCAAGATGGAAAGTTTAAACTTCATCTGCAAAACGAGTTTATACCAGTATTACTGAAGTGTTTGTGTAGGTTTCCCAGCTAGCTCAGTGGGTAGAGCACAAGACCTTTTTTGTTTGTTGTTTGTTTGTGTTTTGAGAGACTGCCAAGTGGAGAGCATCAGATTGTTAGTCTTAGGATGGTGGTTTTTAGCACCATGTTGGGCCATGTGATGTTTTAGTTTGGACAAGAGTCCTGAGACACTTGGCTAGTGGCTACTCTCCTGTCTTACTGTGTTATAGAAACTCCACCTTGAGTATAGCAACTTGCTACTTGAATTCCCCAGATTCCTCCTCTCCACTGTGGAAATCCTATCATGGACTCACTCAGTGGCAGACACTGGTGGAAACTGACCCTTGGACTAGAGATATGATTCTTACTTAGACTGAGAGACTGCCGGGATTCAAATCCTGAATAAACTGGCCTTATTTAAAAACAGACAAACAAGCAACCCATCCGGAGGCCAGAGAGACAGTTCCATGGCTAACAGTGCCTGCTGCTGGGCGTGACTGCCTGAGTGTACCCCTGGGCTTACGTGACAGAGAGAACCTACTCTCACACAAACTGTCCTTTTACCTCTGACCTCCACCCACAACAAATAAACATTAAAAAAAAATTAAAAACCCAATCAATTAATCAGTGGAGTGTAGTGGTTGGTGTAGGCCTTTAATACCAAAACAGGGAGGAGGTAGAGGATGGCACATCTCTACAAATTCGAGGCCAGCCTGGTTTACATAGTGAGTTCTAGGCCAGCCAGAGCTACATAGTGAGGTCTTATCTAAACAAAACAAAACAACAAATAAAAATAATAAAATAAATAAATGAAGCAACCATATCATATCTTTTCTTTCTCTAGACTACTCAGAGATCGCAGCAGTTCACCCATGAGACCTCAGTTCTGGACACCAAGGCTGTTTTCTTATCAAGTACTAGGGCTTAAACCTAAAGTGCTCTATGGCTGAGTTGTGTTCCCTGCTGCAAAAAAGATGCTGTTTTCAAAGGCTGCAGGCTCTCAGCACTGTTGCTCATTACAGTTGAGTCACAGACCTGAACTTTCAGTGGTAGTTAGAGGCACTGAGAAGTGCTTCCTATGTACATAAGAACTCAAGTCTTCTTTATTAAAAGGTTAACTCTGGACTCCCCCCCCCCCCACCTCCTGGCTTCCCTGGAGTTCCTAGAGAGGAAGGCAGGAGCCTGGGCAGGGGGTGCAAGGCTATTGGTGTTTGTAGGTGGTAACAGAAGGCCTTCTGTTGCTGCTCCCTACCCCAAGTCTCTTCACCTACGCTGTCATTTCTTTTTCCTTGTTGTTTGTTTGGTTTGCTTTCTCCGAATAGCTTTCTTGGACCAGGCTGTCTTTGAACTCAGTAATTTGTCTGTCTTGCCTTCTGAGTGCTAGGTGAGCCGCCGTCCAGAGGAAAGCTCCCTGAGCTCCTCTTTTCCTCTCCCTAATTTCTAGTCCTGAGGTCGACTGGAGGTCTCTTCCAGTTTCCGACATGGACATGCAAATGGCAGGCCTGTTTTTTGTTTTTTATTTTTTGTTTTTTGTTTGTTTGGGTTTTTGTTTGTTTGTTTGTTTGTTTTGTTTGGGGGACAGAAGTCTTGAACTTTAAATCCTAAGTGATATATATTTGTGTATTTGAATACCAACTTGAGGGAGGGATTCAACAAGACAAAACGGAACCAAGGTTAGTTATAACAACACTGGTTGGCTATGCCTTTCTATCCCTGGCAAAAGTAAATAATCAAGTTTTGGTGGGGAAACACATTTTTATGGTATATTTTATAGAATCCCCTGTAGAGAGAAATATATAAAGAAAATAGAAATGGAGTTTTCAGCCACCACCACCAGCTCTGGCACAGCTGCGAGGACACCGGCCACCTGACTCCCACCCTCGCTAGCCTCCGGGTCCTCGGATTTGTTCCAACAGTCTGTTAAAACATGGTGGATTACTATGAAGTGCTGGGCGTGCAGAGACACGCCTCATCTGAGGACTTTAAAAAGGCGTATCGAAAATAGGCACTTAAATGGCACCCGGACAAAAATCCTGAAGATAAAGAAGCAGAGAGGAGTGGTGGCTCACGCCTTTAATCCCAGCACTTGGGAGGCAGAGGCAGGTGGATTTCTGAGTTCGAGGCCAGCCTGATCTACAGAGTGAGTTCCAGGACAGCCAGGGCTACACAGAGAAACTCTGTCTCGAAAAAAACAAACAAAAAACCAAACAAACTAACACACACACACACACACACACATATACACACACAAAACAAAACAAAACCAAA
>CM052710.1:86284306-86286806 GCA_028551405.1 Uromys caudimaculatus
GGGGGGGGGGTAGGTGACAACCGCGTGCTTCCTATGCTGGCTCTCTTGTGCCTCTTCCTTCCACAACTAAGAATGTTTGCATTACGTGGATGAGGCAGCTCAGTCCAGCCCTTAGGCTGGAAATAGGACTCAAGACAGGGATACAACTGAAGACAACACCCATTAGTGTGTGTTCTGGAGACTTCGACGGAAGCTTCTGGTATTCTGTGTGCAGCACTGTTGTGTGATAGGTCTCCTTCCTGAGGCGTGGGTAAGAACAGTCTCCTGGACCTCTGACTGACAGAAAAGGACTGAGGGGAAGCCCAGAGGGTGGTTGTGGATAGGATCCTTGGGGTGCCTCTGTTGGCTCAGATCAGTACCCCTGGCTTTGTTGGAACCTTGGTTAGAACACCAAACTAAACCCTACTGACCCACATTCAGAGCCCTAGCTGGAGTCCGTTGACTGACCTGTTTCCCCCTATGGCCACCCAGACTCTGTGCCACCTGGGCTAAGACCTGAGAGGCTAGGCTCTTAACAACAAAGTCAGGGCACCAGACTCACACGAGACATCTCTTACGTTTAGATTAGGTTCAGTTTTGGGGAAACAAAGGAAAGCAGAGACGTCTGTTGGGGCAAACATACAGTTTAATAAGCAAGCTTCTTATTTGCCTGTCATCTGACCAGATGCGCAAAGACCTGGTGCAGGTGCGGAGCCAGGTTGGACCCTGCTCCTCCAGCGCCAGCCGCGGCTGTTTGTCTGCATTGCATTTCTATGATGAGCGAACAGAGCAAGTGTTAGCCAAGGTCTGGTTTTGGCTCTGGGGACGCTTACTTCGAGTGGTTAGGGGGCAGGGACTAGAGGGAGGGCTCCACTTGCGGCTGGGAATAGGAGAACGGAGCAGGCAGCTCAGCCCTACTCCTCTCTAACAAACAGACGATCAATCGTTTTGCTGACCCCGGGAGCGTCCGCAGGAATTAGCCCTAGCCTCAGGGTTTCCCCTTTACTCTCTACTTGCTCCTTTAGGCGCTCAGGGCTGAGAGAAGGTGTGTAGCTCAGTAATCCGGGCTTGTGTCTGCTGTGTGGAGGTGAAACTCCTTGTTTCAGAAGCTGCCCTTATTCTGAAATGGCTTTATTTAGTCAGTTCAATATCTTCAGGTCACAATTAGAAAAACCTCAGGTTTGAGAGACAGTTGCCCGGCTAGCTCAGTCGGTAGAGCATGAGACTCTTAATCTCAGGGTCGTGGGTTCGAGCCCCACGTTGGGCGGCTACACATTTTGGTCTGGACCAATCTTAATGTGTTGCTAGCAGGCGGACAGAGGCAGGCGGGTCTCTGAGTTGGATTCCAGCCTGCTCTGTAGCATGCAGGTCCACACAGAGAGACCCTGTGTGTCTGGGAAAACCCCAGGTTGTACGTCCAGTGAGTGGATCCTCTCTGCCATTCATCTCAGCCTCAGGATCAGGAGATCACTACCGTCGATTTGTAGGGTGACTCTTGACCCTCTCAGACTTCGGGACCATAGGGTCTCGGGTAACCAGCGGATGACTTGTCTTTTTCTCCCCCAACCCCAGTTGTGGTTCAGAGCCTGTAGTGTTGGGTCCCCCAGCCCTCCATCCTACAGACATGCTATTGGTAGGCTTGATCTTTGGTTTTGTTTGGGATAGAGGGCTTGAGAACCTCCTACAAATCAAATATCCTGAAAGTGATGGTCAATAGTGTGTCTGGGGGAGCGCGGGGGTGTGGGGGAGATGGAAGCAGATTTAGAATGATTTATAATTTCTTATACCCTCTGTTCCTGACAGAAGCACACAATTCTTATCCTGTACTTTGCAGAATTCTCTCTACAAAGAAATGTACAAAGGAAAGGGCAATTTACCTTTACAAAATTACAAGGAAACAGATTTTAAATGATATGAGGTGAGCACAGCGGTAGAGCTTTTGCCTAGCGGGGTCTGAGTTGATCAGCTAGGTGTGGGATGGTCGTGCCCGCGCGAGAACGTAGTTCCATCTTCCTAGCTCCCTCTTCTGCCTCTTTCTCTAGTAGTTAAGGACTCTTGCGGGCTCTAGCTAGGTATCCCCGTCTCAGGGCCGTTGGAGTTAGGGAGCGCGGGTGTAGTTCAGGCATCGAGGACGTTTGGGCCGGGTCAGATCAGTACAATATTCCCAGCATTTCTGGAGCCTTAGCTGGGACGCCAAAGTAAACTCTGATGATCCATACCGAGCTGGAGCTCAGTCCATTAGCCCACTTCCCCCAGGGCCACCCTGAGCCAGCCAGATCCAGTTCTCGGTTCTGGTGTCCTCAAACACCAGTTGTATGGGTTTTATTCCCGGAGTCTGCCTGCGTAGCTATTTGTGTGGGGTCTGATTCCGGCTCTGGAAGTAATTTTTTTCCCGGTGGGAAGATGGGAACTGGAGAGACACAGAGTCAAAGATGGAAGGGAAGCCCCATCTGGCATGAGCGAAAAGATGGACAGTCAGTCTGTGTCCATCTCTCTATCGCGACAGAGATAGTTTTGTCCC
>CM052710.1:86289306-86320848 GCA_028551405.1 Uromys caudimaculatus
ACATAGCTCAACCAAATGGCTTTTCAGCAAGATAGGTACGGGTTGATTTATCAAGCTGACATGTATTTCTTGACTAGTCTCAGAGTCTATTCAACATTTTTGCTCCCCTAACCTCCGCCCAAGTTTGACTCTTGTAAGAAAAACAATTAGAAACTCAGCGTGGTAGTACACGTCAGGCCTGTTATCCCAGAGAGTAGGAAGGGAAGGCTGGAGGATCGGAAGTTCAAGGTCATCCTCAGCTTTATAGTGTGTCTGAGGCACCCTGGGCTACGTGAGACAAAACACAATTAGAGAAAACAGGGTTGTGGCACAATGTGCAAGACATCTGGCTTGCTAATAAATACCAGTTTGAAGTTTGCCAGTAGTACTTAAGTGCAAATCTGGATCCAGATCACCGGCCTCTAGTCATTACTAGTCTGCTTGCGTCCCACCCAGCACGACCCGGAAAGTGGTCAAAAGCCTCGGATTCACTGGGGCTTTTCATTTTCATTTTTCAGGTCCCTTGGGGCGCAGACCCCAGAAAGGGAAGCCGCGTTCGGAACCAGCTAGGATCTCAAGCTTTGCGAGTCTGCGTCGGAGCTTCCCCTTTTTTTCTTGCTCTACGTAAACACGCAAAGGATTTTTAAATGAGAGAAGACCTCGCGCTTCGGATGGGAAACACACTCCAAGAACCGTAGGCAGCCCGCCGCCCCTGCAGAGTCTTGACTGAGCCCCCGGCCTCCCAGCTCGACGTTTCGAAATCGCAAGGCGGATTCCTGCGCAGAAAACGACGATTGTCGCGAGGAGGAGGAAGGAGTCCTCGAAGGTTCTGTGAACTGGAAGGCGGGGTGGGGACGCATCGGAACAGCTCCAGATTCTGCCAAATTTTCACTACTGGGTAAATTGCCAGCTACCATGAACGAAGAGAGGGACTCTACTAAGGAGTCGCTTCGGGCATCTCTCGGGGGTGGGAGTGCTGTCTGGAGCCCCGATGTCCCTGGTGCTCTGGTGTCTATTCTGCGAGGATCCGGGCTGAATCTTCAGGGTCCTGAACCATCTTCGGCCAAGCTTCGAAGGCGGCGTTCAGTCCTGGGGCTTCGCGCGTGGGAGGCGGAGAAGGCTCTGACTTCTGCGATCGAGCCTTATAGGATCAGCTAAGGTTGTTCCTCTGTTTCAGTAGGGGTCTGCCGCTGCGTCTCTCTCCACAGCACGGTTCAGGGATGGGCTGGGGAGGAACACCCCCGAGGATCCCTTGAGGATTTTTCGAGGGCCCAGGGCTTTACCGTCGGAGCCAGTCAAGGACACCCAGTTTTCTTTTCTTTTCTTTTCTTTTCTTTTCTTTTCTTTTCTTTTCTTTTCTTTTCTTTTCTTTTCTTTTCTTTTCTTTTCTTTTCTTTTCTTTTCTTTTCTTTCTTTCTTTCTTTTTTTTTTTTTGGTTTTTCGAGACAGGGTTTCTCTGTGTAGCCCTAGCTGTCCTGGAACTCCCTCTGTAGACCAGGCTGGCCTCGAACTCAGAAATCCGCCTGCCTCTGCCTCCCAAGTGCTGGGATTAAAGGCGTCCGCCACCATTGCCCGGCGACCCCCAATTTTCTAGTGCTACCCAAGTTTTTATCCTAAGGTGAGTGCGAGGTGTCCAGAGCCAGGAAGCCAGGCGTAGGTCCCGGCAGAGTGGTGGGCTGAGGTTTCAAGGAGCACAGCCAGAGGAGCTCAAGGTCCGCGAGGGCGCAGGGTCTGGAAGGCTGTGGCAACTCAGACAAGAAATCCTTGGGTAATTGTCCCCACACTAATTACTGGTTAATGCTTTAACCACTGGTGAGGAAGTATTCCATTTAACATTTTTCAAGGAGCTGAGCCCTTACCTGCCCCAGTGGCCTAATGGATAAGGCACTGGCCTCCTAAGCCAGGGATTGTGGGTTCGAGTCCCACCTGGGGTAGAGAGGTACTTGTTAGTACCTGGTTGGCAGGTAACATTTTGAGTTGCAAAATCAGCTTTATAAACGACTGCACAACATTACTTAGATACTAGAAAAAGAAGTCAAATCCTCAGAACATGTCTATTTGCTTAAGAAACGTGGTGATCTAAGTAAAATTGTGAGACCACCTAAGGGTCGGCAACCAGTGTGTAATGTGTGGACTTCTGAGGACAATCCACGTAAGGCACTGAATTTTCAAGTTCTGTTCTGTCAGAGTCTTTCCATAGCACTGAAAGTATGCCAGAAATACTGCCATATTTTGGGAGTGTAGAGGAAACTGTTTACAAAGATGCTCTTTTGTAGCTGTTAGCTAAAAGAGGAGGCAAAAGGTCATTAATGGGGGAAGACTAAATACATTTGTTTCTTCTTCCCCGGCCCCCCATCCCTCCCCCCACGCCCCTATGTAGCCCAAGCTGGCTTTGTACTCTCCTTGTCCCATCCTGCTGAGTACCACCTTTACAGGAGTCATCACATACAACTTCAGTTTGTTTTATTAACATTGTTCAACCTCGTGAAGGAAAGTTTAATCTATTCTGCTCTACTTGGCTGATAAAACATGGGAGAGATTTTATAAAACAAGCCCGCGATGCCCCAGCTCTTATCAGTGTGAAAGGCGTTGACTTCCCTCTACTACAGAAGGAGGCAGAAAACAGACTAGAAGGTTGCTCCTCCGACAGCGACCACGCAAGGGCTGGAGGACTGGTTGAGGAAGTGGGAGGGTCCAGGGAGAATGATAATGACTTAACTCGGTAACGGGCGATCTTCTGTTTGAATTTCTATTTAAAGATGGCGAATTCTGTGACTTTTATTATTCCTTCAAGGTGGGAAAAAGACTGGTGTTGGTCTATGATTTGGGGTCCAGCAAACTGGTCTGTGATTTAGCGAGCACTCTGATAACACAAAGCACACATTCTTTGAGCCCAAGGACAGCGATTGTTGCGGGAACCTTCCTGGAGTAAGCCCACGGATACCATTGAGAGCAGAAGAGAGATGTCACCGGTGGACTGAAGCCAGGACAGCTCCTGCAAGGCTTTATAATTTTATTTTACACTTTAAAACCACAAGGTGGGGGTGGGTAAGCAAGCGTGAAGGGCAACGGCCCGTTGTCTCAGCCAGTTCTCCAGGCCACTCTGTTTCAGGTAGCAAGCGAAGCCATGCGCTGCAAACAGGGAGGACAAGTGACACTTTAGTAAATCACTAAGGAAACCAAAAAATTAATATCTAATAATTGCCTTTTTTAAAGCTAATTATTTTGCAAGCCTGGGAAAGGAGCTAGTCACTCAGAGCATGCTGTAATCCCTGACTGCCCTGGATTAGGCATGTGCTGCGAGTGGCTTTCTCTTCTCTCCTTTGTCCTTCCGTCTACTTCCCTCCATCTCCTTCTCCTCACTCTCCTCCTCCTTCCTTCCCTTGGACTGAAGAGTGCAGAGTGGCTATTGGTATGGGTTGGGGAGAATTAGTGGTGAAAGGACTGTTGCCCTGTTTGTGTTCTGGCTGGAGCATCTGCTGGGTTTGAACCACAGACTCACCAGCCGGGAGGAGGAAAAGAGAGAGGTAAAAGGCAGCAACAGAGTCTAAGCTGGAGCCAACAGTCCCCGTTCTATTTTCTTATTCTATTCTGTTCTAGACAGCATCTTAGCACATAGCTCAATTGTACTTTATTTCTATTGTCCCTGCATTTCCTTTAGATAGGGACAATTCTGGGTTAAAAATTTTTAGATGGGTTTCATGTCATTCCCCCCTCCCCCTTGCTCTTTCTCTCCCTCTCTCTCCTCCCCCCATTTTCCCAGGCAGGCTTCAGATCAAATACATAGCCAAGGATGACTTCAACCCCCCCTTTTTTAAAATTTATTAATAATTTTATTTGTTTACATTTTGTTTCTTTTGTTTCAAATATTATCCCCTTCCTGGTCTCCTCTCCATGAATCCCTACGCTCTCCCTCTCCCCCTTGCCTCTAAGAAGGTGCTCCTCCACCCACCCATCCACCCACTCCTACCTCACCCCTTTAGCATCCCCCTTCTCTGGGACATCAAGCCTCCACAGGACCAAGCGCCTCCCCTCCCACTGATGCCAGATGAGGCAGTCCTCTGCTACATGTGTAGTGGGAGCCTTGGACCCACTCATGTATATACTTTTTGGTTGGTGGTTTAGTCCCTGGGAGCTCTGAGGGATCAGGTTAATTGATACTGTTGTTCTTCCTATGGGGTTGCAAACCCCTTCAACTGCTTCAGCCCTTCCCCTAACTCTTCCACTGGGGTCTCCGGGTTCAGTTCAATGGTTGCTGTGAGTTTCTGCATCTCTTTTAGTCAGGTACTGGCAGAGTCTCTCAGAGGACAGCCACGCCAGGCTCTTGTCTGTAAGTGCATCTTGGCATCAGCAAACATATTGGGGTTTGGTGTTTGAGGATGGGATGGATCCCATGGTGGGGTGGTCTCTGGATGGCCTTTCCTTCAGCCTCTGCTTCATTTTTGTCCCTGCATTTCCTTTAGACAATTCTGGGTTAAAAATTTTGAGATCGGTGGGTGCCCCTATCCCTCAACTGGGTGCCGTGTCTATCTACTGGAGGTGGTCTCTTCAGGTTCTCTCTCCCCTCTGTTGGGTATTTTGGCTAATGTCATCCCCATTGGGTCCTGAGAGCATCTCACATCTCTGGCAGCTGGGACTGCTACTTATTTCCATTCGTTCTCCTGGGCCTCAGGACGTCTCTCCTTTCTCTTCCCATACCTGATCCTGTTCTCCTTTTTCCCCTTCCCCTCCCCCTCCCACCTAGTTCCCTCCCTCTCTGCCTCCCATGATTATTTTGTTCCCCTTTCTAAGTGGGTTTGAAGCATCCATACTTTGGTCTTCCTTCTTGTTAAACTTCACATGGTCTTTGAGTTGTATCATAGGTATTCTGAGCTTTTGGGCTAATATCCACTTATCAGTGAGTACATACCATGTATATCCTTTTGGATCTGGGTTACCTCACTCAGGATGATATTTTCTAGTTCCATCCATTTGCCTACAAAGTTTGCGAAATCATCATTTTTAATAGCTGAGTAGTATTCCATTGTGTAAATGTACCACGTTTTCTGTATCTATTCTTCCATTGAGGGACATCTGGGATGTTTCCAACTTCTGGCTATTATAAATTAGGTGGGCTATGAACATAGTGGAGCATGTGTCCTTGTTATGTGTTGGAGCATCTTTTGGGTATATGCCCAGGAGTGGTATAGCTGGATCTTCAGGTAGAGCTATTCCCAATTTTCTGAGGAACCACCAGATTGATTTCCAAAGTGATTGTACCAGCTTGCAATCCCACCATCAATGGAGGAGTGTTCCTCTTTCTCCACATCCTAGCCAGCATCTGCTGTTGCCTGAGTTTTTGATCTTAGCCATTCTGACTGGTGTGAGGTGGAATCTCAGACTTGTTTTGATTTGCATTTCCCTGATGACTAAGGATGTTGAGCATTTCTTTAGGTGTTTTTCCACCCTTCGAGACTCCTCAGTTGAGAATTCTTTGTTTAGTTCTGTACCCCATTTTTTTATTTGGGTTATTTGGTTTTCTGGAGTCTAACTTCTTAAATTCTATGTATATTTTGGATATTAGCCTTCTATAGGATGTAGGGTTGGTAAAGATCTTTTCCCAATCTGTAGGTTGCCATTTTGCCCTATTGACAGTGTCCTTTGCCTTACAGAAGCTTTTCAGTTTCACGCATTCTCCTTTGTCAGTCGTTGATCTTAGAGCCTGAGCCTTTGGTGTTTTGTCCTGTGCCAATGTGTTCAAGGTTCCTTCCCACTTTCTCTTCTATTAGATTCAGTGTATCTGGTTTTATGTGGAAGTCCTTGATCCACTTGGACTTGAGCTTTGTACAAGGAGATAAAAATGGATCAATTTCCATTCTTCTACATGTAGACTGATAGTTATACCAGCAGCATTTGTTGAAAATGCTGTCTCTTTTCCACTGGATGGTTTTAGCTCCTTTGTCAAAGATCAAGTGACCATAGGTGTGTGGGTTCATTTCTGGGTCTTCAATTCTATTCCATTGATCTACTTGCCTCTCACTGTACCAATACCATGAAGTTTTTATCACTACTGCTTTGTAGTACAGCTTGAGGTCAGGGATGCTGATTCCCCCAGAAATTCTTTTATTGTTGAGAATTGCTTTTGCTATCCTGGGTTTTTTGTTATTCCAGATGAAGTTGAGAATTGCTCTTTCTATCTCTGTGAAGAATTGAGTTGGAATTTTGATGGGGATTGCATTGAATCCGTAGATTGCTTTCGGCAAGATGGCCATTTTTACTATATTAATCCTGCCAATCCATGAACGCGGGAGATCTTTCCATCTTCTGAGTTCTTCTTCGATTTCTTTCTTCAAGGACTTGAAGTTCTTGTCATACAGATCTTTCACTTGCTTGGTTAGAGTTACACCAAGATTCTTTATATTATTTGTGACTATTGTGAGGGGTATTGCTTCCTAAATTTCTCAGCTCATTTATCCTTTGTGTAGAGAAAGGCTACTGATTTGAGTTAATTTTATAGGCAGCCACTTTACTGATGTTGTTTATCAGGTGTAGGAGTTCTCTGGTAGAATTTTGGGGTCACTTATGTATACTATCATATCATCTGCAATCATACCTTGACCTCTTTCTTTCCAATTTGTATCCCTTTGACCTCCTTTTGTTGTCTAATTGCTCTGGCTAGAACTTCGAGTACTATATTGAATAAATAGGGAGAGAGTGAGAAGCCTTGTCTTGTCCCTGATTTTAGTGGGATTGCTTCAAGTTTCTCTCAATTTAATTTGATGTTGGCTGTTGGTTTGCTGTATATTGCTTTTACTATGTTTAGATATGTGCCTTGAATTTCTGATCTTTCCAAGACTTTTAATACGAAGGGGTATTGTATTTTGTTGAAGGCTTTTTCGGCATCTAATGAGATGATCATGTGATTTTTTTCCTTTGAGTTTGTTTATATAGTGTATTACCTTGATGGATTTCCGTATATTGAACCATCCCTGCATACCTAGGGTAAAGCCTACCTGATCGTGGTGAATGATCATTTTTGATGCGTTCTTGAATTTGGTTTATCAGAATTTTATTGAGTATTTTTGCATTGATTTCATAAGTGAAATTGGCCTGAAGTTCTTTTTCTTTTTGGGTCTTTGTGTGGTTTAGGTATCAGCCTAACTGTGACTTCATAGAATAAATTAGGCAGTATGCCTTCTGTTTCTGTTTTGTGGAATAGTTTGAGAAGTACTGGTATTAGGTCTTCTTTGAAGATCTGATAGAATTCTGCACTAAAACCATTTGGCCCTGAGCTTTTTTTTGGCTGGGAGACTTTTAAGGACTTTCTATTTCTTTACAGGTTATGGGATTGTTTAGGTGGTTTTTCTGATCATGATTTAACTTCAGTACCTGGTATCTGTCAAAAAAATCATCCATTTCATCTAGATTTTCCAGTTTTGTTGAATATAGGCTGTTGTAGTAGGATCTAATGATTTTTTGAATTTCCTCAGTTTCTGTTGTTATGCCTCCCTTTTCATTTTTGATTTTGTTAATTTGGATTATGTTTCTGTGCCCTTTAGTTAGTTTGGCTAAGGGTTTATCTATCTTGTTGACTTTCTCAAAGAATCAGCTCTTAGTTTTGCTGATCCTTTGTGTAGTTCTCTTTGTTTCTTATTGGTCGATGTCAGCTCTGAGTTTGATTATTTCCTGCCATCTACTCCTCTTTGATGTGTTTGCTTCTTTCTGTTCTAGAGCTTTCAGATGTGCTGTTAAGTTGCTAGTGTATGATCTCTCCAATTTCTTTATGAAGGTACTCAGTGCTATGAATTTCCCTCTTAGCACTGCTTTCATTATGTCCTATAAGTTTGGGTAAGCTATGCCTTCATTTTCATTAAATTCTACAAAGTACTTAATTTCTTTATTTCTTTCCTGACCAAGTTATCATTGATTAGAGAGTTGTTCAATTTCTATGGGTATGTGGGTTTTCTGTTGCTTTTGTGGTTATTAAAGTCTAGCTTTTGTCCATGGTGATCTGACAGAATGCATGGGATTATTTCTAATCTTCTTATATCTGTTGAGTCCTGTTTTTGTGCCTGATTATATGGTCAATTTAGGGGATGGTACCATGAGGTGCTGGGAAGAGACTATATTCTTTTGTTTTAGGATGAAATGTTCTGTAGATAACTGTTAAATCCATTTGGTTCATTACTTCTGTTAGTTTCACTGTGTTTTAGTTTCGGTTTCCATGATCTGTCCATTGGTGAGAGTGGGGTGTTGAAGTCTTCCACTATTGTTGTGTGAGGATCAATGTGTGTTTTGAGCTTTAGTAACATTTCTTTTACAAATGTGGGTGCCCTTGCATTTGGGGCATAGATGTTCAGAACTGAGAGTTCATCTTGGTGGATTTTTCCTTTGATGAGTATGAAGTGTCCTTCCCCATCATTTTTGATAACTTTTGGTTGAAAGTCGATTTTATTCAATATTAGAATGACTACTCCACCTTGTCTTTCGGAACCATTTGCTTGGAAATTTTTTTTCCCCAGACATTTAGTCTGATGTAATGTCTGTCTTTGTTACTGATGTGTGTTTCCTGTATGCAGCAAAATGCTGGGTCCTGTTTAGGTATCCAGTCTGTCAGTCTATGTCTTTTTAGTGGGGAAATGAGTCCATTGATGTTGAGCAATATTAAAGACCTGTTATTTTTGTTGTTAGTGATGATATTATGTTTGTGTGGTTCTCTTCTTTTGGGCTGTTGTGAGATGATTAATTTCTTTGTTTTTCATGAGTGTAGTTTTCCTCATTGTATTGGAGTTTTCCTTATATTATCCTCTGTAGGGCTGGATTAGTGGAAAGATATTGTTTAAATTTGGTTTTGTCATGGAATATCTTGGTTTCTCCATCTTTGATGGTTGAGAGTTTTGCTAGGTATAGTAGACTGGGCTGTCATTTGTATTCTCTTAGGGTCTGTATGACATTTGTCCAAGATCTTTTGGCTTTTAGAGTCTCTGTTGAGGAGTCTGGTATAATTCTGATAGGTTTGCCTTTATGTGTTACTTGGACTTTTTCCATACTGCTTTTAATATTCTTTCTTTTTTCTGTGCATTTGGTGTTTTGATTATCATGTGACGGGAGGAATTTCTTTTCTGGTCGAATCTATTTGGTGTTCTGTAGGCTTCTTGTACATTTGTGGCCACCTCTTTCTTTAGGTTAGGGAAGTTTTCTTCTATTATTTTGTTGAAGATGTTTCCTAGCCCTTTGCATTAGGAATCTTCTCTCTCTCTTCTATTCCTATTATTCTTAGGTTTGGTCTTTTAATTGTGTTCTGAATTTCCTGGATGTTTTGCTTTTTGCATTTTGTATTTTCTTTGACTGTCATGCCAGTATCTTCTATGGTATCTTCTATGCCTGAGATTCTCTTCTATTTCTTGTATTCTATTGGTGATGCTTGCATCTATAACTCCAGATCTCTTTCCTAGGTTTTCTATCTCTAGGGTTGCCTCTTTTGTGATTTCTTTATTGTTTCTATGTCCATTTTTAGGTCCTGAACTGTTTTGTTCAGTTCTTTCACCTGTTTGATTGTGTTTTACTGTATTTCTTTAAGGGATTTATGTGTTTCCTCTTTAAGGGCTTCTTCCTGTTTACCTGTGTTCTCCTGTTTTCTTTAAGGGAGTTATTTTATGTCCTCCTTAAGGTCCTCTATCATCTTCATGAGATGGAATTTTAGGTCAGAATTTTGCTTTTCAGGTGTGTTAGGCTTGCTGTGGTGGGAGAGTTGGGTTCTAATGGTGCCAAATAACCTTGGTGTCTGTTGCATATGTTCTTGTGCTTGCCTCTCACCATCTTCTATCTCAGGTGTTAACTGGACTTGCTGTCTCTGACTGGATCCTGTCCCTCCTGTGAGCCTGTGAGCCTGGTTGTGATGGAGCTCCTGGGAGTCAAGCTGTCTCTTGTGTGAGAGGATGTCTGGATCACTGGCTCTGCCCTGGACCGAGTTATTGGCTGGAACAAAGATGTGTCTCTGGCAGCACAGGGTGGATAGGGTCCACCTTCGCTGGGCCCTGTGGCGGTCCCAGTTGGGCCAGGTATTGGGGTGGCAGGGTGTCTCATCTGTGAGCATGGTTGTGTCAAAGGACCTTGAAGCTAATCTATCTCTGGGTGTGAGAGGGGATCTAGAGTGCTGGCTCTGAGCTGGGCTGAGTTGTTGACCTCAATCTCTTACTCCTACTTTGTCAACTGCATAACAAGCCCTGCACCCCACTCCCAGTTTGCCTCATTCTCTGACCCCTCCTGCCTTAGCCTCTGATTCTGATTGTGAATTACAGATAGGAGGTACCATACCTGGCTTTTCTCTGATGTTTTAAATATCTGTTTTGTTAGCTGGGTGTGATGTAACCCCAGCATTTGGGAGGTAGAGGCAGGCTGATTTCTATCAGTTCAAAGCTAGCTTCATCTACACAGTGTAGCTCAAGCTAGCCAGGGCTACGCAGTGAGACTGTCTCTCAAAAAGAAAAAAAGTTTTGTTAGCTGCTCTATCCCTAGTGCAAATCTCAACTCCATCAATTTTTAACTCTTGACTTCTTTGAAGTGTCCCCTTGGCTTCAGTTTGAAGGTCTTTAGCTATTTCCTCTTGTGTCAGTGATTTACAGGCTCACCAGGATGAACCCAGCAACCAATTTTTCTAGATTACATGTTGGCAGACGGTATTAGAGTATCATTTGGCTCAGTCAATGTGTTGACTAGTTTTGTCACCTTGACACAAACTGGAGTCATTTTGGAAGAGGGAACATCAGCTGAGAAAATGCCCCCACCAGATGGCCTGTGTGAAAGTGTGCAGGGACATTTTCTTGCTTGATGATTGATGTGGGAGGGCCCAGCTCACTGTTAGTGGTGACACTCCTGAATAGGTGGTCCTGCTCTAAGAAAGGAAACTGAGCAGGCTCTGAGGAGCAAGTCAATATACATCACTCCTCCATGGCTTCTGCTTCCGTTCCTGCCTTGAGTTTCTGCCCTGACTCCCCTTAGTGATGGAATACTGAAGACATGTTAGCTTGTAAGTTGCTTTGGTCATGATATTTTATCACAGCAACAGAAACTATAACTAAGGCAGTCTCTCCATCTAATATAACACTTCCACCTTCTTGGCTCCTCTCCTAGGGGCCTTACAAGCTAACCATGTTCTTCCCCAGGCTCTCTTTCAGCATGTATGGCTGAGTGATATAGTCCAGAAAGATTTGTATTTAGAAATCAATACCTAGGTGCTCAAGGTGATATGGAGTCATGACTGTTTATAATTTCTAATTTCATATAAACTCTTCAAAAACAACATACTCATTCAATTCTATACCTTAAGTTCCTTCTCCAACCCCTTTGTTCAACTGTGCTGGAGGAGCCAGGAGATCATGGGATCTGATTTGCTCATGGGGACTCTATCCCTGACTTGCATGGGAGCTCATCTTTTCTACCATTTGGTGGAGGTGATGACATCATTCCTGGGTTCTGACATGTGTGTTCATCAGCTGCCCATCATCACAGAAAAGACTTGACATAATTAACTGAGACAGGCTTCTTTAGGGTATAGCTTTGGAGGTTCCAATGCAGGGTTAATTGGTGATGGAAAACACTATATTGTTGAGAAGCAAACAAGGGTAGGGAGATAGGAGCTGGGGTCTCACTAGCCTTTCAGGAGGATGCTTCCAAAGACCTAACTCTGACACCAGATCCATCTCTCAAAGGTTCCACTGTCTCCCAGTGGAGCCTTTCTGGGGTCTAAGCCTTTAATTTGTGGACTTTGAGGGGCATTTATCTACATACATAAGGGAATTTATCAGAATGACTTACAGGCTGCAGTCCAACTAACTCAACAATGGCTATCTGTGAATGGAAAGTCCAAGGATCTAGTAGTTGCTTAGTCCTACAAGGCTGCGTGTTTTAGCTGGCCTTCTTAATAAGCTAGAATCCCGAAGAAGTAGATTTCAACAGATGTGCTGGCAAGCAAGTGCAAACAGACAAAGAATGAACAAATGAACCCTTCCTTCTTCCACTGTCCTTATATAAACCTCCAGCAGAAGACATGGTGCAGATTAAAGGTGTGCCTCAAGATCTGGATTAATGGTGTGTGTTGATCTGGGTTGAGCATGTGTCATCCCACTTCAAGATCTGGAGCAAAAGCTTGTGTCTTCTAGTCTCAAGATCTGGGTCACAGATGTTCCCTCCATTTTTGGATTGCAGTTCATCCCAGATATAATCAAGTATATGCATCACATAGGGTTTCTCTGTATAGGCCTGCCCATATTGGTACTTGCTATGTAGAGCAGGCTGGCCTTAGCTAGCAGAGTCCCACTTACTTATTCCTCCTGAATGCTAGGACTAAAGGTGTGCTGCCATGCCTGCTCCGTTTCCTCCTTTTACAGGCCAGTATCCAAGGCCAGAAAATGGTGGCATCCACAGGAGGTGAGTTTTCCTTCCTCTATTATCCTAATCAAGATCCTAACCCTTCATAGTTGTGTCAGGAAAGGAATAATCATAGTGTTGTCCAAGGGACCATGAACAAGATGAAAGCAGCTCTGAGAGGCATTTATAAAAAGGAGTGTGGCCAGAACTCTGACTGGCCTAACCAGCACACTCAGCTGAGATGGCCTGTCTCTCTCTTTCCAATATAGGTGATGATGATGGCATCTCGTCCATTAGTGGGAGCTTGACTTCAGAATCTGATAGAATTGGCTAGTGGGCACCAGGGAATACAGAGGGTGGCAGGTAGGAGAGGCTCAGGGTATGCAGACCCTTATTAGGTTAGATACCTTTGAGAGAAAAATCTGTTTCTCTACTATACTTTTTTTCAATATTAGATGCCATAGGTTGAGCATTTGAAGTCTCTAGTGACAATAAATTATTGTTATGACAAGTGACAACAAAAGTATGGTTTAGCATAAGCTCATCCTAGGGTTGGTCCCTCAACCAAGCAACTGACCTGGTCCAACAGTAATGGGAAGTTTTCATCCTGGCATGAGATTCTAGTCCTTGACTAGAAAACTTTTTCTGTAACAGGCCCTTAGTGCTATTTTATTATTCTTCACCTGTGGTGGTTTGAATATGCTTGGCCCAGAGGGTGGAACTATTAGGAGGAATGGTCTTGTTGAAGTAGGTGTGGCCTTGCTGGAGGAAGTGTGTCACTGTGGGGGTGGGCTTTGAAGTTTCAGCCAGTGCAAAAGACACAATCTGCTCCTGGCTTCCTTTGGATGAAAATGTAGAATTCTCAGCTCTCCTCACCACGTCTGCCTGCATGCTGCCATACTTCCTGCCTTGATGATAATGTACTGAACCTCTGATTCTATAATCCAGCCCCAATTAAATGTTGTCTTTTATAAGAGCTGCCTTGGTCATGATGTCTCTTCACAACAATGAAATCCCTGACTAATACAACCCCTCTGAAAAAGTAACCCTAGAAACTGTTTAGGAACAATCTCAGAGAGCAACCCCCACACAATACTTTTGGCCAATGCAGAGGCTTCCCAACTAGCTTTTAGCCAAGGAGAAACTGGATGCTCCTTTGAAGTTGTTTTACCCTAGATTGTCTACCAATTTTTTGAATTTCCAGTTTTTTTCACCCTCCTAAAAGGTACCCCTAACTGCCATTGTGGAATTGTGGCAGTGACTAATTTAGCTTCTTCTAGCTAGATGAGGTCATTGGATCTGGCAGTCAGGGTACCCCTCCAGCAGGCCAACGCAGATGCACACGAATAGTTTTATTTGTGGAAAAGTCAGGTATCTGGAGGAAAGAAGTCCTTGGCTGGTGCCTGGAGAGAAATGTGAGGGGCAAGTAGAAGGGAGAGCTATCAACATTACAAAGCCTACAGAGAAACCAGGAAACTAGGTGAACAGAACCGAGGACATTTTTTAAAAGTCCAAATCTAAGTCTATTAGAAACTCTTTTAGAGATTTGAGGTGCCATCTATTAGGCTCCTCCTTGTTTGTCTTTTACCTTTAAGGCTTTGAGAACAAGAGGGAAATATTCCCTATTTTTACTCCCTGTGACTACATCAGTACAGGCCTCCATGTATGGTCACTGGGCACCCAGTGGGTCAGTCACACCTGTCTTTTACTTTTTACTATTGTGTAATATTTAGATAAAGCAGAGACAAAACACAAACACTTTACAATAAACTTTAAATAAATTATTAGACATACACTTTGTTGGCATACTGTTATTGCGTACTGTGTAAAGATTATCCTTGTATTATTCAAATGCTGATTTCTGTGCCCTCATATCTGGTTGCAATCTGGACATATTGTTGTAATACTTATTCTAAAAATCTCCTATCTCAATGTTGTGTAAACATTACTCCCTAATTATTCCATGATTGGTCAATAAAGAACTGATCAGCCAATGACTGAGCAGAAGAACTTCTGTCTTAGGGTTTTATTCCTCTGAAGACTAAGGCAACTCTTATAAAGGCAAACATTTAACTGGGGCTGGCTTACAGTTTCAGAGGTTCAGTTCATTATCATCGTGGTGCAAAGCATGGCAGCATGAAGGCAGACCTGGTGCTGGAGGAGCCCAGAATCTACATCTTGATCCAAAGGCAGCTAGGAGGAGACTCTCTTCCCCAGACAGCCAGGAAGGGACTCTGATTCCACACAAGGCAGAGCTTGAGCACTAGGAGACCTAAAAGCCCACCTACACAGTGACACACTTCCTTCAAAAAGGCCACACCTACTCCAATAAAGACACACCTCCTAATAGTGCTATTCCCTGTGGCCAAGCATTCAAACACATGAGTCTGTGGGGGCCAAACCTATTCAAACCACCACAACTTCCCATCCCAATTGGGAGGGATGGAGGGAGAGAAAGATAGAGATAGACAGACAGATAGATAGACAGATAGGATTCTCCTTTAGGAGAGGGTCCAGGAGCCACCATGGGAACACATATGGAGCAGAGAGGGCCAGTTCAATACTAAAATGCAAGTATCTCGGAGATTTTGTCTGGGAGGTAGCCAGATTAGAAGATTAGAATAGATTAATGACTGCTCAGTTATTGTGCGTTAAAGCTGTTGATATATCTTATAGTCTCTGGCTCAATTATTTGGGAGCTAGCCAGGTTAAACAAAAAAACTGCTACTTTAAAAATTGCACTAACAACATTTAAACATTTAGCCTCAGCAATTTTAATATCAGGGCTAGAGAGATGGTTCAGAAGTTCAGAGCACTGGCTACTCTTCCAGGGGACTTAAGTTTAATTCCCAGCATCTACATGACAGAACACAGTTGTCTCTAACTCTAGTTCTAGGTGATCTGACTCCCCCTCATGTAGACGTGCATGCAGGCACAACATCAATGCATGTGACATAAAATAATAAATTTAAAAATTAATATAAAAAGAGAATTTAATATCACATACATAAAAGGTACATCTTTTTACATACATTTATGTGACTTGTTCAAAGCGTTGTAGCTTGCATATGATTTCCAGCTTTTTTTAGTTCAGGAAAAATCCATCCATTTTAATCTCCACCAATAATTAGTAAACCCAGCTGTGACCTCCTCCCATGTCCAAGCTCCAGTTTTAAATGAGTGCAAATAGCAGATGGAGAAATACAGCTGCACACAGTAAAATGCATCAAGATGTTTACAGCATCCAGCAGGAACTCAGCCAAGGAAGCCCTGTTAAGTGCCCCACTCCAGCTGTTGTAGCTGCCTCCTGGTGGCAACTTGTCTAGCACCTGGAAAGCAGTGGCATCACTGTGCTTCTTCCTTATCCTGTCCATGGAGCTGTAACTGAAACTAAAAATCAAAATTTAGGGTATGCAAGGCTCAGTGGGACAGAAACAGAAGCAGACACAGACATGAAGCAAAGAAGTCTGGGGGATGGAAAGAACACTCCAACTCAAAGGACAGGGCTGGAGATGCAGGGCAGAAAGAATGGGCATGAAGGCCCTGCACAGCCCACCCCAGCTGTTGTAGCTGCCCACTGGTGGCAGCTTGTCTAGCACCTGGTAATCTGTTCTTTGGGTTCCAGTTGGGATTGAACTTTCCCACACTCTCCCTGAAAATTCACACGAGCTCTCCAAGTCTACATTTCAGAGTGTCATAGTCAGCTCCCTTTGTTAGCTGGCTAGTGTTGGGGACACATGGCAGGGAAAGCTCTAAAGTCTTGTCTAGAAACAAGGAAATATAGCATATAAAATGATTTGTCAAAAATCAAGCAAAACAAACAAACATCCACTATGGAGGTCTGGTGTTATCTCTGTAGTCTAAAGGAAAAAATGTATTGACCTTGTCACTTGGCAGGACAACCATGGTGGAGTCTTCTCTGGATTTCCCATTTCCATGATTCCACTAGGCACCAAGCAAGGTGAAAACCAGAAAGGAAAACAAAGTTGGGAGAAGAGAATTGGGACATGTGACTGTATGCCTGTGATGCAGTAAATTCTAGAGGTGTGGGAATCCACTGGAAGCTCAGGTAGTTTTATGGGTGCTACCATTTTAACTCATGCCATAGGGTACATAAACCCAAATGGCAGTGGAATCACATGGTTATGGCCATCATGATGATGCTACTAACCAACGTGATGACCAAGTCACTTGGATGTGTCCATGTTGTTAAGTCACCAGCCAAATTAGTGAGAATACAGTATAGTTCTTATTGCTTATTGTAAACTAAGCTCTATGTTAAATTAGCCCTATCAGGACACAAGTCTCTTGGAGATATGTGTATCTCACAGATTAAACTTGGATAGTTACTCCTTTTCTTACACAGAAAAATGTGGAGTTAGGTTAGCATGGATCTAGCTTAGGCATGAAGAACTGGAAAAAAAAAGAGTCAAAGCAAAGAGGCAGAGGAATAACTTCCATGGTCTCACCCAAAGAAAAGCGAGTCTACATGCTTTCCCACAAATTGTAACTATGAACTTCAACAGTGTGGTGTCCTCTAGAGACATTTTGACTTCTCTTCAGTTTCAAGGGCCAAGCGTTACCGGAAAGGGGAGCCCATGAGAGAAGCAGAGGGAAAGTCTAGCTGTGCCCATAGGTGGGACTGTTGCACTGGAAGAACATATTGGAGTTTCCTTGCTCATGTTGTCTCTTCACAGTAATGAAGCTCTAAGAGAGCTATTGAGCTTACTCAGCCAAGATAGCTTTTGTCTTCTATGACTTATGTAGCTGGTGATTGTGTCTCATCCCATTGGGTAAAGCTCAACTTTACATTCTAATGCAATTGGCTAACTGGGAAAAAGTAGAAGGGGGACTGTCTAGTTAGGGTTTCTATTGTCGTAAAGAGACTCCATGACCAAGGCAACTCTTATAAAGGATAACACTTAATTGGGGCTGACTTTCAGGTTCAGATGTTTAGTCTATTATCATCAAGGAGGGAGCATGGTAGCATGCAGGCAGGCATGGTGCTGGAGGAACTGAGAATCTTCTTGATCTGAAGGCTGCTAGAAGAAGACTGGCAGCTAGGAGTAGGGTCTCAAAGCCCACCACCGAAGCTGACACACTGCCTCCAACAAGGCCACACCTCTTCAAACAAGACCACATACTTCCTAATCGCACTACTCTCTGGGCCAAGTGTATTCAAACCACCACAGGGACATTCAGGAAATATGGGAATTTTTGGGTTAAATACCTTTGATAGAAAAAAAAATCATTTCTTTCAGGCATGCCTAAGAGGCTTATCTCCTAAATGATTATAGATTTCATTAAGTTCACAAATGAGATGAAGAGTCATAAGATCAAAGCTGTCGTTTGGTCCATGGATCCATTTGGTCCATGACCCAGGATGGCCACAATATCCTACACTCCCATCCAGAATGCTTGGTTCAAGTTTATGCACGTGCCCTAGGAGGGGAAGATGGCTGTCTTACTTTGGTTAACAAATCATCATGATAGAGAGAATATGTGTGTGTGCTTTCATTGTTGGCCTGGGAGGGTGCAATTTTGGAGCTATCCAGAACTATGTTATATGGCAAGAGAAAGTACAGAATGATGTTGAATAGAAGCTGTTGATGTGAAGATACCTTTGGACATCTTAGCACATTGTTATGGTGACCTACAAGATACTTAGGTACTGCAGTCATGGCAACCAAACAGCAAAACAGTGCAGTGATAGGTAGGTCTATGGCAACGATAATGGGGCTGTTAACACCCCTTCATGGAAAAAATGATGATATCTGACTCTTGTCAGTTATTGACTGTGTCCTGTCCTAACCCCCACCCTCTGCTACATAAGCCACAGGAAGTCAGAAGTTGGTCAGGAGTTGGGACTCCATGAATTGTTACCATGCTGGGTGGGGCTTGTCAGTGATGTAGCTACTTTACACCCAACCTCCTGTAATCCATCACTGATGCTCCTATAAGTCACCCCCACCTATGCTCTTGTGAGTAACCCCTCACATGTACTCCTGTGCACCTCACTCATGTTTCTGTAAGTAACCCCTCTGCAGCGATCCTATAAATGAGGGCATTGGTTCACCAAGACAGCTGTGGATGGAATAGTTCCTTCCATTGCTGATGTCCTATCTGTATGGAAAAAGAGAAAAATCTGCTTTCCAGGCAGAGTCAATGCAAGTCAGGGTCTGTTGGCAGATTTCCTGGCCATCTGAGGCATGGAGCAATAAGAGGAGGTACATTTGAGGCTCAAAAGGGGATAAAGATTCTATTGACCTTGGTGGAAGGAACAGGAAGGTTTTTGAATGGGAATGGATATCTGATTTCAGAAATTGTTTCTGTTAGTTTGTGGCTTTGCTTCCCATAGTACTGTAGTATAAAAATGCTATGAGAAATACAGTCACTGCTGCTGTGGTAATGACCTGCAGACCTTCCATTATCGGTCTCTTGCATCTTTTTTCTATCTTTTCTATATCAGCCTTACTCCCCACTCAGATAACTGCTTGACTTTGTACTGGATGGTCAGGGACACTTCTCAGAAAAAGTCATAGAAACCAAGTGGAGAGGAAGTTCAGGGTGATAACATCACCATCCTGGGTCCTGATTTCAGTAGAATCTGAAAATATAGACTTTCTAAAAGGACAGTTTGGACTTGGCAACTGACAAGTCACTCTGTAGTTTCTATTTCTATTTAGGCTGAGTAAAGTTTGTTTTCTACTATTTTCAAATAACACCTTTGCTAATTCATGATTATTTCCTTCTGGATTTTTTTTTTTTTGTAATTAGCTTTGTGAGTTAGTTATTTAATTTTGACTTTAGGGGACTGTTTTTGGAGATAGGATGGACCAAACTTATCTACTAATGGGTGTCTGATGAGGCTATAAGAGCTCATTATAACCCTGAGATTATCTATCAGAAAATCTTGGGAGGGCTTAATTTTGGCTAATAGTTTTGGAGAGAACAGCCCGTGCTGTCTTGGCCCCCATCTGCTTGGGTAGAGACATTCTGACAATACACTCCCATCGACCCAGAATAACTAGAAGTGAAAGCAGCAGTAGCTCTAACTTTTATCAACCAGGTAGCACTAGATAATAAGAGCAAACTCCAAAGGGTTGAGAGTGCAGAGGAGAAGCAGATGAGGACAGAGAAAGGTAGAGTAAAGACAGATGAAAGAGAAGAAGCAGCAGACTTGCAATCTGGCAACACATAAAACAGATGGCTTCCAGAGAAGAAGATAAAGGGGGGGCCCAAAGATAGAGTGGCCCTACTTGAAAAACTCTAAGAATAGAGGGGAAATCCATCAGCTTCTTCATAGTTAATAGAGCTCAATAGTTTATAAATGACTTCCTGGTGGCAAACCAAACAAAAATGCCTAGAGCAGACCCAGGACCTTGTGGAGGCCCTGGGGAATTTGGACTATTGAGCTTCCACTAAGAAGTTCCTACTCTGCTAACCATAGGTGACCTCTCTAGATCTGGGGGATACATATTAAGAGAAGGTCAGAGGTAGCTCTCTGAGGCCAGAAAGGAATTTCTACACCAGCTTTGAGGTTGCCAGAAGTGACTAAGTCTTTCCATCTATTCGTAGACAAGAGAGCTGAGATAGTGAAAGGGATATTGACTCAGACTCTGGGCCCTGGCTTTGGCTAGTGGCCTACCTGTCGAAGAAATTAGACCTATTTGCCCTCTCCTGGTTAAAGATACTGACAACTATCACTGAGCCAAAGCCTGACTATCACCAATGCCAGAATAACTCAATGCCAGAATAACTCATTACCAGTCTCTCCTCTTAAATTCCCCTAGCATGAACTTTAATGCTCCAAATTCCCTGAGCCCAGCTACCCTGCTGCCTGACTCAAACCTTGATGGGTTACTTCATGACTGCTTGGAAATTTTGGCCCACATTCATGGGACCAGATCTTCTGGATACCCCCTTGATGGATGCTGAGGTGACATGATTCACCAATGGCAACAACTTCATCCAAGAAAGACATAGGTATATGTGGGGCAGTGGTCTGTGGCAGGAAGTCTGGCACCCAGTTGAGCCCAGGCTGAAAACTCTGGGAGACCTAGTGGAATAATCAATAAGGGACCGGAAAACGTTTTTGCCAATGCTCCCAGAAGACTCCTGTAAAAACAGCTACAGCCCCAGCTATACCTCTCCTGGGCATATACCCAGAAGATGCTCCGACATGTAATAAAGACACATGCTCCACTATGTTCATAGCAGCCATATTTATAATAGCCAGAAGCTGGAAACAACCTAGATGTCCCTCAGCAGAGGAATGGATACAGCAAATGTGGTACATTTACACAATGGAGTACTACTCAGCTATTAAAAACACTGATTTCATGAAATTTGCAGGTAAATGGATGGAACTTGAAAATATCATCCTATATTTCAAGTCATCCTGAGCGAGGTAACTCAGTCACAAAAGAAAGAACATGGTATTTACTCACTGATAAGTGGATATTAGCCAAAAAGTTCAGAATACCCAAGTTTCACTTCACAGTAACCATTGGACTGTGAGGTCCCAGATGGAGGAGTTGGAGAAGGGACTGAAGGAGCTGAGGGAGTTTGCAGTCCATGGAGGGAGCAACAGTGTCAACTGGCCTGACCCCCTGGTGCTCCTGGAGGTTGGACCACCAACCAAAGAATACACATGGAGGGACCCATGGCTTGGACCACATATGTGGCAGAGGAGGGCCTTGTTGGCCATCAGGGGGAGGAGAGGCCCTTGGGCCTGAGGGTGTTAGAGGCCCCAGTATAGGGGAATGTCAAGGTGGGAAGACAGGAGTGGGTAGGTGGGTGGGTGGGTGGGGGAATACCCTCATAGAGGTGGGGGAGGGAGGAGGGAATAGGGGGTGGAGACTTGGAAAGGGGAAAATATTTGAAATGTAAATAAAGTATCAAAAAATTAAAAAAAAAAGAAAAAAAAAAAGAAAAAGAAAAAATAAAAAACAGCTACAGCTTCCTCAACCCCTGCAGAGAGGCCTGTCATGTGAGATTTGTCACGTAGGAGCAACACCAAGCCCTCCCACATGCAAATAAGGTGTCCCGAAGCCCTCAGACCAAGCCATGGGAAGTATCTGTTGTCAAACCCCTGACCCCTGACCCCTTCCAAACAGTATATTAGACTGTCCCAACCTGTGTAGAAGAGATCACCATCCAGAAGGAATAAAGGTGTGAGAACTACTCCGTCATCCAAGAGCTTCTATTATAAGAGCTGTAACACTGCTTGGGAAGATATCTGCTCTCCCAAACACCACCAGAAGCTTCCCACACTCCTCCCCAGCTAGTCAGCCTCTCATGGGCTCAGCCCGGGCCCAACTCAGCACAGGACAGGAGGTGCAGTGTCTTGATGCAACCAAGGCGGCAACTGCGGAGACCAAGGCGGAGGAGACTCTGTCCCCTCTCGCGCTCTCCCCTTTGCCGGAACCCTCGAATTTGGCCAGGCCAGAGATCCCTGAGGAAGGCTCCCAGCACTCAGGCCAACATCTGGTGACCAATGTGGGGCTTGAACAGTGACATGACTGCACTGAACGGATACTTTGGAAAGGTGAGCCTCCCAAATCGGGAGAGAGTTGACCTGTCCTTTCCTGCTGTGCCATCGTGCGGATTTAGACCAACTGAAGGGGCAACTGAAGCCTTCTGACCAGAGCTACTCTCTAGTGTTGGCTGAAGGTCCCTCTAGCCTCTGTCCGAATCCCGACAGCCCATAATGGGCGTTGGCAAAGACTCTCTATCTAACTTCTCTTAAAACAAAAGAAAAACTGGTAACGCAGCAGCCACTTAAAAGCCACAGGGCGGCTGCCAGTTCTTAAATCTGTGGAAAGGCTTAGCGTTTTGGACCTCTGTGGAATCCTCCAAAGCCAATAGGCCAAGGGAACATTCCCATTGGACAAAGCATTTCTCCTCTTTTCTGTCATGGGCAGCTCACAATCACACAAAAAATCTCCCCAGGCCAGGGAAGTATGTGCCCTTCTAAAATCCCACGGAATAAAAATAGTCAAAAAACAAGCCTCCTCGTTTTGGGAGGAAGTCCTTAAGATAGCACCAAGCATGGCCAATGATAATATTTATAGCCCAGACTCACGGACCCGAGTAGCTTCTCTTATCAAAAACAGAGATACCCAAGAAGGAAAAACACTCTCCCGTGATTTTCTGCCAATCTTAGCTGCAATTCGGCAATGCATACGTCCGTCACCTAAAGTAGGACAGGCTGATAGCAACACAGCTCCTGAGCCTCCTCAGTCAGATGAACCCAAAAATCAAGGACCTAAGATCCACCCTATTTCAGATCTCGAAGCTCTTACCCAATTGATAAGGGAAGTAAAATCCATTTACCAACCCTTCTCCCCTTATGCCCTGGAGGAAACACTAAAGGAACCTTCTGCTCCTCCTGCCCCTCCCTCTCCCACTCAAGGGCAAGGCTCCATTAACAAAACAAAGGAGCTGCTACCTGCCTCTCCCCCTACTGCACCTACCCCCATCTGACCAGAGAGAGATATCTCTCCTCCCCCTTCTCCAAGCCAGAAAAGCGAAAGATTTGTAGTCTCTTATACCCAACCCTCTACCACCCAACAGCTTTGTAATTTCCAAGACTCTCTTGCAAAAACTAACCCACCTCCCATGCTACTCAGGAGTCTGATACGGAGCTAGAAACCCAGAATGCTCAAGCATTCCCGGTTAATATCAACCCCAGTCAAACTAAACCGCTCAATTGGTACCCATCCCAAGCCTCAGACTTAAAAGAACTCAGGCAAGCAGTGAAGGAAGAGGGCATCCACGCACCCTGGACAAAATCTTTCCTACAGAGCCATATTGCCAACTTAAACACCCCACAAGATTGGAGGGATATTTGCTGTTCTTCCCTTCCTGGCCCAATGTTTTTGGAGTGGGAAGCCTTATTTAGAGATGAATGCCATCAACAAGTCAGGCAAAATATGGACAGAGGCGACACCCTGTGGGGTTTTAATGAACTCTTTGGCCAGGAAGAATTTTGTATTGGGGCACAGCAGGCAACTCAGCCAGCAGGATTCTATGAACAAGTCAGTTTTCTGTGTAATTCAATCTTGGGATAAGCTGACCATGCATGCCCTCAGGGTCCCAAGATCCTGTTTCCTTCCTGCTCTCTCTCCATCAAAAGCCAGGAGAATCTCTATCTGATTTTATTCTTAGAACTAAAATGAGCCTAGAAAGAAAAATTCCCAACCCCACAGCCAGAGATCTCCTTCTTAAAACCATTGTATGGGAAGGCATGACTTCTGAATTCAGGCTGGTTTGCCAGGGTCTCCGGGAGGAGCATCACGATAGGTGGGTTGTGGCTACTTGCAATATAGGGACTACATCACCCCATGATAATTGTCCCCCAGGTCTATCTCTACAAACCTGAAGAACTTGCCCTGCAGATGGGAGGAAGCCGAAAGAAGAGAGAAATCTTCATCCCTTTGCTCATTGAACTAGACCTTGCTGTCTCATTGGGTGCAACAGGAGCTGCTGGAGCAGCCCTTGTCCAAACACAATATCTGGCCAGCGACTTCCAGGACAAGCTTGATCAGGCGATGGCTTCCACTGTGGACAGCCTTGAGTCTCTTCAATGCCAGATAACCTCCTTAGCAGGAGTTGCTCTCCAAAACTGGAGAGCCCTGGACTTATTGACTGCTGAACAGAGAGAGACTTGTGTTTTGCTGGGGGAGGAATGTTGCTTCTATGTCAATGAATCTGGGCTGGTAGAACAAGATGTATACATGCTTAAAGAGCTCTGGGGAAACCTCCGGGCGTGCTATACTCCAAACACCCCTTCCCCTTGCTACTCTATCTAACCCCTTGGTAGCTTGGCTTCTTCCCCTCCTTGGCCCCATACTAGCCATTGGAGCTTTGCTTCTCTTGGCACCCTGCGTCATTCAGTTTCTAAAGCAGCAGATGAGTAGCATTGCAAAGTTCATCACCAATCAGGCCTTGGTTCGGTATCAAACTGTTCCCAATATGGGAGACAGTTATTCTGATGACACCTCTCCTTTATAAAAGAAAAAGGGAGAATTGTGGGGCAGTGGTCTGTGGCAGTCAATCTGACACCGGGTTGAGCACAGGCTGAAAACTCTGGGAGACTCAGTGGAATAATCCACAAGGGACCAGAAAACGCTATTGCCAACAATCCCAGAAGAGCCCTGTAAAAACAGCTACAGCTTCCTCAACCCCTGCAGAGAGGCCTGTCATGTGAGATTTGTCACATAGGAGCAAGGCCAAGCCCTCCCACATGCAAATAAGGTGTCCTGAGGCCCTCAGACCAAGCCCTGACCAAACTCTGTTGTCAAACCCCTGATTCCTCCCAAACAGTATATTAAACCGTCCCAACCTGTGTAGGAGAGATCTCCATCCAGAAGGAATAAAGGTGTGAGAACTACTCCGTCGTCCGAGAGCTTCTATCATAAAAGCTGTAACACTGCTGCTTGGGAAGATATCTGCTCTCCCGAACACCACCAGAGGCTTCCCGCACTCCTCACCAGCTAGTCAGCCTCTCGTGGGCTCAGCCCAGGCCCGACTCAGCACAGGGTGGCAGGTGCAGTGTTTTGGTGCAACCGAGGTGGCAACTGCGGAGACCGAGGCGGAGGAGATTCCGTCCCTCTCCCCTTTGCTGGAACCCTCAAATTTGGCCAGGCCAGAGATCCCTGTGGAAGACTCCTAGCATGCAGGCCAACTGGTATGCAGGAGCAGGCATGGTATCAGAGACTGAGATTATATAGGCTGAATCCCTGACTTGGGGGACATCAACACAGAAGGCCAAATTAATAGCCTTAAAAATGCCCTAAGGCTGGGCTGGAGAGATGTCTCTGCCATTAAGAGCACTGACTGCTCTTCCAAAGGTCCTGAGTTCAATTCCCAGCAACCACATGGTGTTTTGTAACCATCTGTAATGGGATCCAATGCCCTCTTCTGGTGTGTCTGAAGACAGCTATAGTGTACTCATACAAATAAAAGAAATCTTCAAAAAAATGTCCTAAGGCTAGAAATGGGCAAGAGGCTGACCATATTTATGGACAGTCAATAGACATTTGCCACAGACCATGTCCATGGGACCATCTACAGAGAGAGGGGCCTCTTAAGAGCTGAGGGAAAGGCTATCAAAAACAAAAGAAAGATTACTCCCCTTCTACAAACATTAAAAGGGCCCCAAAAACGGGCCATCATCCACTGCCCTGGCCCAATGCCTCAGTAGATGATAAACAACAGATGGAAAATTTATTCTCCCTGAGTGGCTGGGGACTCATATTCTGATAAAGATTAATCATTCCTCCCACATGGGTATCCAAAGGATGCAAGACCTGATCAGACATGCACATGTCAGGATAAGAGATGCCAACTCCAAAATCACTAACATTGTTTAAGACTATAAGGCCTGTGAGCTCACTAACACAGTGGCCAGTGAAAAGAATTCTGGCTACAGGCTCTGTGGAAGAAGACCCAGAACCTACTGGGAAATTGTTTTCACTGAGGTAAAACCAAAAAAAAATTGGATATACTTACTTGTGTTCATAGATATCAGGCTGAACTGAGGCTTTCTCCACCAAGCATGAAACTACCTTCAAAGAAACTTTTAGAGACATACTGCCAAGGTATGGATTTCCCCAAATAATAGGGTCAGATAATGAACCAGCCTTTGTGTCACAGGTAAGTCAGAAATTAGCCAGTATTCTGGGGATTGATTGGAAACTTTATTGTACATATGGACCTCAGAGTTTAGGACAGATTAAAAAAAAACAGATAAAAGAGACCTTAACTAAATTGACCTAAGAGACTCTCCTTCCCCTTGCTCTCTACCGGGTATGAACTCCCCCTTAACAGATGGAACTCATCCCTTTTGAAATCATGTTCGGGATACTACAGCCCCCCTCCATTGTTCCTAACGTGCAGGCAGATGTCATGGCTGAATTTGAGGATCTCCAATTGCTTAGGTGTCCAATGGGCTTATAAACATGTTTGGCTAAACTTTATGTTCTCTATGAAAGAGGTCCCCTGTCAGCTAAGAGTCATTAGAGCCTCCTTTAAAAGGTCACCATGGTATCATCATGACCACATCCATCATCCTGGAAGTCAACAGGATTATGGTGTGGATCTACTACATATAAGCCTGAATCACAGACCTGTTTGCAGTTGAGGTCAACCCCAACCAGTGGTGGTAACTCAGCCTCAGGAACCTTTCCTAATGGGACTCCGAACCAAGCCCTAGGCACACCCAAGAGACTGGTGGTGACAACCCTGACCCCTCAAGAATATGATGGTCCCCTCATTTCAGGTCACCAATGCACCCAGGCTTAAATTAACTGAGTCATACTGGTTATGTTATGAGATAACATTTCCCACCCCCAAGAGTCTCTAGGCTCCTGGCAGAGATAGTACAAAACAGAAGGTGCCTAGATATGCTGTTCACGCAATGAAGAAGACTATGTACCGCTCCCCAAAAGAATATTGTTTCTGTTTCTATATTGACCATTCAGGGATAGTCAAAAATTAATGGCCAAAGTTAGAGTCTTGCTAAATCTAAGAGAGACTTGTGGCTATTCAGCTTATGGTCATGCCAAAACCTAGATAATGACAAGCTCCAGGAAACCCCATGATTGGTCCTTCTAGTTACCAGAGAAAGGGGAGAATGAGAGACCAGATCTTTTGGGTTCAGGCTCTGTCTTAGAGAACCTACCAAGGTTGAACTTGAATTAACTAACAAGCTGGCACTTAACACCAGTTTCCAGGTTACTCCTCAACAAATCTGCACCTCCAGGTTACAAACCTGTCCCTGGCACTTCACTTCCTAACAACCATCAATCAGAAGGAAAGCAAGAGCTCATAGCTTGGCTCCCAGCACCAGCCAGTTATGTTAAAGGGCAATAAAATTCCATAATGCCCTCCCTCATCAAATATGTGCCTTTGCTTATTTGCTTGCCTCTATAAATGCTTACCTGAAACTGGGCTCAGGGCTGCACTCTTCTGTTCTGCTGAGTCAGAGACAGTGGTGTGGCCCAAGCTTGAGCTTGTAAATAAAGATCTTAGTGAAATCGCATCAGATTCAGCTCCTTGGTGGTCTTTTGGGGCTTATGAACAGGCACAACACTGTCACCATTAGAAAAGATAAACTAACCACATTTCTCAGGTCAGAATGTCTTGCCTTCAACACTGGCTGACCCCTGGAGGGATCCTTTGATCTGGGGTTGGTCCAAGGAATCAAGAGAGTCATTTTTAAACCCAAACTTGGCCACCTGGACCAAATACCTGGAACTTTAGGTGGTCTAGGGAGACCTTCTAGAGGAGCCACCCTCTTGGCTTAAACCTTTTCACCCCAGACAACAGGCAAACATTTTTGCCTTGGCTAGCAAAAAAACCCAAGGATATAAAGGAGGAGACATTGGACCACTGCCTTTTTCTGCACTATCCCTCTATCCTGTCCTCCAGGGAGGAATGGGAGAGCATGTCATATTTCCACTTCCACCTTATCCTTCTCCTTAGGTGGAATAGGAGCCTCCACAGTCAGAATAGGCCACTGGGGTGGGGCCTGCTGCAGGAAAACAGAGCTGCTGAATGGTGACTCTGGAGAATTTCTTTCTCTTAACCCACCCAGATTGAGACTCTTAGTCTACCACCAGGCTCTGTTGGCAGGTCTCAAGGCACAACAGCCCACTAATTTGGCCAAAGATAAGTATTAGTCAGGGAGACAATGAAAGCCCCAAGTTAGAGACGGTTGAGCGGTTAGGAGAAAAGAGTCTGAGTGCTCTAGTGATCATAACAGAGAACAAAGGAAAGACAGATGAAAGAGCAGAAGCAGTATACTTGAGATCTGGCAAAGATCATATTGGCAGCCATGGCTGAACCAGAGGACAGTAAGAGATGCCTAAAACAGATGGCTTCTGGAGAAGGAGGAAAAGGGGGCTCCAAGGATAGGGAGTGCCCCAGCTTGGGAAACCCTAAAAATAGAGGGGAAACCCACTAGCTTCCTTGTTGATAGTGGAGCTCAACATTCTGTCTTGCTAAAACCTGAAGTTAAAATCTCTTCAAAAAGGTCTTGGATTCAAGAGGCAACAGAAATTACCTGGACCCATCTGCCCCAAGGATTTAAGAACTCATCTACCATCTTTGATGAGGCCCTTCATGAAGACCCGAGTGAGTACTAAGCCCAGCAACTTAATCTGATTATCTTACAGTATGTGGATGACTTCCTGATGGTAGCAGAAACCAAGTAAGAATGCCTAGAGAAAACCCAGGATCTCTTGGAGGCCCCAAGGAATTTGGCTATCAAGCCTCTGTTAAGAAGGCCCAACTCTGCCAACATATTAAGAGAAGGTCAGAGGTGCCTCTCTGAGGCCAGGAAGGAAAAAGTGTCTTAATTTCTATACCAGCTTTGGGGTTGACAGAAGTGACTAAACCCTTCCATATCTTTGTGAACAAGAGATCTGGGATAGCAAAGGGATATTGACTCAGACTCTCAGGCCCTGGCACCAACCAGTGGCCTACCTGTCAAAAATTAGCTAGAGGCTGTCCCCCTGTTTGAGCATTATTGCCACCATGGCCCTCCTAGTTAAGGATGCTGACAAACTGTCACTGGGCCAAAGCCTGATCATCACCATGCCTTATGTTATTGAAGGGGTACTCAAATAGCTTCCTGACTGATGACTCACCAATGCCCGAATGACTCGTTACCATTCCCTCCTCTTAAATACCCCTAGGATAACCTTCCAGGCCCCAACTGCCCTGAGCCCAGCTACCCTGCTGCCTGACTCAAACCTTGATGGGTTACTGCATGACTGCTTGGACATTTTGGCCCACATTCATGGGACCAGATCTTCTGAATACACCCTTGATGGATGCTGAGGTGACATGATTCACCGATGGCAGCAACTTCATCCAAGAGGGACACAAGTATGCAGGAACAACAGTGGTATCAGAGATTAAGACTATATATATTTGCCACAGCCCATGTCCATGGGGACATCTACAGAAAGAGGGACCTGTGACAGCTAAAAGAAAAATTATCAAAAACAAAAAAAGAGATTCTTGCCCTTCTACAGACATTAAAAGGGCTCAAAAAGTTGGCCATCATCAATTGCCCTGGCCCAATGCCTCAGTGGATGGTAGAAAACTACAGATAGAAAATTTGTTCTCTCTGAGGAGCTGGGTGCTCTCATGCTTGTGTCTAACTAGTCTCTCAGGGACGATGACCCTAGTGGCCATGGAAGCTTCTCTGAGGAGCTTGCCCTGTGACTCTCCCAGATGTCCTGGTTCTAAGGGATGAGCCCCTGCTCCAGAGCTCCCATATACAGTAACAACACCAATGACAAGTCCCCTCCCAACTCCTCTGGTGACATCGAGGACTGCCATCTGCTCTAAGCTCAGGTCAGTAGAACTTCATCAGTAACTGAATATTGAAGGTGAAGCCTTCTAGGGCTTCCTTTTAGTTATAAGTAGAGTGATGGAAACAGTCCAGAGGCCACTGGCCATTCTTTGCAATCACACATTGTAACCAGCATTGGTCTTGTCAGGTTCTGTGATCTGACTGTGGGTCGACCAAGTTTGCCAAGATTTGGTCCATATATTCTCATCATCACTCTGGTTCAATTCTGTAAGTTCAGTTCAGTGCACATAGCTAAGAAGTCCCAGCTTAGGGCTCATAGGTGAGCTCTGTAGACAGAAGACTAGAGCACAGCACACTGTCATTATCACTCTGGGAGTGGTTTTGGATGAGGCCCATTTGTCTGCAGAGCAAACAGGTCAGCAAGGTGCTATTGGTTCCAAGTATAGAGGATGGAGAGCTCATATTTTCTCTAAAGTGACATAGTAATGTTGCTGAGGGTTCCACAGTACTGGACATCTTTGCCAATCACTCTGTGTGGGTGGGTGTATTTTTTGTGGTTTTATTTTTTATTGTTAATATATTTGTGCAAAAAAAATGGCTTCATGGTGCCATTTTTACACATGTAGAAAATGCACTTCAATCACAAGCAAATCACTTCACCTTTCACTATTTTTTGCATCCCCTCTGGTCTTCCTGTCCCTTGAAGTATGTCCCCTTCTACTTTAATGTTTTTAAAAAATTATTATGCATTAATTATTAAAAGGAATACAGTTAATTCATTTTAAAAAGATCAGGTCTCTCTCGGTAGCTCTGGCTGTACTAGACTCTATGTAGACCAGTTTAGCCTCGAACTCACAGAGATTTACTTACCTCTGCCTCTTGAGTACTGGTATTAAGGTGTGCATCACCACATCTGGCCTTATTTATTTGTTTTTGTTTTTCTTTTAACTCAAATTTCTCCATTTGAAAAGAAATGTAGCTGGGTTGTGGTGACTACACATGCTTTTAATCTCAGCATTTGGCAGGCAGAGGCAAGTGGGTCTTTGAGAGTTCAAGGTGAGCCTGGTCTATAAAACCAGTTCCAGGACAGCCTGAACTATAGAAAGAAACTCTGTCTACAAACAAAGAAATGAAAAGAAATGTAGTTGTTTTTTTTTCTGAGTCTAGCATATGTCACTTACTATATTAAAGTTTTTCCATCTATTCTCCTTCAAATGATCTAATTTTGTTCATATATTTAAATAAAACACTGCCATGTATATGTACACACACACAATAATTTACTTGCCTATCAATCCATTGATAGGCACTTATAAGAAACTGGATGTAGCTCAGGCTGCTGTCAGAATGGCTCTGCAGCTGATGACCTTGAACTCTGATCCTGCACTTCTGTTTTCTGCACACTGGGATTCTGGGCATGGACCACTGCACCCTCCCACCAAACACTCCTCCATTTCTTAAGTCTGTAATTCTTAAAAACCACTCTTTTAAAAAACATTAGATGGTCAGGCATTGTGGTCATCTCCCAATGAACTTGGGAGGCAAAGGGAGAATTCTAGATTACCCTGGATAATGCAGGAGTCCCTGACTCAAAGAACAAAAAACACACATGGCTGACCAGTAACCTACCAACAGGTGCTGTCATAACTTGTCCCGTGTCTTCCTGAGATGGGGCACACAACACATAAATAAGATTTTGGACTGCACTAATAAAGAAGCTAAGCCGCTGCACTGGGCAGAATGCTCATGCATGCATTAGCTCCTCTGACCTATTTCTCTGTTATTTTAATCATCCAGTCTTCATCAGTATCCCCAACAACAGGATTTAATCATCTTTGCCTGCTCATAGTTCAATGAGAGGCACCAACCAGTCTAGTGTCTCC
>CM052710.1:86329115-86346106 GCA_028551405.1 Uromys caudimaculatus
ATTTCCTGTTTACACAAACATAAATACACACACTACATACAAGCATTCATTGCAGGATATTTGGTCACATTGTGCACCCCAATATTTTGATCAACAAAAACCTGTTTCTTGTTGTGATGTGGCTCAGCCCTAGCAGATATCTTTAATCCAAGAGCTGTCTGTAAATAGACAAGTCAACCATGGGTCAAGGGGCAGAGCAAGCAACTACTTGACAGGCAGTGAACATAAGAAGATCCAGAAAAGAGATAGGATGGCCTTTGTGTTGAAGGGTCTTTCAGACAGTGTGGAAAAGAAAAAGCAGTTTTTTTTCCCTTGTAGGCCATCAGTGAAGTAAGAATGTCTGCTGGGTGCTTTCTCTGACTCTCTGAACTAGCAGACTTTCACCCCAGCATCTGGCTTTTGAGTCTTCCCTGAGAAAAATCAAACCTTTGGAAATTTGTTTTAAACACAACAAGCATACACATACACAAGCACACATATACACAAATAACCGCACACATATGCACACACAGACACATGTGCACATACACCCGAACATATGCACATACAAATATGCACATACACACATTACACATAAAACACATACATATAAGTGTATAGGCACACATATACACAGAATACATACATAAATACAACAGTACAAAGACATACATATGCATATACAGACACACATACACATACAAACCCACAAATGTATACATAAAAACACATTCATATGCACATACAAACACACACATAGTCACATTCGCACATAAACATATATATAGACATATACACAAACACCATATGCACATAAAAAACCACACATCCATATACACAAACACACATGTGCACATACATAGAGCATATAAACACATATGTTCCTAAACATACATATGCACATACACACATATGCACAGACAAACACACACATTTATACACACACACAACCATCCACCCTTACATAGAAACATGAATACTTTCTGCTATAAATAGGCACCGTTTGTTTCTGTGATATAAACTATGAATTTTGAGCAAAATATGACTGGAAATAAAAAGTCATCAGAAAAGGACTCAAAGTGAGAAACAGAAAACAAGGAGGGGTTCTCTTCAAATAATTCCTCCACATACTCCTCTTCTTCCTCTGCCCATTTCCCCTTCCTTTCCCCTACTACGGCTCTCAGGCAAGTCTCCAAACTCTAACTCTGCTGCCTCGGCTCTCCACGAATTACAGCTGTGAGCCATCAAGCCTGTTTGCTTGCTTCCTTCTTCAGTCTCTGTCTGCTTTTCAGATAAGAATGGGGGAAGTGGATAGGGTTTGAGTTACTGTGGTCCGTGGCCACAGTGACATAAACGGATGGAACTCCACCTACCTCCACATGCTCTGGAGGTGTGTGTGTGCTTGTGTGCATATGTGCATATGTGTGTGCGTGTGTTAGGAACATGAGTTCATATCCCACCACACTGAAAATATGTGGGATAGGGTTGCATTCTCAGGAAGGAGTAACCCAGTTGAGCTGGAAATGTTACTCAAAAGGCATCTACTATAAAGACCACGTTCCTCACAGGCAGTGCTATGTAGGACATTTGATCACACTGTGATCCCAGAAATTGTGAACTGGAAACACCTGTTCTGGTTGTGGTGTGACTCAGCCCTAGAACATAATTTCAATCCAGAACTTTTCTGTTTAGCGTAAACAAGATGAAATAAAGTGAACAGTAAGTCAAGAGACAGAGCAAGCACCCAGTTGACAGGGAGTGAACATAGGAAAAAACTATAGCGAGTGGGAGGAAGACAGGAAGATGGCTAGAGAAATGCACACGAAGTAGAAAGAGGGGACATGCAGTTTGAGTGTTGTTGTTTTCTTAAGATTTATTTATTATATTTATATGAATATACTGTATCTGTTCTTAAACACCCCAGAAGAGGACATCAGAGCCCATTATAGATGGTTGTGAGCCACCATGTGGTTGCTGGGAATTGAACTCAGGACCTTTGAAGACCAGTCAGTGCTCTTCAGCACGGAGCCATCTCTCCAGCCCTAGATTGATTGGTTTTTAAAGACAGTGTGGATAATGAAAAGGAACTCTTTCCTTCTGGGACATCAGTTGAGGAGAAAGGTCAACTGTGTGCTTTCTCTGCCTCTCTGAGTTAGTAGGCTTTGATCACAGCATCTGGCTCCTGTGTCATTTGGTCAAACTGAACTGTTGCGATTTTGTTTTAAAAATAACACAGTGCTCCCGAGGTGCTGGCTCCCCATTATTCAAACCCTCATGTAACTGGTCCATCTCAGTACATGCCCTTATTATTCTTGGCTCAACTTGAAGATGATATGATATCACTCATCACTGCTAAATATAACAGAACACAAGAAAGCAAAGACATCACACAAAGAAGAATGGAAAGATGTCTTCTCCATACAAGTAGACAAAGGCTCAGATAATAAAGATTTTGAGAATTGACGTGGTAAATAATGCCATGTAGGATCTGTGTCTACCAAGGAGGACTCATTTCTGAGCTTGTGCATTTTGAACAAACCATTGTATGTAAACTTTGATAATATTCTCTGTCATTGACATTTGGTCCAAAGGGTGCAAAGATATAGATGGGAATTTCTCTCTTGTCTCTAATGAGGCTCTGAGGGATTCTGGTCCCATTGGTTAAAGAGACTTCTGTAAATGGCTGTTCTGTGAATGTTCTGAACATCTTTCCTGCTCAGAAGATGGAGACACAAATACTCACTCCTCACTTGCCTCAGGCTTGCCATGTTTCCAGACATCACAGACCCTGTAATTAGCTGAACAGCATTGGACAGCACCAACCTCCTTCCAGGTAAGGTTACAGCAGTGAGAACATAAACATTTGAATATTCTGAGATGAAGTTATTGTAGAAACCTCCTTGCAAATTCTTCCAGAGGCAGGGAGGCAATTTAGAATCCCTGAATCCATTGTTTAAAGCCTGTGATGAACACAGGACTAAAAATCCATTTTTTTCCTGTTGTTCTGAGCTGTGTCTGAGGTGGAGGGAGAGCTGAGAGGTGCGGACATACAAACAGGAGGTCTTAGAGACTGTGTGGACTGAGGGATGCTCAGGTAGGAAATACATCAGGGGTGAGTGTTGGAATGAAGATGTATAAAAGGGAGAAGCATATTCTGTGTTAGCAACTCTGTGTATTGATTTGTAAAGCCAGATCACCAATGTCCTATCACATTACAACCCTGTGTGACAATGTAACACAGTGTGATACTACCCATTAAGGTTTTGACTTTATTGTCTTCTATTCACCTCTGTGGTCTCAGACTCATGTGCAGCACCAACCAGTCTAGTGTCTCCGAGTTCCTCCTCCTGGGACTCTCCAGGCAGCCACAGCAGCAGCAGCTCCTCTTCCTGCTCTTCCTCACCATGTACCTGGCCACTCTCCTGGGAAACCTGCTCATCATCCTGGCCATCAGCACAGACTCCTGCCTGCACTCCCCCATGTACTTCCTCCTCAGCAACCTGTCCTTTGTGGATGTCTGCTTCTCCTCCACCACTGTCCCCAAGGTACTGGCCAACCACATACTTGGCAGTCAGGCCATTTCCTTCTCGGGTGTATCACACAGATGTATTTCCTTTTCGTGTTTGCTGACATGGACAATTTCCTGCTGGCTGTGATGGCTTATGACAGATTTGTGGCCATATGCCACCCTTTACACTACACAACAAAGATGACTCACAAGCTTTGTATTCTGATGGTGGCTGGATCCTGGGTCACTGCCAATCTCAATGTCCTATTACACACTCTGCTCATAGCTCAACTCTCCTTCTGTGGGGACAACACCGTCCCCCACTTCTTCTGTGATGTGGCTCCCCTCCTGAAACTCTCTTCCTCAGACACACATCTCAATGAGTTGATGATTCATACAGAGGGAGCTGTGATCATGATCTCCCCATTTGTCTGCATCCTGATCTCCTACATGCACATCACCTGTGCTGTCCTGAGAGTCTCATCCCCTAGGGGAGGATGGAAAACCTTCTCCACCTGTGGCTCACACCTGGCTGTGGTCTGCTTCTTCTATGGCACCATCATCGCTATGTATTTCAACCCCTCCTCCGCCCATTCATCTGAGAAAGAAGCGGTAGCCACTGTGCTGTACACAGTGGTGACTCCCATGCTGAACCCTTTTATCCATAGCCTGAGGAACAGGGACCTCAAAGGGGCTGTACAAAAACTGGTCCACAGAGGTATCTTTTCTGTCCAGTGAGAAGACTTGTTCTGATCCTTGTTCCCGACCATATTTCAGAGTCAAGCAGAATTCATCCACTGGACTGTGTTAGGCTCAGTCACAAAACAATGTAGTCATTGTTAGGGGATTCTCATTCACCAGGTGCATGGGTGGATTAACCAATTGATGGAAATTGGTCTTGGGTTGTTTGTTTTTGGGTTTCTAGGGATGTAACTCAGCACATGCTATGGAAGCTCAACCACGGAACTGTGTTCTACAGACATTCATAAGAAATAAAAATCATTTTGTGTGCAGGTCACGTCCTTATGCTTTGCATGTCTGTCTGTCTCTCCTGCTGCATGCTCATATGTTTTGCATGTGTTTGTGAAGGTGTGAAGGGAGGACAGAGGCCAACCTTGGAGCCAAACCCCTCTTTATGAGACTGTGCCACTCAGGGGTCTGTAGGCTCAGCAATCAGGGTTGACCGGCTGGCCAGTGTCCCCCTGGATTCTCTGCTTCTCATCCCCTGATCCCTGGGATTACAGAAGTACTCAACTTAGTCCTGCCTTTTACATTGGTTCTGAGAATCAAATCAGTCTCTCCTGCTTGGAAAGGAAGCTCCTTACACATGGAACCATCTCCTGTTTAAGGAACTATTTCTATTTTTGAGCTCAGTGTTTTGCCACAGAAAGAGTCAGGTGGATGTCTGTGTGTTTGAGGCAAGCCTGGTCTACATAAGGAGTCCCAGGCCAGCTAAGACTTCATAGTGTGACCATGTCCCTACTACATGCAATCAAAATATTTATTTTTGTTTTAATTTCAGTGTGTGTGTGTGTGTGTGTGCATGCTTGTCATGCCATGTGAGGTGGAGGCCAGGGGACAACTTGCAGGAATCTTCTTATAACTGTGTGGGTTGAGGAACCCAAAACTCATGGTCAATCCTTGTGAAAAGTACTTTTATAACTTGAGCCACCTCAAAAGCCCCTGAGAGATGCCCCTGTTCACTGGTCTGTTTGGGAGATAGGTGTTATGTGTGCATTTGCATACTGAGATTACCTAAGGATCTATAACAGTGTTCAATCAGCATGTTGAACATCTGACTCTTTCCTGGACAGTCCACTCCCGTAGGCCGATCCTGCATGCTGAGTCCTAGGGTGAGAGACAGTAGCTGTCACCTTGTCCTTATGACCCACAGTTGACCAATGAATAGAAGATAGAAATTATTGCTTGTTTGTTAACTTGTTTCTTTGTTTGATTTGAGAGAATGTTATTGGCAGTCCTGGCTGTCCTGGAACACTCTGTAGAGCACGCTGGCCTCCACCTCAGAGATCACCTGCTTCTACCTACTTCGTTCTGTGATAAAAGTCATCTTCCCACACTGCCTAGCAGAAGTTACTACTTTTTAAAGTCTTTGTGGCTAGTCCCTCATATTATTTGTACTATGGAAAAATCCAATAGAGTTCACTCTATGTCTTTCTATGAATTTCAGACTGGTACAGAAGTCATCATTATCATGTGTGTGTATATTTGTGCATGCATGCACACACACACGTGTGTGTTTATCAGAATACCTACTTTTGGGTATTGGTTCTATTTCCCTGGAGAGCACGTGAACCCAGTCTCCGAAGAGCATCCATTTGAGAACCAGATCTGGATCATGGAAGCAAATGCTGGGCGCTGCCATTTTTCATTCTGAGACAACTGTCAGGAACATCAGGTGCTGCCCCTGGCCTCAATGCTTCCAGCCCACAAATGGTACACTTCAGGAAGGGTTAGTACAATTTGTTTTTCAGACATTCACCCACTGCTGAATCAAGATTCATTGATTAAAAAGTCTTTCTATTGGGACTTTGTAGAAGGTGCAGTGTATAAATGTTTACAATGCAAGCATGAGGAGCAAGTCCAGATTCCTAGATCCATGTGAAAGCCATGTCAGCATGGTGTGCACCTGTTATCCTTACCTTAGAGACAGGGATAGTATCCCTAGGGCAAGCCAACTAGATAATGCATTCATGATTGGTGATTTCTTGCTTCAACAGGAGATCTTGTCTAAAAATATAAGATGGACAGCATTTGAGGAAGATACCTGGTGTGGTGATTTGAATGAGAATGGTTTCCAGGGGCTCATCATATACTTGAATATGTAGTCCCTAGTTGGTGGACTGTTTTGGGAAGGATTAAGAGGTGTGGCCTTGTTGTGGGAGGTGTGTTACTGGGAGTGGGCTTTGAGGTTTTAAAGTCTTCAGCAGGCCCAGGGTTTCTCCCTCCCCCCCACTCTCTCCTGCCTGCTATCTGTATCATGATGTAAAGCTTTCAGCTACTGAGCCTGTCTGCCGACAATGTTATGATCATGAACTAACCCTGTAAACCTCCAAAAGAGGCCCCAATGAATGTTTGCTTTTGTCAGAGTTCTTTGGCCATGGTGTCTCTTCATAGCAATAGAACAGTAACTAGGACACCTGACACCAACTTTGGTCCTCCATATGCATATGCAACTAGCACATACACACATACACAACCACAGCAACACACATATACACCCAAGTACACACACACAAACACCAACATACACACACACGCACACACACACACACACACATACACATTTTCTATTTACACAAACATAAATACACAGACTACATACAAGCATACATTGGATATTTGGTCACTTGTGCACCCCAATATTTTGAACAAGAAAAACCTGTTTCTTGTGGCATGGCTCAGCCCTAGCAGATATCTTTAATCCAAGAGCTGTCTGTAAATAGACAAGTCAACCATGGGTCAAGGGGCAGAGCAAGCAACTACTTGACAGGGAGTGAACATAAGAAAATCCAGAAAAGAGATAGGATGGCCTTTGTGTTGAAGGGTCTTTCAGACAGTGTGGAAAAGAAAAAGCAGTTTTTTTTCCTTGTAGGCCATCAGTGAAGTAGGAATGTCTGCTGGGTGCTTTCTCTGACTCTCTGAGCTAGCAGACTTTCACCCCAGCATCTGGCTTTTGAGTCTTCCCTGAGAAAAATCAAACCTTTGGAAATTTGTTTTAAACACAACAAGCATACACATACACAAGCACACATATACACAAATAACCGCACACATATGCACACACAGACACATGTGCACATACACCCAAACATATGCACATACAAATATGCATATACACGCATATACACATAAAACACATACATATAAATGTATAGGCACACATATACACAGAATACATACATAAATACAACAGTACAAAGACATACATATGCATATACAGACACACATACACATACAAACCCACAAATGTATACATAGAAACACATTCATATGCACATACAAACACACACATAGTCACATTTGCACATAAACATATATATAGACATATACATATACACCATATGCACATACAAATCCACACATCCATATACACAAACACACATGTGCACATACATAGAGCATATAAACACATATGTTCCTAAACATACATATGCACATACACACATATGCACAGACAAACACACACATTTATACACACACACAACCATCCACCCTTACATAGAAACATGAATACTTTCTGCTATAAATAGGCACAGTTTGTTTCTGTGATATAAACTATGGATCTTGAGCAAAATATGACTGGAAATAAAAAGTCATCAGAAAAGGACTCAACTTGAGAAACAGAAAACCAGGAGGGGTTCTCTTCAAATAATTCCTCCACATACTCCTCTTCTTCCTCTGCCCATTTCCCCTTCCTTTTCCCTACTTCGGCTCTCAGGCAAGTCTCCAAACTCTAACTCTGCTGCCTCGGCTCTCCACGAATTACAGCTGTGAGCCATCAAGCCTGTTTGCTTGCTTCCTTCTTCAGTCTCTGTCTGCTTTTCAAATAAGAATGGGGGAATAGGGTTTGAGTTACTCACTGTGGTCCGTGGCCACAGTGATATAAATGGATGGAACTCCACCTACCTCCACATGCTCTGGAGGTGTGTGTGTGCTTGTGTGCATACATGCATATGTGTGTGCGTGTGTTAGGAACATGAGTTCATATCCCCACCACACTGAAAATATGTGGGATAGGGTTGCATTCTCAGGAAGGAGTAACCCAGTTGAGTGGGAAAAGTTACTCAAAAGGCATCTACTGCATAGACCACGATCCTCACAGGCAGTGCTGTGCAGGACATTTGATCACACTGTGATCCCAGAGGTTGTGAACTGGAAACACCTGCTCTGGTTGTGGTGTGACTCAGCCCTAGAACATAATTTCAATCCAGGACTTTTCTGTTTAGCGTAAACAAGATGAAATAAAGTGAACAGTAAGTCAAGAGACAGAGCAAGCACCCAGTTGACAGGGAGTGAACGTAGGAAAAAACTATAGAGAGTGGGAGGAGACAGAAAGATGGGTAGAGAAATCCACAGGAAGTAGAAAGAGGGAACATTCAGTTTGAGTATTGCTGTTTTCTTAAGATTTATTTATTATATTTATATGAATATACTGTATCTGTTCTTAAACACCCCAGAAGAGGACATTAGATCCCATTATAGATGGTTGTGAGCTACCATATGGTTGCTGGGAATTGAACTCAGGACCTTTGAAGAGCAGTCAGTGCTCTTAAGTGTGGAGTCATCTCTCCAGCCCCAGGCTGATTGGTTTTTAAAGACAGTGTGGTTAACGAAAAGGAACTCTTTCCTTCTGGGACATCAGTTGAGGAGAAACGTCAGCTGTGTGCTTTCTCTGCCTCTCTGATTAGTAAGCTTTGATCACAGCATCTGGCTCCTGTGTCATTTGGTCAAACTGAACTATTGCGATTTTGTTTTAAAAATAACACAGTGCTCCCGAGGTGCTGGCTCCCCATTATTCAAACCCTCATGTAACTGGTCCATCTCAGTACATGCCCTTATTATTCCTGGCTCAACTTGAAGATGATATGATATCACTCATCACTGCTAAATATAACAGAACACAAGAAAGCAAAGACATCACACAAAGAAGAATGGAAAGATGTCTTCTCCATACAAGTAGACAAAGGCTCAGATAATAAAGATTTTGAGAATTGATGTGGTAAATAATGCCATTTAGGATCTGTGTCTACCAAGGTGGACTCATTTCTGAGCTTGTGCATTTTGAACAAACCATTGTATGTAAACTTTGATAATATTCTCTGTCATTGACATTTGGTCCAAAGGGTGCAAAGATATAGATGGGAATGTCTCTCTTCTTGTCTCTAATGAGGCTCTGAGGGATTCTGGTCCCATTGGTTAAAGAGACTTCTGTAAATGACTGTTCTGTGAATGTTCTGAACATCTTTCCTGCTCAGAAGACAGAGACACAAATACCCACTCTTCACTTGCCTCAGGCTTGCCATGTTTCCAGACATCACAGACCCTGTAATTAGCTGAACAGCATTGGACAGCACCAACCTCCCTCCAGGTAAGGTTACAGCAGTGAGGACATAAACATTTGAATATTCTGAGATGAAGTTATTGTAGAAACCTCCTTGCAAATTCTTCCAGAGGCAGGGAGGCAATTTAGAATCCCTGAAGCCATTATTTAAAGTGTGTGATGCACGCAGGACTAAAAATCCATTTTTCCCTGTTGTTCTGAACTGTGTCTGAGGTGGAGGGAGGGCTGAGAGGTGCAGACATACACACAGGGAGTCTTAGAGGCTGTGTGGACTGAGGGATGCTCAGGTAGGAAATACATCAGGGGTGAGTGTTGCAACGAAGATGTATCAAAGGGAGAAGCATATTCTGTGTTAGCAACTCTGTGTATTGATTTGTAAATCCAGATCACCAAGGCCCTATCACATTGCAACCCTTTCTGACAATGTACCACAGTGTGATACTACACATCAAGGTTTTGACTTTATTGTCTTCTATTCACCTCTGTGGTCTCAGACTTATGTGCAGCACCAACCAGTCTAGTGTCTCCGAGTTCCTCCTCCTGGGACTCTCCAGGCAGCCCCAGCAACAGCAGCTCCTCTTCCTGCTCTTCCTCATCATGTACCTGGCCACTGTCCTGGGAAACCTGCTCATCATCCTGGCCATCAGCACAGACTCCCGCCTACATAACCCCATGTACTTCTTCCTCAGCAACCTGTCCTTTGTGGATGTCTGCTTCTCCTCCACCACTGTACCCAAGGTACTGGCCAACCACATACTTGGGAGTCAGGCCATTTCCTTCTCTGGGTGTCTCACACAGTTGTATTTTATCTGTGTGTTTGCAGACATGGACAATTTCTTGCTGGCTGTGATGGCCTATGACCGATTTGTGGCCATATGCCACCCTTTACACTACACAACAAAGATGACCCACAAGCTCTGTGTCCTGATGGTGGCTGGGTCCTGGGTCACTGCCAATCTCAATGTCCTATTACACACTCTGCTCATAGCTCAACTCCCCTTCTGTGGGGACAACATCATCCCCCACTTCTTCTGTGATGTGACTCCCCTCCTGAAACTCTCCTGCTCAGACACACATCTCAATGAGCTGTTGATTCTTACAGAGGGAGTTGTGATCATGGTCACCCCATTTGTCTGCATCCTGATCTCCTACATCCACATAACCTGTGCTGTCCTGAGAGTCTCATCCCCTAGGGGAGGATGGAAAGCCTTCTCCACCTGTGGCTCACACCTGGCTGTGGTCTGCCTCTTCTATGGCACCATCGTTGCTGTGTACATTCACCCTTCCTCTGCCCATTCATCTGAGAAAGACAGGGCAGCCACTGTGTTGTACACAGTGGTGACTCCCATGCTGAACCCTTTTATCTATAGCCTGAGGAACAGGGAACTGAAAGGGGGTCTACAAAAACTGGTTCACAGATGTACTTTTGTGCCCAGTGAGAAGACTTGTACTGATCCTTGTTCCCGACCATATTTCAGAGTCAAGCAGAATTCATCCACTGGACTGTGTTAGGCTCAGTCACAAAACAATGTAGTCATTGTTTGTTATGGGACTCTCATTCACCAGGTGCATGGGTGGATTAACCAAATGATGGAAATTGGTCTTGGGTTGTTTGTTTTTGGGTTTCTAGGGATGTAACTCAGCACATGCTATGGAAGCTCAACCACTGAACTGTTTTCTACAGACATTCATAAGAAATAAAAATTATTTTGTGTGCAGGTCACGTCCTTATGCCTTGCATGTCTGTCTGTCTCTCCTGCTGCATGCTCATATGTTTTGTATATGTTTGGAAGGTGTGAAGGGAGGACAGAGACCAACCTTGGAGCCAAAACCCTCTTTATGAGACTGTGCCACTCAGGGGTCTGTAGGCTCATCAATCAGGGTAGACCGGCTGGCCAGTGTCCCCCTGGATCCTCTGCTTCTCATCCCCTGATCGCTGGGATTACAGAAGTACTCAACTTAGTCTTACCTTTTACATTGGTTCTGAGGATCAAATCAGTCTCTCCTGCTTGGAAAGGAAGCTCCTTATAGATGGAACCATCTCCTGTTTAAAGAACTATTTCTATTTTTGAGCTAAGTGTTTTTCCACACAGAGTCAGGTGGATGTCTTTGTGTTTGAGGCAAGCCTGGTCTACATAAGGAGTCCTATGCCAGCTAAGACTTCATAGTGTGACCATGTATCAACTACATGCAATCAATATATTAATTTTTGTTTTAACTTCAATGTGCGTGTGTGTGTGTGTGTGTGTGTGTGTGTGTGTGTACATGCTTGTCATGCCATGTGTGGTGGAGGCCAGGAGACAACTTGCAGGAATCAGTTGTCTCCTTATAACTGTGTGGGATGGGGAACCCAACACACATGGTCAGTCCTTGTGGAAAGTGCCTTTATAACTTGAGCCACCTCAAAATCCCCTGAGAGATGTCCCTCTTCATTGGTCTGTTTGGGAGATAGGTGTTATGTGTGCATTTGCACACTGAGATTACCTAAGGATCTATAACAGTGTTCAATCAGCATGTTGAACATCTGACTCTTTCCTGTACAGTCCACTCCGGTAAGCTGACCCTGCATGCTGAGTCCTAGGGTGAGAGACAGTAGCTGTCACCTTGTCTTTATGACCCGCAGTTGACCAATGAATAGAAGATAGAAATTATTGCTTGTTTGTTAACTTGTTTTTTTTTTTTTTGTATGATTTGAGAGAATGTTATTGGCAGTCCTGACTGTCCTGGAATACTCTTCAGAGCATGCTGGCCTCAACCTCAGAGATCACCTGCTTCTACCTACTTCGTTCTGTGTTTAAAGTCTTCTTCCAACACTGCATAGCAGAAGTTACGACTTTTTAAAGTCTTTGTGGCTAGTTTCCCATATTATTTGTACTATGGAAAAATCCAATAGAGTTCACTCTATGTTGTTTTGACAGGAGGTCTTTCTATGAATTTCAGACTCTCACGGAAGTCATCATTATCATGTGTGTGTATATTTGTGCATGCACACATGTGTGTTTATCAGAATACCTACTTTTGGGTATTGGTTCTATTTCCCTGGAGAGCATGTGATCCCAGCCTCAGAAGAGCATCCTTTTGAGAACCAGATCTGGATCATGGAAGCAAATGCTGATTGGTGCCATTTTTCATTCTGAGGCAACTGTCAGGAACATCAGGTGCTGTCCCTGGCTTCAATGCTTCCAGCCCACAAATGGTACACTTCAGGAAGGGTTAGTACAATTTGTTTTTCAGACATTCACCCACTGCTGAATCAAGATTCATTTTTTTTTGAGGTAGTCACGCTTTAATCTTTATTGTGCTTAAAGGATTTAGACAACTGATCTACCTATCTGTCTCAACACAAATATCATGCAGGTATTTTTTTTGTTTTTTGTTTTTTGTTTTTTGTTTTTGTTTTTGTTTTTTTTTTGACTTTGAAAAGGTGGTTTTATTTTTTATTTATTTTTTTGATACTTTATTTACATTTCCAATGTTTCCCCCTTTCTAGCTCTCCTCTTTGGAGACCACCTATCCATTTCCCCTCACCCCTCGCTAAGAGGGAATTCCACCTCCCTCCACCCGCCTGCCCATTCCCATATTCCCACCTTGACATTCCCCTTTCCTTGGGCCTCTCCTCCACCTGATGGCTAACAGACCCTCCTCTGCCACATACGTGGTCTGAACCATGGGTCCCTCCATGTGTATTCTTTGGTTGGTGGTCCAGCGTCCAGAAAGACCGGGGCGGGGGTTCAGGCCAGTTGACACTGTTGTTCCCTCCATGGGGCTGCAAACTCCCACAGCTCCTTCAGTCCCTTCTCCAACTCCTCCATCTGGGACCTCACTCTCAGTCCAGCAGTTACTGTAAAGTGAAACTTGGGTATTCCAAATGTTTTGGCTAATATCCATTTATCAGTGAGTACATACCATGTTCATTCTTATGTGACTGAGTTACCTCGCTCAGGATGATATTTTCAAGTTCCATCCATTTGCCTGCAAATTTCATTAAATCACTGTTTTTAATAACTGAGTAGTACTCCATTGTGTAAATGTACCACATTTTCTGTATCCATTTCTCTGATGAGGGACATCTGGGTTGTTTCCAGCTTCTGGCTATTTTAAATATGGCTGCTATGAACATAGTGGAGCATGTGTTTTTATTACATGTTGGAGCATCTTCTGGGTATATGCCCAGGAGAGGTATAGCTGGGACCTCAGGTAGTATTATGGCCATTTTTCTGAGGGTCTGCCAACCTGATTTCCAGAGTGGTTGTACCAGCTTGCAATCCCACTAACAATGGAGGAGTGTTCCTCTTTCTCCACATCCTCGCCAGCATCTGCTGTCACCTGAGTTTTTGATATTAGCCATTCTGACTGGTGTGAAGTGGAATCTCAGACTTGTTTTGATTTGCATTTCCCTGATGACTAGGGATGTTGAGCATTTCTTTAGGTGCTTCTGAGCCCTGCAAATTTCCTCAGTTGAGAATTCTCTGCTTAGCTCTGTTCCCCATTTTTTGTTGGGGTTATTTGTTTTTCTGGAGTCTAACTTCTTGACTTCTTTGTGTATGTTGAATATTAGCCCTCTATCGGACGTAGGATTGGTAAAGATCTTTTCCCAATCTGTTGGTTGCCGTTTCGTCGTATTGACAATGTCCTTTGCCTTACAGAAGCTTTGCAATTTCATGAGGTCCCATTTGTCTATTCTTGATCTTAGAGCATAAGCCTTTGTTGTTCTGATCAGGAACTTTTCCCCTGTACCCATGTGTTTGAGGTTTTCCCCCACTTTCTCTTCTATTAGATTCAGTGTATCTGGTTTTATGTGGAGGTCCCTGATCCACTTGGACTTGCGCTTTGTACAGGGAGATAGGAATGGATTAATTTGGATTCTTCTGCATGTAGTACGCCAGTTGAACCAGCATCATTTGTTGAAAATGCTGTCTTTTTCACACTGGCTGGTTTTGGCTCCTTTGTCGAAAATCAAGTGACCATAGGTGTGCGGGTTCATTTCTGGGTCTTCAATTCTATTCCATTGATCTAACTGCCTGTCGCTGTACCAATACCATGCAGTTTTTATCACTACTGCTCTGTAGTACAACTTGAGTTCAGCAAGGCTGATTCCCCCAGACATTCTTTTGTTGTTGAGAACAGCTTTTGCTATCCTGTGTTTTTTGTTGTTCCAAATGAATTTGAGAATTGCTCTTTCTAATTCTATGAAGTATTGAGTTGGAATTTTGATGGGGATTGCATTGAATCTGTAGATTGCTTTTGGCAGGATGGCCATTTTTACTATATTACTCCTTCCAATCCATGAGCAAGGGAGAGCTTTCCACCTTCTGTGGTCTTCTTCGATTTCTTTCTTCAGAGACTTGAAGTTCTTGTCATAAAGATCTTTCACTTGTTTGGTTAGAGTCACACCAAGATACTTTATATTGTTTGTGACAATTTTGAAGGGTGTCATTTCCCTAATTTCTTTCTCAACCTGTTTATCCTTCGAGTATAGGAAGGCTACTTATTTGTGTGAGTTATTTTATATCTGGCCACTTTGCTGAAGTTGTTTATCAGCTGCAGCAGTTCTGGTGGAGTTTTTCGGGTCACTTAATTATATGATCATATCGTCTGCAAAGAGTGATATTTTGATTTCTTCCTTTCTAATTTGTATTCCTGTGACTTCCTTTTGTTGTCTAATTGCTCTAGCTAAAACTTCAATTCCTATATTGTATAGATAGGGAGAGAGAGGGTAGCCTTGCCTAGTTCCTGATTTTAGTGGGATTGCTTCGAGTTTCTCTCCATTTAGTTTGATGTTGGCTACTGGTTTGCTTTATATTGCTTTTACTATGTTTAGGCATGGGCCTTAAATTCCTGATCTTTCCACGACTTTTATCATGAAGGGATGCTGAATTTTGTCAAATGCTTTTTCAGCATGTAATGAAATGACCATGTGGTTTTTTTCTTTGAGTTTGTTTATGTAGTGGATTATATTGATGGATTTCTGGGCATTGAACCATCCCTGCATCCCTGGGATGAAGCCTACTTGATCATGATGAATGATCGTTTTGATGTGTCCTTGGATTCAGTTTGCGAGAATCTTATTGAGTATTTTTGTATAGATACTCATAAGGGAAATTGGTCTGAAGTTTTCTTTCTTTGTTGGGTCTTTGTGAGATTTTGGTATCAGTGTGATTGTGGCCTCATAGAAGGAATTGGGTAGTGTTCCTTCTTTTTCTATTTTGTGGAATAGATTGAAGAGTATTGGTATTAGGCCTTCTTTGAAGGTCTGATAGAATTCTGCAGTAAACCCATCTGGCCCTGGGCTTTTTTTGGTTGGGAGACTATTAATGACTGCTTCGATTTCCTTAGGCATTATGGGACTGTTTAGATGGTTTATCTGATCCTGACTTAACTTTGGTATTTGGTATCTGTCTAAAAAGTTGCCCATTTCATCCAGATTTTGCAGTTTTGTTGAGTATAGGCTAATGTAGTAGGATCTGATGATTTTTTAATTTTCCTAAGAATCTATTGTTATGTCTCCCTTTTCATTTCTAATTTTGTTAATTTGGATCCTGTCTCTGTGCCCTCTGGTTAGTCTGTCTAAGGGTTCATCTATCTTGTTGATTTTCTCAGTGAATCAGCTCCTGGTTTTGTTGATTTTTTGTATAGTTCTTTTTGTTTCCACTTGGTTGATTTCTGCCCTGAGTTTGATTATTTCCTGCCTTCTACTCCTCTTGGGTACATTAGCTTCTTTTTGTTCTAGAGCATTCAGGTGTCCTGTTAAGTTGCCAGTGTATGCTCTCTCCAGTTTCTTTTTGGAGGCACTCAAAGCTATGAGTTTTCCTCTTAACACTGCTTTCATTGTGTCTCATAAATTTGAGTATGTTGTACTTTCATTTTCATTAAATTCTAGGAAGTCTTCAATTTCTTTCTTTCTTTGTTCCTTGACCAAGTTATCATAGAGTAGAGCATTGTTCAGCTTCCATGTGTATGTGGGTTTTCTCTTGTTATTGTTCACATTGAAGACCAGCCTTAATCTGTAGTGATCTGATAGGAGGCATGGAATTATTTCAATCATCTTGTATCTGTTGAGGTTTGTTTTGTGACTGATTATATGGTCAATTTTGGACAAGGTACCATGAGGTGCTGAGAAGAAGGTATATTCTTTTGATTTAGGATGAAATGTTCTATAGATATCTGTTAAATCCATATGGTCCATAACATCTCTTAGTTTCACTGTGTTTCTGTTTAGTTTGTGTTTCCAAGATCTGTCCATTGATGATAATGGGGTGTTGAATTCTCCTACTATTATTGTGTGAGGTGCAATGTGTGCTTTGAGCTTTAGTAAAGTTTCTTTATGAATGTGGGTGCCCTTGCATTTAGAGCATAGATGTTCAGAATTGAGAGTTCTTCTTGGTAGATTTTTCCTTTGATGACTATGAAGTGTCCTTCATT